>CM064567.1:18073966-18291466 GCA_032716605.1 Paralithodes platypus
AAGACGCCCAAAATGTGCTGCCCCCACCTGGTTCAGATGAACTCCATCGTCCGAAAACAAATAGTTATCGTAGTAGAAATTGTCCCAGGTGTCGACGAATCCACGTTCTCCGTCCTGCAGAGGTTTGCTAGACACCGATTTGTGCTGGTGGCTATGTTGTAAAATCGGCTCTCTACACCGAGCCGGGGGACGATTCCTGAGACGATGATCCTTGATGACTTCTCCTTAAACGACTTGATCAGCTGCTGGTACTTTAAAAGCAAATCTTCCGACCGCGTTCGCTGTACATCGTGGGATCCAACGTGGATGACGTACATTGTATTAGCAGGGGCCAACCTCGATACTTCTTCAACTGCTGCAAATCCGACAACCTCACCACCACCAGGGATACAAAATCGCCTCCTGGTCTTAGGTGCACTGGCGCAAAACTCTGTGAGCTGACCAGGTATCATCGAGTCTCCCACGAGCCGGAATTCTTCTATTTCCTCTTCGTCATCTGAGTCTGCGAGTATCTGGAAACGGTTTTGACATCGGTAATCGGGGTGTATTCCTGGTCTTGGGGCAAACGTTGTTCCTCACTATCGGAAGTTGTCTTGAGGCGGAAGAGAGTCGCTATTTGTATCTTGAGTATCGGAAACATCAGCTGAAATGGCTACTGTAGGCGTTGAATTGTTGGCAGTTGACGTTGGGGCGTTGGAGTGAGAGAGAGATGAGGAGAGAGAGAGGAGAGAGAGAATAAGAGAGGAGAGAGAGAGAGAGAGAGCGAGAGGAGAGAGAGAGAGAGGGAGAGAGAGAAGCGGAGAGAGGAGAGAGAGAGAGAGAGAGAGAGAGGTAGAAGAGAGAAGGAAAGAGAATTAAGAGAGAAACGAGAACGAGAACAAAAAACGAGAACGAGAACAAGAGAGTGGAGAGCAAGAACGAAAGAGGAACAGAGAGAGAGAGAGAGAGAGAGAGAGAGAGAGAGAGAGAGAGAACGAGAACGAGAAAGAACGAGAACGAGAGAACGAAAATGAGAGAGAACGAGAACGAGAGAGAACGACAGAAAGAGAGAACGAGAGGCGAGAGAAAAAATAGATCAAACCAGACAGACAAACAAATAAAAACACCGAACAACAATATCAATAGAACAAACAACCAAAGAACACTCATTACCCATCATCCTTGTATAAAGTACAATTAACAACATAAAGACAATTGATCAAGAATAATGAGCTGCTGTCAATCACTCTCCATAAACACTTAATTAAATATAAGACCAATTAGTTTATTCGACATTAAGGGGAGCTGGATCGCTTTTCTGGTCCCCCTTCTCCCTTATGTTTAGCCTCATTGGGAAAATGCGGACTATCAAAAATTGACAATGGAAATTCAGGTGTGATATCCCCTTTATCTTCAGTAATATTTAGATGTCTCAAATATCACGTCGTCAAATATCAGTATACGACGGTTAAAAGAAGACAGAACGATATGACGGTCAGACGGAGATGCAACGTCGCAAAAATATCTGTCGTAAATAATTCGCGCACCGGACCCTAGCTAGCGAAGTAAACCCTCCGACAAATGCGTGTATAAATCTGTGAGCGCTACGGCCTCCCTCCCATTAGTCTCGGGAGTTTTAGGGCGACAGGTAGAAGGTGGGACTCATTAGTAAGCGCTCACCTGATTCTAATGATTCCGCGAAAACGAAGTAGTAAGGGGGGGGGGGGAGGGGGTCGTTTGGAGGGGATCGGGAGAGATATTTGGATTTCATCTCTGTCAAAGGGGAGGTTTACTTATTATTCATTAATTTTTGTTTTGTTTTGCAGATTTATGTGTCCCTCGTTACGTGTGTGTTGTTTGTTAGTTCGTTTGTTAGTCTGTTAGTTTGCTTGTCTTGTTAGTTTGTTAGTTATTCTGTTAGTTTGTCAGTAAATTTGTTAGTCTCTTATTCTCTCTCTCTCTCTCTCCACACTAATTCTCACTCTCAAACTCGCTCTCACACACACGCAAATCTCTCACTCTCTCTCTCTCACTCATACCGTGCATGTTAGGCCCTCACTAAGCCAGAACCGAATCTTGCCACCTCCCTAAATCTCCCCCCCCCGCCCCCATACCGGTCCTTGGCATAAACGTTTTTTTTGGGGGGTGGGGGGTAGGTTTATTGGTTAATTAGTTAATTGGTGTAAAATAAGCAGGTTCGGGAGGTGCTTGCGTATTACCCGATGTGAGAGAGAGAGAGAGAGAGAGAGAGAGTTGGAAGAATTACAAATTTTTCATGATTGTAATACGATAGAAAATATATTTTTTTTGATGAAGAATGGTACAATAGTACAAAGGAGTACAAAGGAAATCAAGCAACAACAGGTCTAGTGACCCTTCTGGGCTGCTTGTCCTCCAAAACACTGAGGATCAAGTGTCCAAACAGTGGTTTAGAGTGGGTAAGGGAACATTGGAAAGGGAGCTACTGCCCTGGAACTAATGTCCGTGGCAGGACTAGGAAGTTAGTAGGGGACATATGGGTTAGTAACTGAGGGGAGGATCAAATAAAGTTATTCATTTACAAACGTAGTCAGTCGCGGGTTTGATGCGAGATATTTGTCTATGCGGAGTTTAAATGAATCAACGGTGCTGCAGTCTATAACGTCTCGGGGAAGCCCATTCCACAAGTTGACACCTCGATTGAAGAAGAAATTCTTAGATTCGTGTGAGTTAAAAGATTTACCAATAATTTTGCAACCGTTTCCCCGCGTGTAATTAGATTGGTCGATGAAATACTTACTACAGTTCATATTGTCGATGCCTTTGATGATTTTGAACACTTGAATTAAGTCACCTCTTAATCTGCGCTGGGTTAAAGGAAATAGATTTAATTCTCTAAGACGCTCTTCGTATGGTTTGTTCTTTAGGCTAGGTATCATTTTGGTAACTCAACGTTGAACTCGTTCTAGCTTGTTTATGTCATTTTGGTAATAAGGGCACCAGCATTGAACGCAGTATTCCAGAAGAAGGCGGACTAAGGAATTGTAATGGGTTAGGAAAACGTCTTTGGATTTATGCTCAAATGACCTTGCCTATAAAGCCAATTATTTTGTTTGCCTTCTTAACAACTTCTGAACATTGTTGGCTCGGTTTTAGGTTACTCGATATTGTTACTCCCAGATCGGTTTCTCTGTTTACATTCTTAAGCTGAGTGCAGATTGTTTGCTTTCTCATTTAGGTATCCGATATGTAGTACTTTAAATTTATCCGCATTGAAACTCATTTGCCAAATTTGGGCCCAATGTGACAATTTATCTAGATTGTGTTGCTTATCGTCAACTTGTTCTTTTGAGAGTACGCTATTTGCAATTTTTGTATCGTCAGCAAATTTTGAGATTGTACAGGTGAGACCATCATCTATGTCGTTGATGTAAATTAGAAAGAGAATTGGTCCTAGTACCGATCCCTGGGGTACCCGCTACTTACATTGGTCCATTTAGATGCCTTACCGTTTATGACTACTTGCTTTCTGTCGCTGAGCCAATTTTCTATCCATTTCAACACACCGTCTTGTATTCCATGCGCTTTTAGTTTTAGCAGTAAACGTTTGTGGGGAACTTTGTCAAAGGCCTTTTGAAAATCAAGGTATATAAATATCTACAAGCTTAACTCTCATCGTAGAGGTTGAGGATATCGTGGAAGAAGTCTAAGAGGTTTGTTAAACAGGAACGTTTTTTACGAAAGCCGTGTTGAGTATCTTTAAGTATGTTATTTTCCTCTAAGTGATTTACGAGTCTGTCTCTTATGACCGTTTCTAGCATTTTACATACAACTGAGGTTAAGCTAATTGGACGATAGTTACTGGGTAGGATTTACTGCCTTTGTGAATATCGGTGTTACGTTGGCTAGCTTCCACTGATCAGGCATAGTTCCAGACTGCAAGGATTTATTGAATAGTAATGTCAGTGGTTTGGAGAGCTCATTCTTAGCTTCCTTTAGAACTCTAGGCGAGATTGTATCAGGTCCTGGCGTTGTATTTACCTTGAGTTTTTCTAAACAATTCAATACTTCTCTCTCTGGAACGGTGATATTGCTTAGAACATCTGAATTATCAATCTGAATCGGCGATGGTGTAGGGATATCACTGAGGTCTTCTGTTGTAAAAACTGATGCAAAGAAGGTATTGAGGGCATTACTCATTTGTACTTCGTCTTTGGTGTATTCTCCATTTTCATCGACTAACGGTCCAACAGTTGAAGTAACTACTTTTTTCTTTCTGATATAACTATAGAATTCTTTCGGGTTTGTTTTACTTTGATTCGCAATATGTAACTCTAAGGTCTTTTTACTTTGCTTAATTAACTTTTTGGCTTTGCGTCGTAGCTCTACAAATTTCACCCGTTCTTCGTCATTTTGTGAGGATTTTAATCTATCATTAGCAAATTTTTTAGCAAGCAGGCAGTTTGAAATATCTTTATTCCACCATTTGGGCTTATTATTATGGCCTGGACGCCGTTTTTTCGATGGTATGCAGTCTTGCACTGCTTTTAGGTAAGTGGTTTCGAATAACTTCCAAGATGTATTTATGTCGTTATTGTTAATTAAAAAGCTCCAGTCAGTTTCTTTAAACATAGCTCTAAGTTTATGAAAGTTTGCTTTCTTGAAATTAGGGACTTTTTCGATGCTACTATTTGGTTCGTTACTAGTAAACTTTAAAGTGAAAGTTATCGTACGATGGTCGCTGTTACTGAATTCATCACCAACATTCAAATTCTCTATTAATTCTTCTTTTGTTGCAAGTACAATGTCAAGAACGTTATTACCACGGGTCGGCATTCGAACAAATTGATAAAGCGAACTCTATTGCAAGTTCGTATACAAGTCATGTCCGGAGTGTGAAGTAAGAGTATCGCCCCACTTGGTCACAGGTAAATTAAAGTCGCCAAAAAATACGGTATCTTGTGAGTTACTTACATCTGCAATTTGTTCGTAAATGTCTCGGTCAGTTTGCACTGATTGAGCTGCTGGACTGTATACTGATGCAAGTATTTTTTTTGTACCTTTATTATTCTTTATTAGCACAAAAGATGTGTCGACGTTCACAATTTGAGGTTTGATAAGAGGGTCGGGTTAAGACTTTCTTTGATATAAAATAAAACGCCACCTCCATTTTTATTTATTCGGCTATTCTCAAACATTACATAACCGGGAAGTGAATACTCTGCTAAAAAGTCTCTATCTTGTGTATTGAGCCAAGATTCTGTTATGCAATCACATCATAATTTTCTGTAAACACTAGTTCCTCTAAATCTGAAAATTTATTGCGTATGCTACGAGCGTTTGCATAGAAAACCTTTAAAGTGGCGGTTTTAGTACTCGCAGATCGTTCTTTCATCGAATTTTTGGTTCTGGTCGGATCTACATTTACATTCATGGCTGTCCCCGGTCCTCGGTCGTTATCCCTGACGGTTTTTGGAATTTGGGTCGTGTTTGTGGAGCTTTATCCAATTCGCTGTTCTTGACGGATTAGTATTTAATTCCTTTGTAGATTGCCGTCCTCGCTGTCTTGTCGTCGGTCCTCCTTCCTGGTTGTCCTGTGCTGAGTCGATTTCTTCTCCGAAAATCCTTCACCGCATCGTTGTGAAGCCGCCCAAAACGCGCTGCTCCCACCTGGTTCAGATGAACTCCATCATCCGTAAACAAATAGTCATCGTAGTAGAAATTGTCCCAGGTGTCGACGAATCCCACGTTCTCCTTCCTGCAGAGGTTTGCTAGACAACGATTTGTGCTGGTGGCTATGTTGTAAAATCGGCTCTCTACACCGAGCCGGGGGACGATTCCTGAGACGATGATCCTTGATGACTTCTCCTTAAACGACTTGATCAGCTGCTGGTACTTTAAAAGCAAATCTTCCGACCGTGTTCGCTGTATATCGTTGGATCCAACGTGGATGACGTACATTGTATTTGCAGGGGCCAGCTTTGATACTTCGTCAACTGCTGCAACTACGTCATCCACACCACCACTGAGGAGTGAGTGAGTGGGTACGATAGTGGAGTGAGTGAGTGATAGAGAGGCAGCTTTGGTGGGTCAGAGAGAGTGAGTGTGAGTGAGTGAGTGGGTATGATAGTGTGAGTGAGTGACAGAGAGGCAGCTTTGGTGGGTCAGAGAGAGTGAGTTGGTGTGATAGTGTGAGTGAGTGAGTGATAAAGAGATGGATCGAATAGAGTGAATTGATGGTGTGAGTGAGTGAGTGAGTGATGAGGCTGGTCAAGAGAGTGAGTTGGTGTAATAGTGTGAGTTATTGAGTGGGTATGATAGTGTATTTGAGTGAGTTAGAGAGAATGCGTTGGTGTGATAGTGTGAGTGAGTGAGTGGGTCAGAGAGAGTTAGTTGATGTGATAGTGTAGTGAGTGAGTGAGTGATAGAGAGGGAACTTGGTGGATCAGAGAGAGTGAGTTGGTGTAATAGTGTGAGTTATTGAGTGGGTATTATAGTGTGGTGAGTGAGTGAGTGAGTGATAGAGGCAGCCGTGGGTCAGGAGAGTGAGCTGATAATAGGTGAGTGGATATGATAGTGTGAGTGATGAGTAATAGAGAGTTGGTGGTGAGAGAGTGAGCTGATGTATAGTGTGAGTTATTGAGTGGGTATGATAGTGTGGTGAGTGAGTGAGTGAGTGATAGAGTAGCAGCTTTGGTGGGTCAGAGAGAGAGAGTGAGTTGATGTGATAGTGTGAGTGAGTGAGTCATAGGGAGGTGGGTCGGATTGAGTGAGTTGATGTCATAGTGTGATTGAGTGAGTGATAGAAAAGCACGTGTGACAGAGAAAGTGTGTTGGTGTGTTAGTGTGAGTAAGTGAGTATGATAGTGTGAGTGAATTAGAGAGAGGGAGAGAGAGAGAGAGACTTACATAGATACACTGGCCACACAGACCTTACGATCCAAACGAGGTGGTCAGGACCTAATTCTCGTAGAGATGGCTATCCATAGAATAGTAAATTTGAAGGAAAGTATAGAAATAAGAAGAAGAGAGAGAGAGAGAGAGAGAGAGAGAGAGAGAGAGAGAGAGAGAGAGAGAGAGAGAGAGAGAGAGAGAGAGAGAGAGAGAGAGAGAGAGAGAGATGCAGACAGAAATACAGACCACAATACAGACAGAAATACAGACAGAAATACAGACAGAAATACAGACAGAAATACAGACAGAAATACAGACAGAAATACAGACAGAAATACAGACAGAAATACAGACAAACACTGACCGACAGAAGGGAAATGCAAGACTAGAGTGTCAGCCAAGAATAACCTCCCAGAAAACAAGGAAACGACCTAGACCGAATAATGTAAGTAATGATCGCTCTTCTATAAATCAAAATGCCTTATTATACTTAAGAATGGGAAAGGGGTGAGACCTATTCTAATATATTTATTTATTCTTTAATTAATGTATTTATTTATATATTTAATTAATAGATAAACAAAAAAGGGACCAAGACGTGAGATAGTAGACCTACCCCTTTGTGTGTAGACTCGGACTATTAAATATCCTGCTTCTCTACACTGTTATAACCTGATCGATACATTATTACGACATACTTATTTTATTCTGGGTAACATTAACTATTAACTCCTAACACAGGCCTTCCCTACACTGAATGAATTGGTCTGACGGCATTACCATTCTGAAGAATAAATATATAAATAAATACATAACTTAAATAAATAATAATAATAATGAAAACAAATACAAAATAATAATAATGATAATAATACTATTAATAATAATAATCGATTTGTTCTACAGTATATGTCCAACAATTAAACTTACACGAATATACTGTATACGCTGCCTTTCTCACAGCCACAAAGCCTTATCAAATTCATCGCCTTCCACAATAAGGCCAAAGTTTTGAGGGTTAAAGTTTCGGCAACCTCCGTGAAACACTATAGAGATCCACAACATATGAGAGAGAGAGAGAGAGAGAGAGAGAGAGAGAGAGAGAGAGAGATAGAGAGAGAGAGAGAGAGAGAGAGAGAGAGAGAGAGAGAGAGAGAGAGAGAGAGAGAGAGAGAGAGAGAGAGAGAGAGAGAGAGAGAGAGAGAGAGAGAGAGAGAGAGAGAGAGAGAGTCCAACAACATGGTGAGAGATGGAGGGGAAAAGTAAAGGTGAGAGTTACATAAAGTTACATAGATACACAGACTACACAGACCTTGCGGTCCCTACTATAGGTGGTCCGGACTTAATGCTGAAATTGAATTTGCTACAAAGTGGAAGGCAACGATAGCAAAGCAGAAGGCTCTCTCCCCACCCACCTCGTCCTCCGACCGTTGGTCGGCATGAAATTCAGTTGGAGAAAAAAGTCCCCCAGCAGAATGAGAAAAACTTCTACTGGGAAATTTATAGTAAAGAACGAAGTTGAGAAATATTATATACTGCTGATGTTTAACCTATTTTTTGTTTTTTTGTTTTTTTAACCTATATTATTCCCACCTCCTCGAAATGTATGTCGAAACTTCTTTTGAATGTGTCAATTGTCTCACATTGTACAACTTTCTCTGGCAATTTGTTCCACTCAATGACCACACTGTAGGTGAAGAAGAGCTTTGTGACATCGAGATTCGCCCTCCTGGTTTATAATTTTATTTCATTTCCCCGAGTTAATGAACTATTATCTATTTTGAAAAGTGAATCTATATCAATTTTGTGAAATCCCTTTAGTATCTTGAAAGACTCGATTAATTGACCGCAATTTTCTCTTCTTAAATGATTTTGTTTTTCTTTTTCTTTTAGTCTTTCATGATAAGATTTATTTCTTAGTGACGAAATCAACTTTGTCGCTCTACTCTGCACCGACTCGAGTTTCTCAATGTCCTTGCTCAGATAAGGAGACCAAAATTGCACGCCATATTCAAGATGGGGCCTCACTATGCTTTTAAATAAAGGTACGATAATGATCTCATTTTTATAAGTAAAATTTCTCTTAATATATCCCAATGCTCGATTGGCCTTATTCGCAGCTGCTGCACATTGATCTGAGGTCTTTAGGTTTGCAGATATACGAACCCCCAGGTCTTTAACTAATGCCCTTGTTTTGATTGGCTGGCCTTTCATATTGTATTCATATTTTTTTGTTTTTATTATCTATTTGCAACACCTGGCATTTGTCAACATTGAATGTCATCTGCCATTTTTCCGACCACTCTACTATTTTATTTAAATCAGGTTGCAGTTTATTTCTGTCTTCTTCGGTTAATACCGATTATCCTATCTTTGTCATCAGCTAACTTTGAGATAGTTTTATTTAGTTCAACATCGATGTCATCTATATAGATTAGATACAAAACTGGCCCCAGGACCGATCCCTGAGGCACTCCACTATAAACTGGCTCCCACTCAGATTCTACTCCATTTATCACAACTCTCTGCCTTCTGTTTGTCAGCCAGCTTTTTATCCATGCATGAATTTTTCCTTTAATGTCCAACATTTCCAATGTTTTCAATAATTTTCCATGAGGAACCTTATTGAATGCCTTTTGGAAATCTAAGTAAATTATGTCTAAGGATTTAGTAGAGTCGTTATATGTAAATAGTTTATTGTACAAATTCTATCATATTTGTTAGGCATGACTTACTGGATCTAAAGCCATATTGGCTATCTCTGATTAACTTGTTTGACTCCAGATAATCTACTATCTTGTCTCTCAGAATTGTTTCCATAATTTTTCCTATGATTGACATTAAACTGATTGGTTTATAATTACTTGCTTGGGCTTTATTTCCTTTTTTTTAAATATTGGTGTAATATTTGCAGTTTTCCAATCACTAGATACGGTTTCCTGGTTGAGCGACATAATTAAATATGTTGGTTAAGGACTGAGCTATTTCTTCTTTCAAGTTTTTCAGAATTGTTAGGCGAATATTATCCGGATCAGGAGTTATTAGTATTTAAATTATTCAGCTTAAGTAACACTTCACTTTTGCTTATGGTAAAGTTTCCTATTTCATGCGTCGTTACGTTTGTTTCTATAGTAGTGTTATTTTCTTCCTTAGTAAAGATGGAACAAAAATATGCATTAAGCAAATTGGCAATGTTTTTATCTCCTGTTACTGTCTGGTCATTATTTATTTATGGCCCTATTCCGGTTTTAATTTTTCTATTATCATTAACATAACCGTAAAATTGCTTTGGATTTTTTACACTTTCTTTTGCTATATAACTCGTAATTACGCTTCTCAGTCCTAATTTATTTCTTTACTTTGTTTCTACTTATTGTGTATAGATAGCTCAAGTGTTCAGTATTTATGCCATTTTTAGTTAGTTTATGAGAGAGAGAGAGAGAGAGAGAGAGAGAGAGAGAGAGAGAGAGAGAGAGAGAGAGAGAGAGAGAGAGAGAGAGAATTATGTCGTCTACTGATATTCACAAAGATACCCAGGCGTTTTCTCAGGGTCTTATAGCCATAATCTCAATATACTGTCGTTGTATTAATTTTATTTTCTTAAAAAAAAAAAAAAAAAAAAAAAAACACACACACATAGGCTACACACACACACGGACTATTTTCATATGCTTAAAAGGATTCAATATTTTGAAGGTTTTGTAGATGCCAGAAAGCGACCATGTTTGGCCACTGCATCAGCCACAGTATTAACGGGGACAGTCATTAAAATCTAATTTCAAGTTTCATTAAATCCCTCCCGTGTTTTTCTTTCACTACCTCGCTACAACTCGCTGTGTTTTTATGTCTGTGATTATGGGGATGGGTCGTTTTTATGGTCCGCCTTATTCCTTATGCTTAGCCCCATTAGTTTTCAGATTTTATGACTTTCGTCCCATTAGTTTGGCAATTTTAAGACCTTTTGCCCCATTTCTTTGTCAATATTAAGACGTTTCGTATCATTTAGGTGTCGATATTTTCCTGGCGAGCGATAGCGAGCCTGTAATTTAAGAGGAACCAGGACATTTTTCTATCGACAAATATTTGTACACATTCATTTTCAAGCAGGGTCTTGGGTGGTGTTTTTTTTTTAAACTTGATGGAGGTCTAGGGAGGAAACTCAAACAATGCTAAAAACAACCAATACGGGTACATATATACATGGGCGTATATATTTGTTCATGTATATATATTTCTATATATTTGTTTTAGTTTACTCCCTAGTCCTCCATCAAGCTTAAACAAAATAAATTCACGAGACCCTCTTCAAGATAAATTTGTAAATTTCTCGATAGGAAAATATCCCGGCCGAATACTATATATATATATATATCCCCTGTGACATGACTGGCCTTCAATTATTCCTGTCTCGCTAACTACCCACTCTGTCTCCAGGGGATGACAAGGAATGTCTACCTGGATATACTGTACTGCGTTTACAGTAGGCTATATACTGTATATATATATATATATATATATATATATATATATATATATAAAATCTGTGGATTTTGTGTGTTGGCCGGTCATTTTACCATTAGTTTCATCTTCTACTATGTTATTGTATGTTGATATATATTTACTTGTTCTGCCTATTGTTGTGTTCCGCTATCATGGATTGCAATTGTCCTGGGTACCCGATGATTTGTGATATGTCGACAGTGTACAAAGGAAATCAAGCAACAACAGGTCTAGTGACCCTTCTAGGCTGCTTGTCCTCCAAAACACTGAGGATCAAGTGTCCAAACAGTGGTTTAGAGTGGGTAAGGGAACATTGGAAAGGGAACTACTGCCCTGGAACTAATGTCCGTGGCAGGATTTGGAAGTTAGTAGGGGACAGATGGGTTAGTAACTGAGGGGAGGATAAAATAAAGTTATTCATTTACAAACAGTCAGTCGCGGGTTTGATGCGAGATATTTGTCTAGGCGAAGTTTAAATGAATCAATGGTGCTGCAGTCTATGACATCTCGGGGAAGCCCATTCCATAAGTTGACAACTCGATTGAAGAAGAAATTCTTAGCTTCGTGTGAGTTAAAAGATTTACCAATAATTTTGCAACTGTTTCCCCGCGTGTAATTAGATTGGTCGATAGTGAAGTACTTACTACAGTTCATATTGTCGATGCCTTTGATGATTTTGAACACTTGAATTAAGTCGCCTCTTAATCTGCGCTGGGTTAAAGGAAATAGATTTAATTCTTTAAGACGCTCCTCGTATGGTTTGTTCTTTAGGCTAGGTATCATTTTGGTAACTCTACGTTGAACTCGTTCTAGCTTGTCTATATCTTTTTGGTGTATGAGATGTTCTCTCTCTCTCTCTCTCTCTCTCTCTCTCTCTCTCTCTCTCTCTCTCTCTCTCTCTCTCTCTCTCTCTCTCTCTCTCTCTCTCTCTCTCTCTCAAGCCATACACTATACATCACCCCTACACCTTCCACAGCCCTTCCCCAAACAATCCACCAGGTTGATGTAGCCTACTTGTATTAATATTATTATTATTAATAATATTATTTTTATTATTATTATTATTTTTATTATTATTATTAATAATATTTTTATTATTATTATTATTCCTCATCCCTTTATTCCAACTTGACGCCAAGAAGACCACACAGCACCCAAATATCTACCACCCAACCAGCATCCCCACCACATAATCAGACCACCACAATCCCTCTCATCACACCGCAACCCCCACCACATCTCCAGAATACCCACCAGAATACCCATAATCTCACCTCAACCCCCACCACATCTTCAGGCTATACACCACCCAATCAGAATCCCCGTTACATAATCAGCCCACCGCAAACCATCTAATCCCACCGCAACCCTCACCACATCTTCAGATATCCACCACAATCACCATCATCCCAGAATCCTCATCACATTATCATCGCATCACCAGCCCACATCTCAATCAACCCAATACAATCCCCACAAAACATTTCAGCACACTTCCTCGACCCCACCACATCTGTAAACTACCATCCAAACGCCCCTAATCCTCCTACACCACCACAATCCCCATCATTCCACCGCAAACCCCACCACATCTCCAGCATATCCACACTTCCTCGATCCCAGTGCACCTCCAAACTACCAACCATAAAAAAACGTTAGTATATCCCACGATTGATAACATTTATGTTAATAATATTCCATGGTTTTCATTAAATGTCCATTGATTTGCTATTCATATAAGCTAAGTACATATATATTTCTTTAAATGTGTGTGTTTCTGCATTAAATTATGCTTGATAAATTCATACTTGCGTAAGAGCGTTGTGGCTCATCAGACTAGGCCATGGTAGTATTATAATAACTGATGTATTGTATATCTTGTATGTATGTATTATAATGGCAATAAGCTTTTATAACTTTTTATAACACACACACACACACACACACACCACCACCACCACCACCACCACCACCACCACCACCACCACCACCACCACACCAGCCTTCACCACCACACCAACCTTCACCATCTCCCCCCAACCTCCGAGTTGAGAAAAACATTTTCGCGTAAACAAATGAAACTTCAGTTAGTGTGAGGGAAAGTGGTACCGCAATTTCTGCATTCATTACCTCCTCCATCTTCCTACCTCACATTTTTTTTTTCTATTTTATTTTCAACTAATATGTGTATTTAGCTTTTATCATTTTGTGGTTTTCTTCATTCATCTCTCTCTCTCTCTCTCTCTCTCTCTCTCTCTCTCTCTCTCTCTCTCTCTCTCTCTCTCTCTCTCTCTCTCTCTCTCTCTCTCTCTCTCTCTCTCTCTCTCTCTCTCTCTCTCTCTCTCTAACCGGTTTTTGTTTCGATTTCTCTAGGAAGAGGGCTGTGCTTTACTGAATTGAGTTTATCATCTCCACAACTTTTGATACACTACTTCTCCTAAACGGCTGCCTCCATGACATTCAACACTAAGACCAAAATTATTCGCAGAACCAAATTGAACAAAGTGAACCTGTCAGATTTCTGGTACCGACTGTGATGGCTCTTGCACCGCGAGATTGGTCGTCTCCGAAACCTTTGACACACTACACATCCTTAAGGGGGTAGTGGCTGTTTTTTTGGTTTATTAATTCATCTATTCATGCATTTTATACTTTCCTCGCTAGACCTACATCATGCTAAGAAAAACACCCACTAGACCCCTTTTCAAGATAAATGTGTACATTTTTCGGTAGAATAATTTCCCGGCCAAAGGCCGATTCCTCTTAAAATTACAGGCTCGCTCCCGCTAACCAGGAAAAAATACCTAAATGGCATGAAAGGTCTTAAAATTGACGAAGAAAAGGGCACAAAAGGTATTAAAATAGTCAAACTAATGGTCCGAACGACTTAAAATCTGAAAACTAATAGGGTTAAACACGAGGGAGGAGAAGTCCCGAAGGAGCGACTACCTCCCCCTTAAAGGCTGCTTCCACAACATTGATGTCTTAAGGGTACTTCACACAGTCAAGAATGCGAGCTAGAACCACTAGGAGTAGCTGAAAATTCGGATTCCTGGGCCTATTCGCGGTGAAAATCTATACTCCAAGTGACTCTAGCGATATCCTAGTGATTCCTGGTACACTCCCAGTGACTCCAAACCAGTCCCGGCCGATTGGCCCTGTCCGACAAAATGTTCACCGTGTTTAAGGTTCTCGCCGCGAATCGGGCCACTCCCAGTGATTCCCAGTGATGCCCAGTGATTTCCCAGTGACTCCCAGTGAGTCCTGGTGATTCTGGTATGAACTGGAACTGAAACCAAAAACTGTCCGCGAATCAGATACGAAACACTGAGCATCACCAAGACTCACTGGGAGTCACTGGGGAATCACTGGGGATCACTGGGAATCAACTGGGAGTCACTGGGAATGGTCCGATTCGTGGCTAGAACTTTAAACACGGTGAAGATGTTGTCGGACAGGGCGAATCGGCCGCGAGTGGTTTGGAGTCACTGGGAGTCTAACAGCAATCACTAGGATATCGCTAGAGTCACTAGGAGTCATCGAATTTTCACCGCGAATAGGGCCAGGAATCCGAATTTTCAGCTACTCCTAGTGATTCTAACTCGCATTCGTGACTGTGTGAAGTACCCTTGTTACGATTGGGTCTCGTATAAATCAGTGGCTCTTATACATTGGACTAGACTGGCATAAATGCAACAACGGAAACGCTAGATCCAACCTCTGATATATAATCCCGTCGAACAAAGAACACATATACCCTCCAGAGTTATATCTGCGATAGCGGGGTATCTTAACTCTCAGTATCTATGTGCTTCTACTATAGGCTGATGTTCTCTGAAACAGCCTATTACCTATATCATATGGTTGCTTAGTTATGGTACACAAGGAAAAGATAGTTAACTTAATTAAATCACAAGAGTGATCTAATGCAAACAAGAAGGTTTACTTAACGTTACTTTAATCAATATCTGTCACCCCTTTATGAAAGAAAGTGTTGTAAAGTCCTCAAGCACCGAACAAGGAATCTTCTGAATAATGTCGGATGCTACTAAGAACGTATCGGAAATGGAACCACAAAATAGCAGGAGGCAGGACAATGCACGTGTAGGCTAAATACACAAAAAGGCTGGACATATAATGTTATTGGACACAAGAATATTATAAGCGGTGCAACTGTAATAATGCTCGCCACGAAAAAGTAGTACTCCTATTAACAAAACCGGTCTATGCTGGTTGTGTCTCTCTACAGCAACCTAGACCTCAAAATGCTTGTGTAAAAATAATGGGTATACATAAAAGAGTATATGATCTAATCTAGCTAATGTCTACCCGGGTTAATAAAGTCTAGCTGGGATGCGCAAAGGTACAGAATTCTGGTGGAGCAAGGCAGCTCCTAGCCTAGTGTGGACCTTGGGTCTGTGCGGCCTGATTACGTTAATATGAAGGGGTGCTCTCTTGAGGATTCTCGATCACAAGTATCGAGTATCCTCCTGGCGACCCTCAAAAGTAAAAGCAAATAGAGTTAGAACAGTGTTGGGTGGATTAGGCAAGCAGCCCTCACGCACTACACAGTCTAAACTCCAAGGTACACAGACAAAAGATCCACCCAGGTAACCCACAGAATCCGTGGTGTCGTGTAGCTCAAAAGTTGCCTACACACATTGAAAACACCAACAGCAAGGTACCTGATCCCTAGTCTAGCATTATTTAACCCTGTAGAAACATTAGTGATTGATGGAGACAGTCTGAGCAATACAATCTCCCAAAAAGACAATGACTATCTTCAACCTTAATCTAGTGCATAAGAAATGTGAGATCCAGCATATAATACAGTCTGGCCACCAATTCAAGGTGTGGATGCAGAGAACCAGAGGGGGATTGATATTAATAAAAGGTGAGGAAGTAGTGGAAATGATAGAGGCAGTAGGAGAGAAAGATTCTAAGACAAGAGTGTGGGACAGTTCAAAGGAGATGCTTAGAGTATGCTGTCTGGGAAGGATCTGACAAGGATATTCCCATGGACCTCCTGGCTGGAGTTCCAGTTCGCAAGAATGGCACGAGGGCGCGCGACAGTCGCCCAGTAAGCAGCCGCGTAGTAGGCAGTGTTAGGCAGGAGGCAACGAATCCCGCGAGGCCTATGTAAGGGGGCCAGCCACGCGCCACACTCACTACCAAGTCACACCACCTTGTCTCTCTCTCTCTCCCTCTCGCCTTCCCATCATTCAACTACTTAACACAATACTTTCAATTGACTAAATATAATAGAAAGGATTGTGACAGACGAAAATAAAGAACAGTTCTGAACTGTCTGCAACACAAGCTTTCTCGAGAAGGAAAGTACACAATGATAGGTAGACTGTAGCTATATTCTCTGCCCTGGCGAGTCCTAGCGAGTAAGCCATGCGGTTCTGGGGGAAGCGGTGAGCGTCACACCCTTTAATAAATATATTATTCATATAAACCTGTAATACTTCTCCCGTGAAAGTATAATATACATTATACAGGTAGTTAACTTTTCATGGTCAAACATTATAAATAGGCCTAGTATTAACCTGTGTAAGTACAATTTCCCACAAGACATTGTATTCACCCAGTGATTGTGTGTAGAGAAGGAAATTACGGTAGTTCAGGTAATTAAATAATGTGAACAATGTATGGTCAATGTTACAATACCCTACTTGTAGTCTACACGTTCTGCAACTCCCCTTACCTAACATAACGAGAATGGTGGATACGTGTTTGGCTTGGTTGTTTAGGGCTCGTTGTAGTCGCCGGTTAATAATCTAGAAGTTCTGCAACTCCCTTGACCTAAGTTAAGCAAACTAACACAACCTATAAGTGTTACCTATTTTAGGCAATCGTGTTAACCCTCTATTGGCGGCACGCAACATAAGTCGAGTTAAATCAATTTGGACTATGTGGCGGCGCGCAACATAGGTCGTGTGGCAATTTCAGCACGTAATGTTGCTGAGAGAGAGACAAGTGGTGGCAGGAGAGTAGCGAGCGTATGACTGCTCCAGACCACCACGGCAGGCTTACTGACACGAATCCCACCCTCCTCCACCCTCTCACACTCGCTACATACTGAAATGTATGGGGAAAGTACCGAATTACATGGTTTTTGCACTCGGGTTGCGCGGTTGTTGCAAGAAAACTAGCCGTCATACAAGGATCGTTGTGGTGTCATTGGAAAGCTCTGTTTATGCCCTTTCAGGGATATATATTTGTTTTACGCTCTGGGTCTTATTTAGGCATGAAAATGATCACGTAAACAGCCCTATTTTGGCTAAAAACACCCCGCTGGGCGGTACATATAAATAGACCGCCTAGCCCGTCAATAAGGTGTTAAATATTATAGAACTCGGTAACGAATGAAAAGAAGAAGGTGGGAATGATTAACTATCCACTATTTAGACAATAGTTTAAATATATTTGTTTCTTAAAGTATAGTAAGCATTGTTATTATGACCTTACGGTACATAGTAATACAGACTTATCGTATTATATTAATGGCTGTAATGATGTATGAATACAGGCATAATTCTTAATGACGATATTAGAGGACTGTAGTTATAGTGTCCGTGGGTCGGTGGTGAGTGTGCATGTGGCTTGGCACAGCTTGGGGGCCCCTTATATAGGGGCTCTTCACAATGGGGGCCATGCCTGGCATACTCGCATCTCATTCCAAACAAATCCCAGTGATGCTCGGTGATTCCCAGTGACTCCTATCTAATTCCCAGTGATACCTATATTACTCCTATCGACTCGTATATTACAGTAAAAATCAAAATTTTCACATTTTCAGTCACTCGCACTTCATTCCTGGTTTTATCCAGGTGATTCCCAGTGACTCCCAGTGATTCGCAGGTACACTCCCAGTGGTTCCTACGGTGTTGTGAGTCCACGGGGAATTGCAGACATTCGTGGTGTATTCCCAGGAATCACCAAGAATCATTACTCCTAGTGATTCTAACTCGCGTTCCTGACTGTGTGATGTACCCTTTAGTTGTCATCAACATTTGGTATTCTAAATTTGGGAGGACAGGACGATTACATACAATCTAGATAATAGTAATTATAATAATTGTGATAATGCTAATTATAATAATAATAATATTAATATAATAATAATATTATTAATAATAATAATAAAATTAATAATAATAATAAAAAAATAAGAACTATAATAATAATAATGATAATAATAATAAAATAATAATAATAATATGAATAATAACATGAATAACAATAATAAGATTAATATGAATACACATACTAAAAAACAATGCAGTTCCCCTTAGTGTTGCTTCCTAACTCAGTAGTCATCATTATCAGTTCCCGTTTTCTCTTTGAGCTTTCGTGTTTGTTCATCAATTACTATTTATGTTTTTTTTCGTTCGTTTCCCTTCCATTGTCTGGGCTTCATTCTTTTTCATTTTTCACTGGCCATTTCTTTTGCATTGTATTGTCCATTGTTGCTGGACTTTTGTATAATTTATCTTCCAGTTGCTTGTACGGTCGCCCGTATTTAAAGTTGCCTGCAGATCTTTTGTTCAAAGGTTCTAATGTATTTTCTCATTGCCTTTTGTATATATATGTATATATATATATTTTTTTTTTGGTGGGCGGGTTAGCTCATGATAAGGTTAGGTTTGGTTGGTTTGCACTAGGGAGCTAGTTATCTCTCTCTCTCTCTCTCTCTCTCTCTCTCTCTCTCTCTCTCTTAAAATTGACAAACGTGGGGCGAAAGGTCTTAAAATCGTCAAACTAATGGGGCGAACGTCTTAAAATCTCGAAACAAATGGGCTAAGCATGAAGGAGAAAGGGGTCCAAAAATAAAACTCTTAAAGAAAAATCTCTCCTTAATGCAATGGTGTCCTTTATTTTACATATATATTCTAGCTAACCTAACACGAGTTCACTATTATTTTTCATCATTGTTCATTTGTTTTTTATAGTCCTTCTTCTTAATGTCCGATAGCCTATTTCTATTATTCATGTATGCAGTTCCCTGGTTGAGGCCAGTGGGAATCATTTTTCAGTTTTTCATTTCTCCATTTCCCATTTGTCTATAGCTCTGGCTCTCACTCGACCTCCTGTGTTCGCTCTTGCTTTCGTTCTCTCTCTCTCTCTCTCTCTCTCTCTCTCTCTCTCTCTCTCTCTCTCTCTCTCTCTCTCTCTCTCTGTCTCTCTCTCCTGTCTCTCTCTCTCTCTCTCTCTCTCTCTGTCTCTCTGTCTCTCTGTCTCTCTCTCTCTCTCTCTCTCTCTGTCTATCTATCTATATATCTCTCGTTGCATTATTCGAGTTCTTCATATGACTGTTTTGCAGTATATCACTAAGAAAACACTCAACTTATCCAAGTTTTAAGATATGCTATTATACTTTAATTATGTAAGTTTGTCCCCAGGGTATACCCAGCTGACCTAGACATTAATATCCATGGATAAAACTAAGCACATGACTGGTGTTCTTCACATTATTGTAATTTTTGTTTGCATTATTCACAAATATGAATGTAACCAGACAATGATGCTGTTGTTTCAGTGGAATATTGGCTCTTTGAGCAGTATGTATCGTTTTACTAGTGGTTGCACCCTCACACAATGGGGGGCGCTGCTCATTAACTCTCCTCTTGGGGCAAAATCAAATCTATCTCTCAAATAAAATAATCTCCACTGAAGGATTCATCGTGTACTTAATATGTTTTACTGATCAGAAGAAAGTGCAGGCTGTTTTGAATTTACAATAATGTATCCTAATAGAAAAAGGTGGCAGCGCAAACAAAAATTGTGTTGAAACAAATTGTCTTTGAACATTACCTAGGCCAGGAAAAGTCAGTCTGTTGATGCTGTGTGTCCTGCTCTGTAAGTGTGTGTGTGTATGTTGTGTGTGTGTGTATGTTGTGTGTGTGTGTGTGTGTGTGTTTGTGTGTATGTGTGTGTTTATGTTTACGTTTGTGTGTGTTCATATAGCATCTCATAAGCTAGGTGCCCAGTCCAGTACTATATTACCCTCTCACACGCTCCTCCCCTCTCGGCTCAACCCTTTCACTCCCACACTCCCTCCACCCCTCTCGGCTCAACCCTTTCACTCGCACACTCCCTCCACCCCTCTCGGCTCAACCCTTTCACTTCTACTCTCCTCCACCCCCTCGCTCAACCCTTTCACTCCCACCACCCCTCTCGGCTCAACCCATTCACTCCCACACTCCCTCTACCCCTCTCGGCTCAACCCTTTCTTTTCAAAACTCCCTCCACCCTTCTCGGCTCAACCCTTTCTCTTCCAAACTCCCTCCACCCCTCTCGACTCAACCCTTTCTCTTCCAAACTCCCTCCACCCCTCTCGGCTCAACCTTTTCTCTTCCAACTCCCTTAGACCCCTCTCGGCTCAACCCTTTCTCTTCCAAACTCCCGCCAAACCTCTCGGCTCAACCCTTTCTCTTCCACACTCCCTCCACCCCTCTCGGCTCATCCCTTTCTCTTCCAAACTCCCTCCACCCCTCTCGGCTCAACCTTTTCTCTTCCAACTCCCTTAGACCCCTCTCGGCTCAACCCTTTCTCTTCCAAACTCCCGCCAAACCTCTCGGCTCAACCCTTTCTCTTCCACACTCCCTCCACCCCTCTCGGCTCATCCCTTTCTCTTCCAAACTCTTTCCACCCCTCTCGGCTCAACCCTTTCTCTTCCAAACTCCCTCCACCCCTCTCGACTCAACCCTTTCTCTTCCAAACTCCCTCCACCCCTCTCGGCTCAACCCTGTCTCTTCCAAACTCCCTCAGACCCCTCTCGGCTCAACCCTTTCTCTTCCAAACTCCCTCCACCCCTCTCGGCTCAACCCTTTCTCTTCCAAACTCCCTCCACCCCTCTCGACTCAACCCTTTCTCTTCCAAACTCCCTCCACCCCTCTCGGCTCAACCCTTTCTCTTCTAACTCCCTCAGACCCCTCTCGGCTCAACCCTTTCTCTTCCAAACTCCCTCCAAACCTCTCGGCTCAACCCTTTCTCTTCAGACTCCCTCCACCCCTCTCGGCTCAACCCTTTCTCTTCCAAACTCCCTCCACCCCTCTCGGCTCAACCCTTTCTCTTCCAAACTCCCTCCACCCCTCTCGACTCAACCCTTTCTCTTCCAAACTCCCTCCACCCCTCTCGGCTCAACCCTTTCTCTTCCAAACTCCCTCAGACCCCTCTTGGCTCAACTCTTTCTCTTCCAAACTCCCTCCAAACCTCTCGGCTCAACCCTTTCTCTTCCAAACTCCCTCCACCCCTCTCGGCTCAACCCTTTCTCTTCCAAACTCCCTCAGACCCCTCTCGGCTCAACCCTTTCTCTTCCAAACTCCCTCCAAACCTCTCGGCTCAACCCTTTCTCTTCCACACTCCCTCCACCCCTCTCTGCTCTACCCCTTCACTCCCACACTCCCTTCCCTGCGTTCTTCCCTTCTCTTGTGTAATCTTTCATTCGCTTCTAATCCCTTCCTTGCACCGGGTTTTTCTCTTTCTCTTGGCTCGTGTCTTAAGTGTTTGTTTTTCCCCCTCCCTGCATGTGTGTTGGTGTATGTGGTTGTTGTTGTTCCCTAAGCTGCCTGGCCGAACAGCCCCGTTGTATGTGTGTGTGTGTGTGTTACTCAGTTACTTGTTCGTCAAGGGGAATCCACGCAATGCGAGCTAAGCTCATTATTATCGCGCCTCCTTAACTGGGAATGTATTGCGTGAAATGCATGTTAAGTGTTTTATGTATTGTTGGAATGGCTGTGGATGTGTGTGTAGTCTGTATTTTAGCCAATTGGCGACATCGGAAACGAAGGCTTAGGGTGGATCTGTATGGTACCATTCTCACTATAGACGGTACCGTCTCGCCCGAAGGCTTAGGTAGCCATCAGCTTAGGTGAACCATATGATACCCATCTCGCCTTGTACCATTTTTGCCAACCCCAGATGGGACGTCACAACGTCGTCCACTTATTCCAGGTACCTATTTACAGCTAGGTGAACTGAGGCTAACATGAAAGGAGACAAGCCCAATTTGTCTCCGCCCGGCCGGGGATTGAACCCCCGACCCCTCTGGTGTGAGACGAGAGCTCTACCTACTAGGCTACGGGCTGTGTATGTGTGTGTATGTGTGTGTGTGTGTGTGTGTGTGTGTGTGTGTGTGTGTGTGTGTGTGTGTGTGATGTCGAATCTGTATATTCACTATCGTTAGTTTGTGAGTGCGAATGAGTGCTGTTTTTCGCTAATCGTTTTGTCTTTGTGTGTGTATACAGTATATATATATATATATATATATATATATGTGTGTGTGTGAGCATATTTAAGTGTATACATGTGCATACCTGTGTATGATGCTTAAAGAAAGTCTGTCTAATAATATCTGCAGCATATACACACACAAGTTTGTCGACGAATATGTTTATTGGGTGAAACGTGTATACATGTGTTTAAAGCATATGTACAGTATATAAAGGTATATCCGGAGCAAGTGACGTATAATTGGCTTGAGCAGTGAGGCTTGAGAACGAGTGGTAAACGAGCGAACAACATCAAAGCCGCGCTAACGAGATGCAGAACGGTGTAGGAGGGACAGGTAACCAGTTATTTTATGCAACACATTTATTACTAATCCTACATTTAGTTTATGTAACTCACTTCTCACCAATGGTACAGTCAATTCAGAAAGTGCGTGGACCTCTCTTCTTCATATGCTTCATTGTACACTCTAAGACACAAATGTTGACTAAATATGAATCCTTGAACAGCGAAGCCAATCTCCTAAATGTAAATCCTAGGTAAACAATAAATAAGACGATTCAATTAATGTAGGGATAGCTTCAAAATCTTTAATCCACGATTTATGTCCTAAAGTTTAAACTGAAAACCTTCCCTTAAAATACAGCTTAGGAAGGACCTTTGGGAGTCAGAAGTTTGATATAGTGTTTATCACTTTTAATTTTAATCGCTTGAGGATTAATCTTAACAGTTTATTTGGGTATCTTTAGACGATTTTACTCAGCTTAGGAAAGATTTGTGGGAGTGAGAGGCATAATTGAATTTGTTTTGACCCTTTAGCTTCCTAAAGATCCTTCCTAATTTGCAGAAAACCACCTAAAGCATAAACTACGTCATCGTATTCAGAGAAGGTTAAATGTCGACCTAAACCCGACTATAACCTTTCAAAGTTAGCAAATGTCGACGTGAACCAGAACAAAAAACGTTCAATGTTAACAAATGTGGACCGAATTCCGAATACAACCGTTCAATGTTAGCAAATATCGACCTAAACTCGAACATAAACGTTCAATGTTAGCAAATGTCGACCTAAGCCCGAACATAAACGTTCAATGTTAGGAAATGTTGACCTCAGCCCGAAAAAAACGTTTAATGTTAACAAATGTCGACCTAAACCCAAATAAAACCATTCAATGTTAGCAGATGTCAAGTTAAACCCGAATATAAACGTTCAATGTTAACAAATGTCGACCTAAACCCGAATATAAACGTTCAATGTTAGCAAATGTCGACCTAAACACGAATATTAACTTTCAATGTTAACAAATGTCGACCTAAACCCGAATATAAACGTTCAATGTTAACAAATGTCGACCTAAACACGAATATTAACTTACAATGTTAACAAATGTCGACCTAAACCCGAATATAAACGTTAAATGTTAACAAATGTCAACCTAAACCCGAATGAAACTGTTCAATGTTAATCAAAATATTTATAAACTGAAATGAAGAGCTGATAATCTATCTCTCCCGTCACTGTAGATTATACATGTACTGTACATGTTTGGGTAGGATATTATATTTTAAAACCTTCTGTACCGGTGCCGTCCTTTTAACGTTATTCTATTAGACTATTAGACGAATAGAACAAGTGAGGCTGGATAACGAAGAGAAAGGCTTCTTAAATACCCAGGAAAGGGATAACAAATATTTCCTGATTCCGCTAGGAAAAGGGCTGTGTTTTGCTGAATTGAGTGAATCATTTCTGGACCATTTAACTCACTACTCCACCTAAACCGCTGCCTCTATGATATTGAACACTAAGACCAAAGTTACTCGCAGAGCTAAAATGAACAAAGTGAATCTGTCGTATTTCCGCTACACTCGTTAAGTAGGTCATTTTACTGCGGTTTGTCGTCTCCAGGACCGTTTAGCGCTCTACACCTAAACGGCTGCCTCCCAGACATTGAACACTAAGACCATAGTTGTTCACAGAGTCAAAATGAAGAAATTGAAGTGTTGGATTTCCGTTCCATCATGTGGTGGCTCTTGCACCGCGAGATTATCTAGAACTGGATGTATTGAAATCGGGATGTAACGGATTCATCCACCCAAATTGATTTTTTAAGCGATCAGTTGATTCCAGGTTAGAGCCAATTAATCTAAGCGCAAGACACTAGTATTTTATTACGGTGCTTAAGCGTAATTAATTACATACACTCGTAGCTGACGCTTAATAGATTATCAAAGTTGCTATTGTTTATAAATGTTTATGAACATTAAAAAACAAATGTTACGTATTACGTTTAATTTAATAATGGTTACGATTAAAATCAAAGGGAGCTCAATCAAGATAATACGTACAAACATGTTGAGGGGAGGTGTGGTGGAGTGGTCATGCCACTGGATTGGTAATCCAATGGACCCGGGTTCAAATCCCGATATGTCAATGGGAAGATATTATTGGGATTGAATTTGTGCTGTACCTAGTATCAGTGCATTACCACAAAGCCCACCGAAATGCCAAAAAAATACCCTCATTGTTCCCTGATTAACTAACACTGTATGAATATTCCCATATTCAAAATATGTTACAGGGGGACAATGCCTAGTGAGTTCACTGCTCAATAGGTGGCGGTCTGAGTCTGGAGGGTGAGACGGTGAAGCACTTGGGCGAGGCAACCAGCCGCTTCAGAGATGGAGCTGCTTCGAGCCATGATGGATGCTTCACATGTCTCACTCCCCAGACTGGAACAAGACCTCACGGGCTTCACCGTGTTGAGCGGTGGAATGTACAGGCTCTCAGCCTATGCCCGAGAGGGAGTAGTTGGAATATAGAAAAAAAAAAAAAAAAAAAAAAAAAAAAAACAAGTACACACACATACACAAACACACACACATACACACACACACACACACACACATAGCATGAAAGAGAGAGAGGCACCGCTAATTGCTACACCCACGCTGCGATTAAAACAGTCGGCTCGGATGATGACTGATATAAAACAAAAGGCAAACAAGACAAGCAGATAGAATTATAAGAACATACAATGGTCATAAGATATATTATAAAAACCGGTTCGTATATTATGACAGCCAATGGAAGGTGGATTAGGTCGAGTGAAAACAAAGGAAATAAACAAGAAAAAAAGGAAGTCAATTTTAGCTCTAGAATAGGACAGACAATTGAATTATTGGATGGAAATATTGTGATGCAAAAAATAAGGGTTTCATATTTATCAATCGGCGGTAGTTAACGGAGATGAGAGAGAGCGAGAGCGAGCTAGCGCAAAGAACTAGAAGCGGAAGTCAGCAATACCAATATATCCGTCTATTCATCGGTCGTATGAATAGCCAAACCACCAGGCCATCACCATCCACGAATAACTCTCCATAAATGATGACAGGCATAACTAGGGTAACTGGGAGAACTGACAAGGAATTCGTGGGAAATTTGGAAGAATGATAGTGTTGCCAAACAAATAAATAAAATGTGAATAGGTCAACACAGAACAAAAACAAATATTTATATATATATAATATATATATATATAAATACTGTATATGTATATATATATATACCGGGTATATATATATATATATATATATATCTATATGCTCAGGCCCAATCCCAATTTTGGGGGTAGCCGACTCAAGACAGAGCAAGAACAGGGAAAACACAAAAACAACATAAAACAAAAAATAAACACAGATAAAAAACACAAACTCACACACATCCAGGTCACCCAGGAGAAGACCCAGAGACCAGGGTTACCAAGGTCGCTCCAGCACTCCCCCGGCCCCTGACCACCCGGAGAGGTTCCGATCTCGGCAGGCAGACACGCAGCGGAGCCAAAGCCACAAGCCCTCCCACCACTTCCAGCACACCCTTCATATTAATCGTCCCCCCGGGCCAGGCGCCTGATAGAGTATTATCTAGTCGAACTTGCGCCCGACCCCTTACTCCAAATGACCACGTGTTCACTCAACTATTCACAAGCATTCGCCATTCACTCCTGTCCACCACCACTTCCCCTGCCTGATCTATAGTCATTCCTCTATCATCCAAAGCCTTTCTTACACAGTCTCTCCATCTCAATGGGGGCCTTCCTGCCCTTCTATCTCCCCTTGTACCTGACTCACATATTCTCTTTGTAAGCCTTTCATCTCCCATTCGTTCAACATGACCATACCAGCTCAGCACCCTTCTGCCCACTCTGGCTGACAAATGTTCCTGCTGCCCCACTCTCCTACGTATCTCTTCATTCCTCAATCTGTCTCTACGAGTAACTCCACACATACTCCTGAAGCAGCTCATCTCCATCACATCCAGCCCTCTTTTCTCCTTTTTCTTCAGAGCCCATGTCTCAGCCCCATACACTGTTGGCACAACAATTCCTTGATACAGTGCACTTTTTACTTTCACTCCGAGATTTCTCGTCTTCCACATACTTCCCATTGCTCCGAAAACCTTCCTTCCTTCACACACTCTCTGTTTTACCTCCACTTCCATACCTCCACTCCTGCTTATCGTTCGTCCTAGATATTTAAAACACTCTACTTGTTCCAATATTTCCCCATCCAGCCTCACATCTAGATTCACCCTATGCTCTCCCCTATTACACACCATATATATATATATATATATATATATATATATATATATATATATATACTTATTATTATTAGTATTATTAGTTTTATTATTTTATTTTATATGTATTTTGTATCTCCATTTAACTTTATGATACAAGCCTAACGTGATAAGCCAGAGGAGTGAAAACTTGTTCTCACATCCACATACTGTGCAGAATGCGGTGAATTTAAACATCAATGGGGCTAAACATGAGGGAAAAGAGAGTCCAGAAAAACCCGGCGTTTTACTGAAAATGTATATATTTTTGTTTTCCCGTTGCCTTTCCTCTCTTACTTCGCTTCGAGGATTAGCCCTAACTTTTTATTTATTATTCTTTTCAATCCTGTTGGAGATTTTCTCTACGTCCAGTTTGATTTTTCTCTTGCATTTTTCGGCAAATTGGATCCATTTAAGGGGAATTTTTTCACTTACAGGGATGATATTGTTTTAAATCTCAAGACTAATGGGGCTAAACATGAGTGAGAAGGGGGGTCCAGAAAAAACACCCAATTGACCCCCTTATGTACCGGCGACGTTTTTTTTGTATTATATTCGAGCTATATTTAGGCGATTTTGAGCAGTTTTAAGGGGGAACTGTTGCAGAAAAAACGGTTAGGTCAGATAGTTTGAAGCTGTTAATTGCTGTGGCTCTTTTCAAGCTGAATATAATCGTCTAATAGCAGCCATAATAAAGTTTAAAAGACGTGGCCAGTACGGAAAGGGTTAAGTTAAATATACCCTTAACCCGTTCAGCACGATGACGTCTTTATTTCTTTGAATCTGGCCCTAATTGACTACTTGCGAGTTTCATTCTATAAGGAAGTTGGAGCTGTAGACATCGATATTTAGCAGAATAACCAGCTATAATACGGTTTTAGTATATTTATTAATACATAAAACCCAATTCAACATACTATTTATCCATCAGAAACCTACATAATTACTGTATTTGTGTTTAATATCGATGCCTACAGGCCGAACTTCCTTAAAGCCTGAGACTCGCAAGTGGTCAATTAGACGGTTGTATGCCATCTAAGCATCTATGTTACTCAGAGGTTTTATTAAGATCGTATTTACCCCTTTGAGTCCTAGAGGGATTTTATAAGCCAAAGAAAACTGGCTAATTGTACCCAACATACGATAAGAATTACGTCATCGTGCTGAAAGGGTTAAGAAGTAATGATGATATAATGACGAGCAGCAACTATTGTAACATCTTGGCTACATAATACTCGTAGATTAAGGGGATATTGGTTATTTGTTGGTATATTTTATCCTGTATTTATATATTTAATAGTTTCCTCGCTAGACCTCCTTCAAACTTTAAATACAAAAAACCTTAGACCCCCCTTCAAGATAAATTTGTACATTTTTTGGTAGAAAAATGTCCTGGCCAAAGGCCGGTTCCTCCTAGAATTACAGGCTCGCTTTCGCTCGCCAAGAAAACAATTACAGCTAAATGGCACGAAAGGTCCTTATGTTGAGAAAGAAATGGGGTGAAAGGTCTTAAAATCGCCAAACCAATGGAACGAACATTTTAAAATCTCAAAGCTAATGGAACTGAACATGATTCGGGAGACTCAGGGAATAGCCTGAATTCCATTTTCTCTCCCAGGCCTTGGTAGCTGGATACATATATTTCTGCCTCACACATCAGGGGTATCAGGAAAACCCTCTTTATATAACATACACATCCAACTTCACGAAATTGCCCTACATCGCTATCCTCTATCCATAAAACACTACTCTTCCCACTACATATCATACATGTAACACCATACACTTACCTAATAAATATGGCAGTACAATTGTTAAGAGCAAACCTGGTGGTCCCTCGGATATCCACCCCCGGCAGGGTTGGGTCATTGACACAGGGCCCTCCCGGTCGTCATCATGTGACTGTGTCAAGAGCATTGCAACGTCCCAAAGCTGCTCGTCGGTGCAGCTTTTTCTTTAGTAATATAAGGGGACTTCACTCTAACATCAATTCTGTACACCAATTTCTTCAAGCAGAATCCCCTACTCTCCTTTTTTTGACAGAGACTCGAGTAACATCCACATCTGACACGTCTAGATTTAATTTTCCAGGTTATCAACTGCTCCAAAATTTCAGACCTAAAGGAGGTGTATGTTGCTTCACAAAATCTGAAATTGCCCTGGAGTTTCTACTAGTTAGACTAGTTTCAATTGTCCCTATTTTGATTATTCTATATACAAATTAATTTCTGATGGTAAATTTAAATACATATGTTGCAGCTACCGTTCCCCAAATACTCCTCCAGAGCAAAGTCTTTTTTATTCTCTGTCCTCACAACTCAGTGTCCTCAGCTTAAATGCTTCTTCTGAAATCACTGTGTTGGGTGATTTTAATGTCCATAATGTTGAATGGCTCACTCATTCAGCCAGGACTGATGATGCTGGTCTTGAATGTGAGCTATTTTCAGACTCATTTAATCTCACTCAACTAGTCAACCAACCCACCCGTGTACCAGATAATCATAATCATAATTCCCACCTACTGGACTTATTTTTAACAACCAATTCAGAAAATTATGATGTTACAGTGAGGTCCCCGCTTGGATCTTCTGATCACTGTCTGATACAGGCCACCTGTCTATCAACTACCACACCTTCCCACTCTGAACCTGTTTTGGTGACTAAATGGCATTACGATAGGGCAGACTGGGAGGGTCTTCAAGGTTTCTTTATTGATATTCCCTGGACCTCTTTCTTTTCTAACGATGCACACTCCACCATGAGCCACATACAAGATTTTGTAAAAATTGGAATGGAAACTTTTATTCCTCATCAAAAGTACAGTAAAAGATCTAATTCACCTAAATGGTTTGACCATAATTGTGCTAGAGTAACTGAACAAAAAGCAATAGCCTACAATGCATACACAAGATCAAAAACACATGCAGCCTTTAATTACTTTAGAAACATCAGAAATCATGCCAAAACTGTATTAAACCTAACTAAATCAAACTTTCTCCACAAGCAGGCAAATAAACTTCTAAATAATCCTAATGATAACAAAATATTTTGGTCTACTCTTAACTCATTCAAATCCAACTTCACTACTGCTTCATCCATTCCACCATTAAAATCTCCGACTGGCAATCTTGTAAGTGACCCACGAGGTAAAGCTAACCTTCTTGCGGATATTTTCTCCACCAACTCAACCTTAGATGAAATAAATCAAGATGCCCCTGTACTTAATTTTAATTCGCCTGAAATTCCCTCACTTAAGATCCACACCAGACATGTCAAAACTATTTTGAAGAATCTCTCAGTAGATAAGGCTCCTGGTCCAGATGAAATTCTTCCAATAGTACTTAAGAATTGCTCCTTGGTGCTCGCTCCTGAATTGGCAAACTTTTTCCGTCTGTGTACTCATACCTCATGCTTCCCAGTACCCTGGAAAGAAGCAAACATCCATCCAGTTCCTAAATAAGGTGCCTCTTCAGATCCATCAAACTACAGACCAATAGCTATAACTTCCACTCTTGGTAAAGTCTTTGAAATTATATTAAATAATCACATAATTAAGCATCTTGAGAATAATAAATTAATCAGTGATAGGCAATATGGTTTTAGACGATGTCGATCAACTGCAGACATTCTTTTCCTTCTTACTCATCAAATCAACCAAGCTACAGACCAACATGGTGAAACACATACAATAGCACTGGATATATCAAAGGCATTTGATAGAGTCTGGCATCAATCCTTATTGTCGAAGATGTCACACTACGGCCTTGCATCATTAGTTCCACTAATTTCTTCTTATCTTCATAACAGAAAAATATGTGTAATGGTAGATGGCCTTTATTCTCAATTTCACTCAATAAATGCTGGTGTTCCCCAGGGATCAGTTTTGGCCCCAACTCTGTTCCTCATATTCATATCAATGACTCATATCTACCACTCATAATCCAATACATTCCTACGCAGATGACTCAGCACTCCACAGTTCCTTCACATTTACCAATTCTTTCACCCAACCCGATCTTATAAATTCAAAAATAAACACTGCAATTTCTCTGAACCAGGACCTTTCTAGAATTAATGAATTGGGACAAAAGAATCTAGTTTCCTTTAATGCACAGAAAACCAAGTACATTCAATTTTCTAACCGACAGAATCTCACTGACTCCCATATATTTTTTAATGATGTAAATATTCCCACTTCCCCTAGTATTGACATTCTCGGTGTAACATTAACTACTAACTTGAGCTGGACACATTATGTTAGAAGCATTACTAAGAATGCCTCTAAAAAACTGGGACTCCTGTACAGAGTTCGAGAATTCTTCACTGACGAGCAGTTGGCCGTAATATATAAATGTCATGTGCGTTCTCAGATGGATTACTGTTCACCTCTGTGGGGTGGAAGTGGAGTGGTTGCATTGAGGCAGTTGGACAAAATTCAAAATAAAGCTATTAGATTAATCAATAACCCTGCAATCACACAGGACCTTCCTACATTATCCATACGAAGAAACGTTGCATCCCTTGCATTATTCTACAGATATTTTCACAGCAATTGTTCCGAGGAACTTGCTGCAATTGTGCCGCCTCTCCACATCTTTCCCCGTAGAACTAGGGCAGCTGAGATTGCCCATGAATTTACACTTTCTCCTCCACAATGCAGAACTTCTGCTTATCAGAATTAATTTATCCCCAGAGCTACTACTCTTTGGAATTCACTTCCCTCGAATTGCTTTCCACAAACTTACAATCTACAAATGTTTAAATCCAGTTGTTACAAAAATGTTATGAATGGAGGATGCCTTTAGGCACATGGACCTTTTTGTTTTATCTGTGTTTTTCCTTCCTCCGTTCATTGTCTCTTAAAAAAAACAAAAAAAAAACAACGTAAATTAATTCTGTTTTCCATATTAGCAGTTACATTCGAAGACATTTCATGAAAATTATAGGATATTACAGAAAATGTATTGATGTTTTAAGGCTGTTTATATATGTGTCAAGATAAATCGATGGAGTGGAATTTGTGCTGTCCTATTGTAGGTAGTTTCAGTCAGTCAAATAGCTATGCAAAAACTAGCAAGTATTTGGATAGAGATAAATGATATATAAGTACATTTTATTCATTTGTTTTCAAGAACTACAAACATTTATGTATATTTTCTTACCAATGGTGCAATCCTAGTTAAGACATTTGAATCACAAAATTATGAACTTTTTCAACCTGTTCGTCTACCATGCTATGGTCATCATCTCAAACTATGTACTCTTTCATACTATCCTCTTTTGGAATTTATGATCTTCCTTCCATTTTATTGAAATTAAGATTAGGCTTCCTGACTGAAAGAAAGAGAATAAATGTTATGAGGATGGACAATAGGAACTACATTAGAAATACATTAGAATCGGCGAACCAAACCTTACGTGGTACCCGTCCCGCAAAACAATCCCACCCCTACTCTGCAACTCTCCAACCCAAGAGTGAAACATTGCTCTCAGTATTTCTTCTATTCAATAGCTGAGCTCTGGAACTCTCTCCCAGAATCAGTTTTTCCCTCTTCCTATGACCTAAATTGTTTCAAACTCCGTGTGTCCAGGCATTATGGCTCAAATGTCCCTTGATTTTGGCCCTGTCACTCTTTCAACTATATGGGAGGCACTCGCTACAGGCAGTTTTGCCTTTTGTCTCCCTCACTCCCATATAAAACAAAATCAATTTATATGATTGTATATGATTTGTTCACAAACTTATGTCATCCATTCACACATTACTTACAACTTGTATACGTCCCCAATGATAGTCATACATAGTAGCAACATCCAGCAGCCCCTTCTCTGTATCCTCCTACTTTCTCTATCCTAGTTTCAAAGCCAAAGGTGGATGTTGTGCATATGTGCACAACAAACTCACTTGCTCTCGTGTTCCCGATTTCGACTCCTCTGAATTCTCAACTTTATGGCTCAAACTTTCCTGTCATTCTCTTACTAAATATTTCTGTGCTGTCTATCTTTCCCCTAACTCTACCAACTTTCCCAAATTCTTTGACTATCTAAACTCTACAGTGGAACACATTCTATCCATTTCTCCTTTCTCAGAAATCTCCATCTTAGGAGATTTCAACGTTCACCACCGCCAATGGCTCTCCTCTCACACTACTGATCCACCTGGTGAACAAACCTACGTCTTTTCTATCCTAAATGACCTAGAGCATTTAGTTCAGCAACCCACCCGTATCCCGGATCGCATCGGAGATCGGCCCAACATTCTTGACCTGTTTCTAACTTCTAACCCTTCTTCTTATACTGTCGATCTTTTCTCTCTTTTGGGCTCCTCCGACCATAAACTTATCTCTGTCACCTGTCCTATCTCTCCAGTACGGCCACCCGATCCTCCTAGCCGGCGGCGCTTGTGGCACTTTGGCGCTGCCGACTGGGAGGCTCTTCGGCAGTACTTCTTTGATTTCCCATGGAATTATTTCTGCTTCCGTGGCCGAGGACCCTCGGAGAGTGCTGAACGCATTACCGAGGTAATCCTATCGGGCATGGAAGCATACATTCCATTCTCTTTCTCTCAGACTAATGCTAAAAAATCGTGGTTTACTCACATTTGTTCTACTGCTGTCCGTAATAAGGAGGAAGCATTCAAACGATACCGACGCCTTAAAACTCAAGACTCTCATTCTTCATATGTTTCTGCCCGGAATCAAGCCAAATCTGTTCTTCGACTTGCCCAACACTCTTTCATCAATAATAAATGCACTGAACTATCCAACTCTAGCTCTTCCCAAGCTTTCTGGCATCTAGCCAAAAACCTCTCCAACAATTTCTCTTCCTCGTCTTTTCCTCCCCTTTCCCACTCTGATGGCACAACCATCACTTCTTCCTCTGACAAAGCTAAACTCTTCGCTCAAACTTTTGCTAGAAACTCCACCTTGGATGATTCCGGTGCTATTTCTCCCTCTCTGCCCTCCTCTCTCTTACTTATGCCAAATATCCTAATCTCTTCAAAAGATGTACTTTCTACCCTCTCTGGGCTTAACACTAATAAGGCGTACGGTCCGGACGGTGTTCCTCCTGTTGTTCTCAAAAACTGTGCTTCCGTGCTGACTCCCTGCCTAGGCAAACTCTTTCGTCTCTGTCTATCCTCTAACGTCTTCCCTTCATGCTGGAAGTTTGCTCACATTCAACCTGTCCCAAAGAAGGGTGACCGCTCTCAACCCTCCAACTATCGTCCAATTGCTCTCATTTCTTGTCTTTCTAAAGTTTTTGAAACTATTCTTGCTTCCAAATTTCTTAAGCATTTCTCTTCTCATAATCTGCTCTCAGATCGCCAGTATGGCTTCCTTAAGGGTCGCTCTACTGGTGATCTTCTTTCATATCTTACTAACTCTTGGTCATCCTCCTTTCGGGACTTCGGTGAGACTTTTTCTATTGCACTAGACATATCGAAAGCCTTCGATAGAGTCTGGCATAAATCTTTAATTTCTAAACTACCCTCCTTCGGTTTCTATCCCTCCATCTGTGCCTTTGTCTCTAATTTCCTTTCTGGCCGTTCCATAGCCGCGGTTGTGGACGGCCATTGTTCACTTCCTCACCCTATAAACTCCGGTGTTCCTCAGGGCTCTGTTCTATCTCCTATTCTCTTTCTAATTTTTATAAATGATCTCCTTAACTGTACCTTAATTCCCATCCATTCATACGCAAACGACTCAACCTTACACTACTCCATTACTTTTCCAGAACGCCCCAGCCAGCAATCCCTCAACGACAAATGTAATGAAGCCATACAACTCTTAAATTCTGATCTAAATACTATTTCCAATTGGGGCAGAGAAAACCTTGTTAACTTTAATGCTTCCAAAACCCAATTTCTCCATCTATCTACCCGTCAGGATCTCCAAGCGGACTATCCCTTATTCTTCAACAATACAAAAATCAACCCTTCATCTTCTCTCAATATTCTTTGTGTCTCTTTTTCTTCTGCTCTCATTTGGAAGGACCATATTACCAGTCTTGCTAAGGCATCCTCCCAGAAGCTGGGTGTGCTCAACCTCCTTATGGGGTTCTTTTCCCCTGCACAGCTTCTTGCTCTGTACAGGGTCATAGTGCGCCCTTGTATTGAGTATTGTTCACATGTGTGGGGAGGTTCCTCTCACACAGCTCTCCTAGACAAGGTTGAAAGGAAGGCCTTTCGTATCATTAACTCCCGTCCACTCACCAACTCTCTGCAATCTCTCTCTCTCCGCCGCAATGTTGCATCTCTCTCGCTATTCTATCGCTACTATAATAATCAGTGTTCCTCAGAGCTATCCCAGTGCATACCACCTCCTTTACGTAGGGCACGTGGTACCCGTCTTGCAACTCAATCCCCCCCCTACTCTGTGCAACTCTCCAACCCAAGAGTGAAACGTTACTCTCAAACTTTCTTCTATTCAACAGCTGAGCTCTGGAACTCTCTCCCAGAATCAGTTTTTCCCGCTTCCTATGACTTAAATTGCTTCAAACTCCGTGTGTCCGGGCATTTTGGCTCGAACGTCTCTTGATTTTGGCCCTGTCACTCTTTCAACTATGGGGGAGGCACTCGCTATAGGCAGTTATGCCTTTAGCCTCCCTCAATCACATAGAAAAAAAAAATAGTTGTGACAATATAGTTTATTGATTTGAGGGATTACATAACTACAAGAATACAAAATATATATGTAAATTATAATGTTAATAAAAAACTAGGCCAAGAGCCATCATGCCTATGCTCTTTATCTTTATATATTTATTATATTTTATATATTTTTTTAAAGTTTGCTCCCTAGATCTCCATCAAAAGATAAATTTGTACATATTTCCGTAGAAAAATGTCCCGGCCGAAAGCCGGTTCCTGCTGAATTACAAGCTAGTTATCCCTGCCAGGAAAAATATGAAACCTAAATGACACGACAGGTCGTGTAATTGATAAACAAATGGAGCGAAAGGTTTTCCAAACACCAAACAAATTAGGCATCTAAAATCCCAAACACTAATAGAGCTAGGCATGAGAGAGAAGGGGTTCCAGAAAAAAATATCCCCTTGATTTACCCACACATGGTTCAAGTGTGAAACCATGGCGGACTTGCTCCCTTTACTCCAGGGTTGAAGTCGGGGTTCAGGGTTGGGAAATTATGACCAAGGCTTAATAATGAAATAACACGGCCCTCTGGAGTGTGTGTGTGTGTGTGTGTGTGTGTGTGTGTGTGTGTGGGTGAGAGAGAGAGAGAGAGAGAGAGAGAGAGAGAGAGAGAGAGAGAGAACGAGAGAGAGAGAGAGAGAGCATGGTTGATTAGACTAGAGGAAATGGAATAGACAAGACAATGAAAAACAAACCATCACTCAATACAACACATCGCTCCACCATAAATATTGTCTAGTGAGAGAGAGAGAGTGAGTGAGAGTGAGAGTAAGAGAGGGGGAAAAGAGAAAGAAACAGCAAGAGAGACTAGACCAAGGAAAATTGAACAAACGAGACAAAGAAAAACAGGAGAGCAATCAATTCAACAGAGAGAGAGAGAGTGAATGTGAGCGTGAGTGAGTGAGTGTGTGGTGATTACTGCAATTGCGTGTATATTCAGATTCCCAATGTAATGCCTATCACATTCCCATCCGTTTGACATAGAGAGCTGTAATCATGACATAGAGAGCTGTAATCATGACATAGAGAGCTGTAATCATGACATAGAGAGCTGTAATCATGACATAGAGGGGAACACAATCAAGCTGATGGCCGATTATTGCTCAAATCACGATCATTATATAAAATTATCGCGTATCATCGAGATCTTAGTAATGAAGCGGCTGCAATTTAGTTATTTAGGGGGGGGGGAGATTAAGTTGCTCCCTAGACCTGCAATAAACTTGACCCCCCCCCCGCCCCCACACACACACACACACACACACAGATCGTAGCCTAGTAGGTAGAGCTCTCGTCTCACACACGAGGGGTCGGGGGTTCAATCCCCGGCCGGGCGGAGACAAATTGGGCTTGTCTCCTTTCATGTGTTAGCCTCAGTTCACCTAGCTGTAAATAGGTACCTGAAATAAGTGGACGACGTTGTGACGTCCCATCTGGGGTTGGCAAAAATGGTACAAGGCGAGATGGGTATCATATGGTTCACCTAAGCTGATGGCTACCTAAGCCTTCGGGCGAGACGGTACCGTCTATAGTGAGAATGGTACCATACAGATCCACCCTAAGCCTTCGTTTCCGATGTCGCCAATTGGCTAAAATACAGACTACACACACATCCACAGCCATTCCAACAGTACATAAAACACTTAACATGCATTTCACGCAATACATTCCCAGTTAAGGAGGCGCGATAATAATGAGCTTAGCTCGCATTGCGTGGATTCCCCTTGACGAACAAGTAACTGAGTAACACACTCACACACACCCAGACCGCCCCTTCGAGATAGATAATATACAGTAGGTTCCCCCTACATTGCAGACTCACTATCGCAGACTCCCCCTCCCCACACCCACACACACACACACACACACACACACACACACACACACACACACACACACACCCACCCAGACCGCCCCTTCGAGATAGATAATATACAGTAGGTTCCCCTTACATTGCAGACTCACTATCGCAGACTCCCCCCCCCCCCCCCCACACACACACACACACACACACCCAGACCGCACCCTTCGAGATAGATAATATACAGTAGGTTCCCCCTACATTGCAGACTCACTATCGCAGACACACACCCACACCGCACCCAGACCGCACCCTTCGAGATAGATAATATACAGTAGGTTCCCCCTTACATTGCAGACTCACTATCGCAGACCCACACACACACACACCCACACACCCAGACCGCACCCTTCGAGATAGATAATACACAGTAGGTTCCCCTTACATTGCAGACTCACTATCGCAGACTTTAAGGGGTAAGTGGTTATTTTGTTACCTATATATTTATACATACATTTATGTTTTAGTTGCCTCGCTAGACCTCCATAAAGCTTATAAAAACACACCCTAGACCCCTCTTCAAGATAAATTTGTAATTTTTTCGGTTGAAAAATGTTCCGGCCGTAGGCCGGTTTCTTTTAAAATTACAGGCTCGCTATTGTTCACCAGGAAAAAATCGACACCAAAATGGCACGAAATATCTTAAAATTGACAACGAAATTGGGCGAAAGGTGTTACAATCGTCAAACTAATGAGCCGACCGTCTTAAGATCTCAAAACTAATATGCTAAACATGAGGGAGAAGGGGATAAAACATAAAAAACGACTACCTCCCCCTTACGTTGTTGAAGCTATCCCGAACTGAATCGATTGTTTTAATACATAGCATTATGTAGGTGAAGGATTGTTTTAATACATAGCATTATGTAGGTGAAGTATTGTTTTAATACATAGCATTATGTAGGTGAAGGATTGTTTTAATACATAGCATTATGTAGGTGAAGGATTGTTTTAATACATAGCATTATGTAGGTGAAGGATTGTTTTAATACATAGCATTATGTAGGTGAAGGATTGTTTTAATACATAGCATTATGTAGGTGAAGTATTGTTTTAATACATAGCATTATGTAGGTGAAGTATTGTTTTAATACATAGCATTATGTAGGTGAAGGATTGTTTTAATACATAGCATTATGTAGGTGAAGTATTGTTTTAATACATAGCATTATGTAGGTGAAGTATTGTTTTAATACATAGCATTATGTAGGTGAAGGATTGTTTTAATACATAGCATTATGTAGGTGAAGGATTGTTTTAATACATTGCATTATGTAGGTGAAGGATATTTTTTTCACGCTAGACCTTTGTCAAGCGGGGAGAATTCCACCTGGAGGATTTTTTTCTGGATCCCTTTCTCCCTCATGTTTAGCCCCATTGCTTTTGAGATTTTAAGACGCTTGCCCCATTAGTTTGGCGATTTTAGGAACCCTCGCCCAATTTCTGTCAATGTTAAGACTATTCGCGCTATTTAGGTGTCGATTTTTCCTGGCGAGCGATAGCGAGCCTGTAATTTAAGGGGAACCGGCCTTCGGCTAGGACATTTTTCTACCGAAAAATGTACACATTTATCTTGAAAGGGGGTCTAGGGGGAGTAATTTTAAGCTTGATGGAAGTCTAGGGCATCAACTAAAACCCTCCCCTTAATAAAGTACTCCCAAAACCCCCTTCTGAGATATACAGGGTGTTTCATAAATACCTTTCATAAATTTCAGAATGAATAGACCTAGCAATAATAAATATACTTTACTATGTGACGGTTTTGGAAATTTCTCATATTTACCGGGATATTACACATTTTAGTTTAAATAGGAAAGTCTAGGGGATGAACACGATCAGTAGATTACCATCACCTCAATTACTTTATTTTGTCATAAATGTTTGAACATCAATGTATTTTACAGTATTTACAATAGGTGCTCGATCAATTTGCTTCATGGGTTCGAATACTGTATGAATGAAGCTTCACAAATTGAAGGGAATGTGAGAAGGTGAGAGAAAGAAGGATGTACTGGCAGTCTTAAGTAAGTACCAGACATGGAGCCATACACCTCTGCTGAGTACACAGACATGTTACTTACTTTAGGTGCAGCTGGAGGAAATGCAGCTGAAGCAGTAAGGATGTACGGTGAACAATATCCCAACCGGAGGCATCCATCTCGGCCTACTTTCCTCAGCGTAGAAAGACGACTACGGGAATATGGCTCACTGAATCCACGTGCAGTAGACAGAGGAAGGCCTCATGATGAGGAACTACTCGATGCAGAAGAGGATATCCTTGATGCCATCGCAGATGATCCATCTACAAGCACACGTCGACTTGGTGCACGATTTGGTGTGGCTCATGCATCAGTATGGAGGATTGTAAACAGACATGGCCTGTACCCATATCATCACCAGCCCATCCATGCTCTGACTGAACGTGATTATCACCAACGAGTGGATTTCTGTCGGTGGCTCCTTACTCAAGAGAGGGAGAACAATGGTTTTATTGCAGAGGTTTTGTTTAGTGATGAGGAAAATTTCACAAGAAATGGCATGTTGAACCTACATAATACACATACATGGGAAGCAGAAAATCCACATGCAACAACAACGAGGGGACATCAGGAACGCTCTTCGATTAATGTTTGGGCCGGTATTCTTGGTGACCATCTAATCGGACCTTTTATGTTACCACAACGACTTACAGGCAATGTGTACACCAGATTTCTTCAGGATAACTTACCCATACTACTTGAAGATGTGCCTCTCAGAACATGTAGACAAATGTGGTTCATGCAGGATGGGGCTCCAGCTCACTTTGCACGAGGTACGAGGGATTTCCTTAATGTTATGTACCCTGATAAGTGGATAGGCCGTGGTAGTCCCATCACCTGGCCACCTAGATCACCGGACCTAACTCCACTTGACTTTTATCTTTGGGGACACTTGCAGAGCAGGGTGTATGCTACACAAATCAACACCCATCAGCAACTGTGGCAACGAGTTCAAGAGGCATGCAGAGAAGTAAGAAACACACCAGGGATATTTGAAAGAGTGCGACAGTCTCTTATGCGCCGAGCCCAAGCCTGTATCAACGAGGGTGGGAGAAACTTCGAGCAACTATTGTAAATACTGTAAAATACATTGATGTTCAAACATTTATGACAAAATAAAGTAATTGAGGTGATGGTAATCTACTGATCGTTTTCATCCCCTAGACTTTCCTATTTAAACTAATATGTGTAATATCCAGGTAAATATGAGAAATTTCCAAAACCGTCACATAGTAAAGTATATTTATTATTGCTAGGTCTATTCATTCTGAAATTTATGAAAGGTATTTATGAAACACCCTGTATATGTACATTTTTCGGTAGTATAATGATAATGGCTGGTTCCTCCTAAAATACAGGGGATAATCTACACCTACTGTAAATGGCTCAACAGGTCTTAAAGTTGACAAAGAAATGCCAAACTTTGGGAACAAATGCCATACAATTTCAAAACTAATGAGGCTAAGCATGAGGGAGAAGGGGGTCCAGAAAAATAACTTAAGTATTACGAAGAGTCAGCTTAAGCCATTACCTGTGTCCCAGGGTGTCCTGTCCAAATGTTACCTCGTCAACCATATTATTATCATATCCTGATATGATAAACTATTGAACTATAAAATAAAACGAACTTTGAATATTACATGTTTCGCCCTTTGTGTTTTACTTGTTTTTTCTTCTTTTTTACTAGATATATTTCCAAAGTTGAACCAACAAGACGATACACTACTTTTGACCGTGACTTTACTTCCATCAATAATAATTATGTTCGCAGCATACGTGAAGCAATACATGCCTCATCTATCAATATACAGTATTAGAATGATAATTGATTTGTATATTTAACCGCATACATATTGTTTAACCCTTTCTGTATCGGCGACGTCCTTTTAACTTTATTCGGGCTACTAGTAGACGATTATATTCAGTTTAATAAGGGCCTCCAGCAATTAAGAAGCTTCGAATTATCTCACTTAAACCTTTTTACTACCACAGATTCTTCTTAAGCTGCACAAAATCGTCTAAATATAGCTAGAATAAATTTATAAAAACGTCGCCGGTACAGTAGGGGTTAATGACAAATATCACATTAAAGTTACATAAACATATAAACTACAGTCGATAGTTATCTAAGAACGGAAGCATCTCTTTTGAAATAACTAGCCGAAGCATCGAGAGGTACTCTTATTAAACGAAGCTTCGAACCCAACCGTAGTCGCGTTATTAGCCGAAATTGCCAGTGTATTGCATACCTAATCACAACGTGTGATTAACTCAACAACGATTATACTCGTTGTTAGTCAATTATCATATCGCATATGATATTTCACGATAAATTAATAATAAGAGCTGAAACAACTGCGTTATTTGATACTGAACTAACGTTTGATTTGTAAAGGATAGCCAATATAAAGCAAGGCCGCCATTTTACCCTCACCAGAAAACTTATGTATGTCAGTAAGTATCGTCTGTTTCACTTATCTTGACCCGGATGTTGGCTACTCACTGTTGGAACTGGGGGAGATTAAGATACATATTATTGGAACCTGACTGCATAGAGTAAGAATACCTAAGAGGGGTGTCTTGGAAAATCAGCCGTGTTAATAGTAGTTGGCCATTATTTACAGATTTGGCTGGAACCCTGCACTAGATGGCGGTAGCGCATAGCTCCTCCCTATCGCCGGAAAATACTTCTGTCGTCTGTTTATTGACAGTTCCTCTCCCTTGCTGCAATGGTGTACACGTGTCTCGTGTAGAGTCTGTAGAAACTCATGTAACTTCTGTTTGCTATCACCATATCAGCCATAGTCATTAGGAATACAATGATTTAAGAGTACAGATATGCAAAAGCACTCTAAAGTATTGCCTACACTGAAATGTGAGCAATACTCCATTAACCCCTTCTGTACCGTCGTCGTATGTTATATTTTATTCTAGCAATATGTAGACGATTTTATACAGCTTACAAAAGGATCTGTGGTAGTTAAAAGGGTTGATTGAGATAGTTCGAAGCCTTATAATTGCTAAAGATCCTTCCTAAAGTGAATACAATCGATTAGTAGGAGCCAGACTAAAATCAAAAGACGTTGTCGGTATAGAAGGGGTTAATTACATAGCTTACCAAGCTGAACCAAGCCTCCGTGATGATGTAAGGAGGCTGTGGTTGACCTTGAGAATAAGGATATGGTTTGCAATGGATCATGAAGGCTGTTGATGATTATTTGATATTGACTGTAAATTTATTAACAATGAATGTAGCCTATATGAAAAACTAATCTCAATTGAAAACAAGTATTTACATTGTAATATAAGTTACTAACTTGGAAGTACACAGCCACACTCAAACTTTGGTCAAACATAAATAATAGGCATATATATATATATATATATATATATATATATAGAGATGGAGAGAGAGAGAGAGAGAGAGAGAAAAGTAGTGTACCGGTACATATAATAAAAAAAAAAAATGGAGGGTACATCCGTAGATTTATTCACGTTGAGTAGTTCTGGAACCCTCCAATAGATGGCGCTGAAGAAACAAAATAAAAAAAGGGTAACTGGCAACGTTTAGAGGCACCTTTTTATTAATAGAATACATAGGAAAACTCCTATCTCCTATACACAATCTCTGCCTGACAGTGACCTTAAGCCTTGCGTGTGCCCACGCGTGTGTGTGTGAGAGAGATTTGTTTACGGTGATTTATAGTGTATTCCGGCCTCCGTCTCTCATCATAACTTACGACAGTGTATTATAAGGTAAGGCGAAGTGTGTAGTTGACTCATAAAATATCAACTTAGTCCGTAACACCTGGGGGAGGTGATAAACGTGTGTGGGTGGCCTGGGCTCGTTGTTGCGCATGCGTGAGAACATTTGAACTCATCAGCGGACTCCTAGGAGTAGACGGGGGAAAGACATTAACCTAGCAAACTTCAATATTCATACTAACAAAAGACGTAAATGCGAAATATGTTGCACATTTAGGTAAGAGATAGTTCAGTGCCAAGGAAGTAAACTAAACTTAATGTGTGAGAGTAACGGAAATAATTATCTCAACGAAAATATTGAGGTGATAAATATTCACTAGTAATGGTTCGTCACTACTATGGGTTTTGGAGGCCGTGTTACACAGTTTTTCGGGAATAACTTATTAACAAACAGTTGGAGCAGTATGATATTTTACCACAACTTATTTCACACCGTGCCCTAATTTTCATGAATATTGTGCATTACCATATTAACAAACAGTTGGATCAGTATGATATTTTGCCACAGCTTGTTTCACACTGTGCCCTAATTTTCATTAATATTGTGCATTACCAAAAGTGAAGAATTCAGCCACTTGTCCCTGTGTCCCTGTCCCCAAAGTCACACCTGAATGACTAAGAAACGGACAAGGCTACCGCGTCGTACCTGTGGAAACTACCAAACCATTATTCCTCCTCCATCAGACACGGTAGTTATTGTCCACCACCTAACCCTAATATCGCCTATACATTCAAGTTATGTCACTATCAAATATGAATATAAAAAAAAATATGTATATGTGTATATTTATATATGATAGTGACAGATAACTTGAATAGGAAAATATAACCGAAACTACCACTAATTTTCCCATGGTTTTTCTGTTTGGTTTTAGGTAGTTTTCATCATTATACAGTAGTTGAAATTAGTTACAATCCCCGGAAAATTTTATTTTTACCATTATCCAATGATCTTAAAACACTCAGATGTAAGTAATGTTCAGAGTAAATATAATGTTTGTTTTGCCTTTGGATACAGGATATGTTGAGGGGGGGGGGGGGCTTTGCCCTCCACCCCCCACCCCCCATGACTTATTGAAATCAGCATCTATTTTAACAGTAAGGGGGCTGAAACGGCAGTTTCACTGCCGTCAATAGGGAGAGTTATAGGGAGTTTTTTGTTTTTACAGTACTTTATATGGTGCACATAAAATTTATCTCCGGAGGTTGAAACACATATTAATATGAGCTTTGCAACATCCTTATTCTATAATAGCCTTCAAATAATGAGAAATAATTAGTGGTATTTTCGGTAATAAGTACCCTTGAATGCATAGGCGATATTAGGGTTGGGTGGTGAGTGATAACTACCGTGTTTGATGGAGGAGGAATAATGGTTTGGTAGTTTCCACAGGTACGACGCAGTAGCCTTGTCCGTTTCTTAGTCATTCAGGTGTGACTTTAACCTCATGACACCGGGACAAGTGGCTGAATTCTCCACTTTTGGTAATGCACAATATTAACGAAAATTAGGGCACGGTGTGAAACAAGTTGTGGCAAAATATCATACTGATCCAACTGTTTGTTAATAAGTTATTACCGAAAAACTGTGTAACACGGCCTCCGAAACCTATAGTAGTACTTTACAATTATTGGAATAATAGGGCCACATAAAACCATAAATGCAAATTGAAACCCATTTTGCCCCCCCCCCCCCCCCCTCCCAAAAACACACACACAGACACATAAGTGTTATGTAGTTTACTGATATATTAGTTTATTCTGAAAGTTTGTGCTGGAAACCCCCACTAATAACGCCGCATGTGTATGTGTAGCATCCAGCTGTTAGTTGAAGGGCGCAACATCATCACCCCCCCCCCTCCGCCTTTCTCTCTCTCTCTACAAGAGCCTCAAGACAGAGTGGGCAGAAGTTCTGGCCTCTTCTTGATGCCAGAACTCTCTTATGTACAGTCGCTGACAATATTACCCGAACACCTTAACGATTTGGAAGCCAGTAAGCAAAGCCGTGACCTTTTAAGGGGGTATGGTTCAATGATAAAATCTACAGTTATACTACCCCTATGTTTTCATTATATTCCTTTCGAAACCGTTTTTTTTTAGTTTGCCATATTCAGGAAGCCCTACTGATGTTCGAATTGTGGGAATCTGGGGAAAGTAGCCCCCCCCCCCCCCCCAAGTTAAGTTAGGTTGTCATGTTAGATTAATGCTTCCATTGAAAATGAGTCAGCGAGGCAGACACTCGCGGACCGCGCTTCCTCCGATTACAATATCGTTATTAACCAGACCCCTGCTGCTCTAAATAATGATGTAGAAGGCATCAAATCACCACACATATTCCCTGGCTAACTCTTCCTAAATGGTATAAATAATATATCAATTACTCTAATTGTTTTTTAATGCTAGAGTTTAGAGGTCAATATTTTTGACCAAATAAAAATTAAGACTATAAAAATAGATGCCAATATCGCTAGATCTTTATTTGTTTATACTTGTTTGCGTAACACATTTTTATCTCAACTTCCTTTTTAACAGATTGGAGACGACTTCACGATTCCGACAACATCCATGTTGACCTTCCCTTCTCGTCTGACAAAGGAGTAAGGTTAGATATAAGTATTTGAATGTCCATTCCTATTCACTTTATATTATCCATGTTAATAATATGTTTAAATTAACTTGACAGCTGCGACAGATATGTTTTTGAAACGCCTGCCAGTGCAAAAGATTTAGCTTAAATTTTGACAAAATTCGATATACTGTATATACTGTGTATCATATACAGAAATATTAACCCTTTCACGCATTTATGACGCATAGGTTGCCAGATTAGCAATGAGAAATAGTTCTCTCACTCTTATAATTACCTCTCCAAAATTATTTCTCTGCCCACAGCTAAGTCAAAGACAACTGCAGAGGTTGAAGTAACTAAACTAAAGGTTTCTAAACACCCCTGATGGTAAGAAAGGCTTTAAAGAATCCCAATAGGCTCAGAATTGCGTCATATGCGTGAAAGGGTTAATGCTCCAGCTGTGCATATCTTACTTGTACAATGAACATGTGAACATTTAAGAACCAGAAAATAGGTGTAAAGAGGAAATATCTAGTGAACAAACGTATACTTGTGACGGGAGTGGGTGGGAGGGAGTGCGGCATAGGTCCACCCTCTCCAACATCTCTCCAGATAGCCTACTGGCGAGACAGAGCCGTCTCTTGTGCATGTAGGAGGGTGGAGGGAGGTAGGGGGAGTGTAGAGAAGGGTAACTAAACATATTTGAAGCGGGAGGGAGGATTTATAGGGAGTGGCGGAGGGAAAATATAGGATAAATGAGGAAGGGGGAAGGGGAGGGAGAAAGGGGGGAGTGGAGAAGGAGAGGGGTGGGGGAGATAAAACACACGTAAGGGGAGGACAGGAGGTGGTGGTATGGAGACATATCACCTAATCACATATTGCTTCCATTTCACCGGCACTGGAGCGTACATATTTATCTATTTATTGTTTTTAATGTACTAACTACCGGAAAGAGCATCACATTCGCCCAGTGAAACCTTCCGGAAGGAGTGTTGCAGTTTTTGGGATAATGCATAATTTCTTACATCTCCGAGTTGGGATATTAATCTTGATCAAAACTTACTGTATATACCGGTATGAAAAATTGGTTGTGATTACACATTGTAAAAGAAATAATGTACTGTTGTGTACTATTGTGAGACCGCTATAGGATGTGTGTGTGTGATTTTACGTGCACATGTTCTTGTGTGCGTGTGCATGCGTGCGTGCGTGTAAGTGTGTGTGAACATATAATTGACTATGACGTGAAACATTAAGTGGTGAACATATTGTGTGTGAGCGGTTCTGGAAAGAGGGAAAACAAAATATGTGAAGTAAAGCCGAATAACTATCTATCTATCTATTGCCTGACGCCGTGTTCCCCGAAGGGGTGGACACGAACGAACCGCCCCCATGCACCTCTGTCCCCAGTCAGTCGACGTCCCTCCTCCCAACCAGCACCGCCTTCATCCATATACTTCCTCACTCCATCCTTCCACCTCGCTCTCGTACACCTTTTTAGTCATTCTCTCGCTTCCCATATGTTCCATATGACCGAACCATCTCAAGATGTTCCTTTTCACACTTTCCAGCACTTCTAACTCCACACTACACCTCCTTCTTACTTCCTCATTTGTCTGTCTATCCCTCCATGTAACTCTGCACGCACTTCTCAAGTAACTCATTTCCACCCCTCTCACTCTTGGTCTGAGTCTCTTCTCAAACGTCCATGCTTCGCTTCCGTCAGTCAGTGTCGGGATTACCACACTGTCATGCAAGGACTTCTTCACTTCCATACTGACCACCCTATTTCTTGTTACTGCTTTCAGCGTTCCTACAACCCTCTTCCCTTGTTGCACCCTCTCCCGCACTTCTTCATCCATAGTCCCATCTTTACTCAACACACTGCCCAGATACTTAAATGAGCTGACAATCTCCATAGCCTGCCCGTTCAACTTCACCTCACACTCTGTGGCTTCACACCTTTCGAAGACCATAACCTTGCTCTTCCCTGCATTTACCTTCAGATTCCGTTTTTCTCACACTGTTCCAAACACATTTACCGGACCCTGCAACTCCCATTCATTATCGCTCATTAGAACTGTATAATCAGCAAACAGCAGTACAGACAGCTTCCACTCATTTCCCTCCCTTATCAGCGATACACCAACATCCACTGCTCTTCATTGTATTTATTTCATGACTCCATCCATATATGAATGTTTGCTCACATTCAACCTGTCCCAAAGAAGGGTGACCGCTCTCAACCCTCCAACTATCGTCCAATTGCTCTTATCTCTTGTCTTTCTAAAGTTTTTGAAACTATTCTTGCTTCCAAATTTCTTAAGCATTTCTCTTCTCATAATCTGCTCTCAGATCGCCAGTATGGCTTCCTTAAGGGTCGCTCTACTGGTGATCTTCTTTCATATCTTACTAACTCTTGGTCATCCTCCTTCCGGGACTTCGGTGAGACTTTTTCTATTGCACTAGACATATCGAAAGCCTTCGATAGAGTCTGGCATAAATCTTTAATTTCTAAACTACCCTCCTTCGGTTTCTATCCCTCCATCTGTGCCTTTGTCTCTAATTTCCTTTCCGGCCGTTCCATAGCCGCGGTTGTGGACGGCCATTGTTCACTTCCTCACCCTATAAACTCCGGTGTTCCTCAGGGCTCTGTCCTATCTCCTATTCTCTTTCTAATTTTTATAAATGATCTCCTTAACTGTACCTTAATTCCCATCCATTCATACGCAGACGACTCAACCTTACACTACTCCATTAGTTTTTCAGAACGCCCCAGCCAGCAATCCCTCAACGACAAACGTAATGAAGCCATAGAACTCTTAAATTCTGATCTAAATACTATTTCCAATTGGGGCAGAGAAAACCTTGTTAACTTTAATGCTTCCAAAACCCAATTTCTCCATCTATCTACCCGTCAGGATCTCCCAGCGGACTATCCCTTATTCTTCAACAATACAAAAATCAACCCTTCATCTTCTCTCAATATTCTTGGTGTCTCTTTTTCTTCTGCTCTCATTTGGAAGGACCATATTACCAGTCTTGCTAAGGCAGCCTCCCAGAAGCTGGGTGTGCTCAACTGCCTTAGGGGGTTCTTTTCCCCTGCACAGCTTCTTGCTCTGTACAGGGGCATAGTGCGCCCTTGTATTGAGTATTGTTCACATGTGTGGGGAGGTTCCTCTTATACCGCTCTCCTAGACAAAGTTGAAAGGAAGGCCTTTCGTATCATTAACTCCCGTCCACTCACCAACTCTCTGCAATCTCTCTCTCTCCGCCGCAATGTTGCATCTCTCTCGCTATTCTATCGCTACTATAATAATCAGTGTTCCTCAGAGCTATCCCAGTGCATACCACCTCCTTTACGTAGGGCACGTGGTACCCGTCTTGCAACTCAATCCCACCCCTACTCTGTGCAACTCTCCAACCCAAGAGTGAAACGTTACTCTCAAACTTTCTTCTACTCAACAGCTGAGCTCTGGAACTCTCTCCCAGAATCAGTCTTTCCCTCTTTCTATGACTTAAATTGCTTCAAACTCCGTGTGTCCAGGCATTTTGGCTCGAACGTCCCTTGATTTTGGCCCTGTCACTCTTTCAACTATGGGGGAGGCACTCGCTATAGGCAGTTATGCCTTTTGCCTCCCTCAATCACAAAAAAAAAAAAAAAAAAAAAAAAATATACAGTAAACAACCACGAGGACATCACACACCCCTGTTTCAACCCAACATTCAGGTCAAAGAACTCGCTCTGCTCATAGCTAATAACTAATACAAATAATAAGAAACCCGCATAGTTACCCCAAACTTAGATAAATATGTCAGCACAGAGGGTCCGGACAACACTTTAAACCCTTAAGGTGGGATGGGCGTATTTATTTGTTCATTTATATATTTTGTCATTATATTTTCCTTTTCCTCCTTAGACCTCCATCAAGCTTACAAAAACACCCCCCAAGACCCTCCTTCAAGAAAATGTACATTTTTCGATAGGTTCCTTTTGAATTACAGGCTCGCTATCGTTCGCCAGGTACAAATCGACGACACCTAAATTACATGAAAAGTCTTAATATTGACAAATAAATGGGGCGAAAGGTCTTAACATCGCCAAACTTATGGGTCGAACGTCATACAATCTGAAAACTAATGAGGCTAAACATGAGGAAAAGGGGCACCAGAAAAACGACTCATCTGGTGATTATGACACGTTTGGACAATTTACTCTGGCTCTCATTAGATGCATTTACACAGCTTAGGAAGGACCTGTGGGCATTAAAAGGGTAAAATATATCTCGATTAACCCTTTGACATCCACATACCCTTCCTTCTTTGGATAAATGTGTTTAATGAAAGTCAGAATAAACTGTCAAAACTCATCTTAACCCTTTGAGTTCCAGCGACGTGTGTTATATATTATTCTAGCTACATGTAGACTATATTATGCAGCTTAGGAAGGATCTGTGGTAATTAAAAGGGTTGGTTGAGATAGTTTGAAACCTTATTATTGCTAAAGGTCCTTCATAAGCTGAATAAAATCGTCTAACTGTTGCCAAAATACGATATAATGGACGTCCCCGGTACTGTACGGGTTAAACCTCAAGGGGTTAAGTTAAAGCAGATGAACTTTAAGGGGGGATGGGCGTATTTATTGCCTCAGTTAAAGCAGATGAACTTTAAGGGGGGATGGGCGTATTTATTGCCTCAGTTAAAACAGATGAACTTTAAGGGTGGATGGGCGTATTTATTGCCTCAGTTAAAGCAGATGAACTTGAAGGGGGGATGGGCGTATTTATTGCCTCAGTTAAAGCAGATGAACTTTAAGGGGGGATGGGCGTATTTATTGCCTCAGTTAAAGCAGTTGAATTTTAAGGGGGGATGGGCGTATTTATTGCCTCAGTTAAAGCAGATGAACTTGAAGGGGGGATGGGCGTATTTATTGCCTCAGTTAAAACAGATGAACTTTAAGGGGGGATGGGCGTATTTATTGCCTCAGTTAAAACAGATGAACTTTAAGGGGGGATGGGCGTATTTATTGCCTCAGTTAAAACAGATGAACTTTAAGGGGGGATGGGCGTATTTATTGCCTCAGTTACGTATCTTTTTATTATTTTTCTAGTGCCTCCTTAGACCTTCAAGTTTTAAAAACAGCACCCCCCCCCCCCCTCCCCCCTTCAAGATAGATTTTATATTTTTTCGATAGTATACATGTCCTAGCCGAGGGCCGATTCCTCTTAAATTACTGGCTCGCTATCGCTCGCCTGGAAAAAATCGACACCTAAATGACACGAAAAGTCTTAATGTTGACAAAGATATGGAGCGAAAGGAATTAGTCGCCAAACTAATGGACCGAACGTGTTATAATCTGACAAATAATGGGCTAATGGGACTAAACATGAGGAAGAAGGGGACCCGAAAAACGACCTATCTCCTCTTAATGCAGTCAAATGAAGTTTATTTCACTAATCCCATACACCTTTGTCCCTCTCCTATTCTTTCCACGTAGCCAGGGCATGTCAGGTGAAGGTATTGAGGGATAAGCCTATACAACGGCACCTCGTAGCGACTTTCTACTTTTCCTATTTTTTGAAGAGTGTAGAGAGGGGAGAAGGGGTGTTGGAGAGAGAGAAGAAGCTGCTGGAGTGGCTGTATGTGTGCTATTAGTCTGTATACGTCTCTAAACTTCCCCTTATAATATTACCCCCCCCCCTCCCCCTCCACATCACTCCACAGAAAACGAGAGGAACACAGCACCGCTACTAAGGGCTAACTATGTTGTATTTACCCGTGATTGTTTGCAATTTTTCTATTTTCTGAAGAGTGTAGAGAGGGGAGAATGGGTGTTGGAGAGAGTGGAAGCTGTTGGAGTGGCATTTGTATGCGTGTTATTATTCTGTATACGTCTCTCAACCTCGGCGTATAATATTATCCCCCTCATCACTCCACAGAAAACGAGAGGAACACAACACCGCTAATATTGGGTAAATGTTGTATTTACCCGTGATTGTTTGTATTTTTCATATTTTCTGAAGAGTGTAGAGAGGGGAGAATGGGTGTTGGAGAGCGAGTGGACGCTGTTGAAGTGGCTTTGCTATGCTACTAAGGGGTAACTGTGTTGTATTTACCCGTGATTGTTTGTTAGCATTACACGGCCCGTTGGTTCATGGTGGAGGAGGATTACGTGGACCTGAAGTTATTGGAGGCTCGGCTGGTTAGGCACGAGTGATGTTAAGGAGGGATGGGTGTAATTATATTCTCAATTTGTATTTGTGTATATTTTCATTATTGTTTTCATCCCCCCCCCACCCCCCCACCCCCTCCTAGACTTACATCAAGCTTAAAAAAACACCCCCAAAACCCCCCTTCAAGATAAAATTGTACATTTTTCGGTAGAAAAAGTTCCCGGCCGAAGGCCGGTACCTCATATAATTACAGGCTCTCTATCGCTCGCCAGGAAAAGATCGACTCCTAAATGGCACGTAATGTCTTAATAGTGACAAAGAAAAGGGTGAAAGGTGTTAAAATCGCCAAACTAATAGAACTAACGTCTTAAAATCTGAAACTTATGGGGCTAAACGTGAAGGAGAAGGGGTGTGGGGGGGGGGGGCGGAGGGGGGGAGCAGATCAATGAACCACTTAAATTAATTAAACTTCAACCCGTGTGCTCCTTTCCAGAAGTAAAAAATCACTCCCAGTTCATCTTCACGGTCCAGTTTCCTGCTCCGGTTCCCTTGTGTTTCTGGACCCCCTTCTCCCTCATGCTTAACCCCATTAGTTTTGAGATTGTATGACATTCCCCTCATCAGTTTGGCCAATTTAAGTCGCTTAGTGCCATTAGGTGCAATTTATTTAGGAACCGGTTACCGAAAAATATACAAATTAATCTCGAAAAGGTGTCCTGGGTGTATTATTATAAGCTTGGTGAAGGTCTAGGAAGGAAGCTAAACAAACAAAAATAATACTAACAGTACTAATACAAATAATAATAATAATAATAATAATAATAATAAGAATAATAATGCAAATAATAATGCAAACAATAATAATAATAATAATAAATAATGCAAATAATAATAATAATATTAAAAATAAAACTATTATTAATTATAATAATAATAATAATAATAATGATATTAAACACATCAAATATACCTCTCCCCTTGTGCTCGTTTCCAAAGGTAATCGCTTCACGGCCCAGATTCCTGCTCCAGTTCCCTTGTGGCACTCAATGGGGGATGGCCGTATTTATTTCCTTTTTATAATTGTTTTAGTTTCCTTCCTAGACCTCCATCAAGCTTTAAAAAAAAAAAAAAATTGAGATAATTTTATATTTGTACATTTTTCGATAGAAACAGGTCCCGACCGAAGTCCGGTTCCTCTTAAATTATAGGCTCACTATCGCTCACCATGAAAAAATAGACACCTAATTGACACAAAATGTCTTGGTATTGACAAAACAATTGGGGCGAAAGGTCTTAAAATTGCTAAACTAATGGGCCGAGCGTCATATAAAAGAAAACTAATGGGACAAAATATGAGGAAGAAGGGTGACCAGAAAAGCTACCCATTTCCCCTTAAAGGGAAAGTCACACCGGGGTTTTAGCATAATTGTTTCTTCTATTTACTTTTTTTACTTTCTTGTAACAGTTTGAAGTTCTTTAACCCATTCAGTACCGGTAATGTTCTTTTTTAATATATTTTGGCAAATGTTTGATGATTTTATTAGGCTTAGGAAGGACCATCTTAAGATAGAAAGGCTACGCACTATCTCAATCCTTTTAGCAACCAAAGATTCTTCCTAAGCTAAATCGAATCGTGTAATGGTTGCCAGAATATGATGAAAAGGACGTCACCGGTACAAAATGGGTTGAAATGTCTTTTAACAATTTGACTGACGGTGAAGTATCATTATATGGCCGAGTTTGCTTGTAAATTTAGGATTTTTTTTTTTTTTTTTTTTTTTTTACTCCTTAGACCTCCATTGTACAGTGATAGTGTACGAGTTACGTGCGAAGGCAATTCTTTCGCTATTCTCAACAAGTGTAATCTAGTTCCGAAGCATATTTTCGATTATATACTCTATCATATCACATGAGTTCGATCTAATTAAGAATCACTTACCGAAAAAAGATTTGTGTTAAGTTTATATTTCGCCAAAATTTATAGTTGATACCTTAAATCCGACAACACCAGTAATTAACAACCCTTAAGCTGAATAATAACGTTTGGAAATAGCGCGAATATAATGGTCCATCATGCTAAATGCGTTGTCTTGCTGGTCCTTCAGGCAGGGTAAGAGTGTGAATGGGGTAATTATTACTCGTGATGAATTCAGAGGTTAAGGGAGCTCAGACGGTGTTGTGCAACATAATACTGCTTCGGATCAATGGTTTAAGGAAGGGGTTTGCTCTCTAAACCTCCATCAAACTTAAAAAAACATCCACAAGACCCTCTTCGATATAAATGTGTAAATTTTTCGTTAGAAAAATTTCCCGGCCGAAGGCCGATTCCTCTTCAAATACAGGCTCGCTATCGCTCGCCAGGAAAAAAAATCAACCACTAAATGGCACGAAAGGTCTTAATATTATCAAAGCAATGGGGCAAAAGGTCTGAATATCGCCAAACTAATGGGGCGAATGTCTTGAAATCTCATAACTAATAAGGCTAAACATGAGGGAGAAGGGGTCCAGAAAAACGGTCTGCCTCCCCTTAATTGGCGATATGTATACGTATTACAGTCTTAAAAGATCATGATGCGTTTTACGAGTTTAATCTGGTTATCATTACACGATTACATTTAGCTTAGAAAGGACCTGTGGGAATATAAGGGTAAATGCCATCGTAATTAGCCCTCTGACTTCCATACACCCTTCCTAATATGAATAAAATTGTCTTATAATAACAAAAACAATTAGTAATCCTATCTTCTAATGGTTAACATTATCAAGGTTTATTATTATGAATACATGTTAGATGTTTTAAGATACAATATATGCTCGATTAGTAAGTAGCAAATAATTAGAAACTCAGAAACTCAGAAACTCAGCTTGAAATACATTGAAACTTCTGTTTGTTTTCGTACGCCTGGTAGGCTAATTGTGAAGCTTTTGTGGCCAGAGAGCCTTTCAATCCAATTCACATGCAGTCTAAAACAAACCTTATCCCCAATAGAATATTGTTGGCGCTATATGTAATCTGGCTTAAATGTTGTTGTTGTTGTTCCCTAAGCTGCCTGGCCGAACAGCCCCGAGTCCCTGAGAAAGGCCATGGCCACGATCGGGATTTCCCACAGAGCTCTCATTGAGTGTAGATTGTGTTGTTGGCGTAAGTGATTGTGTGAAATGCAGTCTTCTATGATGTGTTTAATGGTATGGGGTGCTGTGTTACATCCCGGGCAGGCGTCGACAACGGAGTCATCCAGTCTCTTCTGATAGCTCAGGAGAGCTGGATGGTGTCCGCATCTCAGCCTGGCCAGGTGGACTCTGTCCTCGCGAGGAAGGGAGGATTCGGAAGGATGGATTTCGGGAGGTCGTGCATGCAGCTGCGTGTTGTCTGTGAGTGAGTGGATGGATCGGTGAGACATATGGGTATGGATGTGCTTTTGGAAGTTGGTTCGGGGTGGGCAGGGAGGGAGTTCGGGGTGGGCAGGCTTAAATGTTATAATAGATAGCAGTGTAAATGAAAGTGAAGCATATGCGAATTAACTAAATTAAGTGGATAAAAACACATTAGATTAAGAGGAATAATAATAATAATAATAATAATAATAATAATAATAATGACAATAATAATAATAACAATAATAATAATACACTTTCTTTTTCTTCTGGGTGTTATAGTTTACTGTGTTGTTGTAATGGGTCTCTGAGTGTGGGTGCTTTGTCCCGAGGGTCTCATGTTCTAAAGGTCTTTTGTCTGGTATCCTCTCTCAGTGCCTCTCAGTGCCATGAGGGGGTATGTTCTATGCAACCCAATTATACTGCTGAGTATTTTCCCATTCACTTTACACTTATAACCCTTTAAGGATCATGACGCGTTTTGGCAGTTTATTATGACTATCATTAGACGATTTTATGTAGAGTAGTGTTGGAGTTAGTGTTGATTGGGCCAGTCTGTACCCTTCTAACTCCCACAGATCCTTCCTAAAATGTATAAAATTGTCTGATGAAAGCATAGACTATGGATGAAAGGCAGAATAGATGTCAAAACGCATCATGATCCTCAAGGGGTTAAGCAGAGAGGGAATTGGTTGGAGTAAATTATGATAGATAAAGATATGTTTGGTTAGATTAAGCTGAATAATACTGGCGTTGTTCGATGTATGCCTGGGAAGAACTGGGTTGCATATATTATACAGGGGTGCCAGTTCCTTTAGCAAACAGAGAGTGAGTAATTCATGACGTGACTGTCTTTATGCTAAGGTATTTTCTTAGTGTTGCGTGCTTTGGCGCGCCTGGTGTATGTCTGTTTCTCTGTCTGTCTGTCTGTCTTTATGTCTGTTTGTGTCTATCCACTTGGCCCCGGCAGGTTTTGTACAGTCACTCATACAAAATCGTGGACCTCACCTAATTATATTTATAGAAGAATAGCTTTGGCATCGAATTTAGGAATATAATTGTCTATGCATCAACTACAAAACTATATAGGCCTATGCTATTTGTTGAAAAGCAAGTTCCCTCCACGATTCAACCCATATAGTTATAATTGCATAAAGAAAAGCATAAGGGGTCCACAAATTTGGCTAATTCGTTACTTCCACATAGTGATTTTGATAAGTTATTTTGTCTTTATATTGTGCCGTTCCTGTTTTGGTTTGTTTGTTTTGCAAGTTTTACATTTTTATTTGAAGTTAATGCTCATTACACACAATGAACTATAATGATTATTACCGCGACCAACGGAGTTGGAAGAGGTTATGTTTTTGCCTCCTTTATCTTTCAGTCTGTCTTACCGTTTGTCTGTAAACAAGATATCTCAAAATGTTATGACCTGATTTTCACGAATTTGGTGTAGGGTGCATGTGGCATAATGTGAGAAAGGAAGAATGTGTGTATTTCTTTTGGTATGTGAGTTAGGGAGACAAAAGGCAGAACTGCCTGTAGCTAGTGCCTCCCCTAGAGCTGAAAGAGTGACGGACAAAATAAAGGGACGTTCGAGCCAAAATGCCTAAACACACGGAGTTTGAAGCAAGTTTAAGTAATAGGAAGAGGGAAACACTGAGTCTGGGAGAGCGTTCCAAAGCTCAGCTGTTGACTACAAGAAGGACTGAGAGTAACGTTTCAATCTTGGGTTGGAGAGTTGCACAGAGTAGGGGTGGGATTGTGTTGCAAGACTGGTACCACGTACCCTACGTGGAGGTGGTGGTATACACTGGGAGAGCTCTGATGAACACTGATTATTGTAGTAGCGATAGAATAGCGAGAGGGATGCAACATTGCGGCGAAGAGTGAGAGATTGCAGAGTGTTGGTTAGTGGACAGGAATTAATGATACGAAAGGCCTTCCCTTCTACTTTGTCTATGATTGCTGTGTGAGAGGGTCCTCCCCACACATTTGAACAATGCACAATACAAGGACGCACTGTGCCCCTGTACAGAGCAAGAAGCTGCGCAGGGGTAAAGAACCCCTTGAGGCGGTTGAGCACACCCAGTTTCTGGTAGGTTGCCTTAGCAAGACTGGTAATATGGTCCTTCCAAGTGAGAACAGAAAAAAAAGAGATACCAAGAATATTGAGAGAAGATGAAGGATTGACTTCTGTATTGTTGAAGTGTAAGGGATAGTCCTCTGGGAGTTCCGGACGGATAGTAAGATGAAGAAATCGGGTTTTGGAAGCATTAAAGGCAACAAGGTTTTCTTTGCCCCAATTGGAAATAGTAGTTAGATCAGAAAATAAGTGTTGTGTGGCTTCATTACGTTTGTTTTTGAGGGATTGCTGGCTGAGGTGTTCTGGAAAACTAATTGAGTAGTGTAAGGTAGACTGACAGATAGACAGACATGAAGTAAATGAGATGACCGACGGAAGAACGGTTGATGCTAGAGGACGAGTGAGGTAGGAAGGAAGGAAGGTAGTGGTAAACCAAGCTAGGAGAGGGATACAGGCAGTACGGCAACACCACTTTGCGTTTTTTTTAAGCTGACCAGAAAATGGCTGGTTTCCTTCCTGACAACATTTGTTATAGCCAAATACATTGTTAATACCGAAAAAAAACTGTTACTATTATGTGATGCACTGGCATAATAGTATATCTTTCCATTAGTTATTGAGAAATGAGCTGCTAAGAGAGCCAAATTTACGTCCTGTCCATAGTGAGGTTTGCCATCCTCTACCCAACCTAATCCTCTCCCCTTTTTAAAATTCACCGACTAGATGAGACAGAGATAGGGGTGAGGGAACGCGGAAGTGGTCCCGAACCCTAAGAATCTAACTATAAATGTTGTTTCTGTTCGGGCTCTGTCTCGAGTCGCCCACCCCAAGCTATGGGGTATGTGGCTGAGTAAATACTTATATACAATAGTGGTGAACCAGGCTGGGAGAGGGACACAGGCAGTAGGGCACCACCACCACCCGGGACAGGACAGATGCAAGATTTCAGCACCACCACCACCACCACCACCATCACCACCACCACCACCACCACCACCACCACCACCACCACCACCACCACCACCACCACCACCACCACCATCACCACCACCACCACCACCATCATCACCACCACCACCACCACCACTACCACTACCACCACCACCACCACCACCACTACCACCACCACCACCATCAGCACCATCAGGGACAGGAACACACACATTATAAACTTTCCTGAACGAGACGAGTCAGGAGGAAAGATTCCAGGAGGAACTTATAGTTGACACGGCGCCCGAGGAGGAGGAAGAGAAGCCGAGGAAATTAGTGAAGGTGGAGGAGGAAGATGGTAAACAACAGAAGCTGAAGATATAATTAACAAAGTAAAGGGGCTATCACGCTGGCATATTTTCCATCTTCCTTCATCAAATACACGACTTGATGAAGATTTGATTGGGAGAACGATTCAATGCCCAAGATCGTAAGAGGATGGTCGAATGACAACGGATAATAAGTCCAGTGTAATAGCCCCTTTGAAGAAAGCACTGTAGATACAGTAGAAGGTATAGGAGAATAATATAATGAGAGAAGCTTACTTACCTAGAATGGAGATAAATGAACAAAATATAGAATATAAGCGGACGAGGAGGAGATTGAACAGAATGCGGATATGAAGTCAATGAAGTAAGATGAGCAGGTGGAAGAGGAGGTAATGAAGTAGCCCCAGAAGGAACAAAAACAAAGGTTATATTGAAAAGTCAGAAAGTAAAAGCGAATTAGGAGGAGGGAAAAACAAACTATACAAGAGAAGGAACACTAAAGTAAAGGCGGTGTCACACGAGCTCTTTTCTCGCCACTTTTTATGAGCAATTGTAGTTTGGCATCTTAAAAATTCACGTTTTATCTTAAATTAGCTACCTATCATAATCTACCTTCAGTCTAGTTTCCGATTCCAGTGTGAAAGAACCTCAGAATAGTACAAGAACAAATGTGTTCATCGAAAATTGCCGCAAAATACGCTCATCTGACCCCACCTAAAAGAGAGGAAGGTAAGAAGGAGACGGACAGGAAATGGCATATACAAAAAAAAATCAAATGGTGGGGACAGAAGAGAAACTCCAATGACAGGGACTCTAGGAAACCAAGAGAACGGAAGAATACGACGGGTGATAAAGAAGGGAGGGATAGGGAAAGGGAAGAATGCGACTGGTGATAAAAACAATGAAGATATTAAAGAATATTAATAAATAAAAAGATGGATTATGTGCTGGTGACAAGGGAAAGATTGTGTAGACTGCTGAATGTGAATGTGGTGAGAGGTGAGGCGGAGGGTATGTCAGATCATTACCTGGTGGAGGGAAAGCTAAGAGTTAAGAGTTACAGGAGAATAAGAGACAAGCGTGAAGTAAGAGAGGTAATAAAAGTTAGTGAGTTAGAGAAGAGTGAAAAAGAGAGGGAGTACAAGGAAAGACTAAATGAAAAGTGGATGGAAGTGAGAGAGATGGAAGAGAGAGAAGTAGAGGTTGAATGGCAACAGTTTAAGGAAGGAGTGAAAGCAAGTGCAGAGGTAGTATGCGGCAAAAGGAAAGTAGGAGGCAGAGGTATCAGGAAGGGAAGCGAGTGGTGGAATGATACGGTGAGAAAGGCAGTTGAGGAGAAGAGACAGTGTTTTGAGAGGGTTTTACAGGATGGTAGTGTTGAGGTATGGGAGAGGTACAAGGAGAAAAGGAGAGGGGCAAAACGGAAAATTAGAGAAGCGAAAAAAGATGCAAACGAAAGGTGGGGCCAAAGGCTGAGTGAGAATTTTGAAGAACGAAAGAAGATGTTCTGGAAGGAGGTAAATAAAGTAAGGAAAGGAGGACAAAAGAGGGAAGAGTCAGTGAAAGATGAAAATGGAGAATTACTAGTGGAACCAGTTGAAGTGAGGAAAAGATATGCCGAGTATTTTGAATCTTTGTTAAATACAAGAGATGGAAGAGAAGCAGTGATTGAAGCAGAGGTGGATGGAGATAGGTTACCCAGGCCACCCAGGTGGCAGGGAATGAATGAAAGGATTGAGGAAAATGAGGTGAAAGAAGCAGTGAAACAAATGAGAGCGGGAAAAGCAGAAGGTTTGGATGGTATTGCTGTGGAGTGTATAAAGAACGGTGGAGATGTGATAATAGATTGGTTGGTGAGACTTTTCAATGTGTGCTTTGCTGTGTCAATGGTACCAATAGACTGGAAGAGTGCATGTATTGTGCCGTTGTACAAGGGGAAGGGAGATCGGCAGGAGTGTTCAAGTTATAGAGGTATTAGTTTATTGTCAGTGGTTGGAAAGCTGTATGGCAGGGTGTTGATAGAGAGGATAATAAAGTGTACGGAAGTTGCAATAGGAGAAGAACAGTGCGGTTTTAGGAGGGGAAGAGGGTGCGTGGATCAGATGTTTGCAGTAAGACAGTTATGCGAGAAGTATTTAGAGAAGCATAAGGAGATATTTTGGGCTTTTATGGACTTGGAAAAAGCATATGATCGTGTGGACCGTGAAGCAATGTGGAAGGTGTTAAGGATTTATGAAATTGGAGGAAATTTGTTAGAAGCAGTTAAGAGTTTTTATGAAGGGAGCAGAGCATGTGTGAGAGTAGGAAATGGTGAGTTGAGTGAATGGTTTGAGGCAAAGGTAGGTTTGCGACAGGGTTGTGTAATGTCACCATGGCTGTTTAATATGTTTATGGATGGTGTGGTGAGGGAGGTGAAAAGGAGAACTATGGGAAGAGGATTGGGTTTAGTAGGAAAGAATGGTAGAGATTGGGAGTTGAATCAGTTGCTGTTCGCTGATGACACAGCATTGGTGGCGGATTCTGATGAGAAACTGCAGCGGGTAGTCAAAGAGTTTGGTGTGGTTTGTGGAAGGAGGAAACTGAAGGTGAACGTCAATAAAAGTAAAGTAATGGTGTGTAATAGGGGAGAGCATAGGGTGAATCTAGATGTGAGGCTGGATGGGGAAATATTGGAACAAGTAGAGTGTTTTAAATATCTAGGAAGAACAATAAGCAGGAGTGGAGGTATGGAAGTGGAGGTAAAACAGAGAGTGTGTGAAGGAAGGAAGGTTTTCGGAGCAATGGGAAGTATGTGGAAGACGAGAAATCTCGAAGTGAAAGTAAAAAGTGCACTGTATCAAGGAATTGTTGTGCCAACAGTGATGTATGGGGCTGAGACATGGGCTCTGAAGAAAAAGGAGAAAAGAGGGCTGGATGTGATGGAGATGAGCTGCTTGAGGAGTATGTGTGGAGTTACTCGTAGAGACAGATTGAGAAATGAAGAGATACGTAGGAGAGTGGGGCAGCAGGAACATTTGTCAGCCAGAGTGGACAGAAGGGTGCTGAGCTGGTATGGTCATGTTGAACGAATGGGAGATGAAAGGCTTACAAAGAGAATATGTGAGTCAGGTACAAGGGGAGATAGAAGGGCAGGAAGACCCCCATTGAGATGGAGAGACTGTGTAAGAAAGGCTTTGGATGATAGAGGAATGACTATAGATCAGGCAGGGGAAGTGGTGGTGGACAGGAGTGAATGGAGAATGCTTGTGAATAGTTGAGTGAACACGTGGTCATTTGGAGTAAGGGGTCGGGCGCAAGTTCGACTAGATAATAGTCCATCAGGCGCCTGGCCCGGGGAGACGATTAATATGAAGGGTGTGCCTGGAAGTGTGGTGGGAGGGCTTGTCGCTTTGGCTCTGCTGCATGTCTGCCTGCCGAGATCGGAACCTCTCCTGGTGGTCAGGGGCCGGGGGAGTGCTGGAGCGACCTTGGTAACCCTGGTCTCTGGGTCTTCTCCTGGGTGACCTGGATGTGTGAGAGTTTGTGTTTTTTATCTGTGTTTATTTTTTGTTTGATGTTGTTTTTGTGTTTTCCCTGTTCTTGCTCTGTCTTGAGTCGGCTACCCCCAAAATGGGGATTGGGCCTGAGCATATAGATAGATAGATAGAATAAATAATGAAATGAAAGATATATAGTGCATACATTAACGAGAATAACAGAACATTATAATTCAAAAAAAAAAATATATATATAACAGAAGTTGAATATTGACGACACAAAAATATAACTTTAAACCATATAAACAGAGGAAAGGAAGAAACGTGTTGAAGTAGTGTATAAACGTGAAGAAGACCAATAGAAAGAAACAGAGGCATAAAAAGGCAATCAAATTTCGAAAAGCATAGTTTAAGGAGGGATGGAGGTTAGTTTGCTCCATACAACTCTATCAAGCTTAGTTTTAAAAACAAAATCGAATTAAATATACAAATTTTTCAGTAGAAAAATATCTCGACCGAAGGCCGGTTCCATATATATTATAGGCTCGCTATCGCTCGCCAGGATAAAATCGACAACTAATGGCACGAACGATAATGTTGGCAAATCAATGGGGCGAAAGGTATTACAATCGTCAAATTTATTGGGCAAACGTCTTAAAGCCTCAAAACTAATTGGGCTAAACATTGTAATGCACAGAGAGATAGAGAGGGAGGCAGATAGGCAGATTAGCACTTTGAATGATCTAAGTGTTAAATAACTTCACTAATCGTTCTCGTTTGCTTAATGTATGTCAATCCAGTATAGCTCCGTCACAAGCTGAATAAAATCGTCTAATAAATTACTGAATAATATGAAGAAATAAGTAAACAAACTGTCTCAGAGTACAGTACAGTACTATATGGGCTCAAGTTAGTAGAATGGTTCCCTTATCTATTAAGTCAGAGCCTCTCCAGAAGTCGTCTTAAGGGGGTAGTGACTAGTTTTGGCTCTATTTATTCATTAATATATTTGATTTATAGTTTCAACGATAGACATCCATCAAGCATAATAAAACACATTCCAGACTCCCCTTCAAGATCAATTTGAAAATATGTCGATAGAATTACAGGCTCGCTATCGCTCGCCATGAAGAAATCGACACCTAAATGGCACGAAAAGTTTATATATTTCCAAATAAATGAGGCTAAATGTTTTACAATCGCCAAACTAATGGAACGAACGTCTTAAAATCTCAAAGCTAATGGAACTACACACAATGGTTAACAAGCAAAACCTCCCCCTTACGCCGTCCGGACAAAGAATTAGCCAACTTGGAAAACTATTGGGTGCGCTCAACTCCTAAACTTTAGTGGAGGAAGAAGAAACAAACCCGTCCTTTATTTTGCCTTGGTGATCCTACCTCCTCTGTGGTCCCTTTAATAAACACTCCTGGGGTTTATTGTTCAGGTTATTTTAATATAGCCAAGAGTTCTAGCTGTTACAAAAATATTTATAATATACATAATGTAAATATATACAGTACATATATATATTTTATACATATATATATATATATATATATATATATGTATTATATAATATATACCGGTATATATATATATATATATATATACCGGTATATATATATATATATATATATAATATATACCGGTATATATATATATATATATATATATATATATATATATATATATATATATATAAAGGTGTCCCAGGAGGAAAGGGCATAACTTTGGGAAATGATAAAACAAAATATTCTAAGCCTAAAATGTTCTATAAGAAATATTCCAAATCTCAATCAGTAAAGAGATATTGCATGTTGAAAATGGCATTTTCTTAAGTATTTCCCCATAAGGGTGGCTTAGCTGTCCTAGTACCTACCACACCTCCATCTAACTGCAGTTATTTTACCATGTTATTGTAAAGATATTATAATTCTGTAAGTTGCAAATTGATTATAGATATATTAGCTCACTTTGGACCAGTTAGAAACTATCTGACATGGAAGAGTCCATTACAGTAAGACGGGGGATGACACTACATAAAACCTTCAATATATTTTTAATGGTTGAGATTTGAACTTTTTGTTTTAGAACATTTTAGGCTTAGAATAAGCCTAAACCAATTAGGACCAATTCTCTTTCTAATTTACATCAACGACATAGATGAGGGTCTCACCTGCACAATCTCAAAATTTGCTGACGATACAAAAATTGCAAATAGCGTACTCTCAAAAGAACAAGTTGACGATATGCAACACAATCTAGATAAATTGTCATGTTGGGCCCAAATTTGGCAAATGAGTTTCAATGCGGATAAATGTAAAGTACTACATGTCGGATACCTAAATGAGAAAGCAAACTATTCGATGAATGGCACTCAGCTTAAGAATGTAAACAGAGAAACTGATCTGGGAGTAACAATATCGAGTAACCTAAAACCGAGTCAACAATGTTCAGAAGTTGTTAAGAAGGCAAACAAAATAATTGGCTTTATAGGCAGGTCATTTGAGCATAAATCCAAAGAAGTTATCCTAACCCTTTACAATTCCTTAGTCCCCCCTCTCTGGAATGCTGCGTTCAATCCTGGTGCCCTTATTACCAAAAAAGATATAAACAAGCTAGAACGAGTTCAACGTAGAGTTACCAAAATGATACCTAGCCTAAAGAACAAACCATACGAAGAGCGTCTTAGAGAATTAAATCTATTTCCTTAACCCAGCGCAGATTAAGAGGCGACTTAATTCAAGTGTTCAAAATCATCAAAGGCATCGACAATATGAACTGTAGTAAGTACTTCACTATCGACCAATCTAATTACACGCGGGGAAACGGTTGCAAAATTATGGTAAATCTTTTAACTCGCACGAATCTAAGAATTTCTTCTTCAATCGAGTTGTCAACTTGTGGAATGGGCTTCCCCGAGACGTTATAGACTGCAGCACCGTTGATTCATTTAAATTCCGCCTAGACAAATATCTCGCATCAAACCCGCGACTGCGGTTGTAAATGAATAACTTTATCCTCCCCTCAGTTACTAACCCATATGTCCCCTACTAACTTCCTAGTCCTGCCACGTTAGTGGCAGGGCAGTAGTTCCCTTTCCAATGTTCCCTTACCCACTCTAAACCACTGTTTGGACACTTGATCCTCAGTGTTTTGGAGGACAAGCAACCTAGAAGGGTCACTAGATCTGTTGTTGCTTGATTTCCTTTGTACTCCTTTGTACTCCTTTGAATACCTTGCTTTATCATTTCCCAAAGTTATGCCCTTTCCTGTGTGTGAGTTTGTGATTTTTATCTTTGTTTATTTGTTGTTTTATGTGTTTTTTTGTGTTTTCCCTGTTCTTCCTCTGTCTTGAGTCGGCTACCCCCAAAATGGAGATTGGGCCTGAGCATATAGATAGATGCCCTTTCCTCCTGGGCCACCCTGTATATATATATATATATATATATATATATATATATATATATATATACTTTTTGTATTATATAATTTATTTATTTATATATATTTATGTATTTATTTATTTAGTTAGTTAATTATTATTTATTAAAGGTATATATAGTTGAAAACTCCCTAAAGGATAGGTTAATATTCTGTATATATTGTCCTTGCCAAATGTGTTGTTGTGGAAGCAGTTGTGGGTGGAAGTGGTGGTATGTCAGAGTAATGGTACAATAACGGTACAGTAACGGCGGTCCTCCTAATGTGGCTCAATACGGTAATTGAAATTGTTCAAGGATCTGTTCTCATGGCGGTCATAGAACCTTGACGAGCTAATAGGACGGCTGATGGTGGGTGGTAATGTTTCTACCTTGTGGCTTTTTTCCCCTATGCGTATGAAGGAGACAAAGGGTACAGCTGTCTGTAACAAGTGTCCTCCTCAATGTTCAAAGAGAGGTAGAGATACAATTTCAATGACGGCTGATGGTGTGTAGTAATGGTTCTGCCTTGTGGCTTGATTTATGAAAAGCTAATAGCCTTCCCTAGGGTTAAGTGCCCCATTAATTACTATTTCCTTTCACCTATGCATAGCCTATGATAGCGCAGTTGGAAAGTGTGTACATGCTTAGATTGATATGCAGGATTCGAAACTGCATAATAAATCGTAGGCTTGTCCACCTTTCTTTAACTGTCTTCGTGGTGCAATGCATAAGTGTGTTGATTTTCGATGTGAGCATCCTAGGTTCGAATCCCCGGACTGCCACATGTGTTTGTTAATTTCATCAATCGAGTTTAGGAGTAAAGTTGGTTGGTGGAGAGAACATAATAATTTGTACGTGAAGTTTGTGAGTAACTAAGACATAACACAGCCATTATTATCCCTCAAGGACAACAGGAGGCGGGGGAGATATCTAATACTAACCAAAAGTTAATTAATTGCTTGCAGTGGTCAACTAACTTACTATAACTTGTCCATTATAGGTAGGCCAGAAATTGTAATTACTAACCTCTGTAACTCAGTGACGATTAGAATAATTGAGCTAATATTTCTACCATTTGGTAAGACTCAGCCAGGGAATAGGGGTGGAGATGTATAGCCTATTTGCTCTAGACCTTTTTGGAGTGGAGATTTACAGCCTATTTTCTCTAGCCCTTTTCGAGCTAAAGAGGTTAGGGATCACGATGTTTGGCCTACCTATAATGAACTTGAAGAAACTAATTAAAGCATATGGTCCTCCCGGGATTTGAACTCGGGACACCACACCCAGAACATAACCATCTAAATAATTACACCACCGACACAGTTAAAGGTTGAGTACACGATCACGATTAATATCCATTTTCGAATTTGCCATTCGGCAGAGGGAATTTAATTCATCTTGATGCGAGTAGTATTGTAATCCTACAGTTATTTGAGCAGGAAATAATGCAATCAAATTATCATTATACTTGGCTTCAACCTGTAATACATTTCCATTGGCCAACTTAGCATCTGGTTCTAGTCCCATTGAGCTAATTGGCTAATGGTACTGTGCAAAAGGTGTAGTGTGTGTGTGTGTGTGTGTGTGTGTGTGTGTGTGTGTGTGTGTGTGTGTGTGTGTGTGTGTGTGTGTGTACTTACTCTAGTTGTATTGCGGGAGTGAGCATGCTCGTTATTTTCCGCCTCCTATATGTGTAGGTGTTATATGTATCGTTGGAATGGCTGTGGATGTGTGTGTAGTCTGTATTTTAGCCAATTGGCGACATCGGAAACGAAGGCTTAGGGTGGATCTGTATGGTACCATTCTCACTATAGACGGTACCGTCTCGCCCGAAGGCTTAGGTAGCCATCAGCTTAGGTGAACCATATGATACCCATCTCGCCTTGTACCATTTTTTTTGTGTGTGTGTGTGTGTGTGTATGGTTATATACAGTATATTGTTTTAATTATCTATTTTATATATTTGTATTTGTTATATTAATTTTATTTTATTTTATTCTATGTTTTCAATACGCATTTCTTCTCTCTTTTCCGGCTATCATTGGATGATTGTATTCAGATAAGGAAGGGTATATGGAAGTCAGATGGTTAATTGAGATAGTGTGTACCATTCTAATTCCCACAGATCCTCTTTAAGCTGCATAAAATCGTCTGATGATAGCCAGAATATAACTCAATGTGACCAATTACAAAGTCGTCAGAGCAAAAATTTAGATTGTACATTGACTGCAGACTTGCAAGATATAGTATCATATTATATTTGATGATCTCCACCTACTCCTCCGTTCCATATATGTAGACAGATAGATAGATAGATAGATAGATAGAGAGATATTGATTGATTGATTGATTGATAGGTAGATAGATAGATAGATAGATACATAGATAGATAGATATATAGATTGATAGGTAGATAGATATAATTATAGATTGATAGGTAGATAGAGATAGATAGATAGATAGATAAAGTGTGTGTGTGTGTGTGTGTGTGTGTGTGTGTGTGTGCGTGTGTGCGTGTGTGTGTGTGTGGATAGCTAGATAGATATATATACAGTATACATAGAGAACATTAAGCATATAGGCCAACCAACCCGGATCAGACGGTTGTGGAGGAGGAACATATTACCCTCCAGCTCTTTTGCATATATTTCCCTTGAACCCCTACTACGCTTTAAGGGGAGATGGGTCGTTTTTCTGGTCCCCTTTCTCCCTCGTGTTAACCCTTTTTTGTTTTGAGATTACAAGATGTTCGGTCCATTAGTTTGGCGATTTTAACACCTTTCACCCCATTTCGTTATCAATTTAAAGACTTTGCGTGCCATTTAGATGTCAATTTTTTCCTGGCGAGCGATAGCGAGCCTGAAATTTTAAGAGAAACCGGCCATACCGAAAAATGTACAAATTTATTTTGAAGGGGGGTGGTCTAGGGGGTGTTTTTTCTAAGCTTGATGGAGGTCTAGCGAGGAAACTAAGAAATAAAGGAATGAATGAATTAATAGACCAAACAAAAATACCGGCCCATCTCCCCTTAAACCTATCCACCAAGCCATTACACTTCAATCATTCATCCCGACGCCTGCATCATAATATTGGAGAGAACTATCACATATGCAACGATTTTATTTATATGTACGGTATATACAGTACGGTATCTATCTATCTGTCTATCTATATATCTATATGTGTATCTATCTATCTGTCTATTATTTATCTACAGTATGTATCTATATATATCTATCTTTATTTATCTAGCTCTCGCTATCTATCTATCTATCTATCTATCTATCTGTCTATCTATCTATCTGTCTATCTATATCTACCTACCTATCTATATATCTATTGTTACGACTGAGGTTTAAATATATCAGGGTTCTTATCCATAGGACTAGTAATGGCATAAATGCTACAACGGAAAGCGCTAGATCCAACCTCTGATGTATATTCCCAGTGAACAAAGAACGCAAATACTCTCCAGAGTTCTATATGCAATAATAGGTTATTAAACTCTCAATAAATGTGCGTCTACTCTAGGCTTAATGTTATGTGAAAGCAGCCTATTACTACCTATAGCCGAAGGTGCTTGGTTATGGTATGCAAAGTAAGGTGGTAAGAGAAGTTACAGCTTACGTTACTTTAATCAATTAATGTCAGGCACTCCTGCATGAAAGAAAGTGCACTAAAGTCCTTCAACAACAACAAGGAATCTTCTTTAAATGTTAGATGCTATCAAGATGCTCGAATCGGAAATGGAACTCAAAAAGGCAGGCAGCGGAACAATGCTCGTGCAGGCTATGCACACAAAAAGGCAGGAGATATAATGCAGTCGGAGCCAAGAATATCCTAAACGCCACAACAATAATAATAATCGCCACGACAATGCAGTATTCCTATCAACAAAAAGAGCCTAAGTCATTTGTGTCTCAATACATCAAACTAGGCTGCGAAATGCTTGTGTAATCATAATGGGTATCCATAAAAAGAGTAATTGGTTTAACATACTTAATGTCTACTATGACTGAAAAAGTCTAGCTAGAGTCAATGATACGAGATACTGGTGCGCATGGCATGCCGCATAGCCTAGTGCAAATCTCAAGTCTGTGCGTCAAATATTACGTTATAGGGAAGGATAGCTCTCTTGAGAAACCTTAATACCGAAGTATTAAGCGTTCTCCTGGCGTACCTCAAAGACAAACAACCGAGCCTAGAACAGTGCAGAATGGTATAGGCAAAAAGCCCTCATTCGTGCATGCTCTACTCTCAATGGCACACAGACTAGAATTTACCCAATCAATTCCAGTTCTCAGGTATGTCATGCAGCTTTTAACTAAAGCCAGCACCCATTGGAAACAATACCTTATAGTATCAGACTCCTAGTCTAGCAGAACACTAATAATTATAGGAAGCGGTACTGAACAATATGAATGCCAACCAATGCTTCGTGATCAACTTATCTTAACAACTAACATACATGGGTTATATAAGACCTTAACGCACAATACAACTGGCCAGCATGAAGCTGATTATGCAGAGTTAACCAGAGGGGGTATAATATTAATAAAAGGTGGTGAAAGATATGGAAAATGAGAGAGATAGGCAGAGGAAAAGGTTCTCAGGTGCAGAGAGGGAGACAGGTATCAAAGGGATAAGAGGGATGCGTTCTAGAAACCAGATCTGAGGGAGAGAGTGGCCAGAGAGAAGTATATATACTAGCACTAGTTCAAACCGCGTAGGAAAAGCGGTAACAAGTCCTCTAGCCAATGCTAAAGAAGCTAGCTAAACATGACGTCACCAAGCATGGTAAAAAACTCCTTCAACGAATCCCCACGAGGCCAGCCAGCTATGACGTCATCGAGTATAGCAAAACACTGCGCGCCTCCCCACACTCTGTTCTATTCTCTCTCTCTCTCTCTCTCAAATCCTATCATTACTACTTAATGATAAAACATATACTTTGCAATTAAATATGTAAAGCCTTGACATGGGTGAAAACAAAGAGCCTTTCTGGACTGCCCATGACACGAGCTTTCATATGAAATAAAGCACACAACAATACATCAACTTTAGCCACATCCACTGCCCTGGCGATCCTAGCGAGTCACTGTAGGACAAGCCATGCGGTTCTAACGGAGTGGTTAACGTCACACCCCCCCCAAGATTTTTCTCAGAGGCCCAAGGCTCACAAAAAATCTGATTGTTAGAACCCATGCTATATCTCTACTTCCCATCACCCAGCGGCAGTAAATTATCTGGCACAGTTCTCAACAAAACATTTTACAAAATTATAACCCTCCCCAACACAATAGGTTAAATCATATGTAGTTATGCTCCTCTAGAGCGAGCTTCTCTAGCCCAGCATTCTGAGAGCAGTGCAACTCAGAATTACTGCTATAACATACTGAAAAAATTCAACTATCAAAGAAAGAGTTTTTGTTTGATTTTTATGTTTTTAATTTGTTTATTTCGGCTGCACTATAGGGGCAAGCCTAGTTTTTTCTTCTATACCAAACGCTCAACTCCTGCTTTACGATCCAATACGCTGGGCTACAACCGCGAGCCAACAAGCACCAAGCGCAAAATACTATTCAAACTAAAGCAGGAGGCTACCCGTGTGTCAATCTACCCAGGATCATATACCCTTGAAAGACAATCTGCAACCACGTTGTCACAACCGGCAATATGGCGTATGTCCAGGTTATATTCCAGTAACCTTAGTGACCACCTGGTCAGCCTCATATTCCGATTGTGAAACTGGTCGAAGAACTTGAGAGGGTGATGATCTGTGTAAACTACAATGACCGGACCATAGGCTGGAACATAGACCTCGAAATGCCTCGGTGCAAGCACAACTGCCAGCAGCTCCTTCTCGACAACAGAGCAGCTCCCCTGGGCAGAATTGAACTTCTCCGAGCAGAAACTAACAGGATGCTCCAGCCCATCATCGTCCTTTTTCATAAGGACGGCACCAGCCCCCACACCACTAGCATCCGTCTCTAGTTGGAAAGGTAGGCTAAAGTCAGGGGCCCTGAGGACCGGGTGAGTGCACAACAGGTGTTTTACTTCTCTAAACGCCTTCTCACACTCAGGCGCCCATTTGAACTTTTTATCCTTCCAGTTATCCTCCACCTGAGCTTGACTGTCCCGTTCTCCTTCTCCACCTTGACTGCTAAACGTCATCACAGGCACAGTGAGAGGCTCAGGGGGGTGCCTCCCATACTCCTTCATGAGATTAACATGACATAACTGATTGCGCTTCCGTCTGTCTGGAGTGGCTACCAAGTAATCCAGGTCTGATAGCTCCTCAACCACCCTATAAGGACCAGCGTACTTCGCGGATAAGGGGTGACCTACAAGGGGCAGTAGAATAAACACCTGACCCACGTGAAACTCCCTGAGTTTAACCTTGAGGTCGTACCTGTCCTTCCTGAGGGCCTGAGAGCTAGTCAAATTACGGCCAGCCAACTCCAGACTGCGCAACATCCGTTCTCGACTGTCGAGGACACACTTGAGCATAGAACAAGGTTTTTTTGCGCCCTCCCATACTTCTTCAACCATATGGAGAGGCCCTCTGACACGGTGTCCAAAGACGAGCTCATTAGGGCTGAATCCCAAACTTTCCCCAGGTACCTCCCGCACAGCAAATGAAACATATGGCAGGCCAAGATCCCAACCTTTCCCACTCTCAAAGCAACAACAACGAAGCACAGATTTTAAGGCTGAGTGCCATCGCTCTAACACACCCTGGCTCTCCGGATGATACGCAGATGACACAACCGTAACAATCCCATGCTGCGGCATTGCTTGAACAAAGAGGCTAGAAGTGAAGTTGGACCCTTGGTCTGACTGAACCCCATGCGGGTAACCATACCGGGAAAAATACACTAGCAAGTTCCGGACCACCGTCTTCGCTGACCCTTTTCTCATAGGGTACGCGTCAGGGTACCTTGTTGCTACCTCCATGATGGTCAGGGGATACTTGTAAAAATCTCCCGACTGTGCATCACTGTCCTCCTTCAACTCGACAGCACCGGTACCACATTGAAGAACCTCCGGGTCTTCTAATTGCAATTTACGAATGTCCGAAGGAGCAAGCTTATCTAAGTGTTTGCGAAACAACTCATGCCCCCCTCCTACATTGAATTTAGCCTCCCGTTGCTCTTTCTCTGTGTATCGTTGCTGTCTCTTCGTCTTTTTAAGCCCATCCTCTGCCTTCTTAGTAACAGTTAATGGGTCTTCTCCAGACTCGAAAATCGGTCCTAATAATGAGTCCCCGAGAATGTCCGTTGATACTAAACTCTCAACCGCATCAACTTTCAACCCCTTCTCGGTACCTTTCCTCCGCTTGTCTAAAGACTGTTGACCAGAATGTGACTCCCTGGATGCAAGAGATCTGGTGACAACACACGCCATAGGTTGCACCGGACACTTCTCAACCCACTCCTGCTCCTCCCTACTCACGTCGGCCGGCTTCTCAGCAACGACTAAGGGTGGAGCCTCAGAAGTAGGCCCCGCAAAGTCGTTGCCGAGAAGGAGGTCGACGCCCCCAACAGGTAACTTCTCCACAATTCCTACATCCAGGTCACGAGTCACACCATCAACTTCCATCTTCATTCTTACAAGCGGGTATGACCTTGTTGCATTAACTCCCTGAACCACAACCACCCACGCCGTATTTACAGGTTTACCAGTGAAATTCCTTAACAGTGTTTGCGATGCCCCAGTGTCACGCAAAATTCTCACCTCATGTCTTCTACCCCCCCACTCCACACAACCGAGTCCCCTGTGGTCACTAAAGGCATCACGGACAGGGAATAAGCCTTCCGGATCCTTCTGCACTGGCAGTGTATTTACCTCGGAAGAATTGCCTCTAACAAACTCCAATGTCCTCTTGAACATTCCAATGCCATGAGCAAAAGACACGGCTGCCGGAGGAGGTCGACTAGGGCACTCATTTGCCTTATGACCCTCCTGGTGGCACTTAAAACACATAAATTTCGGTCTCGGCTTATACTGTGATGTAAAAAGCCCCTGACTTTTCTCATACGGCGTGGTGTTAGGTTTGCCTTCAGTTTTAGTTTCAGTTTCATTGCTCTTTTGTTTAAATGTGTCATTGCTACGGGGAGGGGGAGGATAACGGTCCCTAGCACTTGCATCGTACTTCTGTGAGGACCCGCAACCCCGAATCAACGACAGCCTTCGATCAGCCATTTCTGCTGCTTCGACTAGAGTTCTTGGGTTTTTCTCCTTTAAGTTCAAAGTTAGATCACCGCCCGTACTCTTAAAGAACTGCTCCAACATCATTAACTGCTTAAGTCCATCAAATGTTGTTACCCTCTCAGATCGGAGCCAGTTCCCCATAGCATCGGACAAGTTCCGGGCGGGTTCCAAAAAGGTGCTATCTCTTCCCTTAGTTACACCCCGGAACTTCAAACGGTACGTTTCTGGTTGCAGTTCGTAAGCCCTCAGGACAGCCTCCTTGAGATCCTCATACACAATACATGACTCCAAAGGTAACGCATCATAGGCTTTAAGACCCTTGCCTATTAATCTGGAGGATACAAGTGCTGCCCATTTATTCTCTGGCCACTGGTGTTCCTGGCACATCTTCTCAAAGCGTGCGAAAAATTCTGTTACACCACTCTCATCAAACACCGGAACCAGTTTCAATAAGTGCGAGAGAGACTGATCATGAACACGGTTACCAATCGTTTGCACGATTACAAAGGAAATCAAGCAAATGTTGCTTGATTTCCTTTGTACTCCTTTGTACAATCATGTGACTATCAATCATGACAAGACAGTGGTCATGCACATCAACACTTCCTTTACCGACCTTCCTCCACCCACTGTCACAATTGGTCCTCATCCCCTTCAGCTTGTTGAGTCCAGCAAACTCCTCGGAATCACTGTGGACAACAAACTGAACTGGAAGAAACATGTAACTACCACAGTCAGGACCGCCACATACAAGTTGTTTATGCTAAGGCAGTTGAGATCCCTGGGGGCGCCGGAGAATGAGCTGAGGAGTATATATAACACCTTCATACTCCCTAAGCTCACCTACGCCTCTCCCGCCTGGTCCTCCTCTCTAACCCTGACACAACAACGTCAATTGGAGAGAGTGCAGAGGAGGGCATGCAGGATCATCCTGGGTGGCACATATCCAGGGTACGAGGAAGCTCTCACCACCCTTAGCATACCTGCACTTTCAACCCACCACTACAACACACTCAAACAGTTTGCATCTAAGCTGCTTGTTCACCCACAACACAGAAACTTAATTCCACCAGACGCCCCTAGACGAACACGTGCAGCTCGTCACTTCAACACACTCCAACCAATAAGAGCAAGAACGGACAGATATAAAAATAGTCCTATCCCAGCCATTGTTAATATTATTAATAATGTGTAATAACGGCCTGTCACACCATATATACGCGCCCACCTTTAATAATGTATGCATAAGTGTGTGTGCGTGTGTGTATTAGAATATAATTATGTATGTATTTGCTTGAGTTTGTTTATGTATATGTGTATATATGTATATGTGTATATGTGTATCTATGTATGTACAGTATATGTGTATGTATGTGTGCGTATATGTGTATGTATGTATGCGTTATTTATGTATATATATATGTGTCTATAGTGTATACTGTTTGTGGTTCGAGCCCGGCTGAGAGTATCAGGTGGATAAGAGAAGAGCATATAATTATGCATGTAATTTGCATATATTTATGTATATGTATGTCTGTGTGTATGTGCTGTCAATGGTTCAAGCCCAGTTGAGAATATACTGTAAGGTATATAATATATATATGTACTGTACGTGTATTTGTATGGTCATATGCACATATGTATGTAAATATACGTACATATGAGCGAGAACATATTGCTCACTAGCGCAACTTCTGATTATAAATCTATGCATAAGCATTATCTATTATTAAGTGTTCGCGTATCTTCATCCATGTATTTCCACCCTTAACAATAGAACGCCCAGCTTTTCCACATTTTGCCTTCTATCACACACACACACACACACACGAACGAACGAACACACACACACACACCTACATTACCGAGGATTAACCTCCCATTGTAGTAGGCTTTACCTGACCCTACCTGTACGGACTTGAATTGCCGCTCCCTCTTTACCCTTTACCTCTTTACCCTGACCCTACCAAAACAGTTTTTGTATGTATGTATGTTTGTGTGCATACGTGAGCGTTTGTGTATACGGACATGTGCACACTTACTGCATGTTCTTATGTTCTTATATGTATGTACTGTATATGTATGCGTATGTATGTGCGTACATACGTGTATATATGTATGTTCTGTATGTGAGTAAGTAAAAGAAAAGTGTATATGTACTGTATATCACTTACTCTCATGGTTATTTTATGATAATTTGTATTCTGCACCTGCATCATTATTGTATTTATTTATTTATTTTTGTAAACTGAGCTTACCATCTTCATATCTGTACATCTCATGTTCATCCACTAAATTGCAAAATGTGTATTTTCAGCTCATGAGGCTGCCATTCTTTAATAAACCGTTTATTATTATTACTATTATTATTATTATTACAATGAAAACCACTCTTACATACCGGTACAGGGATTTACACAGCCCTACGTCAGGCCTTTTATTTTATTTGTTCATTTGTTCTCGCTGTCGGCAAAATAAAATCTGACTAAATATCTGGGCAAATTCCTTGATGTCGTCAACTAGGCAGAAACCTTAAGGGGGGTCACCTGCTTTTTTTTTATCTTGCTCTATATTTCTCTCTTTCTCTGGCTTGTATCCATTCGGCCCCATTCAGCCAACTGTTTTAAGACGTTTATCCCCATCCAGGTGTCGATTTCTTCCTGGCGAGGGATAACGAGCCATCATTACATGGAGAAATCCGGCTTGGAGAAATTTTTCTATCGAAAAATGTACAAATTTAGCTTGCTTGCAAAGCAAAACAATATATATGATGGCTCGCTTCCGCTCGCCAGGAAAATATTGATACCTGGATGGGGGTAAACGTCTTAAAACAGTAGGCTGAATGGGGCCGAATGGATACAAGCCAAAGAGAGAGGGAGAAAGAGATAACAAAAGCGAGGTGGGCTCCCTTAAAAAATGTATTGTAATAGTTCCTAGTCTATTATTGCCATAACACATGTTTATTCCAGAGCGTCAGTTAGTTTATTATATTTAATTGTGGGACCCTCAGTTCTTGGGTAACATAATATGCAGGGTTTGGAAGGAGAGATTAAGAGATTAGGTTAGTAAAAAACATTAATACATATTACTTCCCGAGTTCCCCCCCCCCCTCTCCCCTCCACCACCCAACAAGGGAGAACAGAACAGAACAAAAGAATATAGAGCAGCAAAGAACAATAGAACGCAGAACAGGTTAACAGTGAACAGCAGAATAAAGAGCAGTAAGGTAATACAGAATATAGAGCAGCCAAGAACAACAGAATGATCCGGGTCTCACCAGCCTTTCTGTCATAACTCATGTAGCCTAAACCCACACCCACAACACTGAGTTATGAGGGACTTATGAGGCTTGGTATAGGGAGCTTGGTGGTGAGAGGAGAGGAGAGATGGTGAACAGGAAATAGTGAATAGTGAGGTTAATGAGGGACTAGGGAACTTGGTGAGGGGAGAGGATGAGGAGGAGAGATGGTGAATATAAAATAGTAAATAGTGAATTTAAGGAGAGTTATATGGTCCCCATTCTCCATCATGCTTAGCCCCATTATTTGTTTAATTTTTAAAGAAATTTACCTCATCAGTTTGATAATGTTAAGACTTTTTCTACCATATAAGTGTCGATTTTTACCTGGCGAGTAATAGCGAGCCTGCAATTTAGGAGAAACCAGCCGTCGATCGGGGCATTTTCCTATCGAATATTGCAAAAAATATAACTCGAAGTGGGGTCATGGGGTATATTTATCAGCTTGATAGAAGTCTAGGGAGGAAACTTATAATTTAAAATATATAAACATATAATAATTAATTGAATATATAAAGTAAATGTATTTACTATACTATATACGGCTGAAATAAACATCTCTTTCTCACACTCACTATATCTCTATCTCTCTCTCTCTCTCTCTCTCTCTCTCTCTCTCTCTCTCTCTCTCTCTCTCTCTCTCTCTCTTCCTCTTTGTTGTCCTATTCTTCTACTATAAACGATCCTTTTTCTCTAGTAGTAAGTAGTAAGGCCGGACCATCGACAAGGGACCGCAAGGTATATGTGGTCGGAATATATCTGTAACTTGTGTAACTAACTTTCCCTCTCCCACTTTATCATTGGCCCCTGCACCTCGCCGCACCATCACTACCACCTCCCACTCTGTTCCTTAACTGTATAGGCATATAGTTACACTCCCCCTTTGATACACTACATGCAACTGCACACACTCGCTCTCGCTCTCTCTCTCTCTCTCTCTCTCTCTCTCTCTCTCTCTCTCTCTCTGCAACTTATTGAGTGCTTTAAGATACTAAAGGTTTCGACAAGGTCAATAGAAATGCGCTATTCACATTCAACAATAATACTCAAACTCGCGCAAATGGAATTAAATTCAAAACCAAAAAGGCAAACCTATATGTCACAAAAGTGTTTTCACCTACAGTGTGGTGACAGACTGGAATAAACTACCAGCGAGAGTGGTGGAGAGCCACACAATAAACGCTTTCAAGGGAATGCTTGACCTCTATCTAGAGGGTGATGGGGTGATAAGAAAAAGAAAAAAATATAAGGCCGGACTGCTTGTAGGGACCTCGGGGTCTGTGTGCTCTGTGTATCTATGTAACTCTCTCTCTCTCTTACAGGTAGATATAAGAACACACAAACACACATACTCGTACTCACACACAGATAGATAGTAGAACGCACACACACACACTATTTCACTCAATTAGTAACTTGCTCTCACACTGATTCACGGACTCTCACTCACTCAGGCAGGCTGTTTGTGTGCTAATTAGTCCATCTCAGTAAGTTAGTTCTCTCTCTCTCTCTCTCTCTCTCTCTCTCTCTCTCTCTCTCTCTCTCTCTCTCTCTCTCTCTCTCTCTCTCTCTCTCTCTCTCTCTCTCTCATCAATTAGCTATGGCCTTGTGTCATACGGTCCCTGATAAATGTAATTACCTGCTGAATATCATTATGGTAATTCGATCACTTCCCCTTCCCGATCCTGCTCTAATCATAATAAGCTACAACTTCGATAGGAAACCCTCGATCAAGGTTGTCGGGGTTGATTGTATGATGAATGACAGTATAAAACATATTTACCCATGCAGTACCGGTGACGTAATTTTCATTATATTCTGGCACCTAGTAGACCATTTTATTCAGCACAGAAAGGAACTCTAACAATGTAATGGCAACACACTGTCTCATTTGATCCTTTGAAAGGAATGTCACGGTTACTTAATGGGTTACTGTAATTGTTGAAGTGAATTCGGTTGAATGAATAAATATAAATTCTATAAATAACAAAATATGTTAGATTAAGATATTTACATCCATGAACTAAAGCATCATAAAACCCAAGAAGCAAGATATCTATCTCTAGAACGCGCGCGTGCTCATCATATCAAAATATTTCTTGAACACCATATGCACATTGAATATGCACTTCCTATGTATATGATTTGATTCAGATTCTGAAGGGCATATGGAAGTCAAAAGGTTAATCGAGATAGTATTTACCTTTATGATCCCCACAGATCCCCCCTATGTATGAAATCGTTTAATGATAACAATAATAAACTGTCAAAATTTGGCATAATCCTCAAGAAGTTAAGTGAATACCTTTGCTGTGAGATACAAACGCTACCTTCCCCTTTAACGAGAATGAGAACACGTGAGAGGTATGAGTGTGATCTGCAAGAACCTTCCCCTCTCACACACAAGTCACAAAGTTTTTCCCCAAATTCGAAGAAGTTTTGTGGGGCAAATAGTGGGAGTAGTGAAGTTTCCGGTCCTGTTGATTGGTTCTTGTGTGGTTCCTCACTGTAGGGATTCCTTCACAGTAGGGATTATACGTCAACACACAACATCGCCTTTTGAGCGATGTGTTCAAGTCCGAAGTATGTAAGAATTGAAACCTAGTTTTAGAGTTTGATTATAGCTAAAATAATGTATGTACTGTATGTATGTATGTATATACTCAGGCACATACCCTATAGCTGGGGGTGTCCTCTCAGTAAATGTAGTCTGTCCAATGTCCTCCTAGTAAATGTAATGTGTCCAATGTCCTCTCATTAACTGTAATATGTTCAATGTCCTCCCAGTAACTGTAATGTGTCCAATGTCCTCCCAGTAAATGTAATGTGTCCAATGTCGTCCCAGTACCTGTCTAATGTCCTTCCAGTGACTGTCATCTGTCCAATGTCCTCCCAGTAACTGTCCAATGTCCTCCCAGTAACTGTAATGTGTCCAATGTCCTCCCAGTAACTGTCCAATGTCCTCTCAGTGACTGCAATGTGTCCAATGTCCTCCCAGTAACTGTGCAATGTCCTCCCAGTAACTGTAATGTGTCCAATATCCTCCCAGTACCTGTCCAATGTCCTCCCAATAACTGTCCAATGTCCTCCCAGTAACTGTAATTTGTCCAATATCCTCCCAGTTACTGTTTTCTGTCCAATGTCCTCCCAGTAACTGTAATCTGTCCAATGTCCTCCCAGTAACTGTCCAATGTCCTTCCAGTGACTGTAATCTGTCCAATGTCCTCCCAGTGACTGTAATCTGTCCAGTGTCCTCCCAGTTACTGTACTCTGTCCAATGTCCTCCCAGTAACTGTCCAATGTCCTTCCAGTGACTGTAATCTGTCCAATGTCCTCCCAATAACTGTCCAATGTCCTCCCAGTAACTATAATATGTCCAATATCCTCCCAGTAACTGCAACCTGTCCAATGTCCTCCCAGTAACTGTAATCTGCCATTGTCCCATAATCTCTCCGTCTTTCCGCATCCCCTCTAGATCTGGTAATAATCCTTAAACTCGTTCTTGCCCTTCGTCTGGTCCCCCTCTTTACAACCTTCAGCTCCCCCTTCAGTTCCCAGACCATTGCCTTATCCTTGGTAATAATACGAGTTTCCAGAAGTACGGCCATATTAATACTTTCAATCACATGGCCGGTGTGTTGCTCTCTCTCTCTCTTTCTCTCTTCTCAATTAGCTCCTTGAGGAGTATGCCGTGTTTTGACAGTTTTATATGGCTATCATAAGACGATTTTATACAGTTTAGGAAGGATGTGTGGGATTTGAAACGGTAAAGACTATCTCAAATAACCCTCTGACTCTCACATACCCTTCTTAATCGGAATTAAATCGTCCAATAATAGCCAGAAAATATAAACGAAATGCATCCTCATACCTTTTGGCAAAGACATGGGGTGAAAGGTCTTAAAATCACCAACCTAATGGGGCAAACCTCTTGCCTACTCTCTCAAACTGATTCCAGACATATTTGGTAAATAGTCTGTGAGCGCCAACTTGGCCAGCCTTCCTCAATTCGACCCTGCTTTTGAAGTGGCTTTGGTGGGTGACAACCCTGAGTGGAGGAGACCTCGGGGAGGATCATGTGACTCATGGTCCAGGAAATTCATCCATATATGTTGAGAGCTAACAGTTATTATAGTGTATAGCCCGTGTGCTTTAACAAGATGGGAAAAGCCGAGGCGTTACTGATGCAAATTCCTTGTCCGATTTGCATTTTTAGAGCGTCGGCGCCAGGGGGGGGGGGGGGGGGGTGGAGCTCAGACATAAAATCCAGACTGAAGGGAAAGCCATAAAGTACATCGTATCTCTCTCCGGAATGTTACGGGGGATTACAGATGGTCTTGACGAGACAGTTAAAAGATAATGCTGCATATTACAGGGAGAAAACTCTACATAACTTCCATAGATTAACTTTCTGATTCTTAAGAATCGTTCGTAGATATCAAAATGCCCTGCCTCATCATGGGGATCTTGTAATTATATTTATCTTCTTGAATAATCATGTCTCGTCTTCTCTGGTGGTTCTTTATAAGAACAATGCATTCGATTATTGTATTCTAGTAAATATAATTGGAATAAAATAGTTAGTAATGAACATAGAAATAATCGCATACTGAAGCTCGAACCTTCAGTAGATGTAAAAACCTATATCCGTCCCACAGCACCACTCAGCCATGCGTGTGTGTACAATTGGCCTAATAAGTGATGTCTCGGCACCAATTATGTTTTGATCAATAATTGGTATCAGTAATATTTACGCATGATTTCTTCTTTTTGAGTGAGATATACAAACATGTTCCTCCACTTACCCACCCTATTCAATATCTGACAGACATTAATACAGCACAGAGCGAGCCAAACGTAATGACAGCTGAGACATGACTTATTAGCACCACCGTACAAGACCATTGGCAGGATATAGTTACCGTTTTTGTGTCTGTCTGCAGGGTACGATTTGCATCAGTAAATATTTATTGTTGAAGCTTTTATTCATTGGAGGGCCCGAGGTTGAGTGCGTTTGTTCTCCTGTTTCAGTATGTTGGTGATTGTGTGTGGGTTTGTTGGATAGAGCGAACAACCTGTAAACAAATAGAACGCACATTTTATTGTGAGCACCAATGCAAGTGTGCTGCAGAATTATTCTTGTGTGTGTGTGTGTGTGTGTGTGTGTGTGTGTGTGTGTGTGTGTGTGTGTGTGTGTGTGTGATGGTGTGGGTGTGTGTGTGTGTGATGGTGTGGTGTGTGTGTGTGTGATGGTGTGGGTGTGTGTGTGTGTGTGTGTGTGTGTGTGTATTGTGTGTGGTTGTGTGTGTGTGTGTTGTGTTTGTGTGTATGTGTGTGTGTGCGTGTGTGTGTGGTGTATGTGTGTAGGTGTGTGTGTGTGTGTTTGAACGGAATGATGGAGGAGGATTTTGGTGAATGGTGGGGAAGTTGGTACGGAGTTGGTGATAAAGGATGGAAAATAAAGTTGGATTGCGAAGGTGAAATTTGTAGAGGAAATAATATATGTTGAGGTGGAGGTGGTATTAATTAATGATGGTGGTGGTGGGTAGTACAGAGGAAAGGTAGAGTAAATTCATTATAGTTAGGCCAGAAATCGTGACCCCTAACCTCTATAACTCAAAAAGGGCTAGAGCAAACGGGTGGTAAATATCCACACCTACTGTATATCCTGGCTGCCCCTTCCTAAATGGTAGTTATAATAGCACGATTACTGTAGTCGTTTATGAGTTATTGAGGTTAGTGGTTAAGATATTTGGTCTACCTGTAATGAATGGACTATAGTAGAGGGTGGATTATATTGTTAATGGAGGAGGTGATGGTGTATGGGGAGGAAGTTGGAGTGAAGCAGGTGGTGGTGGTAGGGTGGTAGGAAGTGGAGGGTGGAGTATATTGTAGGTGGAGGAGGTGATGGTACATGTGGAGGAAGGTGGAGTGTAACAGTTGGTGGTGGTAGGGTGGAAGGTAGTGGAGGGTGAAGTATATTGTAGGTGGTGGAGGTGATGGTGTATGTGGAGGAAGGTGGAGTGTAACAGGTGGTGGTGGAGGGTGGAGTATATTGTAGGTGGAGGCGGTGATGGTGTATGTGGAGGAAGGTGAAGTGTAACAGTTGTTGGTGGTTGGGTGGAAGGTAGTGGAGGGTGAAGTATATTGTAGGTGTTTTTTTGTTTTTTTGTCTATGTGATTGAGGGAGGCAAAAGGCATTACTGCCTATAGCGAGTGCCTCCCCTATAGTTGAAAGAGTGACAGGGCCAAAATCAAGGGACGTTCGAGCCAAAATGCCTGGACACACGGAGTTTGAAGCAATTTAAGTCATAGGAAGAGGGAAAGACTGATTCTGGGAGAGAGTTCCAGAGCTCAGCTGTTGAGTAGAAGAAAGTTTGAGAGTAACGTTTCACTCTTGGGTTGGAGAGTTGCACAGAGTAGGGGTGGGATTGAGTTGCAAGACGGGTACCACGTGCCCTACGTAAAGGAGGTGGTATGCACTGGGATAGCTCTGAGGGACGCTGATTATAATAGTAGCGATAGAATAGCGAGAGAGATGCAACATTGCGGCGGAGAGAGAGAGACTGCAGAGAGTTGGTGAGTGGACGGGAGTTAATGATACGAAAGGCCTTCCTTTCAACTTTGTCTAGGAGAGCGGTGTGAGAGGAACCTCCCCAGACATGTGAACAATACTCAATACAAGGGCGCACTATGCCCCTGTACAGAGCAAGAAGCTGTGCAGGGGAAAAGAACCCCCTAAGGCGGTTGAGCACACCGAGCTTCTGGGAGGCTGCCTTAGCAAGACTGGTAATATGGTCCTTCCAAATGAGAGCAGAAGAAAAAGAGACACCAAGAATATTGAGGGAAGATGAAGGGTTGATTTTTGTATTGTTGAAGAATAAGGGATAGTCCGCTGGGAGATCCTGACAGGTAGATAGATGGAGAAATTGGATTTTGGAAGCATTAAAGTTAACAAGGTTTTCTCTGCCCCAATTGGAAATAGTATTTAGATCAGAATTTAAGAGTTCTATGGCTTCATTACGTTTGTCGTTGAGGAATTGCTGGCTGGGGCGTTCTGAAAAACTAAAGGAGTAGTGTAAGGTTGAGTCGTCTGCGTATGAATGGATGGGAATTAAGGTACAGTTAAGGAGATCATCTATAAAAATTAGAAAGAGAATAGGAGATAGGACAGAGCCCTGAGGAACACCGGAGTTTATAGGGTGAGGAAGTGAACAACGGCCGTCCACAACCGCGGCTATGGAACGGCCAGAAAGGAAATTAAAGACAAAGGCACAGATGGAGGGATAGAAACCGAAGGAGGGTAGTTTAGAAATTAAAGATTTATGCCAGACTCTATCGAAGGCTTTCGATATGTCTAGTGCAATAGAAAAAGTCTCACCGAAGTCCCGAAAGGAGGATGATCAAGAGTTAGTAAGATATGAAAGAAGATCACCAGTAGAGCTACCCTTAAGGAAGCCATACTGGCGATCTGAGAGCAGATTATGAGAAGAGAAATGCTTAAGAAATTTGGAAGCAAGAATAGTTTCAACAACTTTAGAAAGACAAGAGATGAGAGCAATTGGACGATAGTTGGAGGGTTGAGAGCGGTCACCCTTCTTTGGGACAGGTTGAATGTGAGCAGGTGGAGGTGATGGTGTATGTGGAGGAAGGTGGAGTGTAACAGGTGGTGGTGGTAGGGTGGAGGGTGGAGTATATTGTAGGTGGAGGAGGTGATGGTGTATGTGGAGGAAGGTGGAGTGTAACAGGTGGTGGTGGTAGGAAGTGGAGGGTGGAGTATATTGTTGGTGGAGGGAGGTGGTGTATGTGGAAGAAGTTGGAGTAGAGCAGGTGGTGGTGGTAGTAGGGAGGGAGTAGAGGGTGGAGTGTAATGTTGGTGGAGGGAGGTGATGTTGTATGTGGAGGAAGGTGGAGTAGAGCAGGTGGTGGTGGTATGGAGGAAGGGAGTAGAGGGTGGAATATATTATTAATGGAAGAGGTAATGGTGTATGTGGAGGAAGGTGGAGTGGAGCAGGTGGTGGTGGTGGAGGTGGAGTGGAGCAGGTGGTGGTGGTAGGGAGGGAGGGAGGGTAAGGGAGGTATTGGAAGCGTTTGATTACCTGCTTCCCTCATATCAGTTCTGGCTCGCTCTTGATGGATTATTACCTGCTTCCCTCATATCAGTTCTGGCTCGAGCTTGATGGATTATTACCTGCTTCCCTCATATCAGTTCTGGCTCGCTCTTGATGGATTACCTGCTTCCCTCATATCAGTTCTGGCTCGCTCTTGATGGATTATTACCTGCTTCCCTCATATCAGTTCTGGCTCGCTCTTGATGGATTATTACCTGCTTCCCTCATATCAGTTCTGGCTCGCTCTTGATGGATTATTGTTGATTGATGTTGGATGGTGATGGAGATGCGAGATTGGTGCCTTATTGATATAATAGTGTTCCATTATTGCTAGATATTGGTCTAGATAAGCTCATACCGATGATATTATAGTGATTACATGTGGCTTTATAGTGCATAAGAGCTATAACTATATGGCCAAAATATGTTACTTGTAATTCAATTTATACATTATAAATATTGCCCATTCTTTATATCTTCAAATCATATTCATACCAGCAATAGTTATTACTACCGAGTACTGAGTGTGTGCTAGTTATTACTACCGAGTACTGAGTGTGTGGTAGTTTGTCATTAATTTGAAGTTATAAATACTATGATTACCAACTGTCAATCTTAATCTATGAACATATTACAGTAATTGTATGTATCATTTACTGTACACAATTAACCCCTTAAAAATGATGACGTGTTTCGACAATACATTCTGGGATGGGCATAATAGTTTCCTCCTTAGACCTCCATCAAACTTAAAAATACTCTCCCTAGGAGCCTCCTACAAGATGATTGTGTACATTTTTCGATAGAAAAATATCCCGGCCAAAGGCCGGTTCTTCTTAAATTACAGGCTCGCTAACGCTTGCAAGGAAAAAATCAATTCCTAAATGACACGGAAAGTCTTAATATTGACAAAGAAATGGAGCGAAAGGTCGTAAAATCGCCATACTAATGGGCTGAACGTCATCAAATCTTAAAACTAATGGGACTAAGCATGAGGAAGAAGGGAAACTAGAAAAAGACCCATCTCTCCTTAAATATTGGGGTGAACTATTAAGGGTGAACTATTATCATTAATTATTTCGTCATACATAAATATATCATCAATTCGAATATGATCTATTGGTGTCATCACTAGAATATCGTGTTCGAAGGTGACATCTCAGTCACCACAATATGTGAATGGGTCTCACCCTTTCCTTCCCTCTGATTTTTTTTTTTTTTTTTGGGGGGGGGGGGTCATTCCTGTCTTGATAGCGTAATGCATAAGTGCGCGGAATTTAGGTGTGAGTATCCTAGGTTCGAGTCCTTGGAGTGCCACATGTATTTGTTGATTTCATTAGGCTAGTTGAGTTTAGAAGTAAAGTTGGTTGGTTAAAAAATATAAATTGAGACAATGAGCCCTTTTCAGTTTGTTAGGGTTAAGTTAGAGTTGATATTTAACTGCAAATATACTATCTATTTAAATGAAGTTCAGATAGATAATCACTGGCACAATTCGCTTTTTCATTCTCACATGTTCTTCCGAAACAACCTAAAATAATGTAATGATAGCCAGAGCAATACAATACATATATCACCGTACATAAAGTGACCCATAATGTTGTCCCACCTCGGTTTACTGAAGGTCCACCAACCAGGGAACAACAACAACAACCCACCACCAATAACAGCTGTTGCCTCACAATATGTGTCAACATCAACTCTTACTGGGTTCTTGCAGTTTGCACAATATTGCAGTCTGTGAAGGAGCTCGGTATTATGCACAGCTTAGGTTAGAGTACTGGAGTGGCTTCATACCACGTTTTAGTAGAATTATTACACGATTGTAGAATATAGAGTATTATACAGTAGTGCTGTCTATAGTATCTCATTGGATACTATTCATAATGTATATGTTTTCTATACCGCATATTGTATGCAATCATATATTATGGTCACAGCTAGATTTTGTGTTGATATACACATTTTGTTTTATTTTTATTTTTGTCAAGGCTTAATTTATCAGTTGCAAGTCTATGCACCGTTTGTAAAGTCAAACAAATGTTTTAGTGATAAGAAATATTATATTATGATTAAAATATATAAATGGATGGAGTTCCTTCCACCAATAGCATACCATCTGAACAAAATAGTCAACACTGTAATGATTGTACACGTCTAACAATATTTACCGCTAAAATTATTATGAGATCGAGACAAAAAAATAACCCCAGAAGGTGTGTGAAGTCTGGGTAGATAGGATTGAAATAGCTTAAATTGTGATGATTCCATTCCTCCGCGGGATTCATTATTTACCAGACAATAAGGTGGTTTCATGAGTCCTGAGTAACCTAAAGAAAAAGAGGACATGGAATTTTCGGTTTTGATTATCTTAATTTAATCTTGTTCCTCGAATCCCGTCCCTTGTTTTCTTCAAAGATCCTTTTTCAGCACCTTAATGTTGACTGTGCCTATCCTGCCTGCACGACCTCACGTTTTAGTGTGTGTGTGTTTTGAGGTCTTCTCTTTGAGGGTGTAAACTGCATGCTGTGAATGTGTGTGTGCGTGTGTGCGTAAACTTTTTGCAAAATTTTAATTATTATGTATGTCTACCTGTATAATATGTCAGTCCGCACATATAATATACTGTGGGAAAGCCCGATCGTTGCCATGGCCTTCTTTAGGGACTCAGGGCCGTTCGGCCAGACAGCCTAGGGAACGACAACGACAACAACAACAACAACAACATGCATGAGGTTATAGCCCAACTATAAACCGTATGTATATGTGCTTTTTTCATTTTATGTTAATGCCTTTGTGTGTAAATATTCATATGTGTGTATGTGTTTTTGTATAGTATGGATCAATGTATAATGTACGCGTAATTGCATGTATGTATGCTTATATATCTACGTATGCACAAATATTCAAATGTTTATATATACCCTTGTTTATCTACTTCAGGCCATTGGAGTATTTTCGGTCATGTAAATCATGCACCAAAACATATAATTATTCAAGTCACTAACTCACTTCATCCTCTTTTACTCGTCCAGCGCCGCGCCTGCTAAGCTAATTAAAAACGTGTATGCTAATTGATAGATGAAGTTTAGTGTTTGGTAGACTAATCAAGCCAGCCCACACAAGGCAGTCCGTATGTTAAGACGAATTCACACGAGCGATGTTTCCGTCAATGTTTACGGGTGGATGAGACTCGTTAGCCTTGGTAGGCAACTCATCTAGGGGAGACAACCTTATACAAATCCGGGTGGATGGGACTCGTCAGCCTTGGTTGGCAACCTGTCTAGGGGAGTAAACCTGATACAAATCCGTACTGCTTACCTAAGGGTAAGGCAGGTTAGTGGATGGATTAGCCGAACACCACTGTAGAAAAATAGTGCTAGCAAGATATACAGAGGGCCTCGGAGTCGGACGGATCCTAAATTGAGTGGTCAATCCTGTAAGTCCTTTACTAAACTGGCTCGGGTTGTCCCTCTCACAGGGAATAGGTCCGCTTGGGGGCATTCTATGTATGGCCACCCTCGTAAAGGGAGTAAGGCGTCCGGCAATAGATAGATAGATAGTCTGGCTCCTTGAAAATATATGTTAGGTAAGAATTAAACAAACTAACATAATCTACCTTCGATCTAGTTTCTGATTTCAACGCGAGAGAGCCTTAAAATAGCACGAGAAAAAACTTGCCCGTTGAAAATTGCCGGAAAGTGTGCTCGTGTGACACCACCTTCATGTTGGTAGTGACCTGAATAATAATAATAATATTGTTATTTTATGATCTTTTTGTTTTTCTTTTTTTCTATGAGGATCTTGTGTGTGTGTGTGTATTCTGTAATTTTATTCTGCGTCGCTTGAGAGAACCTTTGTTCTATTAATAAAGGAAAGCAGGCAATTATCAAAGTGTGTACTGTATTCATAGACATTACAATTACATAGTATATATACGGTCAGTCTCCTACATAATGTCTCTTCTCCCACATAATCATTAGTGTGACGTATTACTACTATAGTGTGATATCAATCAGACTAATTAGATAAATTAACGATATACGGTATATAGGAGAAATGTTAGTGTAATTAATTAAACAATGTAGTGTGATACCAGTCCAACCAATCAGATAAAACGACGACTACATTACAAACAACAATCTTTACTTAAATTTCAACCACACTCATATTATTACTTCCCAACACAATATTATGTGGAAAAATATAACTTATTTAGGAAACTAAGCACATATACCAAAAGTGCAGAATATGTTTTATACATATTTCATACCTCTTCAAGATCCTATTACGTATTTTTTCTGGCTATTATTAGACGATTTTAATCAGCTTAGGAATGGTGTATGGATGTCAGAGGGCTAGTTGAGATAGTTTTAACCCTTATAATTCCCACAGATCCTTCCAACACTGTATACAATCATCGAATGATAACCAAAATTAAACTACCTTAACGCGTCATAATCTTCAGAGGCTTAAATAGTCAGATCATAATCTCTACCTTGAAAACACACATGTGTTTACGCTACACTCTGAAAAGTAAACAATAGTCATAATCATAATATATCTCCCAATGATTTATGTGGCCTCGTAGATTACCGAGAAATGAAAAATATCCTCCCAGATGGAATGATTAACTCTTGTAATTATTTCTCTTTCCCGCTGGGGCCCCTAACAGACCCAAGATTATTAAGGGGAAGGTGGCTGATTTTTCTCCCTCATGTGTAGTCCCATTAGCTTTGAGATTTTAAGACGTTCGTTCCATTAGTTTAGCGATTTTAAGACCTTTTTCACCATTTGTTTGACTGATTTATTGTTTTTTTGTTTTGTATTAATATTATGATTTTTTGTTGGGGGGGGGGGGGGTCAATATAAAGACTTTTGGTGGTATTTCGGTGTCGATTTTATCCTGGCGAGCGATAGCCAGCCTGGAATTATAGGAGGAAACTATAGAATAATGAAATAAATAGACAAACAGACCAAAAAATCCCCACTACCCCAAAATTAATGTCTACCACGCTCTGGTGGGTTGGTGGTTACGTTTTTGCTTTTAGTGGTGGTCTTGTCAGTGAAAAAGCAGCCTTGGTGTATCTATCTATCTTTATCTATCTTTCTCTATCTATCTATCTATTAATCTATATCTATCTATCTATCTATCTTGTTTGTATTCTTGTTTGTTCTGCTTGTGCGTGTTCTTGTACTTTTTCTTCTTCTTGTTCCGCTTGTTCTTGTACTTGTTCTTCTTGTTCTTATTCTTGTTCCGCTTGTTCTTGTACTTGTTCTTCGTGTTCTTGTTCTTGTTCATCGTATTCTTGTTTTTGTTCTTCTTGTTCTTGTTCTTTCCTTCTTCTTCTTTTTCCTATTAATCTTCATATTATGTTTATTATTATTATTATTATTATTATTGTTGTTGTTGTTGTAGTTATTGCTGTTCCTCAATTACCATTATACCTCTACTACTCCTCCATTCCTCAATATTCCTCTTCTCATTTGTTTCTTCACCTCTTCCTCCTCATTCTACCTCTCCTCCTCTTCTCTCTCCCCCCACCTTCCTCCCATTCTCCTCCCTCTCCTCCTTCTGCCTCTCCTCCACCTCTCTCTCTTCTTTCTCTCTCCTCCTCCTCCTCTCTCTCTTCCTTCTTTATCTCCTCCTCTTCCCTCCCCTCCTCCTCCCTCTCTTCCTTCTCCTCCTCCTCTCTCTCTTCCTTCTCTCTCTCCTCCTCCTCCCTCTCCTCTTCCTCCCTCTCCTCTTCCTCCCTCTCCTCCTCCTCCCTCTCCTCTTCCATCTCCTCCATCTCTCTCTTCTTCCTCCTCCCGCTATTCTGTCCTCACTCAACATTTCACCTCTCTTCCCTTGCCTGCTTCCTGTCCCATTCTCCTCCTCTTACGTTTTATTGACGCCCCCCCCCCCCCATCTTTCCCTCTCAGTATTGATTTTCTTTTCCTTCCATCTTGGGGTTCTAATCGCCTGTGTTTATTCTTGCTGGTGTGTCTGTACGTGGAGCTGTATCAGTCTGTGTTTATTCCTGTTGGTGTACGTGGTCTGTATGTTTGTCTGTCAGTTGTCTTGTCTGTCTACGTCACTGTTATATCCCTTCTCTCCCATGAAGTCTTAAGGGAGCCCACCTCGTTTTTTTATCTCTATTCCTCCCTCTCTGTTTGGCTTGTATCCATTCGGCCTCATTCAGCCTACTGTTTTAAGACGTTTACCCCCATACAGGTGTCAATATTTTCCTGGCGAGCGGTAGCGAGCCAGCATATATATAAGTTTTTTTTACAGCAAGCTAAATTTGTACATTTTAAAAATGTCTCCGGCGAAGCCGGATTTCTCCATACAATGCTGGCTCGCTATCGCTCGCTAGGAAGAAATCGACACCTGGATGGGGATAAACGTCTTAAAACAGTTGGCTGAATGGATACAAGCCAGATAAAAAGAGAAAAGGAGAGAAAGGAACACAAAAGCAGGTGACCCGGGTTAAAGGTGATGTCGCTCGAGCGCTTTCTTCAGCATTTTTTGATTGGCAAGTTACTTATTCTCACAGAATCTCGGGGTTCTTTTTCACTGGAATCTAAAACTAGGCTGAGGGTAGATTATGTTTCGTGGCTGAATTTTGGTAATTCATAAAATCTGAAGTTGCTAGATCATAATTGCCCTAAAAATTGCTCGAAAATACGCTCGTATGTCATCGCCTTAAAAGACTTTCCAGTCGAATGGTATGAATAGTGAAACTGATACGTAAAAAAAACGGTAAAAATTAATATTGAGAGAGAGAGTTAGTGTGTGTGTGCGAGAGAGAGAGAGAGAGAGACAAAAAATATATATAGATGTTGACGGGTAGCCAAAGAGACATGTAATAAAACAACAATGGCTGTAATTGAGTTTTTTGTTTCACACTGTGTAGTGTTTCTTTATCAGATCTATGTTGTCTGTCTGAGCTGTTACGCGATGTCTTGGAAGCTATCTAGAGAGAGAGAGAGAGAGAGAGAAAGAGAGAGAGAGAGAGAGAGAGAGAGAGAGAGAGAGAGAGAGAGAGAGAGAGAGAGAGAGAGAGAGAAAGAGAGAGAGAGAGAGAGACAAAGAGAGAGAGGCTAACAGAGAGATAGAGAGTGTTTGTGTGTGTGTGTGTGTATGTACGTGTGTGTGTGTGTGTGTGTGTGTGTGTGTATGTGTCTGTGTATGTGTCTGTGTCACAAGGTGTTACAAGGAATTGTAAGTATATCAAAGAGTTTGTGGGCCATTCTGGGGAGATACTCGAAGTGGGAAGACTGAGACAGAGTAGCTCACTACACTCGTTGCAGTGTGTTCAAAATACAAACGTGGCCATTAGTGTTTGAACTACCACTAATGATACAAATACCACGATGACCAAGACCACCTCAGGGATAACGTTCACCTGTTTAGACCAATTTATACAGATTAGGAAAGACCTCTAGCAATCAAAGTGGTAAAGTCGATCTCTAGTAACCTTTTGACTCGCGCAGATACCTCCTTTATTAAATGAAATCGTCTAGTAATAGCCAAAATAATCCGTAATAATCCTCAAAGAGTAAATAAAACTTATAGGTATTTTCGAACTCCCGCTTAGCCAATAATAAAACTTAATTAATTTATATCCTAAAAAATAATTGGGAATCGTTTTTGGCAGGCTAATAGTTTATATTAGCTGGTGATGTTATTTATAAAGGTAGGCGCCCCTGCCCTTTAAGCATATTTTCCTACTGTATTTTTGATGAATGAGCTGAAATTAGTTAGGAATATAACGGTGAATAAGACAAATCCATCCGTATATATTTGAGGATGCACCATAAGAAGGAGGGAGGGGGGGTAGTTTACTCCCTAGACTTAGTTAAACACACACACACACACACACACACACACACACACACACACACACACACACACACACACACACACACACACACACACACACACACACACACACACACACACACACACACACACAAGACAACCCCCTCCCCCGGGTTCGAGATAAATTTGTACTTTTTCTTTCTTTGTTTGGGTTTCGTTAAGATAAGTGTCCCGACCTTTCTCCTAAATTACAGGCTGGCTATCGCTCACCAGGAATACATCGACACCTACCTTGTGCACTAGGTTTGTATATTGAAAAGTACATTGGGTGAAAGGTCTTAAAATCGCCAAACTGATGGGGCCAACTTCCTAAAAACTCAAAACTAATGGGGCTAAGCATAAGGGAACGGGAGATAAAACAAAATACAAAATAAAACTTCCTCTTGATGAGATCGACTACAGTACCGGTATGTAAGTAATTTCATGGCAAGGAACTCTGCTGTTGAATAGTGAGCTCTGAACATTGTACACTCATAAGAATTTATGAACCCCATATGTTTTTCTTTATGCAATTATAACCATCTGAATTGATTTTTGGATAACACTTGTTTATCAATAAATAATATATATAGTTTTGCAGTTGGTATTTAGATCATTTTATTAATAAATTCGTGTTCAGAAATTATACTTTCGTAATTATAAATAGGTAAAGTCCACGAATATATATAAGTGGGCTAGAGACTATGGCATGCGACTGTACTGTGCAACAACCATGTAATTTTGGTAATGCCTGTGTTTGAACAAGCGCTGCATATTAAGTAATTACATTTGCATGAGCAGTACATTATGTTGAGCCCGTTTTGTGTGAGAAGCAATATTATATAAAATGAATATGCATACAGTTTTATATATATATATATATGTATTCCATAATAGTAGGATAAGTAGGGATAAGACGCCTGGACCCATCTTTATTCTCGAATTTTCGCCTTACATTAAGCCATCTTCAGGAGTACCATATAATCCCTAAAAAAGAGTAAACAATCATAACAGAAGGAACAACGGGATCACTAATAAGTCAGTTAAAATTAGTAAACAATTACAATCTATTCTATATTAATATATATATATATATATATATATATATATATATATATAATTATCATTCTAGTTACAAACTTCACATCTATAATATTAATTAGGTTCAATAGCTATTCAAAATATAAATTACCATTGTAAGAAACATGATATTATAAGTTGCGAATTTCAAATGTTTTCGACTGGAAATTTACGAGCTAATGTGATTATTTTAGATGAGGAACAATAATGAACTAATGATTCCAGTGGAATTATCAAAACACGATTAAATATTATCAGATAAATAATAAGCGGCTATCAAAAATATATATGTATGCTTTTACTGATGCGATAGGTTATTAGTAAAATCATTTTTTACGAGTGACTATTTTGTCAGCACTGATATTACTGATGTTATTAGCACTATTAATACAAATTACTCTCGCTTAGTACAACTTTATAATTTCAAAACAAATGAATTTATATTATGTTCTATAATGTGCATACATAGTATTGGAATTAATAGTTACAATAAAAATAGCCAAAACTTCATACATATCTCACTTTGATTATTCTATTCTAACTATATCATTAACTTCAAAGATATAACAGTTTATCATATTCTGCCTTGAATTACATTTTGAATGTATTAAATATTGTATTTACATGTAGTGAAATCAGAGTTAAAGATTGAAATAATGGAATTAGTACCAAATATGTGTGTAAGTACTATATTAAATACTAGCCCAGATACTGTACCATGATCAGGTACAATGCAATCTACGGGGACCACAAGCCCTCGTAACGCCGTTTTTTTTTTTTTTTTTTTTTTTCATATTTCGCTATAAACCTATTTTGCAGCCCCCTCAGTTCTTCATTCAAATTTCACCTCCATAGCCTTAAGGGTTTTGGTGTAAGGGCGTACAGACAAACATACTCTACAAATGTATAATAATTCAGTGCATAGTTTTGAGCTGAAAGGAAATATGAGGAGTAACATTTTCGGACAATAAAACCAATATATCTTTACAATAAGTGTCTAGCAACGGTACCTTGTACCTAACTGATTCATTCTCCTATCTTCCTTCTCACCTATTTCTAATTACGGAAGTGTATTGCTGGAAAGGAATTTATTACTATAATTGTCTATGCATCTAATACAAGTTCCATCCCAATATCAATCCAGATAGTTATATTATCATAAAGAAAATCATAGACGTCCACGAATATTTGTAAATGACTGTACTTTCCAGGTAAATGCCGTAGTAGCCTGTGTAATTAGTACTATTATATGTGTTGTATATCAGATGTTAGTTTCGTTTCACAAAAGCCTATCACATCAAACTTAATCGAAATTGGGATTAAACACTGTTCAATGAAATTATCAAAATGCAATGGTATACTATTTATGTTATAGCTTAAAAGAGAAACGTTAGATCTGGGAATATTATGAAATTGTTCTTCAAAGCTACTAGGGAAAAAATTATAACTTATCCGGTTTTATCATATAGAGAACTAAATAAATTGTTGTCGGGGTCTACATCGGCATTGTAAGAGTCATAATTGTGGTGTCGGGTGAGGCTGCGGGAAACATGATCTCTATCACACAAAATTGATTCAACTTACCCTCATTATTATGGCTTCATATTTTTTAGTATTTAAATTCAGTCCAACTTTTTTGTTTAGATTCCATGACAGAAACTTGTTTAGGTTACATTGCGGAATAACGGTTATTGCTCACGTAACTATTTCCAGCACTAATTGGTTTCTATAGTCTGTTTTTTGTATTATAAAGATTTTATAGCCAAATGTGTTACTAACTATGAATACTTAGCAAAAATGTGATGCAGTGACATTGTAGGTTCATATTTTTCTATTATTTATTGATAAATCAGTTGCTAAAGGATTAAATTTATCATTAGCTGAAAATACACGGAGTATAGTTATGTTTTATGTAGCTAAATACAAAAAAATAGTTATAATTCTTAGAGTAAGCGCATAATTGTATAAGATCGGTGGGACTTTTAAATTCTACTAAACACAATAAATCCCTTTATGCTCTTTGTTGTTCCATTCAACTGCAAACATTTCCTTCAACGTAGTTTTGTTTGGTCTTTACTTGGCCATGATGTACAGTCGTCGGAATAAGTTCTTTACCACCCTATGATTTCCATTATACAAGTATTATATTTTGATGGAAACAGTTTAGAGAGACAAAGTAATTCACCCAACAGTTTGTAAAAAATGCTAAGGAAAGTTTATTCGAAACTTGATTATGCAACTTTTATTTGCATAATGAACATGATGGGTTGGTAAAGAACCTATTCTGACGACTTTACACATCCAGAAATATATAAGGTACATATGGATATTAGATATATTTTTAAAGTAAATTTAAAACAATACTTTTAAGTTATCATTCTTAAAGCAAGTCTATATTTGTATAAGATCGCTGGGTCGTTTACATTCTACTAAGCACCAATAAGTCTCCTCATACTCATATTGCTATTACTTTCAATTTTATGCATTTCTATCTCCGTTGTTGTTATTATAATTATTATTATGTTTAATTATTTATTCATATATTTATTTATTTTATTTTTATATTTTATTTACCGGTACTTATTATATATTATTATTTTGCTTTGTTTTGCATTTTATTTACTTATTTATGTATTTATGTATTTATTTAGTTATCTATATTATTTTTGCCACGACGCATATGTCCAGAAATCACTAACTTACATGTGGAGGAGGTGGTTAGGTCCCTCCCGCCTGCCCTTCCTGTCCTCTCCTGAAGCTCCACCAGACAGCTCACAAAAAATAACAACCTCCTTCACCCAGCGTACAGTCGGGGTCAAGAGTCCTGCACCACCAACCATCCACCTTCTATTTTCTCTTTCAGTTGTAGTGGGTAACAATTCCACAAGGCAGCAATAATAGTAAAGCTGTTTTCGAATAGGTTGATTAATTTTACTGTTGTTGTGTTTATTTATGTATTTTTATTATTATATATATTTTCTTTAGTTTGCTCCCTAAACCTCTATCAAACATAAAAAAACACCCCCCCAAGACCACTCTTCTAGATAAATTTGTACATTTTTTGGGTAGCAAAATGTCCCGGTCGAAGGCTGGTTTCTATTATATTATGGGTTCGCTATCGCTCGCGAGGGAAAATTCGACACCTAAATGACAAGAAAAGTCTTAATATTGACAAAGAAATGAGGGGAAAGGTTTTAAAACAGCCAAAATAATGGGGGCGAACGTTTTAAAATACAACTAATGGAGCTAAGCATGAGGGAAAAGGGGTCTAGAAAAATAAAGACAAATGTCTCTCCTTAAGGAAAGAAACACATCATAGCCATGGAAAGAAAGTAGAGTAGTACAAAGGAAGTACAAAGGAAATCAAGCAACAACAGATCTAGTGACCCTTCTAGGCTGCTTGTCCTCCAAAACACTGAGGATCAAGTGTCCAAACAGTGGTTTAGAGGTGGTAAGGGAACATTGGAAAGGGAACTACTGCCCTGCCACTAACGTGGCAGGACTAGAAAGTTAGTAGGGGACATATGGGTTAGTAACTGAGGGGAGGATAAAGTTATTCATTTACAAACGCAGTCGAGTAGCGACTGTTGAGCTCCATCGTGACATCTGGACCCGACTGTACCAGAGGGTAATAGGCTCCTGGTAGTGGCCTGGTAGTATCCACCTGTTGGGGTAATGTTATTCCTGCAGCCACGGTATATACTGTTCCCGCTCCTGGGGTTCCTTTGTTATACGCTGGGAAGCTGAGTGGTTGCTTTGTTTTGTATGCATAGTTACGTAAGGGAGCCCACCTCGCTTTGTTGCTCTTTCTCTCCCTCTCTCTTTGTGTTGTATCCATTCGGCCCCATTCAGCCTACTGTTTTAAGATGTTTACCCCCATCCAGGTGTCAATATTTTCCTGGCGAGCGGTAGCGAGCCAGCATGTACATATTTTTGTTTTGACAGCAAGCTAAATTTGTACATTTTTCGATAGAAAAATGTCTCTGGCGAAGCCGGGTTTCTCTATACAATGCTGGCTCGCTATCGCTCGCCAGGAAGAAATTGACACCTGGATGGGGATAAACGTCTTAAAACAGTTGGCTGAATGGTGCCGAATGGATACAAGCCAGAGAAAGAGAGAAAAGGAGGGAAAGAGAGAAAAGGAGAGAAAGATAACAAAAAAGCCGGTGACCCCCCTTAAACAAATTCCTGGCCCTCTATTATGTTCTGTATGCACTGATTTTGGGATGGAATATGCTTTTCCAATAAACCGTATATATATTGTTTGTAGTTGAAACGTAGACAAATATTTTCCCCAATTCGTTTCTAGAGATTTACTTCCATAATTTAAAGCAGGTGACGTCCCCGAATGTTTATGAGTGACTGTACTGTTCGCAGTCCTGGCCTGCCTTTGTTATACACTAGAAGCTGAGACCGTGTGTGCCTGATGGGTTTTGTATGTACAATTTGAAAGGCACGTTCTTTCCAAAAATCTATCAAGATGGTTATGATTGCATAAAGAAATAACATAGGGGGTCCACGAATTCTTACGAGTGGGCTAGAGACTATGGTAACCGAGTGTACTGTTCCCGGTCATGGTGTTCATTTGTTATACACTGGAAGCTGCTGAGTGGTTGTGTTGTATGTACTGCTGCCGCTCCTGGTGTTCATTTGTTATACACTGGAAGCTGAGTGGTTGTTTTGTATGTACTGCTGCCGCTCCTGGTGTTCATTAGCTATACACTGGAAGCTGAGTGGTTGTTTTGTATGTACTGCTGCCGCTCCTGGTGTTCATTTGCTATACACTGGAAGCTGAGTGGTTGTTTAGTATGTACTGCTGCCGCTCCTGGTGTTCATTTGCTATACACTGGAAGCTGAGTGGTTGTTTTGTATGTACTGCTGCCGCTCCTGGTGTTCATTTGTTATACACTGGAAGCTGCTGAGTGGTTGTTTTGTATGTACTGCTGCCGCTCCTGGTGTTCATTTGCTATACACTGGAAGCTGCTGAGTGGTTGTTTTGTATGTACTGCTGCCGCTCCTGGTGTTCATTTGCTATACACTGGAAGCTGCTGAGTGGTTGTTTTGTATGTACTGCTGCCGCTCCTGGTGTTCATTTGCTATACACTAGCTGGAAGTTGAGTGGTTGTTTTGTTTTGCATGGAGGTAGTGTAGATGGAGCTTAGGTCTCACTATGAGCACTGTTGGGCATGGGTAATGTAGGTTACCTCCGCCTACGAAGTTGGTGGAGACGATATTTTTGCCTCCGTTTGTCTGTTCGTTTGTCTGTGTGCTTGCTTGTCTGTAAACAGATATTTCAAAAGTTGTGAACCGATACTAAAGGCCTTTAGTGGACAGATAGGATATGTGCCAAGGAAGAAATTTTTAAATTTAGAAGATATCGGTAAAGCGCATCACTCCACCAGCATTGGTGGCTCACAAAGTTATGGACCAATGTTCACAAATTTGGTGGGCATATAGAATATGCGCCAAAAAATTAAATTATTCTATTCAGGAGGCGATTGGTAGAGCGCATACCTACCCCAGCGTAGGCGGAGGTATGGCTCTCCCAAGTGCCTCTCTGGTTGTATGTGCAACGGCTTCAGTATTCTATTATGCTAGTTATTCTTACAGTGTGAGTATACAAGTGTAGATATTATTTCTTTATGGTGATTTGGTTATCTAGGATCAATATATCAGCATTAACTTCACCTTCATCATTTAGGACTGGTACAATTCATGAAATGCGATAAATGGCAGGCGATGTTATCCTCTGACTATCGTTAGCGACATAGTAACGGAATTCAGATTTGTGGACTGCACAGCCTGGTAGCAAGGTGACCTTCGGGCAGAAAATCTATCTATCTATCTATCTATATGCTTAGGCCCAATCCCCATTTTGGGGGTAGCCGACTCAAGACAGAGCAAGAACAGGGAAAACACAAAAACAACCTAAAACAAAAAATAAACACAGATAAAGAACACAAACTCACACACATCCAGGTCACCCAGGAGAAGACCCAGAGACCAGGGTTACCAAGGTCGCTCCAGCACTCCCCCGGCCCCTGACCACCCGGAGAGGTTCCGATCTCGGCAGGCAGACATGCAGCGGAGCCAAAGCCACAAGCCCTCCCACCACACTTCCAGGCACACCCTTCATATTAATCGTCTCCCCGGGCCAGGCGCCTGATGGACTATTATCTAGTCCAACTTGCGCCCGACCCCTTACTCCAAATGACCACGTGTTCACTCAACTATTCACAAGCATTCTCCATTCACTCCTGTCCACCACCACTTCCCCTGCCTGATCTATAGTCATTCCTCTATCATCCAAAGCCTTTCTTACACAGTCTCTCCATCTCAATGGGGGTCTTCCTGCCCTTCTATCTCCCCTTGTACCTGACTCACATATTCTCTTTGTAAGCCTTTCATCTCCCATTCGTTCAACATGACCATACCAGCTCAGCACCCTTCTGTCCACTCTGGCTGACAAATGTTCCTGCTGCCCCACTCTCCTACGTATCTCTTCATTCCTCAATCTGTCTCTACGAGTAACTCCACACATACTCCTCAAGCAGCTCATCTCCATCACATCCAGCCCTCTTTTCTCCTTTTTCTTCAGAGCCCATGTCTCAGCCCCATATATCACTGTTGGCACAACAATTCCTTGATACAGTGCACTTTTTACTTTCACTCCGAGATTTCTCGTCTTCCACATACTTCCCATTGCTCCGAAAACCTTCCTTCCTTCACACACTCTCTGTTTTACCTCCACTTCCATACCTCCACTCCTGCTTATCGTTCCTCCTAGATCTCCCCTTGTACCTGACTCACATATTCTCTTTGTAAGCCTTTCATCTCCCATTCGTTCAACATGACCATACCAGCTCAGCACCCTTCTGTCCACTCTGGCTGACAAATGTTCCTGCTGCCCCACTCTCCTACGTATCTCTTCATTCCTCAATCTGTCTCTACGAGTAACTCCACACATACTCCTCAAGCAGCTCATCTCCATCACATCCAGCCCTCTTTTCTCCTTTTTCTTCAGAGCCCATGTCTCAGCCCCATATATCACTGTTGGCACAACAATTCCTTGATACAGTGCACTTTTTACTTTCACTCCGAGATTTCTCGTCTTCCACATACTTCCCATTGCTCCGAAAACCTTCCTTCCTTCACACACTCTCTGTTTTACCTCCACTTCCATACCTCCACTCCTGCTTATCGTTCCTCCTAGATATTTAAAACACTCTACTTGTTCCAGAAAATGAGTTTACGAAATTCCCTTTAATTGAAAAGATCAGGGTAATTTTAACCTTGTGGGTTAAGACAAACTTTAGGAGATATGACCTATACTATGTATCTTTTCATTTGACGGTCAATTGAATCCCATAGCAGCTAATTTCTCAATACTTGATGGACAAATGTGAAATTGCTATATCCTTGCATCAGAGACATACCAAGTTATTATTACTAATAGCATTTAATATCACCACAAAATGTTCAAAATAACGGAAAAATCTGGATGGAAACTTTGCAATTTACCGTCAGATGAAAAGAAACAGAGTATAGTGCATAGATACTCCTTTCCAAACAGAGTATAGTGCATAGATACTCCTTTGCAATTGACCTGTTATGTTATCTTATTTAGCCTATACCAAAATATCATCCGACCACAATAATTTGGGGCACAATGGAATGGAATGTATTGTGCTTGATATGGCTTGCAACTAAGCTGAAATTGGACGAAATAACCTCCGGGTCAGAAGAACTTTGGGCGAACTTACCTAAGATTTAATTACCTAAGTTAAATGCGTGTGTGTGTGTGTGTGTGTGTGTGTGTGTGTGCTTAAATAGGGGGGGGGGGGGGGGGTGAGTTCTAGCCATAAATACTTGGGAAAATAATGACGGACATTATAACTTTAAAATATATTAAGTTTATCACATTGGCCAGATCACAATTTGCTTCATTTGCCAATTACCACTGTCCCATACTGAATATATGACAATTCAATGTTCGCAATTACGTACGAAAAAAGTTTTATATATACAGTAGATCTCACACTCATAGATGTGTAAACATATAAAACAATTCATACACAAACTATCTGTAAACATTTTGGTCCACGCAATTATTATAATTAATTAATTCGTTGTTCTTTTTGTTTGGCGTAATGTATGTGTTACATATTTTTATGAATCTAAAACAAAATATACTCGCAAAACTAACTACTAAAGTTGGTCTCCACAGGGAAGCAGGGGTTCGTAAAATGTGTGATTTTCAGTAAGAGCAATACAACTGCGGCTCAGCGCTATAAATCTAAGACGGCCACACAAAAATTATCACTATGTTTTGCTCTCTTACCCCTGCCTCCAGCCCTCCAAGCTCAGAGTTATTTCATGCAACCCTTTCCTCACTGGTCCTACAGTCATCGGAATAATTTGTTACCACATCAGCATCTTCATTTTGCAAATTAAACTGGCATAATCAAATTTCGAATATACTTCCCTTTGCATATTTCTACAATACTGTTGAGCTGTACATACTGTATGGCAACACAAATTTTAGTCTATATAGTCTTACCAAGCCTCGTCAAATTTATTTAAACATAATTCATATCTTTAGTCTATTCAATATGATGATTCCGTAAATTGTGACCCATAGCCTTTTCTAACTCTGAAACAACAAAATTATTCAATCGAGTAGTAAAACTGTTGCATTTTTTTACTTGCTCAATGTTCCTCATTTGTAGAAATATTGGCTGGATCACATATAAGTCAAACAATTATAGAGCATCTAAGCTTTTTTACGTGTATTTATGGAAACAATCAGCCAAGACGCAAAGGTGATACACGTACACAATGCCAGGACTAGGTTGCACAACATAGTTACTGCTCCGCCCCCCTCCTATATATTTTACATTTCGCATAGTTATGTTGGTGGAGCCTTTGATTAAACCACCACCACCACCTCGGACAACTCCTGGTCTGTGGATATCAAGGAAGATATCAGATAGACTACCAGTGTAATATTAGTATCACGGTTTTACATGAATACAAATATACTAACATTTATATTGGTCATGGTGGTAATTTGTGTATAATAGTAAACAGTAAATTGTCAATACTACCTTACATGTCATTACAGTCATATACTAAACACGTACTAAAATCAAACTAATGTAGAACAAATAGAAGCTAACTGATATATGTATATAAAACATATAAGGAAAGCGGATAGGTGTGTATTTGATATAAATTAAAAGTGGATTAATGTGCAGAAGGTAATACAATGTATATACATTATATACATTGTATATCTGCATTACTGCTTATTGATACGAACATAATTGTGTATTGTGATTTAAGATATTTTGCTTAGAGTTCATTGATGAGTCTCTGATTGGAAACACATATTTAAATATTCTTTCAGCAACATGGCGAATTAAATAATCGGAATATTTCGTGTTTGTGAAAGGTTAAGGTAACCTCGTAACAGGTTCTCTCTCGGACCGAGTTAATAACTAATTTCGGTACAGCGAATGTCAGTCTGTTTATGTTTTATATATATATGATATTACCATTTCATGTGAGCACGCTGAAAGATGATAAAAACATAGAAAAAAGGAGAAAAAATATTAAATTCTAATTAGTCTGTCTCTTACAAACATGTTTAGGCCTATTTATGGAAATGAAACCCACATGACATAAATGGTTGTTATTGTTATGAAGACACGATAGGTTTCGACTCTCTCGACAGTAAAAATCCGCCGTGTCTTTATAAAAAATACAACAGTTTTAGGTCATGAGGATATCACTGTCAATTCAAGCATTCGCTGCACTCTGAATTGATATTGACTATTTAATATTATATTTTTTCACTAACCAACTTCACTTCTAAACTCAATTAATGAAATCAACAAATACATGTGGCACTCCAAGGACTCGAGCCTACTGTAGGATACTCACACCGAGATTCCGCGCACTTATGCATTACGCTATCAAGACAGTTAATAATCTATGTTAGAGAGTAAGTAGTGGCTATTATGTATTACCTTCAGCTGATTAAGTTGATATTTAATGCAAGAAACATTATTAGAGCCTGGAAATTCTTTCCTTAATAACGAAGCACACAATTAGTGTTCATTTATTTCCTGCATAGCCATGGAAGGAAGGGCTATGTATGTTGTATTATGTATAAATGAGTCTTGGGTACTATTCATAACTTCCCTGCATTAATTACAATGGTGGATGGAGAGAGTTTCAGACCACGATTATTGCTTAGATACTTTGATTTAAATTACCTACATTGAATCTGAACTAGCTAAGGGGAGGATTTTACTTTGCTCCCTAGACCTCCAGCAATCTTGAAAAAAATACCTCCAAGATACCTTCAGGATACATGTGTACATTTTTCGGTAGAAAACATTCCCGGCCAGAGGCCGATCCCTCCTAATTTGCAGGCTCGCTTTTGTTTGCCAGGAAAAAAATCAACATCTTATTGGCAGGAAAGGTCTTTAAATTGACATAAATGGGGCGAAGGGTCTTATAATCCCCCAACTAATGGGGAAAATGGCTTATAATATAAACATTCATGCGGCTAAACATGAGAGAGAAGGGGGTTCAGAAAAAGAGTCGTTAAGACAAAATCAAGTGTTCATAGAAGGAAGGTGTTGGCAGGCTTAACTTAATTTTCCCTTGGATTGTGTACATACTTGTTTCTCAAAGATCATTTTTATCCCTTTAACCCCTTCTGTACCGGCGACGTCTTCTTTATTTCTTCTAGTTATATTTAGACGATTTTGTACAGTTTAAGAATTATCTGTGTAGTAAAAAATAGTTGTTGTTGTTGTTGTTCCCCAAGCTGCCTGGCCGAACAGCCCCAAGTCCCCGAGCAAGGCCAAGGCCATAAACGAGCGCCCCCACAGAATCCTCCCTGCCGACCACAATAAAGCCTGGGTGACCGAAGCCACTCCATGGCGGGGAGCTGAGGAGGGTGCGGAAACGCCCGGGAAACCGAAGCCCCACCCAGGGCCCTGTGCCCGTCAGCAATTATGAAGAGAAAGTTGAGGGGCAAAGGAAAAATGTGACGCTTTGGCTTTCAATCTTGGTAGATTGGGAGGTCAATCCACGGAAGAGACGCCGTCACTTGAGATCTAGAAAATATATAAGTAAAAGTAACAGTCAGAGTAAGCTATGGGTATGGCAGAGATCGGTCAGTTCTCACTCTGATAGACCAGCCCATCACCACAGTAAAAAAATAGTTAAGTGAGATAGTTTGAAGCCTGTTAATTGATGGAGTCCCTTCTGAAACTGAACAAAATCGTCCAATAGCAGCCAGAATAAAGTTAAAAAGACGTCTCCGGTAAAGAAAGGGTTAATAATTATGACTCATTTTGAGAGTTTATTCTGGCTGTCATTAGATGATTTTAACAATTTAGGGAAAATCTGCTGGAATTATAAGGGTAAATACTATCGCCATTAACAATCTGACTTCCATATACCCTGCTTAATCTGAATAAAATCGTGTAATAATAGCTGGAAAACAGAAAGGAAATGCGAAATCAGATTTTAAAAGGGTTAAATACAGTTTTCCAGTATTTCTATAACTTTACAATAGCATTATAACGCAATATGATTAAATATAAATCTATATTTCCCTATAAAAAGAAATCTGAAATATTGTCCGTGTAAATATTCAGATACTGTGTTGTAGAACAGAAGCGGATCATATGTAACTGTATGCGTTCATGAATATTATAATCTCTGGGCTCGTTGCTACAATTCTGCCAGCTATAATATTTGCAGTATAAAACGGGTAGAGCTCCGAAGGTCGCTGTTGGTTATGTCGCTATAGGTAAGAGAGAGGGTAGAGTGAAGAGCTTGGTCTGGGAACTTAAATGGAGAAAGGGTATGTATTATGTAAAACAGAGAGAGAGTGAGTGAGTGTGTGTGTGAGTGTGTGTTTACGTGTTTACAAAGGAGTACAAAGGAGTACAAAGGAGTACAAAGGAAATCACGCAACAACAGGTCTAGTGACCCTTCTAGGTTGCTTGTCCTCCAAAACACTGAGGATCAAGTGTCCAAACAGTGGTTTAGAGTGGGTAAGGGAACATTTGAAAGGGAACTACTGCCCTGCCACTAACGTGGCAGGACTAGGAAGTTAGTAGGGGACATATGGGTTAGTAACTGAGGGGAGGATAAAGTTATTCATTTACAAACGCAGTCAGTCGCGGGTTTGATGCGAGATATTTGTCTAGGCGGAATTTAAATGAATCAACGGTGCTGCAGTCTATAACGTCTCGGGGAAGCCCATTCCACAAGTTGACAACTCGATTGAAGAAGAAATTCTTAGATTCGTGCGAGTTAAAAGATTTACCAATAATTTTGCAACCGTTTCCCCGCGTGTAATTAGATTGGTCGATAGTGAAGTACTTACTACAGTTCATATTGTCGATGCCTTTGATGATTTTGAACACTTGAATTAAGTCGCCTCTTAATCTGCGCTGGGTTAAAGGAAATATATTTAATTCTCTAAGACGCTCTTCGTATGGTTTGTTCTTTAGGCTAGGTATCATTTTGGTAACTCTACGTTGAACTCGTTCTAGCTTGTTTATATCTTTTTGGTAATAAGGGCACCCGGATTGAACGCAGTATTCCAGAAGAGGGCGGACTAAGGAATTGTAAAGGGTTAGGATAACTTCTTTGGATTTATGCTCAAATGACCTGCCTATAAAGCCAATTATTTTGTTTGCCTTCTTAACAACTTCTGAACATTGTTGACTCGGTTTTAGGTTACTCGATATTGTTACTCCCAGATCAGTTTCTCTGTTTACATTCTTAAGCTGAGTGCCATTCATCGAATAGTTTGCTTTCTCATTTAGGTATCCGACATGTAGTACTTTACATTTATCCGCATTGAAACTCATTTGCCAAATTTGGGCCCAACATGACAATTTATCTAGATTGTGTTGCATATCGTCAACTTGTTCTTTTGAGAGTACGCTATTTGCAATTTTTGTATCGTCAGCAAATTTTGAGATTGTGCAGGTGAGACCCTCATCTATGTCATTGATGTAAATTAGAAAGAGAATTGGTCCTAGTACCGATCCCTGGGGTACCCCGCTACTTACATTGGTCCATTTAGATGCCTTACCGTTTATGACTACCCTTTGCTTTCTGTTGCTGAGCCAATTTTCTATCCATTTCAACACACCGTCTTGTATTCCATGCGCTTTTAGTTTTAGCAGTAAACGTTTGTGGGGAACTTTGTCAAAGGCCTTTTGAAAATCAAGGTATATAATATCTACAGCTTTACTCTCATCGTAGAGGTTGAGGATATCGTGGAAGAAGTCTAAGAGGTTTGTTAAACAGGAACGTTTTTTACGAAAGCCGTGTTGAGTATCTTTAAGTATGTTATTTTCCTCGAAGTGATTTACGAGTCTGTCTCGTATGACCGTTTCTAGCATTTTACATACAACTGAGGTTAAGCTAATTGGACGATAGTTACTGGGTAGGGATTTGCTGCCTTTTTTGAATATCGGTGTTACGTTGGCTAGCTTCCACTGATCAGGCATAGTTCCAGACTGCAAGGATTTATTGAATAGTAATGTCAGTGGTTTGGAGAGCTCATTCTTAGCTTCCTTTAGAACTCTAGGCGAGATTGTATCAGGTCCTGGCGTTTTATTTACCTTGAGTTTATCTAAACAATTCAATACTTCTCTCTCTGTAACGGTGATATTGCTTAGAACATCTGAATTATCAATCTGAATCGGCGATGGTGTAGGGATATCACTGAGGTCTTCTGTTGTAAAAACTGATGCAAAGAAGGTATTGAGGGCATTACTCATTTGTACTTCGTCTTTGGTGTATTCTCCTTTTTCATCGACTAACGGTCCAACAGTTGAAGTAACTACTTTTTTCTTTCTGATATAACTATAGAATTCTTTCGGGTTTGTTTTACTTTGATTCGCAATATGTAACTCTAAGGTCTTTTTACTTTGCTTAATTAACTTTTTGGCTTTGCGTCGTAGCTCTACAAATTTCACCCGTTCTTCGTCATTTTGTGAGGATTTTAATCTATCATTAGCAAATTTTTTAGCAAGCAGGCAGTTTGAAATATCTTTATTCCACCATTTGGGCTTATTATTATGGCCTGGACGCCGTATTTTCGATGGTATGCAGTCTTGCACTGCTTTTAGGTAAGTCGTTTCGAATAACTTCCAAGATGTATTTATGTCGTTATTGTTAATTAAAAAGCTCCAGTCAGTTTCTTTAAACATAGCTCTAAGTTTATGGAAGTTTGCTTTCTTGAAATTAGGGACTTTTTCGATGCTACTATTTGGTTCGTTACTAGTAAACTTTAAAGTGAAAGTTATCGTACGATGATCGCTGTTACTGAATTCATCTCCAACATTCAAATTCTCTATCAATTCTTCTTTTGTTGCAAGTACAATGTCAAGAACGTTATTACCACGGGTCGGCATTCGAACAAATTGATAAAGCGAACTCTCTTGCAAGTTCGTATACAAGTCATGTCCGGAGTGTGAAGTAAGAGTATCGCCCCACTTGGTCACAGGTAAATTAAAGTCGCCAAAAATTACGGTATCTTGTGAGTTACTTACATCTGCAATTTGTTCGTAAATTTCTCGGTCAGTTTGCACTGATTGAGCTGGAGGTCTGTATATTAACGCAAGTATTATTTTTGTACCTTTATTATTCTTTATTAGTACAAAAGATGTGTCGACGTTCACAATTTGAGGTTTTGACAAGTGGGTCGGGTTTAGACTTTCTTTGATATAAATTAAAACGCCACCTCCATTTTTATTTATTCGGCTGTTCTCAAACATTACATAACCGGGAAGTGAATACTCTGCTAAAAAGTCTCTATCTTGTGTATTGAGCCAAGATTCTGTTATGCCAGTCACATCATAATTTTCTGTAAACACTAGTTCCTCTAAATCTGAAAATTTATTGCGTATGCTACGAGCGTTTGCATAGAAAACCTTTAAAGTTGCGGTTTTAGAACTCGCAGATCGTTCTTTCATCGAATTTTTGGTTCTGGTCGGATCTACATTTACATTCATGGCTGTCCTCGGTCCTCGGTCGTTATCCCTGACGGTTTTGAATTTGGGTCGTGTTGGTGGAGCTTTATCCAAATTCGCGGTTCTTGACGGATTAGTATTTAATTCCTTTGTAGATTGCCGTCCTCGCTGTCTTCGGTCCTCCTTCCTGGTTGTCCTGTGCTGAGTCGATTTCTTCTCCGAAAATCCTTCACCGCATCGTTGAGAAGACGCCCAAAACGCGCTGCTCCCACCTGGTTCAGATGAACTCCATCGTCCGAAAACAAATAGTCATCGTAGTAGAAATTGTCCCAGGTGTCGACGAATCCCACGTTCTCCTTCCTGCAGAGGTTTGCTAGACAACGATTTGTGCTGGTGGCTATGTTGTAAAATCGGCTCTCTACACCGAGCCGGGGGACGATTCCTGAGACGATGATCCTTGATGACTTCTCCTTAAACGACTTGATCAGCTGCTGGTACTTTAAAAGCAAATCTTCCGACCGGGTTCGCTGTACATCGTTGGATCCAACGTGGATGACGTACATTGTATTAGCAGGGGCCAGCTTTGATACTTCGTCAACTGCTGCAACTACGTCATCCACACCACCACCAGGGATACAAAAACGCTTCCTGGTCTTAGGTGCCCTGGCGCAAAACTCTGTGAGCTGACCACGTATCATCGAGTCTCCCACGAGCCGGACTTCTTCTATTTCCTCTTCGTCATCTGAGTCTGCGAGTATCTGGAAACGGTTTTGACACTCGGTAATCGGTATGTGTTTCCTGGTCTTGGGGCAAACGTTGTTCCTCACGACACGGAAGTTGTCTTGAGGGGGAAGAGAGTCGCTATTTGTATCTTGAGTATCGGAAACATCAGCTGAAATGGCTACTGTAGGCGTTGAATTGTTGGCAGTTGACGTTGGGGCGTTGGTGGCTGCTGGAGTTGCGGTGACAATTGAAGTTTGTGGCACTCCAACGTTGAGTGTTACAAACTCTTGGAGTGATTCCAGCTTCATGGTGAGGACGTTGATCTTGTTGTAGGCTTCATCTAATTTCACTGTAAAATTCTCTCGTTGCTGGCAGAGCCGGCAGACTTGAAGATCGATAGTAGCAAACATGAACTCACCAAACCTACCGGCGCAGTTCGCACAAGCGCGAGGCATGGTGACAGTCACTTTCTTCAGATCACTTCACTCACTTAAAAAACAATTCACTCACTTTACAACACTTCACTCACTTTAAAAACACTTCAATCACTTCAACCGAAAACAAATATGCTGAAATACGCAGAAATAGGTTATCAGGGGTGATAGCCTAACCGAAAACAAAAATGTTGAGATACGCAGAATTAGGCTTCCAGGGGCGATAGCCTAACCAAAAGTTTTTTTTTTAAATTGAAATACGCAATAATAGGCTACCAGCGTTGAATAGCCTAACCGAATATAATAAAATTGAAATTCGCAGAAATAGGCTACCAGGTGTGATAAACTAACCTTAAACAAATATATGTATAACAGAATATGTAACTAAATATACAATTCACCAAATAGAGATTATATAAAAATAAAGTGTGACTGCACACAAGGGGTTAATATACTGTGTCAACAGATGGCCCTGGTGTCACTGTAGCCTAGTAAAGCAGTAGCCTACTCTTTTTAGATAAAAAAAGTGTATCAGTCAAAGGTTATTACAAGATCGTGCAAGCAACAACTAAAATTACAGATATATATAGCTACAGTAGGATACTAAATACAATATCTACAAGAGTTAATAATAAAACAGATTGGCTGGCTATAGGCTAGGCTAGGTTTGGGTTAGGTTAAAAGCTTGGCAGGTTGGGTTAGGCTAGGTTAGTTTGTACAAATACCACCCTTAGCTTAAAGTCAATCAGTCTGAGGAGAAAAAGTCAAGAATATATCTAGGGGGAAAAGATAAATGAATGCACTTAAATTTGGTACAAAATTTGCTGGAATTTAATATGTATAATCCCCCAAAAAGGTTTGTTTACAAAATGGTGTCGGCGTTAGTCCCTGTAGGCGGTTAGTTAGTAAACAATATTGTTTATTAGCAAATTAATATGCAAAGCTTTACTTACATACAAGGCAGTTAAATAGATACTTACTACAGTAGGTAATGGGTAAAATTAGGGGCTACGATTTTATATAAAATAGTAATAAGAGAGCGTTTGTTTACAAAGCAAAACAAAACAATAGATGGCGCTAGTGGCGCCCTGTCCGAGCAGGAGTCTTGTGATAAACACAAAGTTTATCAGTCAATACACAGCGAAATATCGTGCAGTGTTACTTACTAAGCTACAGGATGGTTAAACGTGCTCTTAACCACCTTTCATGCACAAGAATGAAGAGGATGAGTAGTTAATACTCAAATTATGATCGATATCGTGAGAGCGTTGACAGAGCGTCTGCAGCGTCTGGCGGTAGCACGGGTAGAGGAGTATGAGTGCGTGTCAGGATGTGTCATTGATTGGAGAAGCTAGTCTAATAATCATTACTGTGAAATGCATCTAAGCTAGATAGAGGTCTAGGGCGCAAGCTAAAAAAGAAACGCACAACAAAACACACATACACACACACACACACAAACACACATACACATACACATACACATACACACACACACACACACACACACACACACACACACACACACACACACACACACACACAGACAGAAAAATAAAGAAACATAATTTAACAAAAAGTAAATCATGGTAGAAATATTGCCACTTTCCCTTTGCAATAATTTGGAAGTTGCACCGAGAGCCGCCGTGAAGAAGTTGTCCGTGGGAAGTAGTCGGTGGGTTTCTTGGTTGACAGCTCCCGAATCTAAACTTTGTTCATTAAACTCAGAGCTGCAGACGAGAATGTATGTCTCGCTCCAGCCGATCCATTTAACGGACTGTCACGTTAAGGGAAGATTTTGTTTTTGTGGACCCCCCTCTTCCTTATGCTTAGCTCTATTAGTTTTGAGATTTTAAGACGTTCGCCCCATTAGTTGGGCGACTTTCAGATCTTACACTCCATTTGTTGCCGCTAAGACTTTTCGCGCCATTTAGGTGTCAATTCTTTTCCTGGCGAGCGATATCAAACCTGATAATTAGGATTAACCGGCCTTCGGCAAGGACGTGCTTCTACCGACGGCGTCAGGCAATAGATAGATAGATAGATCTTGGGGGTGTTTCTTAAAACTTGATAGAAGTCTACAGAACAAACTAAAAATACAAAATAATAAATAAGTAAATAAAACGTATAGATGGTGTGCCCTACTTCTGTAATTACGACTTTATCTTCCGTTTCAAACGAAACATTACATTCAGCAACCATAGTGATCACAAATATTGTATTAACCCCTTCTGTACTAGCTACGTCATTTAACCTTATTCTAGCTATATTTAGAAGATCGTGTGCAGTTTAATAAGAATCTGTGGTAGCATAAAGAGTGAATTAAGATAGTTCGAAGCCTGTTAATTGCTGGAGGTCCTTTTTAAACTGTACAAAATCGTCTAAGTATAGCTAGAATAAAGTTAAACAGACGTCACCGGTAGAGAAGGGGTTAATGTTTATGAATAATAGAGTATTTCTTTTACTCTACATAAATAACGAAAGATGATGAATTAAACGATCATTGATAGTGATTCTGCAGAAGATTGTCTGTTAGTATGGAGTGCCGTAGATAATTATTTTTGGCGTTTTGGGGATTTACCTATGTTGATTTGCACATTCAGTCAATACTGTAATATGCATTTATTTATACTTCCTCTCGCTCTCTCTCTCTCTCTCTCTCTCTCTCTCTCTCTCTCTCTCTCTCTCTCTCTCTCTCTCTCTCTCTCTCTCTCTCTCTCTCTCTCTATATATATATATATATATATAAAATACTTATTTATTAATTTTGTATTTTATTTTTTTCATTTATTATGTACCGTATTTGATTATATGTTGTGCATACCAATAGTGCCACTGATTGCAGAAAATGTACCTCCTAGTAGGGTTTTCAACATAAGATAAATTTGTATATTTCTGGGAGAATGTATAGCCTACATGAAATAGGATTGCGTATTGACTTAATTTTCGGTCTCAACTTGCTCATACATTTACAATAATTATTCCCCTCATATATTTGGATTTACTGTTGCCGGAAAACTAAGGGAATATAACATAAATCAGGTAACTGGGATGAAGGAGAGGGTATAATTGCTAACAGATTGGGGGAGATGACTGATAGAGAGTGATTGGACGTGCGAGAGAAGGTGGAGAATGATTGAGGTGACGGGCTCCAAGAGAGAGAGAGAGAGAGAGAGAGAGAGAGAGAGAGAGAGAGAGAGAGAGAGAGAGAGAGAGAGAGAGAGAGAGAGAGAGAGAGAGAGAGAGAGAGATTGTGTGTGTGTGTGTGTGTGTGTGAGATGATGATGATGATGATGATGATGATGATGATAGAGAGAGAGTACTAGAAGGAAGTACTGTACAGGGACAATGAAAAGCCCTGTCTCACCTTCACATTATCATTATGTAAGGGAACAAATCTGAGCAAATGTACATGTTTTTTTATACTAAAGGTTATGGCCACTATAGTCAATTAATTATGGGTAGGCCACCAATCATAACCCATACTCTTTGTAACTAAATAACAGCTAACGTAATCGAGGTATTAGTTCTACCATTCGGAAAGAGTCACCCAGGGAATAGGTGTGGACATTTACAGCCCATTTGCTCTAGCCCGTTTTGATTTACAGAGGTTAGTGGCCACGATTTCTGGGCTACCTCTATTGAATGAACAATACCAATAGCCACCCCGAATGCTATTTGAAATTATATATGGTTACAATTAGGCGAGTGTATCCTCTTAGAAAAAATAAGTAAACCATTTGATTCTTAAATGTCCTTCCTAAGCAGATTGCCATAGTCTCGAAATAGCCAAAATACACTGTAAACAGACGTCCTCACAGTAAATAGGTTAAGGGGAGGTTTTTAGTCCATCAAGCTTAAAATTACACACCCTTGAGTCCCTTTCAAGATAAATTTGTAAATTTTTCGGTAGAAAAATTTCCCGGCCGAAGGCCGGTTCCTCCTAAATTACAGGCTCGCTATCGCTCGCCAGGATAAAATTGAGACCTGAATGGCACGAAAGGTCTTAATATGGGGTGAAAGTTCTTAAAATCGCTAAACTAATGGGGCAAACGTTTTATAATATCAAAAGCAATGGCGCTAAACATGAGGGAAAAAGGGGTCAAGAAAAAAATCCCTCAAGTGGAGATCTCCCCTTAAAGCGACGTTATTTTATTAATGTATTACTTTTTATATTATTGCCAGTATATATATTTGTTTTAGTTTGCTTCCTAGACCTCAATCAAGCTTAAAACAAAATAAGATCCCAAAGACCCCCCTCGAGATAAATTTGTACATTTTTCGGCAGAAAAATGTCTCGGCCGAAGACAGATTACATTACAGGCTTGCTATCGCTCGCCAGGAAAATATCGGCGTGTAAATGTCACGAAAGGTCTTAATATTGACAAAGAAATGGGCGAAAGTCTAAAGATTTGAAAACTAATGGGGCTAAGCAGGAAAGAGAAGGGGGTTTAGAACAAAAACAAATACTTCCTCTTAACCTATTTGAGTTACTGTGCCAGTGACGTTTTTCCAAGCAATTTAGGCTCTTGCATATAGATGTGGTCGGAATACCCAACTCCAGAGACCAACATTTCATATTCCTAGTTATCATCAGACCGGCCATAACCTCATTCCAAATGGATCGTAACTGGTCCTCGTTACTGACAGTGGCACGGTTCTCACAGATGGTAACTAGAGGGAATTATACGTAGTTGAATAGAATCTTAAGGGTAGATGGGTAGTTTTTCTGGTCCCCCTTCTTCCTCATGTTTAGCCCCATTAGTTTTGCAATTTTAAGACGTTCGCCCCATTAGTTTGTCGATTTTAAAACGTTTCGTCCCGTTTCTTTATCATTATCAAGACCTTTCGTGCCATTTAGGTGTTTATTTTTTCCTGTCGATTTTTTTCCGGTCGCGACACTTTTCTATCGAAAAATTTACACATTTATCTTGAAGGGGAGTCTAGGGAGTGTTTTTATAAACCTTGATGGAGGTCTTGCATGGAAATTAAAAAATATATGAATATATAAATATATAGACCCAACAAAATAACCACTGTCCCCTTAATATGCGTACAGTGTGCGAAGTACACAAATATGTCAATCATGAATAAATAACTTATATTTTTTTCCCAAACTTATGTTAGGCTTCTTTGCTTATATTTACATAGTATTCTTGTGTATAATGTCGGGTGCCTCTGCGTAGTCATTTGGGTAAATTTACTGTTTTTAAATGTTTTACAATCAACGTAATACAATTAAATGAAGCGATTTTATCGTAAAGCAAATCTGAAGAAACGTTAATATATATATATATATATATATATATATATATATATATATATATATATATATATATATATATATATACCGGTATATATATATATATAATAATTAATTTTATATTATTTTATCTATATTTATACGATTCTGTGCAGCTTAAGAGGATCTACAGTAGTAAAATGGGTCAAGCTACTTCTAAGCCTGTAAATTGCTGGAGGCCCTTCTTAAACTGAATAACATCGTCTAATATTAGCCAACATAAAATATATAATGACAGCACTAGTACAGAAAGGTTTCTTCATGCAGTAGCATCAACACTAACTATAAAACAAGTTTTAATATGTAGTGTAATTATAAATACATCCATAAATAATTCATGAGGGTTGTATTTTCATAAGGAAATACGAAAAGTGGTCCACAGTTATTTTTTTTTTTTTAGAGCGACTGTACCTTTCCACGGGTCCCATGTTGGTGTGTGGTGGTCCTGGCTTCGTGACTTCACACCTTTACTGCCTCAGTCCCTCTGTTTACCTTTTTTTATCTTCACACTCACTACTTGTACAACACCAGGGTTTGTATTTACACCACACGGGTACAGATGTCGTCCTGGGCTGCAATTGGTGCGCTGAGAGTTTTAAATCATCTTTAGGAATTATGTTTCTTATTATCAAGGCCGAAAATGTCTAGTAAATATTATAATTCATGTAGCTATTGTTATGGTTAACTTCGTAGTATTTCATTATTTCGATTTTTAACGTAGTAGAGTACTCATATTCCGCACTAGGCACAATTCGTATAATTGGTTTTCTATTCGAAGTCCATTTGCAGTATTAAAGTTTCTTGTTTTCATATTCTAGACATCACCCATTTACCAAGTAATAATTACTAACGCAACCTAAATCTTTCATCTGCCTTTGCCGATTCAGTTTCCATGCTGAGCTTTAAGGGGGTACTACTTGTTTGTTTGGGGTTGTATATTCATTTATGTAATTATTTTTTAGTTTCCTCGCTAGGCCTCCATCAAGCTTAAAAAAAAAAAAATCAGACCCTCTTTCAAGATAATTTTATAAATTTTTCGGTAGAAAAATGTCCCAGCCGATGGCCGGCTCCTTCTAAAATTACAGGCTCGATATCGCTCGCCAGGATAAAATAGACACCTAAATGGCACGAGTACTCTTAATATTGACAAAGAAATGGGGCGAAAGGTCTCAATATCGCCAAACTAACGGAACGAACGTCCTAACATCTCAAAACTAATGTGCTAAACATGAGGGTGAAGGGGTCCAGAAAAAGCGACTACCTACCCCGAGCGCCGCCTTCATAGTAAAGGCCTTCGTTACGGTGGCCAGGTACAAGCCAGGCCGCTGACAAAGACCGGGCTGTGGAGTGAGCGGTGATGTGAGGCGAGAGGCGCTAGATGAAAGCCAGCCAGGTGAACAGTTTTATGTACCGAGGAGAATGATGGCTGATTGGTTGTCACTCTGATACGTATAGTAGGTGATCATGGCTGCCATGAAACGCGAGAAACGTGAAAAGTAATTAGTGGATAGATGATTGGTGAGTGCGATGATGAAAGTGGGGATGGCGGAGGATCGTGGTGGCAGAGACAGAGGAGGTTGATGAAAGGAAATACTTTGAACTTTGGTTGAAAAGCGAAGAGGAGTGTAGAACGAGAGTAGCAATATGAGATGAGACAGGAAAGAAAATGTTGGCTTGGTAAACATAGTATGGTGGTTATAAACGAAACCAACGGAAAAAAAGGCGAGAGGCTGTCAGGTGAGAATGAAGGCAAGGGATGAGACAATAGGGGATGAAATGAGGGACTGACAGGTGAGAGCTGAGTGACAGGATGGGAGTTGATACAGGAGGTGGGTGGTTAGGTCACTGTCAGAATGTAAGGGGTGAGAAGTGAGAATCTATATGAAAGTTGTGACAGATGGGTGAGAGGCGTAAGGGATGGGTGGTGGATATGTAGAGGGTTCGGAGGGTATATAGATGAAGAGTGACGTAAAGGGTCAAATAGATGACACAGAGTTTAAAGTAGGATTTATGGATAGATGAGTTAAGGTGATTTTACAGAGCAGGTATAGACTGACTGGCGAGAAAGTATGGCGATTATTTGTAAAACCTATCAGCTGATATGTAAAATATACTCAGAGTAATATTTGTTTATTATAACTGATATTTTGTTTTATAGCTAACAGTAACGAGAAATGCAGAGCTTAACATACTCTATAGAATCCCCTAACAATTATTGTGACTTATTGTTTTATTCTTTATGCAAGTACAACCATTTGGTTTTATGTTAAGTGGGTTTAAATTATCATACATGTTTAATATTATGTTATGATTTACATGTATATGAAATAATCAGTGTCAAGATAAATATAATAATTAAATATATGACAGGTTCATAAACTGGTTGTACACCAGAATTCAAATATTTTCCATGTAAATACGTTTGCATTCAAAGGTTATTCCTTCTACCCTACACTTGTAAAGGATGAAGTACTAGGCAACAATCAAAATGTCACTGGAAACAATAATGAATTAAATCATATTTCATCTACGTCGTCAGCGACCTTTTAACCCCTTAACGACTATGACGTATTTTGACAGTATATTGTGTCCAATATTCCACGATTTTATTTAGTAATGGAGGGATCTGCGTGAGTCAAAAGGGTATTGAGATCGGGTCGACCTCTTTGATTGATATCGGTATTTCCTAAGCTGTATAATGTGGTTTACTAATAGCCATAAGAAGCTGATGGAGGAGAGCGAGCAAACAGATGAGGTGTGAAGATGGAGGAGAGTGCTGGGTCTGACAAACAACAGGTGAGAATGGTGGAGTGAGGTGAACTGTGAGGACGGCTGGGTGTGCTCCGTCTGACACCTGATAGCGAAGGTGAGAGATGGTCAGTTGATGGTGAGGTGCAGCTGTTAGGTTGTGAAGGAGATAGGTGAGGTGAGAGATGGTGAGGTGATGGGGAAGTTGGTGTTGTGTTGGGAAGGAGACGGCGGAGGTGAGAGATGGTGAGGTGATAGTGAGGTGCGGTGTTAGGTTGGGAAGGAGAGAAGTGAGGTGAGAGATGGTGAGGTGCGTTGTTGGGTCGGGAGGGAGACTGGTGAAGTGTGCAGAAAGAAGATTACATTTTGGAGGCGAAGAGTGCAAGTAGAAGCGAGTTTATATTATTATTGTTAGTATCAGTATTATTATTATTATTATTATTTTTGTTATTATTATTATTATTATAGTTATTATTTTATTAGTATTATTATCATATTATTTATTATTTTTATGGGATGAAGGAATTAGCCCTATTAACCTTGGCACAGACCTGTTATATACTGTTAAGCGAACAGTATGAGAGGTGTGGCACAGACCTATTTCACTGTTAAGGGAGCAGATTCGAACCCAGTCCTTGCAGTTTTGTAGACGAGCGCTCTACCAGTAGCACCACATAAGTTATTAATACAAACAAATAGATAAGTGAGAGAAGACGAAATACAAATGATGATGAGTACTATATATTAGATCTGGGAGGTAACAAGTGAGGTAGCTTGATAAAATAGGACATGTGTTCAGGTTTCAGCATATAAAATGAGGCAAACGTCTTAAATTATCACAACTAATAGGGTTAAACATGAGGTGGAAGGGGGTTCAGGAAAAAAACATAAAATACCTTAATTGACAGGTGAAATTACAGTAGGGCAGGATGATTAGAGCCGGAGGGGAGTGTTTTGACTTATAGGGACAAATTACGAAGATTTTTGAGTGAGAGGTAGGGTGGGATGATAAAAGAGGGGCTTAACCGGAAAGGCTATACAGTATATATATATATCTTTATTAGACAAACATTGGAGTTTAAGAGACAAGTTTTAAGCGAGGGATGAGAAGCTTTTTTTGGACGTCTACCTGACATGTAAGGGGAGATTTTTAGTATTTGTTTATTTATTAATATGTATATTTTTATAACTAATAAGAAAAATGTCTTTAAATCTCTAAATGTGCTAATCATGAGGGAAAAGGGGGTCCAGATATCCCAAACACCTCCCTTTTAGGAGTGAATATAATTTATCTGGCAGGTGGCAATTTAAGTGGAAGGTAGTGTTTGGGTTGATCGAGGACATAATTATGTGCTGAGAAGAGAGGATGATTTAAGAGGGAGGTACTCGCTTTTTCTGGACCCCCTTCGCCCTCATGTTTAGACCCATTAGTTTTGCAATTTTAAGACGTCGTTCACTAGTTTGACGATTTTGAGACCTTTCACCCCATTACTTTGTCAATATTAAGACAATTCGAGCCGTTTAGGTGTCGAATTTGTCCTGGCGAGCGTTAGCGAGCCTGTAATTTTGTAAGGTCGAAAAATGTACAATTATATCTTGCAACGGGGTATAGGGGGTATTTTTGTAAGCTTGATGGAGGTTTAGCAGGGAAACTCAAAATTAAATAAATACATGAATAAGTAGCCCCCCAAAAACAAGCACTAGCCCCTTAACCAAGGGGCAAGACAGGAGGCGAGGACTGAAGAGTAAGGAATGTGTGTGATTGTATAGGTGAGAAATTTAGACGTGATGAGTGAACAGCATGATACGTAGTTATACAGGTGGCAGTCAAAGTTTCGAAGAAAAAGGTAAATTATAAGAATGAGGGCGCGTTTGCAGTTATAGTGCGAAGAGTCGAGGGATGTGAGGCATAAAGTAGTGTGGAGATTGAGTAACAGGTGATGGAGGTGGTAAGTGAGCTATGTGGTGTCGCGAGAAGTGAGGTATGGAGGTGGGTGATGTATGACGACTAAAGGATATGATGAAGTGTGACGTTGTAAGGTATGATAGGGATTTTCGTGAGGTATTAGAGGTGACATATATTATAGGTGAGGATCCTTATTACAATAGAGAAGTATGAGGGAGTGAAAGTTGGTGGAAATAATGCAAGGAAATAGTAGGGTGAGATGGGAAACGAAAATAGGAACAAGGTTTGGTGGAAAGGGAGTTATGGCGTAGATAGGGACGTGAGGTGTGAAGACTGAGGGCGGAGTACTGAGACTGACAGGTGTGATGAAGGAAGCAGCGTGTAGTATTGATCCTACTTGGCTCACAACTACATGTATGTTGGTCTGACCTACCCCGCCTTCTCTACTGTGTGTGTGTGTGTGTGTGTGTATGATGTTCTGTACTTTACAGAAAACTGGCATTCATAGGTGATCAGGAGCCGCCATTAACTGTGATGGGAACCTAGGGCTTCTTATGGGTCTTGATGGATCCAGCCAGTGATAACTATAGCTCATTAAAGCTGGTACTTGTCAGTTACTGGAAGTTGCTAGAAGCTTGGATTTGTTAGTTACTGGAGGAAGAACTCCATGGTGAAGGAAAGTACTGGATATTTTAATCAGTTAGGACCATAGTTTGGATAAGCAGGACATGTTGGTTCTATAAGCTGCTGCTGGTGGGTAATGTTGGGTACTGAGTCTACTGTACAGTCACATTTGCAGGTGACGATAAGCACTGTAGTTTTCATGATACGAGCGAGATAAACAAAGTTGAGATTACAAACACGACTTTTGTTCGTAACTATACATGCTACTCGAAGCAATAGAATTATGTTGAAAATAGAGTTTTTAGAGTAACCCCAGAGTGTGTGCCGCCACCGTGAATATGTTAAGACCGTCATTTCCTCTCCGAGGGAGAAAATTAATATTTTTTAAAGTGTGATAAGGTGTCTGTTATCTATTTACTTACGGTTAATCTTGCCAATGTTCAATTTGTGTATACTGTATATATTGACATGCATAAATACATAGAGTTGACAAATGAACGTAGGGAATTTAACCCTCCTGAAAATCTCCAGCCGGCGCGGGGATTCGAACCGTGGTTAGTGATCTCAGTAGGTCCGGTCACCCCAGGTCCGCGCGCTAACCCACTCTGCCACCTCGGACGTTAACCCGGGAACTGCGGGAAGACTCTTAAGAGTTCCCCCGGTGGACTGCGGGAAGACTCTTAAGAGTCAGGGAAAAAAAAATCAATATAAAACACCGAAAACAAAAATTGTCGTTTTTATTTTTTTATTTATTTTTTTTTTTTTTGCCCCTGTGTCATGCCAAATATCACTCCTCCACCTCCCCTCCTTCCCCAGTTTCCTCCCCTCCTTCAGTTATCACATATTTTCCCTGTTATTCCCTTATTCTGTGGTATATTTTCGTGCTAACATTAGCGAGTTGCAAGCAGGGCATTGTCATCACTGTTAGCAAGCGAGTGCAAGAGAGAGAGAGAGAGTATCGATCGACAGTCTCTCTCCAGAGGTGGAGGAAAGTGGTGGGCTGGGAGGTTGCCTCAGCCATACATTGTGTAACTCCCGGCCTGTATCGCCGATTTTGACCATCCAAACGCTGTTTCCACTTGTTTTATTGTTGTAACAGGTTAATACCTTTATAATCAACCTATAATAGGTGCATATGGATAAGTATTAATGCTATTTATGGTAAAATAAATATTTTAGTGATGGGAACAGCTCAAATACGTCAGCACAGGAGTGTGGTGTCTCATACCCCCCATGCGCACTTCAGAGGTTAATAGGATAGTAACCTTAGTCCTCCTTGAAAGAACCAGGTTGATAGTCTCGTGGATATCATCACGTGATGGGTTTATTAGACTTCACCATCATGACTATTTTACACTATCCCAAACGTCAACTCGGGTAGCAGAGTATTTGGGTGGCGGGATTTTTGCGAGGGCATTACAAATACAAATGCGTTAAATCACTCTCATTCATCACAAATCTACATACTTTATGTTTTAGCTAAATATCCACGTCTAAGAGAAAGTAGTTAATTGTGTTCCTTTTTCCCCTTTAGCAGCTCTCCAGGCATTATTCGTGTTGTGTTAAGGAAGTTTCGCACAAGCCCTGTTCTGCATACACATGATTGGAAACTTAATTTTCGATAAATTTATGTGGAGTATTTACACTTATATCGGAGACATACGTAAATACTCGTTCACTGAATTATATACAGTATTTTAGCTTTAACCCCTTCTATACCAGTGCCGTCCTTTTAGCTTTATTTGGGCTACTATTAGACGATCTTATTCTGCTTAATAATGGCCTCCAGCAATTAAAAGGCTTCAAACTACCCAACTGACTACTTTTTACAACCACAGATCCATTTTCAACTTCAAAACATCGTATAAATACAGCTAGAATACAATCATAAAGATATCGCTGGTACAGAATGAGTTAAAACATATAAATTGTAAACCATTAACTTAGGAGCTTCCAGTCTAATGTTGCCGAGACAAATTTGAAGGAAATAGCGGTGTTGTGAATCCTCTGTCATAATCAACCATCCGTGAGAGACACCGGACTTGCTGCCGCCTCATATGTCCCACACTGATAGTCTGTTTGTCTCTCTCAGTATTATCAAACGTGGCTAGCATTTAATTTCTAACATTTCTCTTTCGTCGTTACAGGCAGCTTTGCCATTGTCCCTTTTATGCATATAAGAAATATATATATATATACTACACGAGCTGCATACCCGACAAAGACTCAATTATGCAAATATTTTGAATGCCTCAAAGTAGCAAAGGAATTATGTAGATAGATAGATAGCTCTTACAAAGTAAGTTTTCTCTTGCGTACTTTTCCCTTCAACGAGAGAATGATTATATTGGGCCGATTACTTTGAACATTTTACAACTTGTTTTAGTCATAGTGCTTTTGGTGTCAGAAGAGCTTGTCTCGTGTGTAAGATGTTTTTCACCTTCTGTCCTCTGTTTCATCTAGACTTGAACACCTGTATGTGAATGCATTCATTATGAGTGGATAATTAGAGTGGATGCAAATGCTATTCTTTGTTATTCTGTTTGATTTATATAAGGAAGACGAGTTTAATTGTCTATTACTGTTCTTATTATGTTTCAAATCACATGGATTACTGTACACAGCACAGCTGTCGTCATCCAAAACACAATTCTGAGGATGAAAAATATATTACAGGGAAGCATATGATAGAAAAATCGTAAATCAAAGCAAAACTTGAAATGAAAGGACTTCACACAATTTCTTACTTAAGAGATTGTGCATAGTTGATTTTTGTTCTGATAATTAAACAATAAGGTATTACTTTCTTGACTTATAACGAAGTTTTATTCTATTTTTTCTCGGGAGAAATAAGGGATGCAAGTGTGAAATATGGATTATTTGTGTGTGCATCTATTCCATGATAAGCTATCATTGTAAATCCAATTAAATAGGGTAATATACATGGGACCTCACTTAAGTTTAGCTATACATCTATGTTGAAGTTTAAATATAATTTAAAAGTGCGAGCATAACTGAACAGACTAGTATAACTTTCCAGGCTGATGCTCAGGTATTATCATTTGTGTTTTTGCTCATGCGTTATAAGTCAGGGAAATTAGCCATTCAACATCAGTTAACGTAAAATAATCAAACAGAGCAAAACATATGTTACATTGCTAAAGAAGATCTATGTAAATTGAAAGAATGACTCTTCTTCAAATATATAATACTGTATAGAACACGCTGATAGAGCAAATGCATGAGACAAACGGATAGGTCCCTGAGGAATGTCTTGGACCATTACACCATTGTTAGGGTACAATTAGTCAGTGTAGGACAACTACCCCGCTGAGCCACGACTGCCGGGCCGCCACATTAAGGGGAGGCAGACAGTTTTTCTGGACCCCCTTCTCCCTAATGTTTAGCCCCACTAGTTTTGATATTATAAGACGTTCGGCCCATTTGTTTGGCGATTTTACACCATTCGTTGTCAATTTTAAGACCTTTCGTGCCATTTAGGTGTCGATTTTTTCCTAGCGAGCGATAGCGAGCCTGGTCTAGGGGGTGTTTTTCTAAGCTTGATGGAGGTCTAGGGAGGAAATTAAAAACATATATGAATAAATTAATTAATATACCAAACAAACGGTCAGTCTTCCCTTAACATATCCCACAATGTACCACACGGAACTCTTATACAAGTAGGGGATGACACTTGTTTTGTATATATATTTGTTTGTGTAATCTATATATACATACAGGCATGCTACACGTTATGCTTAGGAATATAAATGAGAGCAGCGTCCTTCGTATTGTAGCAGAACGTAAGCTTTCGCAAGTAGGGGACGACATTTGTTTTGTATATATATATATTTTTTTTTTTTTTTTTTTTTTTAAATCTATACCGGTATATAAATACAGGCATGCTACACGTTATACTTAGGAATATATATGAGAGCAGCGTCTTTCGTATTGTAGCAGAAAGTAAACTTTCGTTAGGGCCACCAACACAACCACCATAGCTGTAAAACTATACTCTCCAAAAACGCACCCATTTACTTCTACATTATTCTGGCCAATTCATTGTTTCAAGTCCACTTACGATAAAAGATAAGCAAACATGAACTCGGTCCTTTGACTACATCAGGGCTTACATAAACTTAACACCATATTTTACTTACATATAAATTAAAATAATATTTGGGTAATGAAGTCTCCCTTTCCGGAACCTGAACTGTAATATCCCTCGTTTGGTAAAAAAAGGAGACAGGACTTCCTTCACCGCTGCCAACACAACCACCACATCCTTCCCACAAACCCCTCCTCTTCCCCTCCGCTCGTTTTGGCCACTGCCGCTCCAAAACAGAGCCATTCTTCGCTGGGAAGTCATATCCTCTCGAGGGACACATAGCGGGGCTTATCTGTCGCAGTTCACTTCAATGCTTGCTTTTCTTCCATTTTCCATTGTCATGTTTATTCTTTTAGCAAAGCAAAATGTCCGCAAAGATTAAAATAGATGTATGTTATGTATTTGCTATGTTAAAATATGCCCATGTTAATCAATGACCTTCGTGGTGAATCTTTATTTTTTCAGAGTTAGTATTATATACTTGATAGTATTGTCTTGCCCGCATCTATGTTATTCGTCCCATTTTATTATTGCTCACATTTCTGAAAACTCCCACTTAGCCATATACTGTATACCGTATCCCAATATTTGTGACCATCTCGCACTCTCCTCTGCTGCAACCTTCAAACGTTCCATCTTTTATTGCATATCTCTCTAACGTGCTGTTTCCTGCAACACTTCTTTTGATCTGTTTACCCGATTGCTAGCTATTCCTTATACCCTCCGGCTATGTGTCTATACCTAACGTTGTTCTAGCATGCCTTTACTTCTTGTCCTTTCTGAAGGCATTCTTTCCTTTGCACCCTCATCTTACTGATTATAAAACTCTTTGAGTGTCTCTGATATATAGGAGTTTGATGCAAGTCCATCTACAATATGATGTGCTTCAATGCATACCTTTTTTTTTAGAATTCCATTACGTTTTCCTTATTTTCATTCTTGAGATGATTAGAAGACTATATATATATATATACTGTATATATATATATATATATATGTGTATATATATATATATATATATATATACCGGTATATATATATATATATATATACTGTATATATATATATATATATATATATATATATATATATATATATATATATATATATATATATATTTTCTTTAATACATACGAGGTTGAAAGAAATGGCAATTTCTGCGTTGGAAATTTTATTATTCAAAGTTTCCAGGTCTCTGATGAGTTTTCGCTGGGTGGCAGGAAATAGATGAAGGAGATGAGCAAAATTCATGGTGGTACAGGGTTACATTAATGTACATGAAGATGTACGACGCGTTTCACTGACAACCAGCATTATAAAGTAAGGATGGAATGATATAAAAGGTAACCAGGAAGGGTGTATATAGAGGGTGGAGGATCAGAGCAGGCGAAAATCAGGGGGCAAAAGTCTGCTATTGGTGGAGGGGTATTCTAGGAGAGAGAAAGGGAGAACCGCTTCACGCATGCGCACTGGATGCGGGATGGTGGTCGGTTGGTGGGGTCGAAGCTGATTGGCTGCGTGTCGAGGGGTGTGGCCTAAGTTGTGTGGCGCCTGCGGAAGACGAAGCTGAAGGAGGTAGCGCGGGGGGCGAGGGGGGGTGTTAGGTCCTGTAGGAAAGTGCCTTTTGGCAGAAGGAAGGATCTGAAGGTCCAGAGTTTGGTTGTTGATGTTGGGATGTAAGGCTTGGATATATAAAGCTTCGAGTATAGGTAATCTCCTTCTGTCACTTTCTTTATCGAGTATGGTGGTGTGTTTCTCTAACTCGTTGCGTGTGAGGTGAGGGTGGTTAGGGGTGAGATAGTGGTCTTTGATGGCTCCAGCCTGAAGGTGAAGAGTTAACCGACGTGAAAGACGAGTCTGCGTCATACCAATATAGGAATGGGGTCCACAGTCCTCATAATTACAGGTATGTTGGTAAATGACGTGATCGTCGGTCATCGGGCTCTTTATCTTGGTGGAGGCTGGTTTGTTGTGGAGAACGAGGTTGGAAGTCTTGGGGGATTTGTAATAAATTATTAATTTGATTTTGTTTTCAGGGTTGGTTGGGTGGACATGCTTGGAGATTATTTCTTTTAAGACGGCCTCATCATTTTTGTGTTCAGAGGACATGTAATTGCGGTAGAAGATCTTAATTTCATTGGGGGGGTCAATGTTGGGAGGGCTTTGGGTGTACCATTTTTCAAGATGGTGGTTGATGGTGCTGGAGATGTCGGAGTTGGAGTATCCGATATTTACTAAAACTTGGGATAGTCTTTCTAGTTCCTGGTGGGTGTCGGCCCAGGTAGAGCAGTGCGTAAGGGCTCTCCTAACATAGGCGGAGATGGAGGATAGAAGATAACGGCGGGGGCATTCACTATCGCCGTTGAGGCATTGTCCTGTGTTAGTTGGTTTAATGTAGACGGTGGTTTTGAACCCATGGTCGTTCAGAGCTACGAGGATGTTGAGGAAGGGGAGTTGTCCATTGTTAGATTTTTCAAAGATGAAGTTAAGTCCGGAGGAGGTCATGAAGCGACGCTGGAGTTCCTGTAGTTCGTGGAGGTCCTTGATTTGCACGAAGATGTCATCCACATATCTACAGTAGACGGCGGGTCGTTGGGCAGCTAGGAGCTCTTCCTCGATGGTACCCATGAAAAAGTTCGCAAAAAGAACTCCTAGGGGGCTGCCCATCGCCACACCGTCTATCTGCTTGTACATGTTGCCCCGGGGGCAAAGGAAGGGGGCCTCCTTGGTACATAGCTCCAGTAGTGTTTTCAGGGCCTTCTCCGGGATGTCCAGTGTTGGTTTATCAGGGCAATGATAAATTTGACGTAGAATCATGTCAATGGTCCTATCCACTGGCACGTTGGTGAACAGGCTTTCTACGTCGAGGGAGGCGATTGTGTGGTTGTTGTTACGGGGGGCGTCTCGTAAAATTTCCAAGAAATCGTGGGCTGAGTTAAGGTTGAATTGGCTGGGCATGTAGGGGGTGAGGAGGTTGTTCAGGGCCTTGGCGATCTGGTAGGTGGCAGTGGGGATCTGGGAGATGATGGGGCGGAGGGGGTTCCCAGGTTTGTGTTTTGATGGTTCCGTACGCATAACCAGGGGTGTATTCTCCGACGAGTTTTTTAAGGTGGATCCCTCCTTGTTTGGCGTTGATGGCGGTGATGGTGGTGTTGGCAGTACGTTTGATTTCGTCGGTTGGGTTGCGGGTGATCTTTTTAAATTTGGTGTTGTCACTTAAGATGACGTCCATTTTTCTAAGATATTCCTCCTTGTCATGGATCACGAGGCAGGAGGCTTTATCCGCACGACGGATGATGATGTTGGGGTTGTCTCTTAATTGTTTGGCAGCTTGGAAGTGTTGTTTGTTGAGTATTTTGCTATGGTGAGTTCCTCTGGTTTTGGCGGCTTCAGCGAGGAGAGTAGGTTGTAGGGCGGGAGTAGTGGTGACCTTGCCATCCTTCTTGAGTCGTAGGATGTCGTCCAGGAGGATTTCCGTTTCTAGGTGTTTCCGGTGGGGGCCAACTTTGGAGCTGTAGTGGCAGTTGAGGCCTTTGTTGAGGAGGTCTTCTTGGTCCAGGGTCAGAATGGTGTTAGTAAGGTTTATATATCCTTTTGTTGGTTTGGGAAGTTTTAAGTTTCCGCCATAAAGACGGGCAAGCTTTTTTATGGTTGTGTTTTCGGCTTGTCTTCTGTGTTGTTCAAGGAGTTGTTCGAGGGCTGTGTTGATTTCGGCTTTGAGGTGATCTGGAGGGGTTTCGTCTTCCCAAATCCGTAGAAGAGCATCTCGTTCTTTACGAAGGTTGTTGGCGAGCTCTCGTTTTTCAATTATTTGGTCCTTCACCAGTTCTTCACGAAACTGCACTTCCAACAACACTTCCAAGCTGCCAAACAATTAAGAGACAACCCCAACATCATCATCCGTCGTGCGGATAAAGCCTCCTGCCTCGTGATCCATGACAAGGAGGAATATCTTAGAAAAATGGACGTCATCTTAAGTGACAACACCAAATTTAAAAAGATCACCCGCAACCCAACCGACGAAATCAAACGTACTGCCAACACCACCATCACCGCCATCAACTCCAAACAAGGAGGGATCCATCTTAAAATCTCGTCGGAGAATACACCCCTGGTTATGCGTACGGAACCATCAAAACACACAAACCTGGGAACCCCCTCCGTCCCATCATCTCCCAGATCCCCACTGCCACCTACCAGATCGCCAAGGCCCTGAACAACCTCCTCACCCCCTACGTGCCCAGCCAATTCAACCTTAACTCAGCCCACGATTTCTTGGAAATTTTACGAGACGCCCCCCGTAACAACAACCACACAATCGCCTCCCTCGACGTAGAAAGCCTGTTCACCAACGTGCCAGTGGATAGGACCATTGACATGATTCTACGTCGAATTTATCATTGCCCTGATACACCAACACTGGACATCCCGGAGAAGGCCCTGAAAACACTACTGGAGCTATGTACCAAGGAGGCCCCCTTCCTTTGCCCCCGGGGCAACATGTACAAGCAGATAGACGGTGTGGCGATGGGCAGCCCCCTAGGAGTTCTTTTCGCGAACTTTTTCATGGGTACCATCGAGGAAGAGCTCCTAGCTGCCCAACGACCCGCCGTCTACTGTAGATACGTGGATGACATCTTCGTGCAAATCAAGGACCTCCACGAACTACAGGAACTCCAGCGTCGCTTCATGACCTCCTCCGGACTTAACTTCACCTTTGAAAAATCTAACAATGGACAACTCCCCTTCCTCGACATACTCGTAGCTCTGAACGACCATGGGTTCAAAACCACCGTCTACATTAAACCAACTAACACAGGACAATGCCTCAACGGCGATAGTGAATGCCCCCGCCGTTATCTTCTATCCTCCATCTCCGCCTATGTTAGGAGAGCCCTCACGCACTGCTCTACCGGGGCCGACACCCACCAGGAACTAGAAAGACTATCCCAAGTTTTAGTAAATATCGGATACTCCAACTCCGACATCTCCAGCACCATCAACCACCATCTTGAAAAATGGTACACCCAAAGCCCTCCCAACATTGACCCCCCAATGAAATTAAGATCTTCTACCGCAATTACATGTCCTCTGAACACAAAAATGACGAGGCCGTCTTAAAAGAAATAATCTCCAAGCATGTCCACCCAACCAACCCGGAAAACAAAATCAAATTAATAATTTATTACAAATCCCCCAAGACCTCCAACCTCGTTCTCCGCAACAAACCAGCCTCCACCAAGATAAAGAGCCCGATGACCGACGATCACGTCATTTACCAACATACCTGAAATTATGAGGACTGTGGACCCCATTCCTATATTGGTATGACGCAGACTCGTCTTTCACGTCGGTTAACTCTTCACCTTCAGGCTGGAGCCATCAAAGACCACTATCTCACCCCTAACCACCCTCACCTCACAGACAACGAGTTAGAGAAACACACTACCATACTCGATAAAGAAAGCGACCCAAGGAGATTACCTATACTCGAAGCTTTATATATCCAAGCCTTACATCCCAACATCAACAACCAAACTCTGGACCTTCAGATCCTTCCTTCTGCCAAAAGGCACTTTCCTACAGGACCTAACACCCCCCCTTGCCCCCTGGTGCCCTTGACGCAGCCCCCAGCGCTACCTCCTTCAGCTTCGTCTTCCGCAGGCGCCACACAACTTAGGCCACGCCCCTCGACACGCAGCCAATCAGCTTCGACCCCACCAACCGACCACCATCCCGCATCCAGTGCGCATGCGTGAAGCGGTTCTCCCTTTCTCTCTCCTAGAATACCCCTCCACCAATAGCAGACTTTTGCCCCCTGATTTTCGCCTCCTCTGATCCTCCACCCTCTATATATACCCTTCCTGTTTACCTTTTATATCATTCCATCCTTACTTGATAATGCTGGTTGTCCAGTGAAACGCGTCGTATATCCTGTATCTTCATGTACATTAATGTAACCCTGTACCACCATGAATTTTGCTCATCTCCTTCATCTACTTCCTGCCACCCAGCGAAAACTCATCAGAGACCTGGAAACTTTGAATAATAAAATTTCCAACGCAGAAATTGCCATTTCTTTCAACCTCGTATGTATTAAAGAAAATGTATTACCTGGCTTTACTAACATATATATATATATATATATATAAAACAAACTCCTTGAAGGATGTAGTATGCATTATGTCATATAATGTTAGCCACCATGAAATGTAGAACTGCGACATCGTACTGAAAGTGCTAAATTATGTGTCATTCTAGTTTATGGCCGACAAAAAGTCTTTTCACCGAGTAGTCAGCTATTCATGAAACTTCAAATGTGTGTATGTATGTATGAGAGAGAGAGAGAGAGAGAGAGAGAGAGAGAGAGAGAGAGAGAGAGAGATAACACACACACACACACACACACACACACACACACACACACACACACACACACACACACACACACACACACACACACACACACACACACACACACACACACACACACACACACACAAACTAACTAACTAAATAGAGCATGGGTATTGGAGTCCGTAAACTTTATGCAATACATTGCAATTTCATCTCTATCGGTCCTAACACAGTTAGTGAAACGTCCCGTAGACTGTAACACTATATATATTTGACTACAAGTATTCCTTACCTTGAACATCCTCCAATCTCTCTCTCTCTCTCTCTCTCTCTCTCTCTCTCTCTCTCTCTCTCTCTCTCTCTCTCTCTCTCTACCCCACATACTCATACAGTTCTCTTCTTAGTGTACATTAACGACATAGATGAGGGTCTCACCTGTATAATCTCAAGTTTTCTGACGATACAGAAATTGTAAATAGCGTACTCTCGAAATGAACATGTCGAAGATATGCAACATAATCTAGATAAAATGGCACATTGGGCTCAAATTTGGCAAATGTGTTTCAATGTGGATAAATGTAAAGCACTCCATATCGGAAACCGAAATGAGAAAGCAAACTATTCAATGAATGGCACCCAGCTTAAGAGTGTAGACAGAGAAACTGGTTTGGGAGTAACAATATCGAGTAACCTAAAACCGAGTCAACAATGTTCAGAAGTTGTGCAGAAGGCAAACATAATAATTGGCTTTTTAAGCAGGTCTTTTTAGCACAAATCCAAAGATGTAATCCTAACTCTTTACAAATTCCTTAGTCCGCCCTCTCCTGGAATATTGCGTTCAATCATGGTGCCCTTACTACCAAAAAGATATAGACAAAATAGAACGAGTTCAACGTAGAGTTGCCAAAATGATACCTTGCCTAATGAACAAACCATACGAGGAGCGTCTTAGAGAATAAAATCTATTTCCTTTACCCATCGCAGATTAAGAAGCGACATACTTTAAGTTTTCAAAATCATCAATGACATCGACAATATGAACTGTAATAAATATTTCACTATCGACCAATCAAATTACACGCGGGGTAACGGTTGCACAATTATTGGTAAATCTTTTAACTCAGACGAGTCGAAAAATGTCTACTTCAATCCAGTTGTCAACTTATGGAATGTGCTTCCCAGAGATGTCATAGACCGCAACACCGTTGATTTTGTTTTAATTTCGCCTAGACAAACACCTTGCCTTAAATCCACGACTGACTGCATTTGTAAATGAACAAGTTTGTTTTTTATTTGTTCCTGTATTATAGTATTAACAACTGTCCCCTACTAACATCTAATCCTGCCACAACCATTTGTCCCAGGGCAGTCTTCTCTTTCAATTTTTCCCTTACCCACTCTAAGCTACTGTTTGGACACTTGACCATCAGTGTTTTGGAGGGCAAGTAGCCTTGAGGTGTCACTGGACCTGTGGTTGCTTGATTTTCTTTGTACTCCTTTGTACACACCCCTCCCACTTTAGGCTCCACGCATTACTATCTTCATCTTCTCTTCCCTTTCCAATCTACCCCATTTAAAAACTCACTACTTTCAAACGAGCAATCTTCCTATCTAATATAACATTCTCCGCATCACCAGCTCTCTCTACAATGTATGCTCACTTTACTGCCAAATCCTCTTTCAGTTATATTGGAAATCTCCTTTACTCTGCATCCTCTCACACACACACACACACTCTCTCTCTCTCTCTCTCTCTCTCTCTCTCTCTCTCTCTCTCTCTCTCTCTCTCTCTCTCTCTCTCTCTCTCTCTCTCGCAAGCATTTTCTTCCGTTCATATCAAATGTATCTACAATTATATAAAAAGTCTCCCTGCAGTGTTCACTCCCCACAGTCACTTCACTCCACTTATTTATCCCACCCTGAACTACCACCAGCGGCTCGCTTGGTGTAGTGACTAGCGTCTCGGACTTCCACCCAGAAGGCCCGGGTTCGCGCCCACGCTCGGCGCATTAAAGATTTTTCACAAGCACTGAGTCGTTACCATCCCTCATGAGCAAAGGGATGGGATAGTAGTACAGGACCCCAATGGAAATACGCCTAATCGGCCTTATTGAGCTATCCTTAGCTAACTTAGCATGCGCTTGCTTTAAGAACTATTATTATTATTATTATTATTTGATCCTATATTGGCACACTCCCTCACATAAGTCCACTTTACCTCTCTGCAACTCTCTTCTATCATCAGCCCTTCTCTCAGCCTTTGTACTGTATTACTATTATCCTCTCCCACACTGTACTTCCAATCATATTAACCCCTTGATTACACTGTACTTTGTTTGTGTCATATATAGAATTTATTGACTGTAACCAAATTGTAAAACATTAAAGATATTTAGGTATTTTACATTGCAAACATACCGTATTTGTTTCAGTACATCGATTTGTTTTTAAACACAGTTACATAATGCTATGATATATACACTTCATGATATGGAAATATAACTGTATCGCCTGTGGGTTGGCGAGGTAGTTCTAAACCCTCTGACTATGAGATATGTTTCTCATGGTGAATATAATCGACCATGCAAGCCAAAATATCATAACTGCATCATTGTACATAGAATGAAATGTAATAGATACTTAACGTTGATATTTTAATAATTATAGTGACCTACACAACAATGTTCCACTTCTTTTGAGTTAGCATCATATGCATTGTTTATATATGTTTAACTTTAGTCAACTTCATTCACCCAGTAAGTAGTGCAAATTCGTACAGGATTTTACGAAATCTCACCAAACTATTATTACATTATAATTATATATCAGTAAGCTTTCTGTACCATATAATCTTTCCCAGTGGTTTGGTTTTCCAATCAGTTTGGGTTTGTTACTCTCTGGCAAACTGCTTTAGCTATTCCTCTACTCCATCCTTCTTAATCAAACATACTCTCTCTCTCTCTCTCTTTCTCAAACACACACACACACACACACACACACACACACACACACACACACACACACACACACACACAAGTATAATAAATATGTTTGCTAATCAAGCTTCACTTTACAGTCCCTCCCCTTCCCCTCACCAGCCATCTATATCACATGTCCTTCCAATTCCACACTACACTGTCCTCTATATACTGCCTACTATTCCACACTACACTGTCCTCTATATACTGCCTACTATTCCACACTACACTGTCCTCTATATACTGCCTACTATTCCATTCGGTTCATTTATAGATGAATGATTCCTATTTACGAATTGTCTAATGCTACTCTCTGGTCTGTCCATGTATTTGCTGTATTCCACTTCCATTTTCGTTCAACACTTTTCATCTCTACACCTCTCTTTAAACTCTACCTATATACGTTTATATTGTATATATTTATTTATTTTTATTTATTTTGAGGGTATTGTCTTTCAAAGGAACATTTTTCAACTGTCTAAACTATACACCATAATGTTCTAGCTATTCCCTGGACTTGTTCTGTATTCTGAATCTTCCCACTCCATTTGTCTGCTCTACCCTCTGATGCAAGTGTAAAGCCAAGCGGTCGAAGGTCAAGGTTCGTATGTAACTCTTTGACGCCAACTGACTACACCTTGCACAACTCAGCTTAAGGGAACCCACCTCGCTTGTTTTCTCTTTCTCTCCCTCTCTCTTTGGCTTGTATCCATTCGGCCCCATTCATCCTACTGTTTGAAGACGTTTACCCTCGTCCAGGTGTCAATATTTTCCAGGCGAGCGGTAGCGAGCCAACATATATATATATTTTTTTATTTTGACAGCAAGCTAAATTGGTACATTTTTCGAAAGAAAAATGTCTCTGGCGAAGCCGGATTTCTCCATACAATGCTGGCTCGCTATCGCTCGCCAGGAAGAAATCGAACACTGGATGGGGATAAACGTCTTAAAACAGTTGGCTGAATGGGGACGAATGGATACAAGACAGTGAAAGAGAGAAATGGAGAGAAAGATAAAAAACAAAACGGTGACCCCCCCCCTTAAACAGAATGGGCAAGTATACACACAACCTTCCGTCCTTGGTCCAGTACAGGGAGACAGAGAGGGGTGAGCAAACAGTTCGCTGACACAGTTAAGGGAGGGTCACCTGCTTGTTTTTCTCTTACTTTCCTTTTCTCTCTTTCTCTGGGTTGTATCCATTCGGCCCCATACTGTTTGAAGACGTTTATCCCCATCCAGGTGTCGATTTCTTCCTGGCGAGCCATCATTGTATGGAAAAATCCGGATTCGCCGGAGAAATTTTTCTATCGAAATATGTACACATTTAACTTGCTGTCAAAAATATATACTGTATATATGCTGGCTCGCTACCGCTCGCCAGGATAATATTGACACCAGGATGGGGATAAACGTCTTAAAACAGTAGGCTGAATGGGGCCCAATGGATATAACCCAGAGAGAGAGGGAGAGAGAGATAAAAACACGAAGTGGGCTCCCTTAACACACTTATCCAGTTCTCGTCCTTGCATGAATATACGGTATACTCGCACACAGTGAGGCAGATACACCGACACACACACACACACACACACACACACACACACACACACACTCACACACACACAGATATATACGGCCACATATACAGTACATACATGCTTACACCCCCCCCCCCAAACACACACACACACTCTACCCCCCCCCCCATGCAAACACAAAGGGACACTCACACATGCACTAACACAGAGTTTACCTTTGAGCATTATTATATGCATCTGTCCACATTGACTCTCGATCGCTTGGATACAGACACATATTTCCAAGCCTTCGTCTGAACATAACTACCATACAATATTATTTGTGTGCATCTTCAACTGACGTGTCGCATGAGGGTTTTTAGATATCCATTAAATCTACAAACCGTTGTATATATTCGCTGAGAGATAGAGTGAATGAGAGTGAGAGTGAGACTTACAGAAATAGGGTTCGCTGAGAGGGTCGTGACTCTGGTAAGTGAATTAGGAACCAGGCAATCAGGGCTCCCACTTTGCCAGTCCAGGGATAGATGTAAAAATTTCCCTAGATTGGTCACAATTTCCCCAAAAGTATACAACACTGCCTTTATGTTTACTGGCTCCTTTTAATTGTTATTCCTGCTACTACTTATCATAAAATGCATACAATAGTGTATGTTTTTATAATGAAACTAACTAGGAATACAGAAATACATATAAGTTTGCTCACACATATAATTTTCTATTTTCATTATACCATCATTAATCATAATATCAGTCTATGACCGTAATTATCTATCTATATTGTATAGGACATTATTTTTATGTAGCTACTTCTGATGAGCAACTGGCAAAAGTCACAAAGTAGGCCTACTGCATTGTTCTGTGGAAACCTCTTAATCTTAAATGAGTTTGCAAAAGAATAAGTCCTTCAATTATTGATGTTTATATCAAAATTAGTTAATCTTTCATTCATCCACAAAGGTATATAAAAACGATATTCACTCATCATAAAAACAAACAAAAAAAGTCAGTAACTTACAATGAATTGGAACCATGAGTAGCTACACACTTTCAATAAGCTTTTTATTCTGTTGAGTTATCTCAGGGAGAAACAATTTAAAATTAGGAAAAATAAGTTACATATCTATCAAAATAAGTTACATATCTATCAAAATAAGTTACATATCTATCAAAATAAGTTACATATCTATCAAAATAAGTTTCATATCTATCAAAATAAGTTACATATCTATCAAAATCACATACCAGTATACTTTGTAGAAATATGAAAAACTATGCCTATTTGGACACTGGAGTAAGCAATACAAGTATTTACAGTACTATAATATAGTAAATGCTTACATATTATGCCCAAATTGAAAATGAAGTGAATAATATATATGCACTTTATAATTACACATTACTTAGAAATTAAAATTCCACTGCTATGTTTGGTAATTTGGTATTATGTTTTGGTAAGCCAAAAATAAAATACTGTGGCCTTATTTCCACTAACCATGATCCATCAAATAATAGGTGTACAAGTAGATTAACCCTTTGGCTGCTAATGACAGTATGACACTGTTATTATATTTGAGTAACCCTAGACAATTTTACTGAGAAGTGATAAAACTAAGGGCACTAGAAGGGTTAGACTACTGTACTCGAAATAATTATTCTCAACTTAACCAGACCATTTGTATTAAGCTGAGGGGAAGCCAAAGCAGTCAAAGGGTCCATAAATAATATAGAGTAGTGTGTTGGAGATTCTTAGTAGCTATATCTTGCAAAGTACAGTACTGTACCGTTTTTCACAACTTTATATTAATATGTACTGCATATCAAGAGTTATGGCTTTAAATGGTTTGCTATTATTTGATGAGCCTCTGCATCTGTTGCATTACTCTTTATATTCTTCATCAGTCTCAGCAACTCTTTATGCTCATGTAAGATCAACTCATGAGCAGATTTTCCAGATTTAGCCAGTCCTTCCTTTGAATGCAGTAACCCAACAACACTTTCTCTCTTCAAACTGTTTCTAAATTCAGTCTTAACCAACTTGAGAACACTGAAAAGTCTTTCAACGGGAGCATTGGCGAAAGGTAAAGACATCAGGCACTGTAGTTTTTTATGCTAAGGCGTTCTTTCCAGAAGTCAAAATATGTTTGGTTGCATTTAATCTCAGGAGCTTCTTCAATTGCCTGGACTCCAGAAATGTTGAAATTTTTCTAATACTGATCTAAGATTTCCCTAGATTTCCCCAAATTTGCCCATTTCCCTAGATTTGTCACTAAAATTTATAAAATTTCCCAATCTAGTGTAATTTCCCCAAAAAGTGGGAGCCCTGCAGGCAATAACGAAGGGCGACATTCCGTGCACGTAGTTCCGTCTTGGGTTTATGAGGCAGCATTCCGGACCGGAGAGCAACACCAGAGGATGCTGTGTCAATGGTTCCCCTCCCCGCCACCTACTGGCCGTCGCGCTATTGTCACGGTGGCATCCTCATTTAATATATGTGCTGCACTTGGTTACAGTCCATTACCATAAAGCCCACTGATACGCCATGACAAATACCCACTTGTTTCCATTACACTTGAGCATTGTATGAATCTCCCCATACTCAAAATGTTCGCTTGGAACCAGCGTGCAGTGACTAATAAGCTCTAAAGTATACATTCAAATATATATTGCAAATATGTTATCAGCAGATTGAAATATTCCACTTGTACAATCAGCCAAACATGTGAAGTATCGGCACCAATTTTGTATTAATAATTGGTATCAGTAATATCTAAACCGCAATATGTTTATTTTGAGTGAGATATACAAACATGTTCCTATAGTTCCCCGCCTTAATCAACATATGACAGACATTATTACAACACACAGCGAGCCAAACGTAATGACAACTGAGACATGACTTATTAGCGCGACCGTACCATCACAAGGTATGCGACGTGGCAGCAACATATACTGTGGTTCCCTATGGATGGGTGGTGGTTCAGGTGGTGGACAGAGTTACCAAATCAAGTCCGCTAGATAGTAAATAAATGCTGAAAATAGCTAGAAAAAGGGCACAATCTCTACAATATCTTTCTAAAATGGCTCACACCTACAGAATATCGCTAGAATACATGTCGTATGATGTAAAATTTGCCCCTAGATGGAAGTAAATGCCTCAAAATCTAGCGAGAAAGTAGGTAAATGGTGGTGTTGGTAGGACAGTGAGTGATAATGACAGGGCTTCCAGGAACTACTAGAGATCATTGGCTACAGAGAAAACCTTCCTTCTAGAATCCTTACCTTTCTTTAGTATTCCTAAAGAACATTTTGGTTATGATATTTCTGTGTTATATCCACGTATTTGCAAAGACCCAAATATTCCATTATGACTGTCACAGATTGGGAAATCATAAATCATTGCACTGGTTATAGAATAATTACATTAGGTGTCGTACCTTTAAGTCTTTCTTATATCATCTCTTAATGGGCATCTTTATTTGCTAATTTATGTATATTTATATTATTTTTTATTAGTTTGCTCCCTAGACCCACATCAATCTCCCCCCCCCCGACCCTCCTTCAAGATAAATTTGTACATATTTCGATAGAAATATGTCCCGGCCGGAGGACGGTTCTGCTTAAATTGCAGGCTCGCTATCGCTCGCCAGGAAAAGAACGACAACTAAATGACACAAAAAGTCTTTATATTGACAAAGAAATGGGGCAAAAGGTCTTAAAATAGCCAAACTAATGGACCGGACGTCTTAAAATCTGAAAACTAAAGGGACTAAGCATAAGTGAGAAGGGTGTCCAGAAAAAACGACCATCTCCCCTTAATAGTCGATCATCCTTGCAACGTTTCCGTTCTTGCTCAAAAATTATAATATCGGGTCAGACGAACGTAAAGAAATGAAATTTATATTAAACCAAAGGGAAGGTGGCAATTAGGATAACATTCACATTGGGTATCCGTTTGGGTGAGAAGGATTTATTATCATATAAACTCTATAATTTAATACTTAGCTACTTCTACTGCTGCTTTTGCTGCTACTACTACTACATCTATCACAACTACTAGTATCCAACGGTCCATATATTTGTATTTCTCGCTTTTGTTAGACGAATTCATTATGATTCAGGTGGATGTTTCGGAATCAGAGGACTTAATGAATTATCCATTATAGAGCGACACTTATTTGTAAATAACACTTGTATAAATACCAATGTTTTCTCAAGCTCTGCACCACATACAAGGTCTCCTCTACTACCACCATTTGCCCAAGTGGTTCGATAATTTCAAACCAGCTCAACACCACGTCTCTCCAGCCTCCACGAATCTTACTGTAGTAATGGCCCACAATTCCTGGTTGCAGTGTGCAGCCGTCCAAGATATGTGGGGCCTGTCTTCAAAGTTGGGTGATCTAGTGGCAGCCTTCCTCACGCCTCGGCATCCACACAGACACCAGGAGCGCGTTCAAGAGCACTAATTTTAGGGCGCTACAGCGTTACTGAACTAGATTGGGCGCGCATACGGTCGCTTACGGTTGCTCATTCAGTGCCCAGCCTTTGGAAGAGTGACGCCGTGAGGCGCACTGACAATACATCTGTAGAATTCGTCTTTAGCGCTAGCAGACGAATTATTCTCGACCATATGCACATACAATCACATAAAAACATCGACTATTCATATTAGTATGTGTTATTATTTACTTTAAAACATTTATATTAAATTTTCGATCAAAATATTGACACAAATATATATCTTTATGTTTTGATAGGAGGCGTAGAGGATCCGCATGTAATGAAGTGACGGACGAAAATAACATGACAAATTTTATGAACGAATTTGCTTTCTTTCATATATACTTTATTGTTGAATGTAATAACCAAAAATATGGTTACTAATAAATATTAATATGTATTTTAGGCCAATGAGACGCTATAATTTAATGGCCTAGCATGCTTTACGCCTAATTACTTATTTATATTACAGGATAATTATCCTAGTAGTTGATTAGATGTAAAGAACGGTCATTGTCGTTGTTTAGAGCGTCAAGTGAAGACGCTGGTATAAACGTAACCATGGCAACCTCCCTGTGTGTTTACGTAGTGAGGAAGAGGCTTCGAAATCGTTCAATAGGGCCCAATTCGCGCTACGGAAACTGTAGGCGTCTGAAGTCTTGCTCTTGAACGCGCCCCAGGCCAAGGGGTGATCCTGTGTTGATCTTTATGGGTTGACTGTTGGCAGTATGTTACTGGACACCATATATCTGTAACAACACCGTAACTACTGTGAATGTTGTTAGAGTCGATGTTGTTGTTGCTAGTTGTAATACTGGGTGAAAGGATGAATGGATTAGGAATTCAACTACCGTACTGTTATAGGCTATATGGATATAATAAAACTCATATTATGTATATTGTGTTTGTATACTACTGTGTACTTAAGGGGATAGTGGCTATTTGTTTTGGTGTATTAATTTATATATTCATATATTTTTTTAGTTTCCTCGCTAGACCTCTATCAAGCTTTAAAAAAAAATAGACCTCCCCTTCAAGATAAATTTGTATATTTTTCAGTAGAAATATGTCTCAGCCAAAGGCCGGTTCCTCTTATAATTACAGGCTCGTTATCGCTCGCCAGGGTAAAATCGACACCTATATGGCACGAACAGTCTTAAATTGACAACGAAATGAGGTGAAAGGTGTTAACATAGTCAAAGTAATTGGCCAAGCGTCTTATAATCTCCAAACTGATGGGGCTAAACATGAGGAAGAAGAGGGATCAGAAAAACGACCCATCTTCCCTTAAGCACTTTATCTAAGCGTAGAAGCGTGTTTGTTTCATGTTTATGTGACCGCATGCTTCTTCTTTCTTATTGTGTGTATGTGTGTGTTAAGCGGACTTTGCATAAACATATGTTTTGCTAAATATCTCTTTGCTAAAGATTACGTATGATGTGGGGATGTTGCTTGTGCATTCATTATAAATTGCATATTATATATTACATAGTGTGTGTTACAGTTCTTGAATGAATTGCTGTGTTGTTGATTTATCGTCGAATTGTTGCAATTGTGTTGCCTGTGCGGGGAGATACATTGGGCCTATTGTGTTTCTGACGATGTTACTGTAGGTTTTGACTTTTTCAGTATAATGACGTATTTTTACCGTGGCTATTATTATACGACTTAATTCAGGTTAGGAAAGATCAGTGACAACTTCGCACAAACAGTGATGTGCAATAATGTGTAAACAAAATATGCCTATAAAGTAACCGAGAATGTCTAAGATTAAATATAAGATGAGAAAGATAGACCATAGTACGAAAAAAGTATTGATTTCAGGGGTTGATGAGTGATTGGTGCTTCTGAATGGTTGTGTGCTTGCTTTTTGTGGACACTGCCATATGTGTTCTTCTCCTGTCACCTCTTTTTCTTTGCTCGTGTCTCTTGCTGATCCTCCCTACCCCTTGTGGGAGTGGGGGCTGGCTACTGACTGACTGACACGCTAGAATTTAACAGAGCACTCTGTGGACTCCAGGATATTAACTCCACGTAATCATTTCACGTCTAGCGTAAAACAGTTGTAACACAATTACGATTGTTCAGCTTCCAACAAAAGATTGGAACGCACGTCAGGGCCTGGGGCAGATAAGGTGTCGGGTGTAAAAAGTTAAGAGCTCATAAGGTGTGTGTGTGGGTGTATGTGTATGTAAGAGAGAGAGAGAGAGAGATTGTGGGCGTATGACATAAATCGTAAATGAGTGTGTCTGCGTGCGTTTGTATGTGTTTATTGGTATATGCATGTGTGTGTAATCATGTGTGGTAATTAATGTTAATAACGGGCATTTGTGTGTGTGCGTGTGTGTGTGTGAGAGAGATGATGATGTGGGTGGGAAGCGGTGTGATACTGTTTAATAACCCTGGTCGGCTGAGAGGGTGATGATATGGTGTCAAGCGGAGTATAATTGATATCCCTCGAGAGAGTGTGTGTGTGTGTGGGTCATATTTTTATTGTTTTATTTTGACCTGTTTTAGCCGCGTTCATTGTACTTTGAGGCCTTCATATTACACGGTATATATTCAGTTTAAAAATAACCTGTTAAAAGACTAGTTTAGCCAAAAAGAACAGACCTGGCACCGTTGTATTGTACTTGTGAAGAGACTTGGTGTGTGTTGTCGCAAATTAACTATTATTTTATGCTTTTCATTTCAATTTTGATTGTATTATATAGTTATTTCCTTGTTTATCATATACATACATTTTTCCTACTAGCACTAGGCCACCTTATTAATAATGTTTCTGGCTATCATTATACAGTTGTATTCACTTCATAAATATAGTATTGTCGAAAAATATAGTGCCCCCTGGGGTAAGAGGACCTTCACGTTTAGTGGAGGAAAGGAATATGCCCCGCGTATCCTACGGCATGTCATACAAGGCGACTAGAAGGAGGGGTACTAGGCAGGACTGTTCTGTAGTACACTCCAACTGCTGAAAGGCAAACCAATCTGAGTAGTTACATTGTATTAAATGGCAAACAATGCTAAACCATTGTATGCATGTTTGTAAGTATGTACATAAATAACCTATATGTGCCACGGGCAAGTGCGATAATGTTAACCACTTTCATTTACAAAGGTCGTTCTTAAGCTTCAAGGTTATTTTTTATGTCCGAATGAAAGTAGCTTTATCTTGATGGAAATGTATAAATATTAATAGGAGTCTGTGCTAGGCCAGAGTAGTGTCATTTTCGGTCGGTACTATTTCTCGTGAGGTATCCCATAAATATTGTTTTAAGTTTATTCACATTCTTGTTTACTCCAAGTGAGTTGAAATTATTAAATTTTTCCAAAGTTTTTTCATTAAGGTACGTATTGCCGAAATAGTTGACGTTGCAATCTAAATATACTATAAAACACGTCAAAATCGTCATTTATATGGCAATAATGATTAAGTTATATATTGTTTTATATTTAAAGATGTACATTTGATTGTGTTGCGTTAACGTTTCGATAAAATGCAGACAAACAAAATAGTGATCGTTGTGCCGAATGATAAGGTAATTGGATGGGAAGTAGTGTACAGTAGGGGACAAAATAGAGAACTTTAATGGTATTGTCTTTCAAGGGTAACCACCAACTACACCTACTTGTCGATGATATCCTTGAATTTAAGCAACTCAGTCGTACCGTATTGGTTGTATCAATAATTTGTATTAACGATTAAGAGAACGAATGTACTCGGGTGTAGTGAGGCAAACTCGACTGTGGGTCAGGAGGACGAGGGTTCAAGTCCACATTACTTAGGTAAGATTTTTGAACAGGTGACTTCCCCGTATCGCAGTTCTATAATTTGCTAGATTTCTCTCTACACAGAAACGTCAATATTTGTATTAGCGACATCTCACAACCAGGAAAATAAGAACAAAGTTGAATATGAACAGGCGATGGAATAGCATCACTAATCACGAACCATGTGGGGTGTTCAAATAATAATAATAATACCAATGTAACTAGTATGTAATATTATATAGTTAGTGTTCCTTTCCTCAATTTTTAACAGACGACTACTCGAATTAAAATATATGCATACAATGGCAGTAATTCCCTAATATTGAGCTCTCGCTTGCCAAAGATTAATTACACAAGTTATTTATTTATGTTTTTTGTTTATTTGTATGAATGAAATGATGTAGCTTCTCTGATCTGTTTGTAGCCTGAGTCACCTGTTGTGTAATGTCCTGGTCTGTAACATTAATGCACCAGTAGTATACTGTACATGAGGAAGGGGGTCAGCTCCCTTTCTTCTGTGAACACCACACTAATATGATGACCTATTGGTGTTGTATATTGTGACGAACACTGTACGAAGGTAATTAGCTCAGGAATAAACTTTTGGAAGAAAACAAATGCAATATCTCAGTTAACTTTTTGGCAATTTCAAGTACTTATTATTCTGTGTATATTATGTAAAAATTTCAACATTGGTAAATGATATTAGTGCCCTTCACAAATTCCACAGAGCGTTGCTTAGTTTATGTGCAATGGAGAAAGCAACACTATGTAGACAGAAAATAAGCCATTTTTGTCAGCTCAAGAATGAATGAAACCCTTCGTAAATGTGAGAAAGAGTATTAATATAAATATTCGTTTCAGACCACTCTTCTACAATTAATAAGATTTGTATTTATTTACTACTTTTTCTGAGAAGAGTAATTACCTGAGATATCAAAGGAGTTATATCCTTTGATCACGTATTATTAGAATATTAACCCTTTCGGTACTCAAGGACTCCTTTCTTCTGTTATGGGGGCACAGGCAGAGTATTAGTTTTGAAATGTTATGACGTTCGTTCTATTAGATTAGCGATTTTAAGACTTTCCATATTAATAATGATGAAAATATTAATACATATCGATGATAGTGATGATACAGAAATAGTAGCAGTATTTCATTATACATCTGGAATTTTAGCTGATGTAAAATTGTAACCCCACAGCTGTTTTAACCACATATGTTTTTAAAAGTAGAGTTCGATTTCAAACACATGTAGAATATAGATGTGTGTGTGTGTGCGTGTGTGCTTCTACTAGTGCTTTTTTTAGAGTGTGCAAGTGTGTCTGTGAGTTATTTTGTGCTTTAACTTGTATTTCAAAAGTAAAAACACCCCTTCGTTACACATACATTCTCTTTTATTGACAGATATCGAAAATGGGATTATATATATGGCTTTCATGCATGATGTGTAATTAAATTGTGAAAATAGTGAATGGAATATATTGTATGAATAGCTTTTTGATGTTATAATAATGCAAAGAACCTTCTGGTGGTCAAACTGTCTTTGCAATAATTTCATCCTAACCAACAACCAATGTTCTTATAGTATCAGTACACATTGCCAGAACCATATGTGATATGTATTTCCTTGTATGTACAGTATATTATATTTTATTATTTATTATAATTCCCATGAGATCTATTGCAAAGTATTATCCTATGCAAATCCTATGTAATTTAGTATCTCGCACCATTATATTTTCGTCCATCATGCATTTAAAATTTACTTAAGGGGGGTCACCTGTTTTTTTTTTATCTTTCTCTCCTTTTCTGGCTTGTATCCATTCGGCCCAATTCAGCCAACTGTTTTAAGACGTTTATCCCCATCCAGGTGTCGATTTCTTCCTGGCGAGCGATAGCGAGCCAGCATTGTTTGGAGAAATCCGGCTTCGCCGGACATTTTTCTATCGAATAATATACAAATTTAGCTTGCTGTCAAAACAAAACTATATACAGTATCTGCTGGGTCGCTACTGCTCGCCAGGAAAATATTGACACCTGGATGGGGGTAAACGTCTTAAAACAGTAGGTTGAATGGGGCCGAATGGATACAAGCCAAAGAGAAAAGGAGAGAAAGAGAAAAAAGCGAGGTGGGCTCCCTTAACCCTCCGCATCCGGGGGCTTTCATATGAGGCGATCGTCGTGTCCGGGGGTATTCCTGAAAAATGGCTATCTTCATAATTCGATATCTACTGATTGAGACCACCTAGAGCAGTCAACTAAATTGCATAGTGTAGAACCAACCTTCGTCTGTAGACTGGCATTGAGTTGACATCGCTACAAGTAGTTGCTGAGATATGATGATGGGAATGGAGGTAATTTCCCGTGTATTTTCGCTTGTGTCCGAACGCTTCGCCGAGGCCCTGGCTAGCACACACTAAGTCACTTGTTGCTTCGGTGGCTTTGGTACCGGTAGACGATATTATGTTTCTATGGTGATAATGTCATATTTATTGTGTCATTTATTACTTTTACAACCATTATTGAGTTATGTGAAACTTTTTAAAACATATTTTCGGCACTTTCACTGTTATTGGATATTATTGTGTCACTTTCACTCTTATTACTCTTCTTGTTATGAATTATTGTCACTCACTGTTATTATTGAGTTATTATTACTTCTTATACATTTGTGTGTCACTTTCACTTACTAGGCTAGGCTACGCTAGGCTAGGCTAGGCTAGGCTAGGCAAGGCAAGCGTACGGTACCGTACCCGTATCTTCACTAACCACTTCTTCATCGTCAAAGTCACTCCCAAGTTCATTCAGTTCACTATATTCACGAGCACCGCATTCACCATCGTCATTATCCTCGTCATTATCGTCCTCATCGGTACTAATAAAGCCCAGAAACTCTAATCCATCCGCCACTTCACCCTCATCTTCACTAACCACTTGTTCTTCGTCAAAGTCACTCCCAAGTTCACTCAGTTCACTATAATCACTCAGTTCACTATATTCGCTTAGTTCTTCCAGAGTGTGTGCAACACCATCGGGACTAATTGCACTGTTTTCTTGGTCGTTTTAGCCTTGCTTTTGTTAGGCGTACGGTACGCGGCGGCGGGTGGCGATTCGGACACAGCGTCTTTTTTTTGGATTAGCTCCATCCATGTTGGATGCGTGACGAGAACTGATGCTGCATGTTAGTTTGTGCTTGGTGGCGCTGCGGTAGCCCACGCATAAAAAAAAATCCGCCCGCGCGATTTAAACCCTTTGATTTTGCCTCATATGAGACCTCCCGGACTCCTAACCAAAATACGTTTTGCCTCATATGAGGCCTCCTGGATTCCATGGGCTAAATCAACTTGCTAACAAACAGAAGATGTACTCCTATTACCACTATATTTAAAATGTCCTCCCCTGACCATTTTCTTCAACGCATATGAATTCAAAACATCATGAAGTTATTATACTATGACTAAAGGGAGATGGGTAGTTTTTCTGGTTCCCCTTCTCCCTCGTGTTTAGTCCCATTAGTTTTCAGATCATATGACGTTCGGCCCATTAGTTGGGTGATTTTATGACCTTTCACCCCAGGATAGCGAACGTCATCATCAGCACCCCCCACCCCATTCCCCAGCACACACAATACCTGGTGTTTGGACTCGACATAGCGTGATAATTGATGTGCCGTAACAAGTTTACATTGACTGATATGAATGTAATAGTTAGTGTGTTATCAGACGTGTGCAGCCATTGGGGGTAAGCTGTGTCATTCACGCGTTTATTTACTAAATTGAATATCGGATGATGGGCAATGCAACACAGTCAGATGATCTCTATACTAAATACATGATCATATATGTAGTATATACTTTATTGCCATGTAGTAATCCAATGATTTGTTTTCCATAGATATTATCATAGTTTTGTTTTATAATGTTATTTCAATTAAGCAAATACAGAATTAGATATGAATATTGGAAATAATTTTAATTCAGATGAATGCTAGTGATTTCATATTTAGTGTACATTGTTTATTCTCAGTATTAATATAATGAACAATAATTTCTATAATGGAAAGACATTGGAAGATGTGTAATTCACATGACTACAGTAGGCTACTCGTATTTAACATTGTTGATAATTCCACAGCTACTTCTTATGTAGCCTCCAAAATGTGTATAATATATACCGGTATATATATATATATATATATATATATATATATATATATATATATATGAGAGAGAGAGAGAGAGAGATTCATAACATCATAAACAACCCACTAACCACATGTATCCAGGTGATCATGTAAAATTTGACACACACGCTCGCGCGCACACACACACACACACACACACACACACACACACACACACACACACACACACACACACACACACACTTATCTCGTGTATCCAGGTGATCTTATAAAACTTAGGGTTGGATTTGACGCGACACTCGAAGAAAACATCCGAGTCCTCCTTCACCGACTTAGGGAGGATGCCCATACCCATCACCAGGTCCACCTTGGGCACGTCTGAGGGAGAGAGAGAGAAAGATTGGTTAGAGAATCATGGGAACTTTGATATTGTTGTTATATATCTAAAGTATCTAATATAAATTCCTGATTGGGCATATCTGATGGAGAGAGAGAGAGAGAGAGAGAGAGAGAGAGAGAGAGAGAGAGAGAGAGAGAGAGAGAGAGAGAGAGAGAGAGAGAGAGAGAGAATCATGAACACCTTTATTATATTATCGTATATCTAAAGCATCTACAAATATAAGTAAGATTCCCCCTCCATGTCCTGTCAATTTTATATAACGGCGGCGAGTCTGAGGTATACAATATCTCTTCATATAATATTTCCCTATATAATATTTCCTCTATAACATCGCCCCTTCACGATACTTGACGGTGAAGTATGTAGACTATCACCCCGTATTAGGCGGAGAATATCATTACAGCTTTTAGGGAATATAACGCATCCTTTGAAGGTGACAAGCGAGAGGGAGAGACTTGCCTGCCATATTTCATAATGTTCAGATCGCAGAGGACAAGTATTGGATTAAAGGGAGGTTATTAGTATTTATTTTCTGTTCTTTATTATGTCCATTAAATTAATGTATTTTGTTTGTTATTATTATATTGTTTTACTCCATAGATCTCCATCGAACTTAGATAAGTAGATAAGCAGTGGATTAGTATTGGATTAAGGGGAAGTGTTTAATCTTTGTTTTGTTTTCCTTTTGATTATGTTATTATTTTCCTGTTTCTATATTTATTTATTTTCGTGTTTTTATTATTATATTTTACTCCATAGACCTCCATCGGGGCTGTTCGGCCAGGCAGCCTCGGGAACGACTACTACATAATTATATATCCACCACTCACAATGATTATAATTGGTGGGACTTACAATTGGTTCAAATGTATGAACTCCCGCTTGATACTATGATCACCAATGAGAATCGTTCCCAGAATATGAAGTAGCCTCTCTTACTTAGCTTGATCGGTATCTATATTTATCTATTGTAGAGTTTTCCACGCTGAAATAGTCCATTCATTATAAGTAGGCCAGAAATCACGACCCCTAACCTCTGTAACTCAAAATGGGGTAGAGCAAATGGGCTGTACATTTTCACAAATATTTCTTGACTAATTTTTCCTATATGGTAGAAATATGAACTAAATTATTGTAGTCGTTTTTGAGTTGTAAGAGGTTTGGGGTCACGATTTCTGGCCTAGATAAATTGAACAATCTATAGTAACATAGTAACCCGATGAGCACGTCGCCCTTCGGTGTGTGTATAGAGTATGGGGGTCGTTGTGGAATATTATTAGCTTCCTAGAGACCATTCCTAATATAAAAAACGAAAAAGTCTGCAAGGAAAAGTGAAAAAGCCGACAGCATGTTGGAAGTGTTAACCCTTAATGGCACTCAGCTTAAGAATGTAAACAGAGAAACCGATCTGGGAGTAACAATATCGAGTAACCTAAAACCGAGTCAACAATGTTCAGAAGTTGTTAAGAAGGCAAACAAAATAATTGGCTTTATAGGCAGATCATTTGAGCATAAATCCAAAGACATAATCCTAACCCTTTACAATTCCTTAGTCCGCCCTCTTCTGGAATACTGCGTTCAATGCTGGTGCCCTTATTACCAAAAAGACATAAACAAGCTAGAACGAGTTCAACGTAGAGTTACCAAAATGATACCTAGCCTAAAGAACAAACCATACGAAGAGCGTCTTAGAGAATTAAATCTATTTCCTTTAACCCAGCGCAGATTAAGAGGTGACTTAATTCAAGTGTTCAAAATCATCAAAGGCATCGACAATATGAACTGTAGTAAGTACTTCACTATCGACCAATCTAATTACACGCGGGGAAATGGTTGCAAAATTATTGGTAAATCTTTCAACTCACACGAATCTAAGAATTTCTTCTTCAATCGAGTTGTCAACTTGTGGAATGGGCTTCCCCGAGACGTTATAGACTGCAGCACCGTTGATTCATTTAAATTCCGCCTAGACAAATATCTCGCATCAAACCCGCGAATGACTGCGTTTGTAAATGAATAACTTTATTTTATCCTCCCCTCAGTTACTAACCCATATGTCCCCTACTAACTTCCTAGTCCTGCCACGTTAGTGGCAGGGCAGTAGTTCCCTTTCCAATGTTCCCTTACCCACTCTAAACCACTGTTTGGACACTTGATCCTCAGTGTTTTGGAGGACAAGCAGCCTAGAAGGGTCACTATATCTGTTGTTGCTTGATTTCCTTTGTACTCCTTTGTACTCCTTTGTACTCCTTTGTACTCCTTTCAAGATCCGATACGCATTTTCTTTCTGGCTATTATTAGACGATTTGATTCAGATTAGGAAGGGTCTGTGGGAAGCAAAAGGGTAAAGACTAACCCTCTAACGCCCACATACCCTTCTTAATCTAACTAAAACCGTCTAATGATAGCCAAAATAATAATCCTGAAGGTGTTAAGGGGGAGGTAGTTGTTTGTTCTCCCTCATGTTTAGTTCCATTAGCTTTGAGATTTTAATAAGTTACGTTCGTTCCATTAGTTTGGTGATTTTAAAACCTTTCGCCCCATGTTCAAGTCAATATAAAGACCTTTTGTGCCATTTACAGTAAGTGTCGATTATTTTCCCGACGAGCAAGAGCGAGCCTGAAATATGCTAGTGGCGGGACATTTTTCTATCGACAAATTTATAAATTTATCTTCAAGGGAGGTTTTGGGGGTGTTTTTATAAGCTTGATGGAGGTCTAGGAAAGAAACTAAAACAAATGTATCAAGATATATAAATAGGCAAATAAATACGCCTATCGCCCCATAACACTGTAATGGATGAGGCAAAGTATTGGGCAGAGGCGGCCCCTTTCTTGATAACATATGAAGACGTGCCATCACCACCACTACCCATAACTCAACAAGGACCAGGGGGTAAGGGCTAGCAGTCTCTCACACACACATACAGTACACTCATACTCTCTCTCTCTCTCTGTCTCTGTCTCTGTCTCTGTCTCTCTCTCTCTCTCTCTCTCTCTCTCTCTCTCTCTCTCTCTCTCTCTCTCTCTCTCTCTCTCATATATCTGTGTGCCGTTATAGACAAACTTTTATATATTAGATAGCACAGTATTTTCCCGTTTTCGTTCGATACATATTTACATTGATCGTATACTTATGTTTATATATTAACATTCCCAGGCCTTATATTTACACTGTCCTATTGTCATTTCAGGTATGTTGTACTTCAAGGCTGCAGCGTCTAGGTAAAGTGTGATTCCTGTTGTTATTATCTCGTATAATAAGTTTCTGTTCTACCTGGAACAAACTGCCATCACCATTTATAAATATAGTTCTTCAATGATGTATTTGAGGACATAAATGTATAGGACTACCTAGTATTGTCATTGAAGTGTAGTACTGTTCAAACTTTCAAAAATCGTCTAGATAAATATTTCGCTCTTAACCCCCGATTAACTGCGTTTACAAACAAATAGCACCACTTTATACTGTGCTATCCGATCTTGTATTGCCATAGGGTCAGTAGTTTAGTTACAAGCAGCCTCGTAAGGATCAATATACCTGTTGTTGCTTGTTTTCCTTTGTACTCCTTTGTACTTTCTCCCTCTTCGACCATAAACACCTCCACATGTTGTGTTCTCTCTCTCTCTCTCTCTCTCTCTCTCTCTCTCTCTCTCTCTCTCTCTCTCTCACTCTCTCTCTCTCTCTATCTCTCTCTCTCTCTCTCTCTCTCTCTCTCTCTCTCTCTCTCTCTCTCTCTCTCTCTCTAACCACAAACCTCTCCATATTTCCTCTATCTCTTTCACACACACACACACACACACACACACACACACACACACACACACACACACACACACACAGTTATCTTCGCTAAGAGGTGGGTGTTGAAGCGGGTAACCGGAACATATGGAAGACAACATTCTTTTTCCCTATGTTTCTATCGTAACGAGATACATTATATTATATCAGTTTTTCTTATAATATTAAATAACTCCAACAAAAAAATCATCGCTTTACAAACATGTACATAATTGCATTAAGTAAACATAAACACGTAATGGAGAAACATTATTATCACATCTACCTTTTCCATTTCACTTAATAACTATAATATAGAAGTGGATATTCTTAACCATAACTTATGATATATTGCAATCACTTTGAAATTTTCCCGATGCATTTGTAGTCATACACTTCTTCAAATTTGATATTATAAAATAATTGCCAAGAAAAATGAGAGAAGAAGAAAATGAATTATTGGAACGTAACCATGGCATTACTCTCGTAACCCTTTCCTACAATTATCCGCTCCACAGATTAGGACACAAACAAAGTCATTGGTTACAATCAGACACACTTATTTTCCACAACCTATGGCTCACCAGGGAGCCATAAGGTTCGGTAATGCGATGTGAGAATTATCGTCTTTAAGCATAGTATTTTCTTTATCTTGGTCCACGGTAACAAATTTACTTCTTTGTCACACTGGCCAAAACTAACTAAAACTATGTGAAAGTATTTGAAAACCCGTGAAAGTAAATATATATTTAATCGCACACGCAAGCATACACGCTAGAGCTCGAACACACACACACACACACACATACACACGCTAACACACACACGCACACACACACACATACTGTACACACACACACCATGCACATTGCACACTTTCTTGATCGAACACTAAATCTCCCTTTCTACTACACAATCAGATGTAAGAGTTACTCATTATAATTCGTGGACTTTACCTATTTCTAATTTCGGAAGTATAGGCATATCTCTGGAAACGAATTTATGACTGTATACTTTTCTATACATCAACTTCAAAACTATATATACATTTGTTTAAAAAAGCAAGATCTATCCAAAAATCAATATAGATAGTTATAATTGCACAAAGAAAAACGTAAGGGGGGTCTACGAATATTAATGACTATGGCATCAGAGTGTACACCCACCCACAAAGCGTACACACACACACACACACACAAATACACACCTACACACACACCTACCCTTTCTACTTTTTTTTTTTTTTTTTGTATTAAGGTGACAGTTACAAAGTGGTGTACAATCTATCTTATTCTAGTTACATTGTAGTTTATCTTATTGTACCAGTACCTCCCTACAATCAACCTAGTTGTTCCCCAATTCGTCCCTCCGCCACGACCATTTCAAAGTCCAAGTCTCTCACTCTTGTCCTCTGTAGCGGGGAGGACCTTGTACCCCTGAGACATAGGAGTGCAGACCTGAGAAGAGAGAAAGAGAGCCGGCATCTCATCCAAGTTATGACTTGGCTTCTATGCTGGCGCTTTTTCTCCGATATTTGTTCAGCTAATCTGGCATAGAAGACACTTGCAGAAGGTCCCATACCTCCCGACGATGAGAAGACCAGAGGAGTAAAGCTTCCTTGATCCCTGTTCAAAATTCTTTCTTCATAAGCGCGTTTTTTCTCACTTTCGTTTCTCAAGTATGCCGCCTTGTGTCCTCGCTCACGATATGTTTGTGCTCTTGGGTTGAAGATTCTGATGTCGAAAAAAGCCCGTTGTCCCTCGTCCAAAAACCTCGAGCACTTACGTCCACTCTTGCTTCATTTGAAGTATTTGCAGTATTGTGGGCCAAGCGCTGTCCGTCCATAGGCAGAAGTTCCGGTTCGATTCTGACATCATGGCACACCTCGTCCAGCATTTGTGCAGTGATGTCTCGTACTTCATCATGCCGGATACAGATGAATCCTCCTTTCTTAAAAGTCATACAGTGGTCTGAGTTGTTTATTTCACCACATGCACATTTCAGCGGCAGGTTCGAAACTGGCCACCCATACCTCAGGGCTACGGCATCATTGAATTCTTGTTTATTTAAGCTGAAACCTTTCTCCTTTATTGGTAATGATGTGAGCCAATTTGAAGCCCCCGTGTCTTGTGCCATCTCAACTCTCATTTTCAGTTCTTCCCTACATCTGGTCTTAATTTGTTCTAGGCTATGTTTCTGTCTCTCTTCTCTGCTCTTTGTAATTTCCTGTCTTGCATTTTGTTGTTCCTCTTCGTCCACCTCATCATTTTCATTTTGCTCCCGTATTTTTTCTGTCAGGTAGTAAAGTTTAAGGGAATTTGGTTCTCATGTAGTGCCGCCTCCACTGGGTTTATGATCCCCATACCTCCGAACCTTGGCGGAAGAGCTAATAGATCTCTTAGCTCTTGCGTGACGCCTTCCATCTCTGTTAGTGCCGGTATGAATGTTCCTCTGATTGCTTCTTCAAGCGGTTGGAGCATCTGTCTAATGCCAGGCACTGTTCTCATAAGAAAGGTCCATCTGTGCTTAACACCATATGTGAAGGCAGTATATGCAGCATGTGGTTCAGATTTCGCAATGTCTGCCAGGGTTTTCACTTCCTTTACCCACTCTGCTACCTTTTTTCGCACATAGTCTCTCTTGCATTCTTCTGTGCCTAGTACTGCTCCCAAATGGCGTTGACCCTCCTTTGTAATCTTCACTCCTGTCCCATCAAAAGTCCGCACCGCTTCTTCATACTTGTTTTCTTTCACTATTAGTACAGATTTACTAGCATTCGGATGGTACCCAATGACTTCGCCTACCGATTGTACTCTCCGCCACCATTCTTTGAGATCCCTATTTTTCCTGCACCTGTGTGGTCATCTGCATACGCCACTTGTTTCACTCGGGTTACCTCATGTTTTATTTTCTGCTGCAGAATTGATAGTGCCAGTGCGTACATTGCCATTGCCACTGGATCTCCTTGCGTTGTTATTTGATTTGAGAATTTTCATTTCTTCCTTCTTTGTGCTTCCAACTATATACAGGTTAGCTGGCTCCTTATAAGTATTTTCTATGTACTTTGCGATGCTCGGGCATTTGATCTTGATGTTATGAATAGCTGCCTCCCTATTAATGGTGTTAAAGGCATTTGTTGCATCCACTAGCAGTACCGCTTCACAATCTTCCTCATGATACACCTTCCCCATTGCCTTTCTACCTCTCACACGCAATATCACACACAGACTTTCACTACCTCAAGAAATCGCTAACGTCACACAATAAAAAACGCCCAGATATTCTCTCTCTCTCTCTCTCTCTCTCACTTTTGGACAACACAAATTCTTTTTCCCCGTCACCTTAACAACGGCTCACCAGGGTACGATAAAGCACAGTGTCTTCCCCTCACTTATTTTACAAGCTCGTCTCCGCCACTTTATGCTTGTATTTACATGTTGTATTCCTCAGGTGTATTCTGTTATATGTATTTTGTGAGCCTCTGTTATATATGTATTGTTATAAATTACTGAACATTGCTGATTATTATTTACAATAGTTGGTGAATACAAAGGCTATTGTTATCTTGTGTACACCACCTTGCGGAGATGCACTGTTACTGTTCGTCAATAGTAGTAGTGCTTGCATTAATCCAATTATCTGTATCTCAACGTGAAATCCAGAGCAGTGGTCCCAATTTAGCTACCTTACAGCTAGATCGATGGGTACTTACCTCAATCTACAGTAGCAGCAAGTTAATACTCTTAGCGACATAATTCGTAGCGATATTTTATATGTCTAGATATTTAACAGCCATATTATAGAGATTGTGGCCTTAATCTAGCAGTTTTGTTACATATATTTACTATCTAGCGACTTTTGAGAATGGATCTAGCGGTATTTTATGTTTGCCTTTGGTAACCCTGATCCAGAGTATAACCCTCGATACCAAATGCCATTTATCATACGCATATATCATATATGGGGTTAATCGTTTTAATAACGGTGTGTTTATTCTTCATAACATCCCAAAGAATTAATTTACCTATATTTAATTATATAGACATTGCAAATTTTAATTAAGCTTCTGGTGCATTTTTTTCGCGTAGTACATAACTATTATGCTTTTTCCACCAACCAACTTCACATCTAAACTCAATTATGAAATCAACAAATACATGTGGCACTCCAAGGACTAGAACCTAGGATACTCACATCGAAATTCCGCGCACTTATGTATTACGGTATCAAGACAGTTCCCTAATAATTATAATAATTTCTCACAGGTTACTATGAAATACCAAATAGCAATCAGAACCGGTAACAAATAAATTCCTTCTGGTTCAATTATCCCTGCCTCCCACACGGGTCTGACGTCACACCTTTAAGGGGAGATGGCCGTATTTATATGCTTATTGTTTTATTTTTATATATTATTTTAGTTTCCTCCCTAGACCTCCACCAAGCTGTAATAAACACCCGCAAGACATAGATAAATTTGTACATTTTTCGGTAGAAAAATCTCCCGGCCGAAGGCCAGTTACTCTTAATATTACAGGCTCGCTATCGCTCGCCATGAAAAAAACGACACCTAAATGCCACAAAAGGTCTTATTATTGACAAAGAAATAAGGCATAAAGTCATAAAACGGCCAAACTAATGGGCCGAACGTCTTAAAATCTAAAAACAAATGGGGTTAAACACGAAGGAAAAGGGGGGCCAGAAAAACCGGGCCATCCCCCTTTAACACATCACCACACCGCACGCCAGTATGTGATATGGTACCTGAGGTGAAGCAGGTTGTTCGTATGACGTCACTCAAATCCGTTACCAGAGCGTTGTCTAAGCTAAGCTAATCAAAACTACCATTACCCATACTATACTTAAGTAGTCATAACAAATAACTGTAAGAATACCACGCTACATATACTGTATGCATTTATATGTAAAATATACTGTATATACTGTATGTGCAGTATATGCGTGTGTGCATAGCGTATGTATACGCGTGTTCAATATAAGTATATGAGTAATTATATGATATTTTCGTATGCACAAACTGATTGAACTACGTTGCATAAAAAAAGATTTATAAATAAACTTACAACCCTCCGCCACAATGGTCCTTTCTGTCGAGGCTCTGCTCCCTCGCTCACCAGGAATAATTAACTAACCCATTATGTTATCCCAGTAATTCCCGAAAGTAGTCAGTACCTTGAAAAACTGAAAATAACTGTCGATAGCATAATATATACCGGGTATATATATATATTTTTTTCTTTTTCTTTTGTCTATATGATTGAGGGAGGCAAAAGGCATAACTGCCTATAGCGAGTGCCTCCCCCATACTTGAAAGAGTGACCGGGCCAAAATCAAGGGCCGTTCGAGCCAAAATGCCTGGACACACGGAGTTTGAAGCAATTTAAGTCATAGGAAGAGGGAAAGACTGATTCTGGGAGAGAGTTCCTGAGCTCAGCTGTTGAGTAGAAGAAAGTTTGAGAGTAACGTTTCACTCTTGGCTTGGAGAGTTGCACAGAGTAGGTGTGGGATTGAGTTGCAAGACGGGTACCACATGCCCTACGTAAAGGAGGTGGTATGCACTGGGATAGCTCTGAGGAACACTGATTATTATAGTAGCGATAGAATAGCGAGAGAGATGCAACATTGCGGCGGAGAGAGAGAGATTGCAGACAGTTGGTGAGTGGACGGGAGTTAATGATACGAAAGGCCTTCCTTTCAACTTTGTCTAGGAGAGCGGTGTGAGAGGAACCTCCCCACACATGTGAACAATACTCAATACAAGGGCGCACTATGCCCCTGTACAGAGCAAGAAGCTGTGCAGAGGAAAAGAAACCCCTAAGGCGGTTGAGCACACCCAGCTTCTGGGAGGCTGCCTTAGCAAGACTGGTAATATGGTCCTTCCAAATGAGAGCAGAAGAAAAAGAGACACCAAGAATATTGAGAGAAGATGAAGGGTTGATTTTTGTATTGTTGAAGAATAAGGGATAGTCCGCTGGGAGATCCTGACGGGTAGATAGATGGAGAAATTGGGTTTTGGAAGGATTAAAGTTAACAAGGTTTTCTCTGCCCCAATTGGAAATAGTATTTAGATAAGAATTTAAGAGTTCTATGGCTTCATTACATTTGTCGTTGAGGGATTGCTGGCTGGGGCGTTCTGAAAAAGTAATGGAGTAGTGTAAGGTTGAGTCGTCTGCGTATGAATGGATGGGAATTAAGGTACAGTTAAGGAGATCATTTATAAAAATTAGAAAGATAATAGGAGATAGGACAGAGCCCTGAGGAACACCGGAGTTTATAGGCTGAGGAAGTGAACAATGGCCGTCCACAACTGCGGCTATGGAACGGCCGGAAAGGAAATTAGAGACAAAGGCACAGATGGAGGGATAGAAACCGAAGGAGGGTAGTTTAGAAATTAAAGATTTATGCCAGACTCTATCGAAGGCTTTCGATATGTCTAGTGCAATAGAAAAAGTCTCACCGAAGTCCCGAAAGGAGGATGACCAAGAGTTAGTAAGATATGAAAGAAGATCACCAGTAGAGCTACCCTTAAGGAAGCCATACTGGCGATCTGAGAGCAGATTATGAGAAGAGAAATGCTTAAGAAATTTGGAAGCAAGAATAGTTTCAAAAACTTTAGAAAGACAAGAGATAAGAGCAATTGGACGATAGTTGGAAGGTTGAGAGCGGTCACCCTTCTTTGGGACAGGTTGAATGTGAGCAAACTTCCAGCATGAAGGGAAGACGTTAGAGGATAGACAGAGACGAAAGAGTTTGCCTAGGCAGGGAGTCAGCACGGAAGCACAGTTTTTGAGAACAACAGGAGGAACACCGTCCGGACCGTACGCCTTATTAGTGTTAAGCCCAGAGAGGGTTGAAAGTACATCTTTAGAAGAGATTAGGATATTAGGCATAAGTAAGAGAGAGGAGGGCGGAGAGGGAGGAATAGCACCGGAATCATCCAAGGTGGAGTTTCTAGCAAAAGTTTGAGCGAAGAGTTTAGCTTTGTCAGAGGAAGAAGTGATGGTTGTGCCATCAGAGTGGGAAAGGGGAGGGAAAGACGAGGAAAAGAAATTGTTGGAGAGGTTTTTGGCTAGATGCCAGAAAGCTTGGGAAGAGCTAGAGTTGGATAGTTCAGTGCATTTATTATTGATGAAAGAGTGTTTGGCAAGTCGAAGAACAGATTTGGCTTGATTCCGGGCTGAAACATATGAAGAATGAGAGTCTTGAGTTTTAAGGCGTCGGTACTGTTTGAATGCTTCCTCCTTATTGCGGACAGCAGTGGAACAGGCGTGAGTAAACCAAGATTTTTTAGCATTAGTCTGAGAGAAAGAGAATGGAATGTATGCTTCCATGCCCGATAGGATTACCTCGGTAATGCGTTCAGCACTCTCCGAGGGTCCTCGGCCATGGAAGCAGAAATCATTCCATGGGAAATCAAAGAAGTACTGCCGAAGAGTCTCCCAGTCGGCAGCGCCAAAGTGCCACAAGCGCCGCCGGCTAGGAGGATCGGGTGGCCGTACTGGAGAGATAGGACAGGTGACAGAGATAAGTTTATGGTCGGAGGAGCCCAAAGGAGAGAAAAGATCAACAGTATAAGAAGAAGGGTTAGAAGTTAGAAACAGGTCAAGAATGTTGGGCCGATCTCCGATGCGATCCGGGATACGGGTGGGTTGCTGAACTAACTGCTCTAGGTCATTTAGGATAGAAAAGACAGGCTTGTTCACCAGGTGGATCAGTAGTGTGAGAGGAGAGCCATTGGCGGTGGTGAACGTTGAAATCTCCTAAGATGGAGATTTCTGAGAAAAGAGAAATGGATAGAATGTGTTCCACTGTAGAGTTTAGAGAGTCAAAGAATTTGGGAAAGTTGGTAGAGTTAGGGGAAAGATAGACAGCACAGAAATATTTAGTAAGAGAATGACAGGAAAGTTTGAGCCATAAAGTTGAGAATTCAGAGGTGTCGAAATCGGGAACACGAGAGCAAGTGAGTTTGTTGTGCACATATGCACAACATCCGCCTTTGGCTTTGAAACTAGGATAGAGAAAGTAGGAGGATACAGAGAAGGGGTTGCTGGATGTTGCTACAGACACCTGCGTTTCGGTGAGGAAGAGAAGATCAGGTTTGTAGGAGGAGAGATGGTGCTCAACAGAGTGAAAGTTAGAGGAAAGTCCGCGAATGTTGCAGAAATTAATAGAAAGAGTAACAGGCCGAGGTCCAGGTAATTGTGTGGGGTCGTCAGGGGATGGTCGGTCGGGTGAGGGGGCATTTATGGTCCCCCCCCCTGGGGACTCCGAGGCTGGGCTAGGATTCATCATTTTTTATTTTTTTTATTTTGGTGTGGAGGAATGAAGTGTGGTGTGCATGTTTAGTGTAGTGAAGTGGATAGGAGGAGGAGGTGTTTGTGAGAGCTAGCTGGGTTGCTCTCGTATATATATATAGAGAGAGAGAGAGTGAAACCTGAACTAACCATTCAGTTTAATTCCCGCCTGGACTGCCACCAACTCGTTCATCACCCATACCACAGGCATTCACAGCTGCAACACTCCAACATATCCCCTTGCAACAACACCATCATCACCACGCCCACCACCACCATCATCATCACTACCACCACCAACTCGTTCATTATCCAATAACACCAAAATTCACATCTGCAACACTCCAACATTTCCCCTTGCAACACCATCATCACCACGCCCACCATCATCACCACGCCCATCACTACCATCACCATCACCAGCTCGATCATCATCCGAATTCCACAGTCATTCACATCTACAACACTCATAATATTTCTCCTTTCAACACCATCATCACCTCCATCAGTCTCACCATAACCACGTCCACCACTGCCATCATCACCACGCTCACCACCACCACCACCATCATCACCACCACCAACTCGTTCATCATCCCAAAACACCAAAATTCACATCAGCAAGACTCCAACATTTATTTTAACACCATCATAACCTCCATCAGTTTCACCACTATCAGCACGCCCCCTGGTACTATCATCACCATCACCATCACTTTCACCACTATCAGCACGCCCCCTGGTACACTCATCACCACCACCATCAGTTTCACCACTATCAGCACGCCCCCTGGTACTATCATTACCACCACCATCAACACCATCAGTTTCACCACTATCAGCACGCCCCCTGGTACTATCATCACCACCACCATCACTTTCACCACTATCAGTACGCCCCCTGGTACTCTCATCACCACCACCATCAGTTTCACCACTATCAGCACGCCCCCTGGTACTATCATCACCACCACCATGACCTCCGTCAGTTTCACCACTATCAGCACGCCCCCTGGTACTATCATCACCACCACCATCACTTTCACCACTATCAGCACGCCCCCTGGTACTCTCATCACCACCACTATCAGCACGCCCCCTGGTACTCTCATCATCACCACCATCTCCTCCCATCAGTTTCACCACTATCAGGACGCCCCCTGGTACTATCGTCACCACCACCATCAGTTTCACCACTATCAGCACCCCCCTGGTACTATCATCACCTCCATCAGTTTCACCATCACTTCGCCCACCACCACCACCACAACCAACTTCACCATCAACGTCACCACCGTAATTCACTACACCCTTCTGGAGTTTCACTGTGTTTACCCTCTCACCGTCTCCATCTGGTTCACTATATCTCCTCTTTATGATCCTCCCTATCACAACTATCAATTTTACATTATCTTTCATCTCTTCCAACACCACCTCTTCAACGTACGGTGGCGCTAATAAGTCATGTCTCAGCTGTCATTAAGTTTGGTTTGCTCTGTGCTATATTTATGTCTGTCAGATGGTGAATAGGGTGGGTTAGTGTAGGAACAGGTTTGTGTATTTCACTCGATATTAAGAAATTAAGCTTAGATATTGCTGATACCAATTATTGATCAAAACATACTTGGTGCCGAGACATTACTTTTTAGCGCGACTGTACACCATGACCAATATCGCCATCTGTTTATCCATCGTCATCATCCCCATCACCACTATCTTCACTCCGCTTCCTCCACCATAAGTACATCACCAGTACTCCCATCCTCTTCGTACTCCACCACCATCATCCCCTCGACTTCATCCACCACCATCACTACTCCCATTTTCCTACTACACTAGTATCCCCTTGACTTCCTCCACCGCTACCTTCACCTCTTTTTTTCCATCACAATTACTCCCTCCATCCTACTCCACCACCACCATTCCATCTCCACCACCACCTTCACCTCTCCTTCCATCACAACTACTCCCCCCATCATACTCCACCACCACCACCACTCCATCTCCTCCACCAATACCTTTCACCCCAGGCCATTTTTCATCACACCTGGTCCCCCCCTCCCTCCCCCACTCCACAGCTCTTTGGCAGCACCTTAAATATCAGCCAGGTATACTTTCCTTTTGCTCCTCCCTTACAATGACACCACTACTATCATTTTGTCCTCACCTGGTTTCACTCGAGGTAGCATTTTGTCTTTTACTTTTTTTCCTTGCCCCTTGAGGATTATGCCACGTTTTGACAGTTAATTCTGGCTATCATTAGACGATTTTGTACAGCTTAGGGAGATCTGTGGAGATTGAAATGGTAAGACTATCTCAATTAACCCTCTGATTTCCACATATCCTTCCTATATTATGTTGTATTGGATTTTGGAGGTAATCAAACAAAGCGTAGACGAATGATTGAATATGCCGTAAAATAAGAAAACACACACTCGCTGTAAGTTTATTTTGACAGAGGCAAGTTTTGTAATTGGTTATTTAAATAGTAACTCCTACAATATATATGACATTTCGTACGAACATATTATATAACTGATTCAAAAATATAAAACATATCCCTCTAATTGAATTGAGTGGCGCTAACCGGGTGGACAAATAAAAAGAAGAAGAAGGAAGAGGAGGAGGAGGAAGAGGAGGAGCAGGAGGAGGAGGAGGAGGAGGAGGAGAAGGAGAAGGAGAAGAAGTATAACGAGTAAAAGAGAGATGGTGCGGATCCCTTTAACCCAGATCAGACCAATTGATGCTCTCTCATGGCTTCGGATCAAGGCAAGGGAAAAATGTCGAAGCGCAATCTTCCTCTTTATCCTCCATTCCTTTTAGTTAGTAGTCTGAATTGCTGGGAAAGGAGGAGAATCTTTTGCAATAATGCTCTTCCGGAACTTTTATCGTCAGGAATAGGGAGTACGAACTACTTACAGTAGCATATTTGGCATTCCAACGTTCGAACCCGCAAGGGGACACATACATACACACACGCGCACATACACACACACACACGCACATACACACACGCACATACACACACGCACATAAACACACGCACACAAACACACGCACACACACAGTGTAAACATACATTACGGATGATTTGTTCGACTTTTGATTACATTATATACATACTGTATGTAATTTTAATAATATATTTTGTAGTTATTAATCCTCTCCAAGATGTATGTATGTATGAATGTATGTACTCAGCCCATTCCTTTTTTATTTATTTTTTATTTTGTTCTGGGGGTGGCCGACTCGAGAGATGAAATATACAATGTATTATCCACGAGCACAGGGAGACCTAATCCGCAAGTACAGAGAGACCTTATCCGTGATACATGGAGATCTTACCCGTGGTACAGGGAGTTCTGATTATTATTATTCACAGGTACAGCTAGACCTTATCAATTAGTTAATATTAGTTAAAATAGGACTTCAGCAGCGATCAACCCTTCTGGATTACTTAGCCAGCACACTGTAAGTCAAGAATAGCGTCAGGACTGGAGCCCCTTTTCCAGAACTCCAGTCCCTTGCCTTATATATGACCTTATTCATGGTACAGTCGTGGTCACTCGTTCTGATATATTTCGAAGCTGTATCGGACTGAACTGAAAATATATCATTAACCTGTTACTTCTATTTCAGAGGTTCCTTTAAATTATCCAAGGCTTCACAATGTATCATAATTAATGAGCATGACTGTACATAAAGGCCTTGCCTACCGTACAAGGAGGTCTTATCTACGGGTGGAGTGAAATGGAGGTTTTTAGTTTGTTCCCTAGACCTGATAATTTATCAATTTGTTGGAACGCCGACCCGTGGTAATAACGTTCTTGACATTGTACTTGCAACAAAAGAAGAATTAATAGAGAATTTGAATGTTGGTGATGAATTCAGTAACAGCGACCATCGTACGATAACTTTCACTTTAAAGTTTACTAGTAACGAACCAAATAGTAGCATCGAAAAAGTCCCTAATTTCAAGAAAGCAAACTTCCATAAACTTAGAGCTATGTTTAAAGAAACTGACTGGAGCTTTTTAATTCACAATAACGACATAAATACATCTTGGAAGTTATTCGAAGCCACTTACCTAAAAGCAGTGCAAGACTGCATACCATCGAAAACTCGGCGTCCAGGCCATAATAATAAGCCCAAATGGTGGAATAAAGATATTTCAAACTGCCTGCTTGCTAAAAAATTTGCTAATGATAGATTAAAATCCTCACAAAATGACGAAGAACGGCTGAAATTTGTAGAGCTACGACGCAAAAGCCAAAAAGTTAATTAAGCAAAGTAAAAAGACCTTAGAGTTACATATTGCGAATCAAAGTAAAACAAACCCGAAAGAATTCTATAGTTATATCAGAAAGAAAAAAGTAGTTTACTTCAACTGTTGGACCGTGAGTCGATGAAAATGGAGAATACACCAAAGACGAAGAACAAATGAGTAATGCCCTCAATACCTTCTTTGCATCAGTTTTTTACAACAGAAGACCTCAGTGATATCCCTACACCATCGCCGATTCAGATTGATAATTCAGATGTTCTAAGCAATATCACCGTTACAGAGAGAGAAGTATTGAATTGTTTAGATAAACTCAAGGTAAATAAAACGCCTGGACCTGATACAATCTCGCCTAGAGTTCTAAAGGAAGCTAAGGATGAGCTCTCTAAACCACTGACATTACTATTCAATAAATCCTTGCAGTCTGGAACTATGCCCGAGCAGTGGAAGCTAGCCAACGTAACACCGATATTCAAAAAAGGCAGCAAATCCCTACCCAGTAACTATCGTCCAATTAGCTTAACCTCAGTTGTATGTAAAATGCTAGAAACGGTAATACGAGACAGACTCGTAAATCACTTAGAGGAAAATAACATACTTAAAGATACTCAACACGGCTTTCGTAAAAAACGTTCCTGTTTAACAAACCTCTTAGACTTCTTCCACGATACTCTACGATGAGAGTAAAGCTGTAGATATTATATACCTTGATTTTCAAAAGGCCTTTGACAAAGTTCCCCACAACGTTTACTGCTAAAACTAAAAGCGCATGGAATACAAGACGGTGTGTTGAAATGGATAGAAAATTGGCTCAGCGACAGAAAGCAAAGAGTAGTCATAACGGTAAGGCATCAAAATGGACCAATGTAAGTAGCGGGGTACCCCAGGGATCGGTACTAGGACCAATTCTCTTTCTAATTTACATCAACGACATAGATGAGGGTCTCACCTGTACAATCTCAAAATTTGCTGACGATACAAAAATTGCAAATAGCGTACTCTCAAAAGAACAAGTTGACGATATGCAACACAATCTAGATAAATTGTCATGTTGGGCCCAAATTTGGCAAATGAGTTTCAATGCGGATAAATGTAAAGTACTACATATCGGATACCTAAATGAGAAAGCAAACTATTCAGTGAATGGGCACTCAGCTTAAGAATGTAAACAAAGAAACCGATCTGGGAGTAACAATATCGAGTAACCTAAAACCGAGTCAACAATGTTCAGAAGTTGTTAAGAAGGCAAACAAAATAATTGGCTTTTATAGGCAGGTCATTTGAGCATAAATCCAAAGAAGTTATCCTAACCCTTTACAATTCATTAGTCCGCCCTCTTCTGGAATACTGCGTTCAATCCTGGTGCCCTTATTACCAAAAAGATATAAACAAGCTAGAACGAGTTCACGTAGAGTTACCAAAATGATACCTAGCCTAAAGAACAAACCATACGAAGAGCGTCTTAGAGAATTAAATCTATTTCCTTTAATCCAGCGCAGATTAAGAGGTGACTTAATTCAAGTGTTGCAAAATCATCAAAGGCATCGACAATATGAACTGTAGAAGTACTTCACTATCGACCAATCTAATTACACGCGGGGAAACGGTTGCAAAATTATTGGTAAATCTTTTAACTCACCGGAATCTAAGAAGTTCTTCTTCAATCGAGTTGTCAACTTGTGGAATGGGCTTCCCCGAAACGTTATAGACTGCATCACCGTTGATTCATTTAAACTCCGCCTAGACAAATATCTCGCATCAAACCCGCGACTGACTGCGTTTGTAAATGAATAACTTTATTTTATCCCCCCCTCAGTTACTAACCCATCTGTCCCCTACTAACTTCCTAATCCTGCCACGGACATTAGTTCCAGGGCAGTAATTCCCATTCCAATGTTCCCTTACCCACTCTAAACCACTGTTTGGACACTTGATCCTCAGTGTTTTGGAGGACAAGCAACCTAGAAGGGTCACTAGATCTGTTGTTGCTTGATTTCCTTTGTACTCCATCAAGCTTATAATTACACCCCCTTTCAAGATTAATTTGTAAATTTTTCGGTAGAAAAATATCCCGGCTGAAGGCCGGTTCCTCTCAAATTACAGACTCGCTATCGCTCGCCGGGATAATATCGACACCCATTATGGCACAAAAGGTCTTAAAATTGACATAAATGGGGCGAAAGTTCTTAAAATCGCCAAACTAATGGGACGAATGTCTTAATATCTCGAAACAAATGGGCTAAATATTAGGCAGAAGGGGGTCCAAAAAAAATACCCTCTTAAGCAAAAAAAAACTGTCCTCTCCGCGGGTATGGAGGGCGCGGAGACGATAGTTACAGTATGGATGTGGGGATCAATATGCGGTGATAGCGGGCGTCCGGGGAGAGAGAGAGAAATGTAGAGAGAGTGTTGGTGAGTGTGTACTTGTGTGTGAGGCGGAGTGTATATGAACCGTAGAGAGTGTTGGTGTGTGTGTGTGTGCTTGCGTGTGTGGCGGTGTGTATATGAGCCGTAGAGAGTGTGTTGGTGTGTGTGTGTGTATGTGCTTGTGTGCGTGGGGGGGTGTATATGAGCCGGAGAGAGTGTTGGTGTGTGTGGCGGAGTGTATATGAGCCATAGAGAGTGTGTATGTGTGTGCTTGTGTGCGTGGGGGTGTGTATATGAGCCGTAGAGAGTGTTGGTGTGTGTGTGGTGGTGTGTATATGAGCCGTAGAGAGTGTTGGTGTGTGTGTGGTGGTGTGTATATGAGCCGTAGAGAGTGTTGATTTGTGTGTGTGGCGGTGTGTATATGAGCCGTAGAGAGTGTTGGTGTGTATATGAGCCGAAGAGAGTGTTGGTGTGTAATAATAATAATAATAATAATAATAAACGGTTTATTAAAGAATGGCAGCCTCATTAGCTGAAAATACACATTTTACAATTAGTGGATGAACATGAGATGTACAGATATGAAAATGGTAAGCTCAGTTTACAATGGGTGAGTATAATATACTTTACATTAAAAACAAGAAATTAATGCAATAATTATGCTAGTGCAAAATACAAATTATCATAAATTAACCATGAGAGTAAGTGATTTACAGTGCATATACAGTGCACATTTATTTTACTCATATATATACAGAACATACATATATACGCATACGTACACACATAAATACGCATATATATATACATACATATATAGAACATAAGAACATGCAGTAAGTGTGCACATGCCCGTATACATAAACGCTCACGTATGCAAACAAACATACATACATACAGAAACTGTTCTGGTAGGGTCAGATGAGGCTAATAATGGGAGTTAAATCCTTGGGAGAGATTAAATGAGGGAATTGGAAAAAGGTTGATGGGGCAACGGACTGTAGGTCAGGTAAAGCCAATTAGAATGGAATGTCAAAACGTCGGAAGAGATCAAAAAATGTGTGTGTGTGTGTATGTGTGTGTATATGAGCCGTAGAGAGTGTTGGTGTGTGTGTGTGTGTGGAGCGGTGTGTACAGTATATGAGCCGTAGAGAGAGTGTTGGTGTGTGTGTGTGTGTGTGGTGGTGTGTATATGAGCCGTAGAGAGTGTTGGTGTGTGTGTATGGTGGTGTGTATATGAGCCGTAGAGAGAGTGTTGGTGTGTGTGTGTGTGGTGGTGTGTATATGAGCTGTAGAGAGTGTTGGTGTGTGTGTGTGGTGGTGTGTATATGAGCCGTAGAGAGAGTGTTGGTGTGTGTGTGTGGTGGTGTGTATATGAGCCGTAGATAGAGTGTTGGTGTGTGTGTGTGTGTGGAGGTGTGTATATGAGCCGTAGAGAGAGTGTTGGTGTGTATATGAGCCGGAGAGAGTGTTGGTGTGTGTGTGTGTGTGTGTTTGTGTGTGGCGGTGTGTATATGAGCCATAGAGAGTGTTGGTGTGTGTGTGTGTGTGTGGCGGTGTGTACAGTATATGAGCCGTAGAGAGAGTGTTGGTGTGTGTGTGTGTGGCGGTGTGTATATGAGCCGTAGAGAGTGTTGGTGTGTGTGTGTGTGTGTGTGGTGGTGTGTATATGAGCCGTAGAGAGTGTTGGTGTGTGTGTGTGGTGGTGTGTATATGAGCCGTAGAGAGTGTTGGTGTGTGTGTGTGGTGGTGTGTATATGAGTCATAGAGAGAGTGTTGGTGTGTGTGTGTGGTGGTGTGTATATGAGCCGTAGAGAGTGTTGGTGTGTGTGTGTGGCGGTGTGTATAATTATGAGCCGTAGAGAGAGTGTTGGTGTGTGTGTGTGGTGGTGTGTATATGAGCCGTAGAGAGAGTGTTGGTGTGTGTGCGTGGGGGGGTGTATATGAGCCGTAGAGAGTGTTGGTGTGTGTGCTTGTGTGTGTGGCGGTGTGTATATGAGCCGTAGAGAGTGTTGGTGTGTGTGTGGCGGTGTGTATATGAGCCGTAGAGAGTGTTGGTGTGTGTGTGTGGCGGTGTGTATATGAGCCGTAGAGAGTGTTGGTGTTTGTGTGTGGCGGTGTGTATATGAGCCGTAGAGAGTGTTGGTGTGTGTGTGTGGCGGTGTGTATATGAGCCGTAGAGAGTGTTGGTGTGTGTGGCGGTGTGTATATGAGCCGTAGAGAGTGTTGGTGTGTGTGTGTGGCGGTGTGTATATGAGCCGTAGAGAGTGTTGGTGTACTCACCTAATCGTAGTCGCCTAATTGTAGTATACAGGATTTGAGTTTTTATGCTCTTATTGTCCCGCCTCCAAAGATTCTGTTATCTAATTTGGCTTTAAAAATGTGGATATTACCCGCACCCACCACTTCATCATCCAACTGATTCCACATATTAATACTTATATATGGAAAGCTGAATTTCCTCACATCTCCTTTACATCTGCCTTTCTTTAACTTGCAACTATGTCCTCTAGTCCTCCCTTTATCTCCCTCGATAAAGTCCTCCTTGTCTATCCTTTCCAATCCCCTAACACATTTATACATCATAATCATATCCCCTCTTTCTCTTCTCTCACTTAGAGTTGGCAAATTCAATCTCTCTTCATATGTCAGTTCTCTTAGTTCTGGAATCATCTTCGTTGCAGCTCTCTGTACTTTCTCCAACTTAATTATGTGTTTTTTTAAGATGGGGTGACCACACCACTGCCGCATATTCCAATTTAGGTTTCACCATTGATTTTATTATATTTACTAGCATCTCTTCATTCAAATAGTTGAATGCTATTTTTACTTTATTCAACAGGCCATAAGCTTCTCCCACAATTTTGTTAATATAGCTCTCGGGTGAAAGATCTCCCTGTATTATAATGCCCAAGTCCTTTTCTTTCTCTGAGGGGTTAATCGTGCATTCTCCTAGTTTATATTCCCAATGAGGTCTTCTTTTACTCACACCCCCTTCCATCACATGACATTTATCTTTGTTAAAATCTAATTTCCATATTTTGCTCCATCGGTCTATCTTATCCAGATCACTCTGTAGCTCTGTACAACTGTTTTCGTCCACTATATGTTTCATAATTTTTGCATCGTCAGCAAACATATTCATGTATGCATTTATTTCCTCTGGCATGTCATTTATATAGACCAGAAACATAATTGGGGCCAACACTGATCCCTGTGGAACTCCGCTTGTAACATCCCTCCATGTTGATAAGCTGTCTCTTATCATGGTTCTCATCTGTCTTCCCGAGAGATAGTCCTCCATCCACTTCAACAAATTACCTTGAACCCCTCCAAAGTTCTTCAGCTTCCATCTAAGTCTACTATGAGGAACTCTGTCAAAGGCCTTCTTTATATCAAGATACACACAGTGTGTGTGTGCTTTCGTGTGTGTGCTTGTGTGTGTGGTGGTGTGTATATGAGCCGTACAGAGAGTGTTGGTGTGTGTGTGGTTGTGTGTATATGAGCCGTACAGAGAGTGTTGGTGTGTGTGTGGCGGTGTGTATATGAGCCATAGAGAGTGTTGGTTTGTGTGTGCTTGTGTGCGTGGCGGTGTGTATATGAGCCGTAGAGAGTGTTGTTGTTGTTGTTCCCTAAGCTGCCTGGCCGAACAGCCCCGAGTCCCTGAGGAAGGCCATGGCCACGATCGGGCTTTCCCACAGAGCTCTCATTGAGTGTAGGTTGTGTTGTTGGCGTAAGTGGTTGTGTGAAATGCAGTCTTCTATGATGTGTTTAATGGTATGGGGTGCTGTGTTACATCCCGGGCAGGCGTCGACAACGGAGTCATCCAGTCTCTTCTGATAGCTCAGGAGAGCTGGATGGTGTCCGCATCTCAGCCTGGCCAGGTGGACTCTGTCCTCGCGAGGGAGGGAGGATTCGGAAGGATGGATTTCGGGAGGTCGTGCATGCAGCTGCGTGTTGTCTGTGAGTGAGTGGATGGATTGGCGAGAGATATGAGTATGGATGTGCTTCTGGAAGTTGGTTCGGGGTGGGCAGGGAGGGAGAGAGGACAATCATTGTGTGTGATACCGTGTGCTGGGTGTTGTTTTGATATTTCTTGGTGTCTGTGGGTGTGTTGCCATGTAGTTTAGTGGGTGGTCTTGGTTCGTGGAGGCTGCTGCCAGGAATTGAGTGCCTCTCATGTCCAGATGGTCTTTGACTTTGAGGATTTTGGTTTCTTGATGTAGATGATCTGTGGGTGCAGTAGCTGTGCAGCCTGTAGAGAGTGTTGGTGTGTGTGCGTGGCGGTGTGTATATGAGCCAAAGAGAGTGTTGGTGTGTGTGTGTGTGGCGGTGTGTATATGAGCCGTACAGAGAGTGTTGGTGTGCGTGTGTGTGTGTGGCGGTGTGTATATGAGCCTAGAGAGTGTTGGTTTGTGTGTGCTTGTGTGCGTGGCGGTGTGTATATGAGCCGTAGAGAGTGTTGGTGTGTATATGAGCCAAAGAGAGTGTTGGTGTGTGTGTGCTTGTGTGTGTGGCGGTGTGTATATGAGCCGTAGAGAGTCTTGGTGTGTGTGTGTGGTGGTGTGTATATGAGCCGTAGAGAGTGTTGGTGTGTGTGTGGTGGTGTGTATATGAGCCGTAGAGAGAGTGTTGGTGTGTATATGAGCCGAAGAGAGTGTTGGTGTGTGTGTGCTTGTGTGCGTGGCGGTGTGTATATGAGCCGTAGAGAGAGTGTTGGTGTGTGTGTGTGTGGTGGTGTGTATATGAGCCATAGAGAGAGTGTTGGTGTGTGTGTGTTTGTGTGTGTGGTGGTGTGTATATGAGCCGAAGAGAGAGTGTTGGTGTGTGTGTGTTTGTGTGTGTGGTCGTGTGTATATGAGTCATAGAGAGAGTGTTGGTGTGTGTGTGTTTGTGTGTGTGGTGGTGTGTATATGAGCCGAAGAGAGAGTGTTGGTGTGTGTGTGTTTGTGTGTGTGGTGGTGTGTATATGAGCCGAAGAGAGAGTGTTGGTGTGTGTGTGGTGGTGTGTATATGAGCCATAGAGAGAGTGTTGGTGTGTGTGTGTGGTGGTGTGTATATGAGACGTAGAGAGAGTGTTGGTGTGTGTGTGGTTGCGTGTGTGTCAAAGTATATGAAAGTGTGTGTAATGTTTTCTAGATATGTGTTTCTGGACCCCCTTCTCCCTCATCATATAATAGCCAAACTTATGGGGTGAATGTCTTAAAATCTCAAAACTAATGGGGCTATAATGAGAGAGAAAGCCCCATAAGTAAATATATACTCATAAAATAAGAGCATAATAAACTAACAACTCCGAAATACAAATTGATGTTGATTAATGTAAGTTGGGTAGTAGAATTGTTATGTATAGATAGTTTTAGGGCGGCAAGAACTGACTATTACAAAATATAGCAAACTATTACCTGATATTTATAAACACACACACACACACACACACACACACGCACACACACACACACACACACACACACACACACACACACACACACACACACACACACACACACACACACACACACACACACACACACACACACACACACACACACACACACACACACACACACACACACACACACACACACACACACACACACACACACACACACACACACACACACACACACACACACACTTACTTTTCAAGAAGCCTCAGTTGCCAGAATCACTAACATTAATTAACTTTGGTCTAGCATTGAGCAATCGCATATATTTGATAATTAAATCTGTTAAACTGGAAAACCCATTTCATGAATGAGTGATTGACTATTCAATGTTCGCTCTTTTTTTTTTTTTTTTTTTTTTCCTCACCAGAGCAAACTGGCAAAGTTATTTGCTGGCGAATAATATTGCATTAATATGCAAATATCGTTCAATTCATATAATTAGGTACCATGGGAAAAAAAACATATACCATTCGAATTAATATATCTAGATCAGCACTAATTAATAGCATTAATAAGATCGTTTTAATTACAGTAATGTCATGTTTTCGAGAGGAAAGTTTTTAAGCGGAATAATTAACAGTTTTACATAAATAATAACATTTTATTTTGACGTGAACATATTATTATTATTAAAACCATATCAACAATATACACATGTATATTTTAAGCCCACTTCTTTGTTTTATGAAAATATAAATATTATATAACTCAACTGGACCTTTAATTAATATCATAATATCGATGAAGATACATTCCAACATTGTCAGTAGAGCGTCGGCTGCTGATCAAAGGGTCAGCGGATCGAGGCCCCACTGTCAAAATGTTATTGGCAGATGTCAAGCCCTGGACATTAATCTGACCTAGCGATTCGTGACAAACGCCTAATTGTTTATGGCCACCCCTTTTCGGGAATTACGGCGTCTGGCAAAATATATATTTTTTTTTAGACTATTCTTATACATTTCACATTTGCTGCCTCACAGATTTATCCCCAGATTTTGAAGCAATATTGATGTGTGTGTGTGTGTGTGTGTGTGCGTGTGTGTGTGTGTGTGTGTGTGTGTGTGTGTGTGTGTGTGTGTGTGTTATTTTCCGTAATGATGATTATTAATTATAGGAAGAAGTCACACAACTGCCTTTCTATTCCCATTTGTTTTTCATCGGTTTCATTTTATTCTCTGATTTATATTGCCTTATTAAATATCGCTAATAGGCCTTCTGGATAAGCTAACCAGTTGATTATGATATCAATATATTAGAGTTCGACACGGAAATATTAATTGGTAAAAGTCCTAAAAATCACAGTACAAGATATTAAGCCTTTCACCGTGAACCACAACGTAATCTAAAATCCACGCACCCACTCGAGTCGATTGTTTTAATTTTCTCGATACTTAATGACAAAATATAAAACTGCTATGTCTCTGCATATATTATTGCCAAGCTTCCAGAACATCATATGTGGCTATTAAAACGTTTCAAAAGTTGAGTAATTATCCACTAAGACGCATTTCTTTAATATTTGCTGGCTATTATTAGACAATTTTTATTCAGATTAGGAAGGGTATATGGAAGTCATGGTCGGAAATTAGATAGTCTTTACCTTTTTAACTTCCACAGATCCTTACTAAGCTGTAATATATCATCTGATTCTAGCCAGAATAAACAGTCAAAATACGTCATGATCCTCAAGGGGTTAAGATGGAACAAGCCAATTTCTCGACAGTTTTAAATATATACTGTAGACTATGGTTGTCTCTTTCTGTACCTAAACAATATGTGAGAAAGGAACTCCCAATTAAAGTTTATCTAAGCCACAATGAGGGTGTTGACGGTCAAACGTCACATATTTCCCTTGACCCTCAACTTTCGATCCATAATTGTTATGGGGGGGTCACCGGATTTTTTTTATCTTTCTCTCCTTTTCTCTCTTTCCCTGGATTGTGTCCATTCGGCCCCATTCAGCCAACTGTTTTAAGACGTTTATCCTCATCCAGGTGTCGATTTCTTCCTGGCGAGCGATAGCGAGCCAGCATTGTATGGAGAAATCCGGCTTCGCCGGAGAAATTTTTCTATCGAAAAATTTACAAATTTAGCTTGCTGTCAAAACAAAAATATATATACTTGTATGCTGGCTCTACCGCTCGCCAGGAAAATATTGACACCTGGATGGGGGTAAACGTCTTAAAACAGTAGGCTGAATGGGGCCGAATGGATACAAGCCAAAGAGAGAGGGAGAGAAAGAGAAATAAAGCGAGGTGGGCTCCCTTAAGTGGAACAGGGCCCTGGGAGGGGCTTCGGTAACCTGAGTCTTTCCGCACTCTCGTCAGCCCCTCGCCTGGGAGCGGCTTCGGTCACTTGGGCATTCATAATGGTAAAGCTGGGAGTTTTCTGTGGAGGCGCTCAGTTATGGCCTTGGCCTTGCTCGGGACCTTGAGGCTGCTCGGTCAGACAGCCTGGGGATCAACAACAACAACAAGAAGAAAGGTGTTGGTGGGTGTCAGGAGGAGTCTCGGGTTGTGAGGCTCAGTGGGGCCAATTAGTGTCCTCCAGGCTCAAGAAACACAAAGGGGAAAAATGTCAGTGTTGTGACCATACATCCTCGCAGTTATTGCTGGAAGTGTTGTTTCATGGTATTACTTCCAATGTCAGTGTTGTGACCATACATCCTCGCAGTTATTGCTGGAAGTGTTGTTTCATGGTATTACTTCCAATGTCAGTGTTGTGACCATACATCCTCGCAGTTATTGCTGGAAGTGTTGTTTCATGGTATTACTTCCAATGTCAGTGTTGTGACCATACATCCTCGCAGTTATTGCTGGAAGTGTTGTTTCATGGTATTACTTCCAATGTCAGTGTTGTGACCATACATCCTCGCAGTTATTGCTGGAAGTGTTGTTTCATGGTATTACTTCCAATGTCAGTGTGGTGACCATACATCCTCGCAGTTATTGCTGGAAGTGTTGTTTCATGGTATTACTTCCAATTAGGATTTTGCAAGTCATTATATTCATTATAATTTTTCATATAACTGGACCAAACATATTGACAACTAACCTCGTATAACTTTAAAAGAACTAGAACAACCGAGCTGATTATTTCCACTATTTGGGACTTGTCAACCAGAAACAAGCTTTTGGTATTATCACATTGGAATCGACAAGTAGACTAAAATGATATGATTTTAGGAGACTGAAATATTAGAACATTTTGATTCAGACGATGCCAGACCCTAATTGCCAGACAAAACTGCCGACAGGAGCACATGCATAACACCGGCTTTAATAACAGCCATATAATGACGCAATAAATGTTTTTATTCTCAGCCGGGACTCGAACCACTGACAGTCACTTATATTTATATTATTTTGTGAGGTGTATCTAATGAAGCAATCTACACTCTATCCCATCTCAGTCCTGTCTATTCTCTCCCAGGATGATCACGGCGAGGGACACAATCACCAACCCAGTCCCAACTAGGAAAGATATTGGTTATTATTGGTTGTATTGTGAGATTGTTTGTGTTGATGGTCTTCTTACACAACAATAATGACTTGGGGGGGGGGGGGGTAATCTCCTCTCATACAAGCATCTTCTTTCCCGAGGCTAGGGATTGTTACTCGTCATCTCGCGAGGTCTCTCTCTCTCTCTCTCTCTCTCTCTCTCTGTCTCTCTCTTTCTCTTTCTGTCTCTGTCTCTCGCTCTCTCTCTCTCTCTGTCTCTCGCTCTCTCTCTCTTTCTCTCTCTCTCTCTCTCTCTTTCTATCTCTATCCATGCTACGTTTATCCCAATCCTAGCCTACTATTCAAGCCTTCAAGTGAATTTCAAACCCTGCTCAAATATTCACTTCCGATTGCACGCACGGCTATTTACCGAATAAAGCGGAAATTGAGGAGACATTTTTCTGCTGTACTATCCTTAGCTTCCTCTTCCCATAAGTTTGGACTTTGCTATCTCTCATAAAATTTAGCAGTGACTACCTCGGTGGGACCATAAGATTTGTGTTGCCAGTGTTATATACAGTATGTAAGTCTCTCTATCCCTCAGTCTTTACTGTAACCATTAATAAACTACCCCCAATCTAGTTGTCGATATAAGTGCAAAGGATCCCCCTAAATGAGAAATAGAATTATGCAAAATGCAAATAAAGCCAATATTATACCTACAATCGTTGTAAAACTAGATGGCGTTTCCATAATATATTTGTATACCACGTAACAGTTACTGTCATCGTAGAAGAAAACAGTAGGATGCAATACCATCATCAGGATACACATCACATACCTTTAACTGACTTGGTAGTGTAATGGTTAGAGTGTTTAAGTTCTACACCTGGTGTCTGGGGTTCGAATCCCTGGAATACCACATGCTTTCATTAATATCATTTGGGGGTGATTGATGTTAAGAGTGAAAATTAATGTAGATGATTTTATTATCTACATGTATTGTGTAACACTCTAAAGTATTCTGTCTCTTCAGGGTTACTTCTTGTTCTTAGAAAAATCTATTGTATATTTTCTTCCTCCGCCGATCTTGTCAATAACCCCAGCTGTCTTCTGTATAACCTTATGATCTTAGAATCAATCATTGTATTTTTCTTCCTCCACCGATCTTCTTAATAATCACCCCAGCTGTTCCCTGTCACCATTATATTATAAGTACCTCTCACACCCCCACCCTCTCTTCCTTCCCCTTTACTCCAGATGTCTCCCAGCCTTACCAACCATCACTCTTCCTATCCTTGATTACCCCATTGATGCCTTGGGGCCCTCCTCCTAGTTATATCGCCCACCTCTTCCCCCCTCCTATTTGTGCTCCTCCCCCTTCTGCTCCTCCAATTTGCGTTCTCCCCCGCCCCCACCCGCCCCCACCCTCCTCTTCCTTCTTTCTCTTTGTATCGCTACCCCTCCTACTTTTCCTCCCTCTATTTGCACCCCTCCCCCTCCCCATCCTCCTCTTCCTCCTTCTCCTTGTGTCCCCTCCCCCTCCTCTTATTTGTGTCCCTCCCTCTCTCCCACTTTCCCTTATTATCTTTGTGCCCCCCCCCCCCCTCCTCCTATTTGTGTCCTTCCACCTCCTACTCTTGCTCCTGTGTGTATCCCTTCTTCCCCTCCACCTCTTCTTCTCCTCATGTATCCCTCCCCCCCCCCCCTCTACTTCTTCTTCCACCCATGCTTGTGTCCCGCCCCTGCCTTTCCCCTCACTTTTGTCTCAATTTGTGTTCCCTCCCCACCCCCCTCCTCTTCTCTTATTTTGGTTTCTCCTTTCTTTGTATAGGTTCGTTCTTCTCCCCTCCCTTTAGTCTCTTCTCCCACCCACCCATCCTTTCTGTATTTCTCTGCCTACATGTATATATATATACTGTATATATATATCGAACCTCGTCATAGTTGATCCATCTGCCACCCTCCTGTTCAAACTTCCATAATGTCGCCCCTTTCACCTTATCATAACTTGGTCCAGCCTCTCAAATTCTCAATACATGACCCCTCCCCCCCCCCCCCCCCCTCCTATCCTCCCCGCCCCCATCCCCTCACCTTCTCTGTTATCCTGTCCAAACTTAAACTTACTCATCGCCTAAGAGGGTTTCACCCCTTTGTTCTATGGCATCTTACTCCCCCCCGCTCCCACCCACCCCATCCCGCCACTCCACCCCAAGTCCTCTTGACCTCTTACTCCCCTCTCCCTCCACCCAACCCCTCCTCTTGACCAATTACTCACCTCTCCCACCCACCCCACCCCTCCTCGTGACCTCTTACACCCCTCCTCTTGACCTCATGCTCCCCTCTCCCACTCATCCAACCCCACCACCCCTTCATATAATGAATAAAATAGCCTCACATAACTTATAATGATATACGAAAGATATCACTGTAGTTCTAAGGCGTTATAAGGACGTATGTATCAATTGTAAAATTGATGAAGCTACTCACGTAAATCCGTGTATTAGTTTGTGAAGAGATTTCCTTATATATAGGTACACAAACAAATAGACAGCTAATATCACAATATCTACATCAAGACTTAATTAATATACTGACAAAGATTCATGAAAATTCAGCCATTAGCTAATGAAGAATACTGCTTACAGACAGACAAACGAACAGACAGGCAGCCAATATCACATAATCTCCGCAAATTTAGTTTTGCGGAGCTAATTACTGCAGGAAAAAAAGGGGTACTCACAGTGTACATTGAGCTTGTATATATGATTCCTCTAGGGCGGAGGTGGAGAGGATGGGGTTCTGTATACGACTGGTGTACACCACCCCGTAATCAATAGGTTGGGGCAGGACCCACACACTATTGTGTGTGGGTCCTGGGTTGGGGCACCATCTGTAGAGTTGATACAGTCTTGTTCACTAGTCGCACCACCTGGACAGAGAGGGAGGATGGAAGAGTTTTATTAGCATGACAATTGTGGAGCTAATATTTGAGCGTATGCACAGATCGGATATGCATGCTTACAGTAACATTTCTTTGCACAATCAAACACACAAACATGGACACGGTGATGAACAAATACACAATAATTAACAGTATCTATTATGACCAAAGTAGCGGAAATCACCAAGTATATTAGCTATCTAGTTTCAAGCACAATCCAGTTGATATAGCCTTTGGTTTGCTGTAAATAGTAGGATTCTTAAGGTGCAGACCGTTCCTCCATTAATATATGGATACAATTATTGTAGAGGAAAGTTGAAAAATTCCTCTTTAGATTATATATTAAATACAAAAAAGCTTGCCAAAGAGCACACCCCTGTAGGGTTGGAGAGGCGTAGACCATCCCTCCACCAGGATATAAGGGGCTCTGGTCTGCTGTCCGTGGCGGCACACTTCAGGGCCTCTGTTACCCCGGCAGATACATACTCCTGGGGGCCCTCCACCTTCAGTAGCGAGATGATCAACGGCGCCACTGTTGTGAAAAAAAGAAAACCAAAGGATGAGATTATCAAGGATAAGTTAGTGTGAGGTGAAGAGGCTGAATGAAAAGAAGTGGTTAAGAGGAGTAAGAGAAGTGAAAGAAAATACGAAAGAAGTGAATGTTTTAATAGGGAAGGAGCGAACTGGGGATAGAAAAGAGTGTAATTGGGAAACCAATTTGTATGAAAGAGCTAGATCATGTCCCATTGACGGTACAAATAACTCAGACCATCTGTTACCCCGGCAGACAGGCTGTATAGGAGTCAGAATGTTTGGCAGGGACATCACTGTATGTAGAGAGCAAGTACGGAGCATTATTGGAATATTTAGCGACAGTAATGAAGACGACAGTCAATTCATGGAAGTTAACCCACGCCGGGATGATTTTCCTGTCATTCACTTAGCGTTCATGTGCGTAAGTTAAGTAAGGGGAGATTTCCACTTGATATTTTTTTTTTCTGGACACCATTTATCCCTCATGTTTAGCCCCATTGCTTTTGAGATTTTAAGGCGTTCGCCCCATTATTTTGGCGATTTATAAGAACTTTCGCCTCATTTATATCACTTTTACGATCTTTCGTGCCATTTAGATGTCAATTTTTCCTGGCGAGCGATAGGGAGCCTGAAATTTAAGAGGAACTGGCCTTGGGCCGGGAAATTTTTCTACCGAAAAATATACAGATTTATCTTATTTCACGATGTGACGGTTCCTGAATAATGATATTACATATAAAATTATAATATAACAAGCTCATAATGTTAAGCATGAACATGTTATTTGAAAGACAGCCTGATATTTATATAATTATATTATATATATTGGATAGTAATAAATATTGGGTGTCCGCAGCCAACATTAATCTACCACACACAGCCAGCAGCCAATATCGGTAGTTGGCCGGCCGGATATTTTGTATCCCGGCAATATAGTACAGGGCATACTGTTTAATGTGTTTATATATACTGTATATAAATTACATACATTCATTCATACATACATACTGTACATACATACATACATACATAATACAAACATACCGGTACAAACTGTACATACATACCGGTACAGATTGATACGATATCAGATTGATAATTCAGATGTTCTAAGCAATATCACCGTTACAGAGAGAGAAGTATTGAATTGTTTAGATAAACTCAAGGTAAATAAAACGCCAGGACCTGATACAATCTCGCCTAGAGTTCTAAAGGAAGCTAAGAATGAGCTCTCCAAACCACTGACATTACTATTCAATAAATCCTTGCAGTCTGGAACTATGCCTGATCAGTGGAAGCTAGCCAACGTAACACCGATATTCAAAAAAGGCAGCAAATCCCTACCCAGTAACTATCGTCCAATTAGCTTAACCTCAGTTGTATGTAAAATGCTAGAAACGGTCATACGAGACAGACTCGTAAATCACTTAGAGGAAAATAACATACTTAAAGATACTCAACACGGCTTTCGTAAAAAACGTTCCTGTTTAACAAACCTCTTAGACTTCTTCCACGATATCCTCAACCTCTACGATGAGAGTAAAGCTGTAGATATTATATACCTTGATTTTCAAAAGGCCTTTGACAAAGTTCCCCACAAACGTTTACTGCTAAAACTAAAAGCGCATGGAATACAAGACGGTGTGTTGAAATGGATAGAAAATTGGCTCAGCAACAGAAAGCAAAGGGTAGTCATAAACGGTAAGGCATCTAAATGAACCAATGTAAGTAGCGGGGTACCCCAGGGATCGGTACTAGGACCAATTCTCTTTCTAATTTACATCAACGACATAGATGAGGGTCTCACCTGCACAATCTCAAAATTTGCTGACGATACAAAAATTGCAAATAGCGTACTCTCAAAAGAACAAGTTGACGATATGCAACACAATCTAGATAAATTGTCATGTTGGGCCCAAATTTGGCAAATGAGTTTCAATGCGGATAAATGTAAAGTACTACATGTCGGATACCTAAATGAGAAAGCAAACTATTCGATGAATGGCACTCAGCTTAAGAATGTAAACAGAGAAACTGATCTGGGAGTAACAATATCGAGTAACCTAAAACAGAGTCAACAATGTTCAGAAGTTGTTAAGAAGGCAAACAAAATAATTGGCTTTATAGGCAGGTCATTTGAGCATAAATCCAAAGAAGTTATCCTAACCCTTTACAATTCCTTAGTCCGCCCTCTTCTGGAATACTGCGTTCAATCCTGGTGCCCTTATTACCAAAAAGATATAAACAAGCTAGAACGAGTTCAACGTAGAGTTACCAAAATGATACCTAGCCTAAAGAACAAACCATACGAAGAGCGTCTTAGAGAATTAAATCTATTTCCTTTAACCCAGCGCAGATTAAGAGGCGACTTAATTCAAGTGTTCAAAATCATCAAAGGCATCGACAATATGAACTGTAGTAAGTACTTCACTATCGACCAATCTAATTACACGCGGGGAAACGGTTGCAAAATTATTGGTAAATCTTTTAACTCGCACGAATCTAAGAATTTCTTCTTCAATCGAGTTGTCAACTTGTGGAATGGGCTTCCCCGAGACGTTATAGACTGCAGCACCGTTGATTCATTTAAATTCCGCCTAGACAAATATCTCGCATCAAACCCGCGACTGACTGCGTTTGTAAATGAATAACTTTATCCTCCCCTCAGTTACTAACCCATATGTCCCCTACTAACTTCCTAGTCCTGCCACGTTAGTGGCAGGGCAGTAGTTCCCTTTCCAATGTTCCCCTACCCACTCTAAACCACTGTTTGGACACTTGATCCTCAGTGTTTTGGAGGACAAGCAACCTAGAAGGGTCACTAGACCTGTTGTTGCTTGATTTCCTTTGTACTCCTTTGTACTCCTTTGTACATACATATCGATCTTGATATTATGATATGTATTATTCAAGATTGATTATATTCAAACAGATACACTATAGTTTACTTTTATCTATTTAGGTTATGTGAGAAAATATTATGATAGAATAAGCTAGGTTGGATAATATGAGTTCCGCTTTATAATGTATACGCGAATTGACTCAACACGGTAGGAATATTATGTCAATGTTTCGGGTACTAACTATTGCCCGTGACAATGATGGATGATGATGACGATGATGATAATGTATACAAACCATTATAGAACCTTCAGAGCTGTATGTGTATTGACTAACGAATGAATTTATGTATGTTGAATTACTGTTTGTGTACTGTTCACGATAAATGGTAGCTGTTGTGTGAATGTGATGGTTCATCGATACTGATTGGCTTTGACGTTCAGGCCAGGGTTTTCATGGGATTTTTGTCTTTTCTCTCCCTCTCTCTGGCTTTTATCCATTCGGCCCCATTCATCTTACTGTGTTAAGATATTTACCCCCATCCAGGTGTCAATATTTTGCTGGCGAGCGGTAGCGAGCCAGGATATATATATTTTTGTTTTGACAGCAAGCTAAATTTGTTCATTTTTCGATAGCAAAATGTCTCCGGCGCAGCCAGAATTCTCCATACAATGCTGGCTCGCTATCGCTCACCAGGAAGAAATCGACACTTGGATGGGGATAAACGTCTTAAAACAGTTGGCTGAATGGGGCCGAATGGATACAAGCCAGAGGAAGAGAGATAAGGAGAGAAAGATACAAAAAAGCCGGTGACCCCCCTTAAACCAAGATAGAGTAATTGACACGCAGCTTTACCGTGTTACAGGTTAAGGGAGGAGGGTTCATTTTTGTTGGTCGACGTTTTAATTTATTCATTATATTATAGATGTGCGTGTGAATTTGTATTTTGTTTTTGTGTGTTCATTGTGTTATGTTTTGTTTTCCCTATTCTGGCTCTGTCTTGAGTCGGCCACCCCCACCCCCCAAAACAAGAAAACAAAGGGAAAAAGAGGGAACACATAGGAACAGTGGGGATTGGACCTGAGTATATAGAATAGAGTAGAATACAATTAGTTTCCTCCCTAGACCTCCAGCAAACTTAAAAAATACAACCCCAGGATCCCCCTTCAAGATATATTTGTACATTTTTCGGTAGAAAAAATTCCTGGCCGAAGGCCGATTCCTTCTAAATTCCAGGCCTGCTATCTCTCGCCAGGAAAAAAATCGACACATAAATTACGCGTAAAGTCTTAATATTAACAAATAAAAGGGGTAAAAAGTCTTAAAATCGCCAAACTAATGGGGCAAACGTTATAAAACCTTAAAACTAATGGGACTAACCATGAGGGAGAAGGGGGATCAGAAAAACCACCCATCTGCCCTTAAATACTGAAACTATAACTATATGAGACAGCATATCACAGCTAAAGTCTGCATGTTAGGATACGTGGAAGCTTGGCACTAGGTTGATGAAACAGGACTATTACACTCATGCTTACTGTAAATTGTTTTATGTATGTACTAGGTTCCAATCCATGTATGCAAATTTGTGAATTTGTCCTTTTTTAAAGTTGATATTAGAAACAAAAACTAAGAAACATCAAATGGTTCATGCCCATCGGTTGTATTTACATTTATCTAGAAATCAATTTTCTACCCATTTATACAAGTAGCGTAAGCGAATCATAAGCTTCATCATTCATACATATATATGTACATACTGAGGCACATACCCCATAGATGGGGGGGCTGACTTGAGACAGAGCCCGAACAGAAACAACATTTAAAGTCTTAAATCTTAGGGTCCGGGACCGCTTTCGTGTTCCCTCACCCCTTTCTCTGTCTCATCTAGTAGGTGAATTTTATAAGGGTAGGGGGATTCCTAGCCCCCGGCCCACAGAAGGAAAAGTAGGACAGTAAAAGAGACAGACAGAAACGGCTAAGGTTGGGTAGAGAACGCCAAACATCAAGCAGCCTTGAGGGGTCGTTGAACCTGTTGTTGCTTGATTTCCTGTGTACTCCTGTGAACCAGCCCCATCTAGATAGATAGATAGATATATAGATAGTTATAATCATTCCCTAGACACCCACCAATAACAGCGAGGTTACGGTGGAGGACTTTGAGGGCCCCTGCTCGAACTCTACCCGGCAGCTGTACGTATCTTGGTCCTCGGGTCTCACGGGGTTCACTCGTAGGCTGGGAGGGTGTTAGTCCTGTTCGAACCTGGCCCGCTGTACGAACACTGTCTCGTCACTCCAGTGTCGACCACCGGTGTACCGAAAGTCGTAACTGTAGAGGGAGAAGATAATAATGTTATTCGGGTGGATGGGACTGGTCAGCCTTGGTTGGAAACGCATCTAGGGGAGACAAACTTATATAAATCTGGATTGATGGGACAAGTCAGTCTTGGTCGACAACCCGTCTAGGGGAATAAACCTTATGTAATTCTAGGAGGGAGCATCTCTAGCCGAAGCCGCTGGACGGCCGAAACTCCAATATACTAGACAGTAAACTACAGTAGATTCTTAAAGTCAATGGCTGTAAAGCTAACGTGTATTGCTTTGCCGATATTGACGTTTTTTTATTTTTACTGGCCTCTGTGCAGGCAGAATTAAAATATAATGCCTTTATGACATCCATAAGGTCTCTATTATAAAGAATATACATGAATGAAATTGTCAGGTCTGTTGAAGACGTTTGCTCTTGTATCAACGACTAATCTTAAGGTAGATCAAATTAGTTGATAGATTTGTTTATGAACATTTAATGTAGAGGCTGGCTGACCACTATTGCAATAAATGGATCTCGGAATCGCCAACTGACGTACTTGACGGAATATCACGAAACTTAGATGGAAAGAAAGGCAATATTTGAGATGAGTGGCCGTGAGGTTATTGATGCGTTATTCTTTCCCAGTCATCTCTGGTCCCTTTTCCGATGTTTCTTACTGATCCTCCCTACCTCTTTAAGGGATTGAGGGTTTGGCTACTGACTGAATGATACACAGCCGATGTAACAAAATGGTTGCAGTAATAACATTTGGACTATATTCACCAAAAACAATTCCTTGACAAACAATTTTACTAGAGCCCACGGTATGCATATGTTGTTTTCTATTTTTGTAAGAATATTTGCTTTGTGTAATATGTTAAAATTTGTATTCTACATATGTCATCAAATGATATGCCCGCTTTCTGATGTTGACTCACATACACACGATATATAGTATATACTGTATATATATACTGTATATAATATTTCAAGATCTGAAAATACAATGTGATATGCCATGCACCAATATTAAATCTGGCAATCATAAAGTGCCACGTTGAGTATTGGTGTCAGCAGGCGCCTTTTTGTCGACTCACAGTTCAACCGCTGCGGGTAAAATACATGGGGGCAATATTGGCGGGAGAGCGATTTCCTGCCGTTCCGATGATTAAATTTAGGCAATAAACTAGGGTTAGAAATATCGACTGTAGCGCATGTAGGCACAGTTTGACATCAAAGTTCGGAGAAAATTTGTTGCGACATTAGGAGTCTAGATAAATTGACTTACGACAGAGTTTTGAATTGAACTAGATTACAACCCAACAGAAACTAGGGAGGTTGGGGCCTTTGGGGCAGAGGGGTGGGGGGGGGGGGGGGGTAGAGGTGGTAGACAGGTCGGAAAGAGTGTTTTCTGAGGGTAGAGTGAAGAATTTTATATAAATTAATAATAATTATAATAATAATAATAATATATAATTTTGTGGTTGTTGTATAGAAAACTGTAATTATAAATTCGTTTCCAGAGAGAGAAATGTGTGTGGAGTTACATGGAGGGATAGACAGACAAATGAGGAAGTACAAGAGCGGTGTGGTGTGGATGTGGATAGGTGAAATCCACGAATATTTATGAGTGGGCTAGAGACTATGGCATCCGACTGTATAATTCCTTGTTATATAGAATGCAATGGTGCGTTTAAAGTGTATAGTATATTTGTAAATGTCCTTAATCAGTTGAATCCCCTTGAGAATTATGACACATTTTTAGCAGTTTTTATTGGCTATTATTACACGATTTTATGTAGCTTAGGAAGGATCTGTGGGAATTAATAGGATAACGATTATTTTAATCAACCCTCTAAATTCCACATACATTTCCTAATCTGAATAGAAATTGGTAGGGTGTATGTGAGAGAGAGAGAGAGAGAGAGAGAGAGAGAGAGAGAGAGAGAGAGAGAGAGAGAGAGAGAGAGAGAGAGAGAGAGAGAGAGAGAGAGAGAGAGAGAGAGAGAGAACAATAAAGAGAGAGAACAATAAAGAGAGAGAACAATAAAGAGAGATAACGAGATAAAGAAAGACCGCGCGAGATGACCAGTAAGAATCACTAGCCTCGGAAAAGAGGGGGGGGGGGTTAATAATAATTAGTAGTATAGTAGTAGTAGTAGTAGTAGTAGTAGTAGTAGTAATAAAAGTAGTAGTAATAGTATAATTATAATGAATATATATTGGTTAACATTTAAAAGATATTTCAGTTCATTACCATGAGAGACCATTGATAACAAACGGGGTTTTTTTCAGAGATAATTGCAGTGTGCAAATTGCAATTTCCTATTGTGTTGAAATTTTCTACGTATGAATTACTTATAAGTTTTTTTAGAAAGAATGTTGCATGCAAAACATATCTCGCTTTTGAAAATGTTTCTAAATACACTTGTGTTAAACATGTGTTGTTTCTATTTTTGCTTCCATCAAAGGTTGCGAGATATAGTCGGATTGATTCCTCATAAATTGAAAACTCGCTTTCGCTCACCAGGAATACACTCGACACCAAAATGGCACGAAATGCCTTAAAATTGACATAGAAATGGGGCGAAAAAGTTTAAAATTATCAAATTAATTGTGCGTTAGGTCTTACAATTTCAAAACTAATGGGGCGAAGTGTCCACATCACCCATTTGCCAACTTAGATACTTTAATTATTAGGACTCTCAGTTTACGTGTACCGGTATCAAAGAAAAAAACAAACGAGACTTCTCAACTGGTCGATGCTCATCAAAACGCTAAAATTCTGTTCCAAGTCAATTACTTCTAGATCCTCTCCCAAGAGTGAATAATCTGCTTTAGGAGAGGGAAGTAATGAAATGAAGAAACAGAGATACTGAAAGAGTGAATATTTGCTTTAAGAGAGAGAGAGAGAAAAAAAATGAAGAAATAGAAAGATCCCGAGAGAGTGAATAATCTGCTTTGGGAGAGAGAAAAAGAATGAAATACAGAAATAGAAAGATCCCGAGAGAGCCAAGAGAGAGAAAAGAAAGCGAGAGTAAAATCAGAATGGATGATCTTTTGGTGGTTAAAGTGCAGTTCCCTCTGGTCCATCTCTCCTCCTGAGGCTGAGAGCAGCTAGGGTGATGGTGAAGGGTGGTGACGGTGGAGGAGGATATAGTGGAGAGAGACAGAGAGAGTGAGTGTGTGTGTGTGTGAGACTGAGAGCAGCTAGGGTGATGGGGGAGGAGGATATAGTGGAGAGACAGAGAGTGAGAGTTAGTGTTAGAATCATAGTTAGTTACAGTTACATAGATACAAATACCATACAAATTTCTTATTCCTAACGAGAAAGAGAGAGGGGTCTGATATATATATATATATATATATATATATATATATATATATATATATATATATATATATATATATATATATATATATATATATATATATTTATTGATTTATTCCATGCACCATTCCTGTCGCCACATCTCCTTTAGTTGGCGATATCCAATAGTTCCTACTTACACTGTAGAGTTGCCAGTATCTTAGCATTTTCTGGTTTTATGCTATATTGTATTCTACTCTTTCTTCCTTTCTAGATTGTAGGCTCGCTTTCGCTCGCCAGGAAAAATCCGACACCTAAATGGTACTAAGGGTCTTTTACTGACCTAGAAAGGGGGTGAACGCCTTAGAATGTCAAAACTAATGGGGCTAAACATGAAGGAGAAGGAGGTTCAGAAACAAACCTCCCCTTAATGGAAAGGAAGAAACACATGCAATAAAGATTAAGGGGCGATGGGCAATTTGTATGGTCTATTTATTTATTTATTCCGTTATTTCTTAGTTTCCTCGCTAGACCTCCATCAAGCTTAGAAAAGCACCCCCTAGACCCCCACTGAAGATAAATTTGTAAACATTTTGGTAGAAAAATGTCCCGGCGAAAGGCCGGTTCCTCTTAAACTTTCAGGCTAGCCATCGCTCGCCAAGAAAAAATCGACACCTAAATGGCACGAAAGGTCTTAATTTTGACAACGAAATGGGGCGAAAGGTGTTTAAATCGCCAAACTAATGGGCCGAATGTCTAATAATCTCAAAACAAATGGAGCTTAACACGAGGGAGAAAGGGGACCAGAAAAACGACCCATCTCCCTTTGAAGAAGATGGAAAGAGGAGGAGGTTCAAAGAGGAATAAGCACAGACTGACACAGACCAAAGAGGAATAAGCACAGACTGACACAGAACAAAGAGGAATAAGCACAGACTGACACAGAACAAAGAGGAATAAGCACAGACTGACACAGAACAAAGAGGAATAAGCACAGACTGACACAGAACACAGAAGTTGAAAGAGGCAGAGAAGGAAAAATATAGATCCCTAATTGAATAGAACAGTCAAATAAACTAGTAATCCAGCTAACTCTCACAAACACCTCCTCCTATTCATTTCACTACACTTAACATGCATACCACACTTCTTTCCCACACACCTAAATTACCTCTAATGTACTTTGATTTCGGCTTTCTATCACTCTTTCAACCTTGTGGGGATCACATGTTACTGGCAACTTTACTTGTTGTCTCCTTCATACACATAGAACACAAATATTCACCAAACAAATATGCATGAGTCTGTGTTTGGTGTGGCAGGAGAGCCCGCAAGACCGATATAAACAAATCCACATAAACTGATCGTGGGCCGGAACTGCCAACCAATGAATTATAAGAGGGGAGGCCAAACATGTCTGCTCATTAGTCCCTCACAGATCAAACACCACCACTGCTGATGCCAGGCTCTCCAACATTAGTCTCTCAGATTTACTAATTGGATTATCTTTGCCTCAAGGTAAAAACTAACCAAAAACAAATATTTTGACAAGCATTTTGACGCGAGCCATGGCATAGTCAGTAGCGTGTTGGCTGCTGATCAAAGGGTCAGGGGATCGAGCCCGCACTGTCAAAATGTAGAAAAATGGTCCTCTCCAAAATTGCAGGCTCGCTACTGCTCCCCCATAACACAATCGACGCCTGAATAGGGTGAAGTGTCTTGTAATCGCCGAAAAAATTAGGTGAAACGCATATTATTCTCTAAACTAATTGCGTGAAACAGGGTGGATCCTAAAAGACCTGAAAGGGTTATAGGCGGTGGGCAAGATAGTGTAAGCGTGCACCCCCCCCCCCCCCTCCCAAACCTCCCAACGAAACTGTGTTTTTCTAAAGCCCTTGAACTTCCTGAACACGAATATGAATGTTAACATTGAACATTTTGGGATGCAATACCCGTTTCAGCCTGTTATTTGATATTTCCCAGCTTTCATGGTACAGAAGGGGGTCAAATGTACCCCTCCCCGTATTTGCCATAGTTTTGGTCGCAGAGGTAAAATTCAAACAGCATTCCAAAGCTTTCATTAAGTACTCCAGGTCAGTTGTTGGTATTTGACTTAAAGTCAAAAGTCAACCAATGAATTGAGGTCAAAGGTCAACATTGCTTTCCAGTTGAAGCATTACAGGGACCTCTTTAATTGACCGATCGTAATGAAAATTTGCATAATTATAGTATGTAAAGAAAGCACAAACAAAAACAAAGAAAATATTTGTAATAAACTATTTTTTGCAAAATTTAGAAAAAAACATATATTAAATAATTTGAGATTTTTTTGTTTACATTTGTCAACTAGATTTGTGTTCCACAACACATAAAAACAATGTTTTGGTACTGTAAAACCTAAAACAACAAAGGCAGACTGTGGCTCAGTTGAAATCTCTTGGGCATTTAACAGACACTTTGTTCTTTGGGAGTTACAGTAAACGAGAGTAAATCATGTTGGGTCCCCTCCACATCAACTCACTGTCTGGGGTTTTATGTTAGAGGTGACACCACCCGCTCATTCAACTCTCTAACGGAGTGCAAAGGGCCGCTTCTAGAAGCCATTGAGATGGCACCCCGACAGCCTCTTCTGTGGAGAAGGAATCTCACCGGCTATTTATCATTTATTGTGAGAATTCTCAGGCTGCCTACGACGGCAATTTCCACATTGTTATTTCGGCCTCATGAAGCAGAGTTGATCAGGGCGGCTCTACAATGGGTGAACGCCCTGTGTCCTCCTCTTCCCGTGGACATCCTGCTGGCATCAGACGCCTGAAGATGTATGCTTTTTACGTCTGATCCAAAAAATAAATTGTTTTAGTGTCATAGGTCAGGTCACAGTGACCTTTCTCTGAGGAATATAACAAATTATGAATATTCTGTTTGTGTTTATTTCCATTATCTGCCTTCTATGTTCTCAAATCCATGTTTTGTATGTGATAGGTAGGGTTGGTCCATTGATTGGATATGTGTAGGTAATTCAATGACTCAATTTGACCTTTATTGACCTTGGGTTTACCTTCCAAGGTCAAGTTAACAAAATGGTTGTGTTTGATCGAATTTTGGGTTGTTTTAAGTTTTACAGTATCAAAACCTTTCCTTGTGTGTTTTGTAAGACAAATCTAGGTGAAAAATGTAAAAAACATTTTCAAATTTGTTTATATGTTTTTTTCTGAAAATTTAGCAAAAATATTTGTTTAACAAAAGTGTTTTTGTTGCTTTCTTTACATACTATAATTATGCAAATTTTCATTACGATCGGTCAATTAGGGAGGTCTCTGTAACGCTTCAACTGGGAAGCAATTTTGACCTTTGACCTCAAGTCATTGGTTGATCTTTGACTTTCAGTCAAATAAAAAGAACTGACCTAGGAGTACTTAATGAAAGCTTTCGACTGCTGTTTGAATTTTGCCTCTACTACCAAAACTATGGAAACTACGGGGAAGGGTCCATTTGACCCCCCTCTGTACCATGAAAGCTGGGAAATATCAAATAAAAGGCTGAAACGGGTATTGCATTCCAAAATGTTCAATGTTAACATTCATATTCCTGTTCAGGAAGTTCTGGGGCTTTAGAAAAACACAGTTTCGTTGGGGGGGGGGGGGGGGGGGGGGTGCGCGCTGACCCTATCTGGCCCACCGCCTATTAAAGACGAGTGTACCGTACCTGTAGAAGGTTGGGTAGCATTCAAGGAGACTACATCAGACTCTTCTTCTTCTTCTTCTTACCTCTGACCGGGTATAAGCTATCCTAGTGTTTACTAGCCTTTTCCCCCTTTGAAATGACATTAGCCTAACCTAACAACTTTACCTAACCTATCCTAGTATTATGGGTCGGGGCTGCCGCCCCCACACCCCCGCTATTTGAAATCTTTGACAGATTTTTGGTGTATTTTTCTGTGAAAAGGGTATTTTTTCAATTTGTCAATAACGAAAATCCTCCATGCGGACTATATGGAGAAAAATATGGCGAATCTGTTGGTGCCTATTTTCCCTAGTAAATTGTTTCTAATAAGGCGGATGTAGTGTCCTTGAAGATTATCGAAGGTTGCAGGTGATGCTCCACGGTACCACAGAACAATATGGGTTTTATCTGCCAGCCCCCGGGTAGATAGGTCACACGGCACCTCTACTGTCTAGTTGGCCAACACCGTCAGTTGGGCCAGCACTGGAAGGAACAAACAGAACATATTGTTAGCTTGGGTTAGATAAATAGAGTGGTACAGGTTAATTGCCGGTATGTGGTATGTGGAGGGTACAAACATAACTTTTCATTCAGTTAGTTCGATTTGTTACAGAGAAGGTGAGCATGTTATTAACTGGGGGGGGGGGGGGGGCCTTTGGGTGTTCTTATTTCGGTATGTGAGTGTACATATATGAAACCAAAAACAAGATATCTTTATATTATAATGCCATAAGCTTACCACCTAGCACCTGTACAGCTGCATAAGTCTACCATTAGCGCCGAAAGAGAACGGGAGTAAAGCACAGCAACCAACTCTACAATCCTCCATTGAGTCATTGGACATAGTCCGGATCCCTGCCAACCACGGTGCATGCTAGAGTCTCTCGTGCATTATATATTATTAGCTGTGTATTCCTTTACATATGCCCCTTCTACCCTTACATAAACGCTCCCAGATATACCAAAGGAAGTTGCCACTACCATACTGTAGGACCAGAGCATCACCAATTCTATCACATGCTTTGGGGCATCGCCAGCTCTTTATCTGCGACTGTTGCTCTCGGCCCATTGTCTGCAGCTAAGGTTGTGACTGGCAGAATAAAAACAACTTTGTCTGCAACTTGTTATCATCCATTATCTGCAACTGAGACATCTACTAAATTAACTAAGTCAGTGACTGATTGTTGTGCACTACAATAGGAAGTGCACGTCACTACCAAGAGAGAGTTTACGACACCAGAGCTTTCTTTACTCCTTGTGACATCTACTTAAACAATCCTCAACTAAATACAAAATAAGAAGGCCTTGTGGATCCTTGCCGCTACGCCTTCATCGCCTCACAGACCACGAATCCGACTAGGGGCCATCTCTATCCTGCTTTTCGAAGCCTGGAGTACTGAGAGGAGTCTACTACCAAGTGGGCTATCTTCAATTTAGCCTAATTAATGTAAATAAATTGTCTTTCCGTGTGGGTACCTTGAGCCAGATAAAACACCTTTACTTTATATATGTATTTACAATATATATATATATATATATATATATATATATATATATATATATACTGGTATATATATATATATATATATATATATATATATATATATATATATATATATATATATATATATGGAGTGGTCTTGCCACTGGCCTGGTAATCCAAAGGTCCCGGGTTCAAATCCCGATGTATCAATGGGAAGATATTATTGGGATGGAATTTGTGCTGTACCTAGTATCAGTGCATTACCACAAGCCCACCGAAACGTCAATAAAATACCCTCATTGTTCCCTGATTAAATAGCACTGTATGAATATTCCCATATTCAAAATATGCTATAGGGGTGCAATGCCTGGTGAGTTATCTGCTCAACAGGTGGCGTTGTGTGTGTTTAAGTGTGAGAGTCCGAGTGTAGGGGGTGAGACAGTGAAGCACGGGAACGAGGTGGCTTCAGAGATGGGGTCGTTTCGGGCCATGAGTGAGCACCGTGCCTCATGTGAAGGCAAGATGGCAGGTGCTCGTTGTACTCTACGTGCTTCACATGTCTCACTCCCTAGACTGGAACAAGACCTCACGGGCTTCACTGTTCATTGTAAAGCGGTGAATGTTAAGGCTCTCAGCCGATGCCCGAGAGGAGGTAAGTTGGAATATAGAAAAAAAAAAAAAAAAAAAAAAAAAATATATATATATATATATATATATATATATATATATATATATATATAGAGAGAGAGAGAGAGAGAGAGAGAGAGAGAGAGAGCGAGCGCGTGTTACCGTTGTGTATGTTTCGTGTTGGCTGAGAAGCATTGGCTGATTTTCTTTGTGGTGTGTGTGTGTGTGTGTGTGTGTGTGTGTGTGTGTGTGAATAAATGTGTGTGACTATCCTAGTTTTGTAGATCAGACTGACCATAATGGTGATGAAAGCCTTTTTTGCAAAACAGCATATATATATTCTGTATATGTTTTGGGTTATAATAGAGCTGCAGTAAGCCGTTGGTTGTATTAAGAATGTGAGTCCGAAAAACATTATAACAACAGTCAGTGTCTGCATGAAAGGACGTGAATAATGGCAATGGTACCAACCTATGTCAAACGGATGGATTTATAGAATCATGTATATGAATAGTGTATGTGGATGTGTAGGAATTGTATGCATGTCTGGATATAAATATGTTTACATGTATTGTACGTGTGTGTGAATATAAAGCGTGTATGTATATTACATTCCTACATAAATGCATGTATGCGTACTCGGTTTGAAGTAGGCAATCTACAATTCGGAAACATTAATCGCTTTTATTGAAAAAACGGTAAGAGATCAACTGTGGAGCTCGGCCTGCGTATTTCATTTGGCAACATGACCTTGACCCAAAGAACGAGAATTCAGCAGAATGAAGAGTGGCCTTGTCAAATTAATGAAGCAATGATCTGCGAGTATCAAACGTTTTTCATTTTCCTTAATATCTTATTTTTCGTATTTGATAAAAATGCTACATTATGACGTGTCGGCATTGAATCAGCAGAGTTACATGAGAGAGGTTCCAATAGATTATATTTGATGTATTCATTTATGTATCTATTCATTCATTTATCTATTTATATATTTTCAATTATATATATACCGGTATATATATATATATATATATATATATATATATATATATATATATATATATATATATATATATATTCTTGTCTTGGGCCCCCCCCCCCAAAAAAAAAAGGAAATCAAAGGTGATCAAAGGAAATAATTAATTAATTTACCAAAATACAGGTACAAATCGTAATAACTCCATCAGTAGCTGGGTATACTTTTATCCGTGCAGGTGTATGTGTATGTTAATGTGTTTGGAAGTTTACACGTATACATCATTGTTTGAATAGATTATCTAAAATGTGCTTGACAATCAAATGATACGTAATAGAAAATGTAAGTGCATAGAAAAATAATTGATTACGTCTGTGTCAATTCCATAAGGATGTATATACAATTTAGGCACACAGTTTAACAAGGGTTCCACGGCTGTCAACACATGTGCATTAAAAACAACAACAGATCATTATATCAACAAAAATGGGCGACAATCAGAATACACATTTCCGTTCCCCAAGGACATGATCAGCAACAATAAAAAGGTTCGTTTAATAAGCTTCCACACAGGCAAACATGTCGTCATCGGTCCTAATGAGTCTGCTTATTAAGGGGGGCATGGGAGTTTCTCTACCTCTTTCTCCCTCATGTTTAACCCCATTAGTTTTGAGATTGTAATATATTCTCGGCTGGCAGGATAATAATACTTTTGTGAGGGAGACAAAAATAAAGTGTGTGTGTGTGTATGTGAGAGAGAGAGAGAGAGAGAGAGAGAGAGAGAGAGAGAGAGAGAGAGAGAGAGAGAGAGAGAGAGAGAGAGAGAGAGAGAGAGAGAGAGAGAGAGAGAGAGAGAGAGAGAGAGAGAGCATCAGAGAATCAGTCTAACAATATGAAACAGCCTGTACTACAGTATATAATTCTTTCTATTCCCAGCTGTTGTGAATTTCACCTCATATGCAATACTTGTCCATGTACAGTTGCCCACATATGTTCTGCTCCTCTCTGTGATCTTATCCATGGACATATAATGCGCATGATTGAATTACGAGTGTAGTTGATTATACAGTGGTTAACTTATCTAATTAGTCAACTGATAATCAAAAGAAACCACACTCGCAATTCATTCAGACTAATTGACTTTCACACATAAGATCACAAAGAGGAACAGTACTAATGCGGGCAGCTGTACCAACTCAACAGCTGTTCCTACTAACCATATACACTTGTTATTGAGGCGTTGCGGGTCAATAGCTTCCCTTCTGTTATGCGCGATAGGCGGGCCAATAGGGTGTCATAAGGGATGAAGGGTATTTTTTCTGGTCTCCCTTCATATTCATATTTAGCCCCATTAGTTTTCAGATTTTATGACGTTCGGCCCATTAGTTTGGCGATTTTAAGACTTTTCGACCCATTTTTCTGTCAATATTAAGATTGTTCGTGTTATTTAGGTGTCAATTTTGTCCTGGCGAGCGATAGCGAGCCTGTAATTTAAGGAAAACCGGCCTTCGACCGAAACATTTGTCTATCGAAAAATGTATATATTTATATTGTAGGAGGGTTTTTTTTTTTTTTTTTTTTTTTTTTTTTTTTTTATTAAATTTGATGGAGGTCTAGGGAGGAAACTATCTATCTATCTATATGCTCAGGCCCAATCCCAATTTTGGGGGTAGCCGACTCAAGACAGAGCAAGAACAGGGAAAACACAAAAACAACATAAAAAAAAAATAAACACAGATAAAAAACACAAACTCTCACACATCCAGGTCACCCAGGAGAAGACCCAGAGACCAGGGTTACCAAGGTCGCTCCAGCACTCCCCCGGCCCCTGACCACCAGGAGAGGTTCCGATCTCGGCAGGCAGACATGCAGCGGAGCCAAAGCGACAAGCCCTCCCACCACACTTCCAGGCACACCCTTCATATTAATCGTCTCCCCGGGCCAGGCGCCTGATGGACTATTATCTAGTCCAACTTGCGCCCGACCCCTTACTCCAAATGACCATGTGTTCACTCAACTATTCACAAGCATTCTCCATTCACTCCTGTCCACCACCACTTCCCCTGCCTGATCTATAGTCATTCCTCTATCATCCAAAGCCTTTCTTACACAGTCTCTCCATCTCAATGGGGGTCTTCCTGCCCTTCTATCTCCCCTTGTACCTGACTCACATATTCTCTTTGTAAGCCTTTCATCTCCCATTCGTTCAACATGACCATACCAGCTCAGCACCCTTCTGTCCACTCTGGCTGACAAATGTTCCTGCTGCCCCACTCTCCTACGTATCTCTTCATTTCTCAATCTGTCTCTACGAGTAACTCCACACATACTCCTCAAGCAGCTCATCTCCATCACATCCAGCCCTCTTTTCTCCTTTTTCTTCAGAGCCCATGTCTCAGCCCCATACATCACTGTTGGCACAACAATTCCTTGATACAGTGCACTTTTTACTTTCACTCCAAGATTTCTCGTCTTCCACATACTTCCCATTGCTCCGAAAACCTTCCTTCCTTCACACACTCTCCGTTTTACCTCCACTTCCATACCTCCACTCCTGCTTATTGTTCCTCCTAGATATTTAAAACACTCTACTTGTTCCAATATTTCCCCATCCAGCCTCACATCTAGATTCACCCTATGCTCTCCCCTATTACACACCATTACTTTACTTTTATTGACGTTCACCTTCAGTTTCCTCCTTCCACAAACCACACCAAACTCTTTGACTACCCGCTGCAGTTTCTCATCAGAATCCGCCACCAATGCTGTGGGAGGAAACTAAAATAGTATAACAATATATATAGATGAGAAGGTAAATACGCCCATCCTCCCTTACATTTTACACTGGCTTTATGAATCCAGGCCCTGAACTACCGTCTTAGAGCGTACAGTCACAAGCCATAATACGTATACCCCCATTCCAACTTGTACAAGGGACTGGAGTTCCCGAAAAGGGGCTCCAGTCTTGACGTTATTCTTGATTTACAGTAATAATCCAGAAGGGTTGATAGCATCTAAAATCCATTTGTAACTAACTGACTAAGTCAATCTGTATATAACCCAAATAAGATAATACAGCGTTATAATTGAGACTACCAGATATCCCAAATGGTTCAGAGTTAGTCTTTAAGGGGGGATGGTTCACTGTTTGGTCGATTTGTTCATGTATGCATTATTGTTCTAGTTTCCTCCCTAGACCTCCATCAAACTTAAAAAAAAAAACATCCATTAGTTCCCCCTTCTAGATTAATTTGTACATTTTTCGGAAGAAAAATGTTCCGGTCGAAGGCTGGTTCTTCCAAAATTACAGGCTCACAATCGTTCGCCATAAAACAAAATCGACATCTAAATAGCACGAAAGGTCTAAATATTAACAAAGAAATGAGGCGAAAGGTTTTAAAGTCGACAAACTAATGGGGCAAACATCTTAAAATCTGAAAACTAATGGGGTTAAACATGAGGAAGAAGAGGGACGAGAAAAACGACCCATCTCCCCTTAAAGGTTCAAAGATTCAAATAAATGTGTACCTATTCTGCCTGAATGTCCTCTGGGCAAGGGTAACTTCGCCATACTGGAAAGACTCTATATGATAACCCAACCCAGTGTCCTGAAAACTACCCCACCTTGTTTTAGGGGGTGGTTCCTGTTTGTGGATATGTATTGTATTATTGTATGTATTATGGTGTCATTAGTGCACTGTGTAATTTGAATCCTGATGTTGTTGCTTGTCCTTCTTTGTACTCCTTTTTACTCCCTCTCTCCTCTTGTCCTCTCACCCTCTCTCTCATCCTGTCCACCCACCCTCTCTGTCTCTCTCTCTCTCCTCTTGTCCTCCCACCCTCTCTGTCTCTCGTATTGTCCTCCCACCCTCTCTGTCTCCCTCTCTCTCATATTATCCTCCCACTCTCTCTCTCTCTCTCTCTCTCTCTCTCTCTCTCTCTCTCTCTCTCTCTCTCTCATATTATCCTCCAACCCTCTCTGTCTCCCTCTCTCATATTGTCCTCCCACCCTCTCTGTCTCCCTCTCTCACATTGTCCTCCCACCCTCTCTGTCTCCCTCTCTCATATTGTCCTCCCACCCTCTCTGTCTCCCTCTCTCATATTGTCCTCCCACCCTCTATGTCTCTCTCTCTCTCATATTGTCCTCCCACTCTCTCTGTCTCTCTCTCTCTCTCTCTCTCTCTCTCTCTCTCTCTCTCTCTCTCTCTCTCTCTCTCATATTATCCTCCCACCCTCTGTCTCTCTCTCTCATATTGTCCTCCCACCCTCTCTGTCTCTGTCTCTCATATTGTCCTCCCACCCTCTCTGTCTCTCTCTCTCATATTGTCCTCCCACCCTCTCTGTCTCTCTCTCTCATATTATCCTCCCACCCTCTCTGTCTCTCACTCTCTCATATTGTCCTCCCACCCTCTCTCTCTCTCTCTCTCTCTCATATTATCCTCCCACCCTCTCTGTCTCTCACTCTCTCATATTGTCCTCCCACCCTCTCTGTCTCTCTCTCTCATATTACCCTCCCACCCTCTCTGTCTCTCACTCTCTCATATTGTCCTCCCACCCTCTCTGTCTCTCTCTCTCATATTTCCCTCCCACCCTCTCTGTCTCCCTCTCTCATATTGTCCTCCCACCCTCTCCCGGGATGTCTTGTTCGCGCCACACAATAAGAATCTTCCCTCATTGTTGGCACGAATCGTTAAGAACATAGATTGTCCGGGGAAATTGTTTGATTGAAAGAAAGAAATGACAACTTTTGCGCTAACTTTCAGATATTTATTTAATAGAACGTATTTCTAGGTGATATCATTAGGTTAAAATATCATGGACTGCAAAGAATTGTCATCGAAATAACGTAACATTTGTATTAAAATAAAAAAAGTCATGTTCTTATATTTAAATTGTTTATACCAAGACAAACATGCAGATATATCTATCCAACACTAGCAAATATACACTTCAGAATACCTACGTAAGTGTATAAAACAAGCGTTGCAAAGCACCAAATGCCTCTGTCGAGTCGAAAAATATGTGTATCCCAGCCGCTCCAAACCCTTCTTCTTCCTAGTCTCTCTTCCCCTTGACAACTCTTTCGGCCGATCTAGTCCAACAAGCAGAACAACAAAAAGAAAAATGCGATGACCAGTAATAAGATTTTCGTCAGTTCCCAAGGAAACGAAAATAAATCGATTATTGTTTTGGCCTACACTACTGTCCCCCTGTCTATACCCCCCCTGCCAGCCAGAACTATCACACCCTGACTATTACTGTCCCCCAGTGTGTCTATAGCCTATCTATCTATCTCTCTCTCTCTCTCTCTCTCTCTCTCTCTCTCTCTCTCTCTCTCTCTCTCTCTCTCTCTCTCTCTCTCTCTATATCTATCTATCTATCTATCTATCTATCTATCTATCTCTATCTCTATCTCCTCTCTATCTATCTATCTATCTATCTATCTATCTATCTATCTATCTGTCTATCTATCTATCTATCTATCTATCTATCTATCTATCTATCTATCTATCTATCTATCTATCTATCTATCTATCTATATCTATCTATCTATCTATCTATCTATCTATCTATCTATCTATCTATCTATCTATCTATCTATATCTATCTGTCTGTCTGTCTGTCTGTCTGTCTGTCTGTCTGTCTGTCTGTCTGTCTGTCTGTCTGTCTGTCTGTCTGTCTGTCTGTCTGTCTGTCTGTCTGTCTGTCTGTCTGTCTGTCTGTCTGTCTGTCTGTCTGTCTCTCTGTCATCTGTCTGTCTGTCTGTCTGTCTGTCTGTCTGTCTGTCTGTCTGTCTGTCTGTCTGTATGTCTGTCTGTCTGTCTGTCTGTCTGTCTGTCTGTCTGTCTGTCTGTCTGTCTGCTTGTCTGTATGTATGTTTGTCTGTCTGTCTGTCTGTCTGTATGTCTGTCTGCTGTCTGTCTGTCTGTCTGTCTGTCTGTCTGTCTGTCTGTCTGTCTGTCTGTCTGTCTGTCTGTCTGTCTGTCTGTCTGTCTGTCTGTCTGTCTGTCTGTTCTGTCTGTCTGTCTGTCTGTCTGTCTGTCTGTCTGTCTGTCTGTCTGTCTGTCTGTCTGTCTGTCTGTCTGTCTGTCTGTCTGTCTGTCTGTCTGTCTGTCTGTCTGTCTGTCTGTCTGTCTGTCTGTCTGTCTGTCTGTCTGTCTGTCTGTCTGTCGGTCTGTCTGTCTGTCTGTCTGTCTGTCTGTCTGTCTGTCTGTCTGTCTGTCTGTCTGTCTGTCTGTCTGTCTGTCTGTCTGTCTGTCTGTCTGTCTGTCTGTCTGTCTGTCTGTCTGTCTGTCTGTCTGTCTGTCTGTCTGTATGTCTGTCTGTCTGTCTGTCTGTCTGTCTGTCTGTCTGTCTGTCTGTCTGTCTGTCTGTCTGTCTGTCTGTCTGTCTGTCTGTCTGTCTGTCTGTCTGTCTGTCTGTCTGTCTGTCTGTCTGTCTGTCTGTCTGTCTGTCTGTCTGTCTGTCTGTCTGTCTGTCTGTCTGTGTCTGTCTGTCTGTCTGTCTGTCTGTCTGTCTGTCTGTCTGTCTGTCTGTATGTCTGTCTGTCTGTCTGTCTGTCTGTCTGTCTGTCTGTCTGTCTGTCTGTCTGTTACACCTTCTCAGTGTGTCTATAGAATGACGTTATCTGCGGCTACGGAGGACCACGATTGTTGGTGGTAATGATGGTGGGTGGGTGGGTGCTGTGAAGGGTAGGTTGGGTGTGTGGTGGTTGGTGGAGTGGGTGACATTGTGTGTGTCCTCCTTGTATGTGATGTGTGTTTGTGTATCGTACGTGTGCGTGTGTGTATATGTATGTGGATGAGTATGTGGTTGTGTGAGTGTGTGTTCTTGAGTATGACCATGCCCTGTGTGCGTAAGCTTAGAGTGAGCTAGTACTGTACAGGGTGTCCATAAAGTCTCTCCCTGTTAAATACAAAAACATATTAGACATACTATGGTAGACTGAAACATTGGGTTTGCGGCAGTCAACAGCTAAACTCACCAAGTTATATTTTCACCAACCGTCGTATTCTTAGACGTGTGGGGTGGGCGTCATACAGCCCATATTGAACGAAGATATTGGAACCGAGTGTTAATTAATGAAAGTGAAGCTTAAAATATCCCAAATAGCCCCATAAACAAACGTCGAGAGGCCTTACATCCAGGAAGCAGCACCCCCTCCACCATGTTTAAAATAAATACCCCCAAGACCCCGCTTCGATATAAATTTGTCTATTTTTCGGTTGAGAAATGCCCAGGCCGAAGGCACTTCCCTCCTAAATGCAGGCTCGTTATCGTTCGCCAGGAAAAATCGACACCTAAATAGCACAAACGATCTTAAATCGTCAAACTAATGGGGTGAATGTCTTAAGATTTCAAAACTAATGGGGTTAAGCATGATGGAGAAAGGGGTCCAGAAACTCACCTCCCCCCCCCCCCCTCTTTCTCTTAAGGTTATTGATCAGGAAGCTGGAGTGATTGTGACGGTGACAATGAGTGAGTGGTTTAAGTGGCTGTGTGGCTATATTGATTGGGGATCTAGTGTGCTTATTGTGGTAGTGAGTGGTGCTGTGTGAGTGGGTGTGGTGGTTGTTTTATGAGTTAGTCTGGTTGTGATGTTAGTGTTGTGGTAGCTAGTGTGGTATTAATGGTAGTGGTGGGGGTGGTAGTACTGGTGATGGTCTAAATGGTAGTAGGGTGGTGGTGTTGGTGCTGGTGATCTGAAATGGTAGTTGGGTGGTGGTGGTGGTGGTAGTAGTGGTGATAGTAGTGGTGGTGGTGGAAGTGGTCTAAAATGGTAGTAGGGCGGTGGTGGTGGTAGTAGTGGTGGTGATAGTCTGAAATGGTAGTAGTAATGGTGGTAGTGGTGGTAATTATGGTAGTGGTAGTGGTTGTCAAAAGGTCTACCACAGTTTCAGGCTTCACGTTCCACTGATTATTAAACTGATGACCATGAGTGTGTTGGACTGCCGAGGGACCAAACCCGCTCTGACCACTGCCAGATCCACTGCTTCGCCACCCACACAGATATAAATACTCGAGATTTACCCCGTTATTACTTAGAGAACATTTATGTGACACACAATACTTTGGAATATATATAGAAAATTACTTGGAGAAAATTAATATATGACATGCTATACTTGGGAATATATATATAATAGACACATTCATACTATTCTCATCACTGATAGATCCGCTGCTTCGCTACCCACACCAATATATATACCCGAGATTAAGCCTATTATTACTAAGAGAATTCCATGTTCTCAAATATTAGGTCTGTACAACGATCTATAGTTTGATTTAGGGGAATGATGGTATAATGAGACACTATATCAAAACTACACATTGTTTTTATCTATTTCTCTTTTTACCAACATTCCCCTAATGTAATTCCCCTAATGTAACCTAAGTAATGGTTTGATTTAAGCCGGTATCACACGAGCGCTTTTTTCTTCAACATTGGTCTGGTAGCTTATGAGGTACGGTAAACATTACAAATATCTGTGTTGCATAAGTTAATCTACCATCAGTCTAGTTTCCGATACCAGTGCAAACTAATCAATAAACGTTGGAAGAAAAATGTTGATCATCGAATGTTAACTATAAAAGCTCTCGTGTGATACCGGCTTAAATCAAACCATTACTTAGATAAAATCATTAGTACACGTTACACTTAGGAATATATATAGAAACATTAATACTACTCACATATACTGTAGGTTTATGTAATATACTTGCAGTGAAAATTATATGTATCACATATAATATTATTATGTTCCTTCCAACAACCAACTCTACTCCTAAAATCGATTAATGAAATTTACAAACACATGTGGCAGTCCGTGGATTCGAACCCAGGACGCTCACACCGAAAATCAACACCTTATGCATCGCACCACGAAGACAGTTAAAGGATGGTGGACACTGCCTACGATTTATTATGCAACTTCGAATCCTGCATATCAATCTAAGCATGTACACACATCCCAACTGCAACTCACGTAGGCTATGCATGTGTGAATGGAAAGAGCAATTAATGGGGCCTTAACCACTAGGGAAGTCCTCTCGATAAATTACCCCTGAACCAATATCAATTATTATGTTCCTTCCAACAACCAACAAGGCAATTGTACAGTCTATAATAGACTGTATATTATATGCCTTATATATTATATGTGATACATATAATTTTCACTGCAAGTATATTACATAAACTTACATGTGAGTAGTATTAATGTTTAGTTAACATTCGATGATCAACATTATAACCTACAACTATTGAAATGTACAGAATATAATTAAGTCATTATTATGTAGTGTTACTGTATTGTACTTATTGATTTAAAAACTTTGATATAGTCTTTTACAACTCAGTCTTTTTTCGGTGACACTAAAAAAAATTAGTAATGGCAAGTTCATCGACTTGCGCCAAATAACCTAATTTAAACTCCTGTGTTTTGACTGCATCGCTTGTGTTAATTTACTCTCACCAAAGAATTAGGGTTACTATTTTCATGTTTGAAATAGTTAACAAATATTATAATTGTACTTCACTGCATAGATTCATAAAAGTAAAATTGTTAAGGGGAAGGGTTTATTTTTTTGGTCAATTATTTCGTATATATAATATTGCTTTAGTATCCTCCCTAGGTCTCCATCAAACTTTTAAAAAAGAAGCATCCATTAGATCCCCTTTCTAGAATAATTTGTACATTTTTCGGTAGAAAAATGTTCAGGCCGAAGGCCGGTTCTTCCATAATTACAGGCTCACTATCGTTCGCCAAGAAAAAATATCGACACCTAAATAGCACGGAAGTTCTTAATATTGACAAATAATTGGGGCGAAAGGTCTTGCAAACTAATGGGGCAAATATTTAAATATCTGAAAACTAATGGGGATAAGTATGAGGGAGAAAGGGGACCAGAAAAACGGCCCTTCTTCCCTTAGAAGCAGTCCCGGCAGCAACTCTCACACCATGGTCCCTTTACACACGTTTGTCAAGTCTCGGGATAAAAATATCCTCCACTCGGCACTTTTCATGTCACAGAAAAAATGTCTCCACTATTTTAGTTAGACTTTGGCTCAATGCTTTTATATTGCATTTTGTTTTTAATACGGTAATATATATAGTGTTATAAATTAAATTATCAGTTGGTTGTATTATTTGTAATGTATACAGAGATACACTGCAGGAGTTATGCAGTTGAGTACTATTATATACTGAATAAGGAATATTATTAATATAGGAAACATAATCACAAAATGCAACAAATCACTCAATTGCACTTTCCCAAATTAGCAACTTTTGCAAGGGGCTTTAAATGTTGCAATTAATTATTAATAAAGAATGGTACTTAATTTTGGTTGCATTATATTGTATGTATTTATTTATATTTATATTTGTTTATTTATGTATGTATTTATTTATATATTGATTTATTTATATTTGTTTATTTGTATTTTGTATTTTTTTTTTTTACCTAGTTGTGTCAGACAGAGACCTCACTTTAGCATCATACAAAGTCCAGAGTCGGGCTGTAATGAAAAAACTTCTCACATTCTCACTGGATATTTCCCTCTCAGACTACAGTTCTTTGTGTTCAAGGAGACTTAAGGGGAGGTTTGGTTGTTTTGGCCCCCTTTCTCTCTCATGTTTAACCACATTAGTTTGGCAATCTTAATACCTTTAGTGCCATTGTTGTGTCGATGTTTTCATGGCGAGCGATAGCAAACCAATAATTTAGGACGAATTTTGCTACAGACAAATGTACACATTTATCTCGAAGGTGGGTCTTGGGGTTATTTTTAAAGTTTGATGGAGGTTTTGGGAGGAAAATAAATGTATTAATTATATTTATTTATTGATGAACGAATAAATACGAATCTCCTCTCAAGTATTAGTTAGGCCCGGCATACAATACACACACGAGAGACTCTTACAGGGATAGCTTATCACGTATGTTAGATCTGGACGCTGTACTTGGAATATGCAGATCATCGGAGGACCTTATTATGGTTTTATATATAATCCATGTATAATATTAACCCATACAGTACCAGGGACGTCCTTTTCTTCATATTCTAGGAACTATTAGACGATTATATTCAGCTTAGGAAGGACCTCTAGCAATAATATGGTTTCAAACTATCTCAACCAACCCTTATAACTTCCACAGATCTTTCCAAAGCTGCATAATACCGTCCACATATAGCTATAATAAAATATAATACGCGTCGTTGGTACTCACAGGGTTATATTACACCGAGGACCATAATTCGGCATTACGTACCATTATTGTATATTATTGTTCACAACACTGAGGACCATATAACGGTATTGTGTACCTGTTACGTATACTGTTGATCATATCACAGAGGACCATATTATGATATGACGTACCGGTATAATTCTAATATATTATCAATCAACTCAATCTATACTATGATTTAGGTATAGCTAGGATAGGTCAGGCTAGGCTGGAGTATGTAGTTTGTCTTGATACAGAAGTGGAGACCAATTGTTGGACAAATTATAAAGTTACAATTATAATTATACACTACCGAAATATTTTGATAGGTTGCTTGAACTACAAAGATGTAACGTAATTACTGTCTGGGATTTACTGGTAAAAGCTACCCGTCTAGTTAAGGGGGTCACCGTTCTTTTTTTATATTTCTCTCCTTCTCTCTCTTTCCCTGGCTTGTATCCATTCGGCCTCATTCAGCCAACTGTGTTAAGACGTTTATCCCCATCCAGGTGTCGAAATCCGGCTTCACCAGAGACATTTTTCTATCGAAAAATTTACAAATTTAGCTTGCTGTCAAAACAAATATATATATATATATATATATATATATATGCTGGCTTGCTACCACTCGCCAGGAAAATATTGACACCTGGAAGGGGGTAAATGTCTTCAAACAGTAGGCTGAATGGGGCCAAATGGATATAAGCCAAAGAGAGAGGGAGAGAAAGAGAAAAAAAAGCGAGGTGGGCTCCCTTACAGGTTTGGCTAATGACTGAGTGACTGTTATACTGGTGTCGGGTTAACCCTTTCACGCATCAATACACAATTTGCGCCCTTGCTGGGATACTTATGGGGAGATGAGTCGTTTTTCTAGATCCCCTTCTCCCTAATGTTTAGCCCCACTAGTCTTCAGATTTTAAGATGTTTGCCCCATTAGTTTGTCGATTTTAAGACCTTCCGCCCTATTTCCTTGTCAATATTAAGACCTTTCGTGCTATTTATGTGTCGATTTTGTTCCAGGCGAACGATAGTGAGCCTGTAATTATGGAAGAACCGGCCTTTGGCAGGGACATTTTTCTTCCGGAAAATGTACAAATTAATCTAGAAGGGGGATCTAATGGATGTTTTTTTTAAAGTTTGATGGAGGTCTAGAGAGGAAACTAGAAAAAATAATTAATAAAAGACAAAATTGACCAAAAAGTTAACCATCCTTCCTTAAAAGCCTTTGTGACCATCAGGGGTGTTTAGAAGTCGTTAGGTTAGTTAATTCAACCTCTGCATTTGTCTTGGAGCTGTGGGCAGATTTTATTTATTTTTATTTTTTTATTTTTTATTTTTTTTTTAAGGAAATTATGAGATTCGGACAATTATTATATTTCTGAATACGAAACGGCAACCCCTGGTGCATAAATAGGTTAATCAAGTTAGTAATCTAGTTTGTTAGATTAAACTCTGCTTAGGGGTGATGGTTGCTTTTTCTGGACCCCCTTCTCCCTCATGCTTAGTCCCATTAGTTTTCAGATGTTATGACGTTCGGCCCTATAGTTTGGCGATATTAAGACCTTTCACCCCATTTCTTTGTTTATAGTAGGACTTTTCGTGGCATTTAGATGTCGATTTTTTCCGGGCGAGCGATAGCGAGCCTGTAATTTAAGAGGAATCGGCCTTCAGCTGCGACATATTTCTATCGAAAAATATACAATTTTTTGTCTTGAAGATTTTTTTTTTTTTTTTAAGCTTGATGGAGGTCTAGCGAGGAAACTAAAAATAAATAAATGAATATATATATATATATATATATATATATATATATATATATATATATAAATAAATAGACCCTCCAAAATATCCACTGTCCCCTTAAGAGAGGTTCATTGCCATCTATTGAATGCGTGTTATAAGACACCAGGAATAACACTCCAAATCTTGAACACTCTTGAACACTCTTGAACTCCCTCTCCTCTCTGTACTTTGACCTTCCACTTGTTCTCCCCCTCTAACCCCCCTTCTCTCTCTCTCTCTCTCTCTCTCTCTCTCTCTCTCTCTCTCTCTCTCTCTCTCTCTCTCTCTCTCTCTCTCTCTCTCTCTCTCTCTCTCTCTCTCTCTATTGATCCCATCCCCCCCCCCCCCCCCAACACAACATCTATATTCTTCGTACAGTCACGGCCAATAGAATCTATATAAAATATAGCATCCACACTACCGAAAAATGCACAAAGTCATCTCGAAGGTGGGTGCTGGGGGTAATATCTTGATGGAGGTGTAAGGAGGAAACTGAAAGTAAAGTAATATTAACCCTCTCCGACATATGACGCGAATTTGAGCCTATTAGGGATACTTTAAAGCCTTTGTTACCATCAGGGGTATTTAGAAACCTTTAGTTTAGTTACTTCAACCTCTGCAGTTGTCTTTTGAGTTAGCTGTGGGCAGAAAACTAATTTTGGAGAGGTAATTATAAGGGTGAGAGAACTCTATTTCTTGTTGCTAATCTGGCAACCTCTGCGTCATAAATGCGTGAAAGGGTTAAGGTGATTCAGCAGCATTGTATTATGACCAGAATGAATCCTCCATTAAACCTCTCATTATTCGAAACTTTCAATCATTACGAAAAATAATGTTGTTCGTGAATGTGCAGTGGGGGGCTAATGAATATATATATATATATATATATATATATATATATATATATATATATATATATATATATATGTTAGTAAAGCCAGGTAATAAATTTTCTGTAATACATACGAGGTTGAAAGAAATGGCAATTTCTGCGTTGGAAATTTTATTATTCAAAGTTTCCAGGTCTCTGATGAGTTTTCGCTGGGTGGCAGGAAGTAGATGAAGGAGATGAGCAAAATTCATGGTGGTACAGGGTTACATAAATGTACAAGATGATACAGGATATACGACGCGTTTCACTGGACAACCAGCATTATCAAGTAAGGAAGGAATGATATAAAAGGTAAACAGGAAGGGTATATATAGAGGGTGGAGGATCAGAGGAGGCGGAAAACAGGGGGCAAAAGTCTGCTATTGGTGGAAGGAAAAACTAGGAGAGAAAAAGGGGGTAACCGCTTCACGCATGCGCACTGGATGCGGGATGGTGGTCGATAGGTGGGGTCGAAGCTGATTGGCTGCGTGTCGAGGGGCGTGGCCTAAGTTGTGTGGCGCCTGCAGAAGACGAAGCTGAAGGAGGTAGCGCGGGGGGCTGCGTCAAGGTCACCGGGGGTGGGGATGGGGGGGAGGGGGGGTGTTAGGTCCTGTAGGGTAGTGCCTTTTGGCAGAAGGAAGGATCTGAAGGTCCAGAGTTTGGTTGTTGATGTTGGGATGTAAGGCTTGGATATATAAAGCTTCGAGTATAGGTAATCTCCTTGGGTCACTTTCTTTATCGAGTATGGTGGTGTGTTTCTCTAACTCGTTGCGTGTGAGGTGAGGGTGGTTAGGGGTGAGATAGTGGTCTTTGATGGCTCCAGCCTGAAGGTGAAGAGTTAACCGACGTGAAAGACGAGTCTGCGTCATACCAATATAGGAATGAGGTCCACAGTCCTCATAATTACAGGTATGTTGGTAAATGACGTGATCGTTGGTCATCGGGCTCTTTATCTTGGTGGAGGCTGGTTTGTTGCGGAGAACGAGGTTGGAGGTCTCATCAGAGACCTGGAAACTTTGAATAATAAAATTTCCAACGCAGAAATTGCCATTTCTTTCAACCTCGTATGTATTAAAGAAAATTTATTACCTGGCTTTACTAACATAAAACTTCACGAGAATGCCAGACATCGCACCAGCACCCTCCAGTTTCGTGAAGAACTGGTGAAGGACCAAATAATTGAAAAACGTGAGCTCGCCAACAACCTTCGTAAAGAACGAGATGCTCTTCTACGGATTTGGGAAGACGAAACCCCTCCAGACCACCTCAAAGCCGAAATCAACACAGCCCTCGAACAACTCCTTGAACAACACAGAAGACAAGCCGAAAACACAACCATAAAAAAGCTTGCCCGTCTTTATGGCGGAAACTTAAAACTACCCAAACCAACAAAAGGATATAAACCTTACTAACACCATTCTGACCCTGGACCAAGAAGACCTCCTCAACAAAGGCCTCAACTGCCACTACAGCTCCAAACCTGGCCCCCACCGGAAACGCCTAGAAACGGAAATCCTCCTGGACGACATCCTACGACTCAAGAAGGATGGCAAGGTCACCACTACTCCCGCCCTACAACCTACTCTCCTCGCTGAAGCCGCCAAAACCAGAGGAACTCACCATAGCAAAATACTCAACAAACAACACTTCCAAGCTGCCAAACTATTAAGAGACAACCCCAACATTATCATCCGTCGTGCGGATAAAGCTTCCTGCCTCGTGATCCATGACAAGGAGGAATATCTTAGAAAAATGGACGTCATCTTAAGTGACAACACTAAATTTAAAAAGATCACCCGCAACCCAACCGACGAAATCAAACGTATTGCCAACACCACCATCACCGCCATCAACGCCAAACAAGGAGGGATCCACCTTAAAAAACTCGTCGGCGGAATACACCCCTGGTTATGCGTACGGAACCATCAAAACACACAAACCTGGGAACCCCCTCCGCCCCATCATCTCCCAGATCCCCACTGCCACCTACCAGATCGCCAAGGCCCTGAACAACCTCCTCACCCCCTACGTGCCCAGCCAATTCAACCTTAACTCAGCCCACGATTTCTTGGAAATTTTACGAGACGCCCCCCGTAACAACAACCACACAATCGCCTCTCTCGACGTAGAAAGCCTGTTCACCAACGTGCCAGTGGATAGGACCATTGACATGATTCTACGTCGAATTTATCATTGCCCTGATACTCCTACACTGGACATCCCGGAGAAGGCCCTGAAAACACTACTGGAGCTATGTACCAAGGAGGCCCCCTTCCTTTGCCCCCGGGGCAACATGTACAAGCAGATAGACGGTGTGGCGATGGGCAGCCCCCTAGGAGTTCTTTTTGCGAACTTTTTCATGGGTACCATCGAGGAAGAGCTCCTGGCTGCCCAACGACCCGCCGTCTACTGTAGATACGTGGATGACATCTTCGTGCAAATCAAGGACCTCCACGAACTACAGGAACTCCAGCGTCGCTTCATGACCTCCTCCGGACTTAACTTCACCTTTGAAAAATCTAACAATGGACAACTCCCCTTCCTCAACATCCTCGTAGCTCTGAACGACCATGGGTTCAAAACCACCGTCTACATTAAACCAACTAACACAGGACAATGCCTCAACGGTGATAGTGAATGCCCCCGCCGTTATCTTCTATCCTCCATCTCCGCCTATGTTAGGAGAGCCCTCACGCACTGCTCTACCTGGGCCGACACCCACCAGGAACTAGAAAGACTATCCCAAGTTTTAGTAAATAACGGATACTCCAACTCCGACATCTCCAGCACCATCAACCACCATCTTGAAAAATGGTACACCCAAAGCCCTCCCAACATTGACCCCCCCAATGAAATTAAGATCTTCTACCGCAATTACATGTCCTCTGAACACAAAAATGACGAGGCCGTCTTAAAAGAAATAATCTCCAAGCATGTCCACCCAACCAACCCGGAAAACAAAATCAAATTAATAATTTATTACAAATCCCCCAAGACCTCCAACCTCGTTCTCCGCAACAAACCAGCCTCCACCAAGATAAAGAGCCCGATGACCGACGATCACGTCATTTACCAACATACCTGTAATTATGAGGACTGTGGACCTCATTCCTATATTGGTATGACGCAGACTCGTCTTTCACGTCGGTTAACTCTTCACCTTCAGGCTGGAGCCATCAAAGACCACTATCTCACCCCTAACCACCCTCACCTCACACGCAACGAGTTAGAGAAACACACCACCATACTCGATAAAGAAAGTGACCCAAGGAGATTACCTATACTCGAAGCTTTTTATATCCAAGCCTTACATCCCAACATCAACAACCAAACTCTGGACCTTCAGATCCTTCCTTCTGCCAAAAGGCACTACCCTACAGGACCTAACACCCCTCCTCGCCCCCCGGTGACCTTGACGCAGCCCCCCGCGCTACCTCCTTCAGCTTCGTCTTCTGCAGGCGCCACACAACTTAGGCCACGCCCCTCGACACGCAGCCAATCAGCTTCGACCCCACCTATCGACCACCATCCCGCATCCAGTGCGCATGCGTGAAGCGGTTACCCCCTTTTTCTCTCCTAGTTTTCCCTTCCACCAATAGCAGACTTTTGCCCCCTGTTTTCCGCCTCCTCTGATCCTCCACCCTCTATATATACCCTTCCTGTTTACCTTTTATATCATTCCTTCCTTACTTGATAATGCTGGTTGTCCAGTGAAACGCGTCGTATATCCTGTATCATCTTGTACATTTATGTAACCCTGTACCACCATGAATTTTGCTCATCTCCTTCATCTACTTCCTGCCACCCAGCGAAAACTCATCAGAGACCTGGAAACTTTGAATAATAACATTTCCAACGCAGAAATTGCCATTTCTTTCAACCTCGTATGTATTAAAGAAAAAATATATATATATATATATATTACATTATTATTATATCATTTAGTATTTTTTGTTCAACTTTCCTACCTAGACCTCTATCAAGCTCATAAAATACCCCAAAGAGCCCCCTTCGACGTTAATGTATGCATTTTTTCCGTAGAAAAATGGCCGGAGGCCAATTCAACCTAAATTGCAAGCTCTCTATCGCTAGACAGGAACAAAATTAACATCTGAATGGAACGAAAGTTGTTAAAATTGACAATGAAAAGGTTTGAATGGTCTTAACATCGCCAAACTATTGGGGCGAATGTCTTAAGCTCTAATGGGCTACGCATGCGAGAGAAGGAGGTCCAGAACCATCCCCTAACCCCCCCCCCCCCCCCCCTACCCTTATCCTATTGTTTGGTAATGGTCTGCGTCACTTTATCCTCATCATTCCACACCACTTCCCCCGAGAGGCCTCCATCTGGCACAGCCGTCCTTAATCATTATTGACCACAGGGGTTCTTATATGTCGCTATTATTTAGTTTCCGCATATGTCACCTCTGTAAAGCCGGTATCACACGAGCACTTTTTCCCTCAACATTTATACTCAACACTGGTCTGGCAGCTTATGAGGTCAAAATTTAATACATTGCTGTCACCTAAATTGATCTCTCACCAGTCTAGTTTTCAATACCAGGGCAAAATATTCCAGAAATGTTACCAGAAAAATGGTGATCATCGAATGTTGACTATAAAAGCTCTCGTGTGATATCGGCTTTAGGCTAACTGCTACAAGGATTTGACACGATCATTTCCTTCGGTTTTGTTTCATTACTTTAATTATGTCCTCTTTTGTTTTGTTTTTCTTCCTTTAATTATGTCCTCTTTTTGTTTTGTTTTTCTTCCTTTAATTATGTCCTCTTTTTGTTTTGTTTTTCTTCCTTTAATTATGTCCTCTTTTTGTTTTGTTTTTCTTCCTTTAATTATGTCCTCTTTTTGTTTTGTTTTTCTTCCTTTTTCCTTCATTACTTTAACCCTGTCCTCTTTTGTTATTTTGTCTTCTATTTTGCCCTATATACTGTATATGAAGGAGACAAAAGGCAAAAATGCCTGTGACAAATGTCACGAAAGGTCTTAATATTCACACAAATATTGGGCAAATGGTGTTAACTCGCCAAATTAATGTAGCGAACGTTTTAAAATCTTACAGCTAATGGGAATTTGTTTCCTTCACTTGTAAACGACTATTTCACAGTTGATCACTCAAATTACCCAAAAGGAAATGGTTGTAAGATAATTAGACACAAATTTAAGTCATATGAGGCGAAGCATTTCTTGTTTAATCGATTGGTAAATTTATGGAATGGACTACCTAGTGTCATTGAGTGTAGTACTATTCAAACTTTAAACAAATCGACATGAATATCTCGCTCTTAATCCCCGATTAACTGAGTTTACAAACGAACAGCACCATTTTATACTGTGCTATCCTCTCAGGGTTTCCCATACGATCCTTAGTTTAGTTACAAGCATCCTCGTAAGGATTAATTGATGTGTCGTTACATAGAGTTACATATATACACAGACCCCGAGGTCCTTATTAGGCAGTCCGGCCTTATGTATTTATTTATTTAATGTTTGTTGTATTTTTTGTTTTCTATATCACCCCAGACTCCTCGAGATAGAGGCCTAGCATACCCTTGACAGTGTTTATTGTGTCGCTCTCAGAGAGAGAGAGAGAAAGAGAGAAGGAGAAAGAGAGAGAGAGAGAACAAAAAAACGAGAGTGAGAACGAAAGTGAGAACAAGAGAAAGAGATTTTCACGTCCATCACCAAACCCAAGGCAATCACAGGGGAACAAAAACCAGAATCCCGGGCCATCCTCTCTCTCTCTCTCCCACTCATCTTAATAGTGGCTCACATCAGCGTTCCACCGTGATCCGAGCCGATGCCGATTCATTAGTTCCGCCAATGGAGAGCCGTCCTGGATCTGACGTGGCGTCGGGCCCTTGGATTGGCTTACTGGCCATGGACACCCGAGAGAGAGTTACATATAGTTACATAGATACAAAGACTTCACAGACCTTACGGTCCCTACTAGGCAGTCCGGACTTAATGCTAACATAGAATTTGCTACAAAGTGGAAGGTAAGGATAGCAAAGCAGAAGGCTCTCTCCCCACCCACCAATCCCTCCGCCCTTGGGTCGGCATAACATTCAGTTGGGAAAACAAGGCCACCAGCAGAATGAGAACATTTCTACTGGGAAATTCATAGTAAAGAAGGAAGTTGAGAAATATTGTATACTACTGATGCTTAACCCTTTTATTTATTAATTTATTTATTAATTTATTTTTATTTTATTTATTTTGTTTGCCTATGATACTCCAACCTCCTTGAAATGGATGACTAGACCCCATTAGAATGTGTCCATTGTATTCCATTGTACCACTTTCTCTGGCAGTTTGTTCCACTTTTTGACAACACTGTAGGTGAAGAAGTGCTTTGTGACATCGAGATTCACCCTCCTGGTTATTAGTTTCATTCAATTTCCCCGAGTTGATGAACTATTATTGAATTTGAACAGTGAATCTACATCAATTTTGTCAAAGCCCTTTAATATCTTGAAACACTCAAATAATTTATCTCGCAATTTTATTTTCTTAAGTAAAACGAATTTATTTTCTTAAGTAAAACGAATTTATTTTTTTACTCTTTCATGATATGATTTATTTCTCAGTGACGGTATCAACTTTGTCGCTCTACGCTGCACTGACCCGAGTTTCTCAATGTCCTTGTTCAGATAAGGAGACAAAAATTGCACGCCATATTCAAGATGGGGCCTCGCTATGCTTTTCAATAACGGTACTATAATGCTTTAATTTTTATAAGTATAATTTTGTTTAATATATCCCAATGCTCTATTGAGAGAGAGAGAGAGAGAGAGCGAGAGAGAGTGTGTCACAGAGAGAGTGAAAGAGTGTGTCAGAGAGAGAGTGAGAGAGAGACAGTAAAAGAGAGAGAGAGGAGTTTTATCTCTGACGATGACGCCTCTGGGAATGATTGCGCGAAGCCTTTGTCGGGTGTTTGATGGATAATGTACCCGTGAGTGAGAGATGCTGATAGTGTGTGTGTGTGTGTGTGTGTGTGTGTGTGTGTGTGTGTGTGTGTGTGTGTGTGTGTGTGTGTGTGTGTGTGTGTGTGTGTGTGTGTGTGTGTGTGTGTGTGTGTGTGTGTGTGTTGTGGTGTGTGTGTGTGTGTGTGTGTGTGTGTGTGTGTGTGTGTGTGTGTGTGTGTGTGTGTGTGTGTGTGTGTGTGTGTGTGTGTGTGTGTGTGTGTGTGTGTGTGTGTGTGTGTGTGTGTGTGTAAGATATATTTACAAAGAGTTGCTAGAATCATGTTTATGTGAAAGAACTTGCGTTTCGTGTAAATGCTCTTGGTGATAAAGGAGATCAGAAAGTTATAGATTATCATAGTTTAAGTATAATCAGTTTCCGCAAATTTGTTTGTCTATGTCCACAATATTCTTTTACGTTTTTTGTGTGGATATTTTGACAGTGATAGATCGAGTGTGCGTTCAACAACATTTATTTGTTTTCCCATTGCCGGGCAGTGATTATATCTTAAACCTATTTAGGTGCAGCTGTAGTATATATATATATATATATATATATATATATATATATTTAGAGAGAGAGAGAGTGTGAAGGTAAAGGTAAAGGTAGGTGGAGGGGTAGGGCGAGAGAGAGAGAGAGGTGGGAGGGGAGGTACGGTAGTAATAACAATACTCCTACATTCAACCATTATCGTTCCGGAGCTTCACATACGGCTGTTATTTGTCTCGCTACTGCCAATAATTCACCTGTCAATTACAATTAAAGGGGGATGGGCGTATGTATTTGCTTATTTATTTATATGTTTATTATGTTTTAAAGTTTCCTCGCTAGACCTCCATCAAGCTTTAACAACAACAAAAACCCTAGACCCCCTTTCAAGATAAATTTGTAAATTTTTCGGTAGAAAATGTCCCGGCCAAAGGCCAATTCCTTAAACAAATAAAGGCTTCCTATCCCTCGCCAGGAAAAAAATCGACACCTAAATGGCACGAAAGATCATAATATTGAAATGAGGCGAAAGGTCTCTAAATCGCCAAACTAATGGAAGGAACGTCTTAAAATCTCAAAACTATTATGATTCACATAAGGGAGAAGGGGGTCCCATAAAGCGACCACCTCCCCCACAAGGGAACAACGATATCGTGCTGATCGCTTTTATCGACATCCAATTAAACAGGCAGTATACGAGGGTACGGTCTGAAACTATAAATCGGTTAATAAATTACTGGTTTTACT
>CM064567.1:18298966-18466466 GCA_032716605.1 Paralithodes platypus
GGGGGCAATCCATCAGGGCCCAGATTCACCGAGATAGCTACGGTCTTTTGAATAATTGCAATTTTTTGAGGAAGTACAGTGGCGCTAATAAGTCATGTCTCAGCTGTCTTTATGTGTGGCTCGCGATGTGCTGTATTAATGTCTGCGAGATGTTGAATAGGGTGAGTAAGTGTAGTAACCTGTTTGTAGGTCTCACTCGAAACGAATAAATCGAGTTTTAGATATAGCTAAAACAAACTATTGATCAGAATATACTTGGTGCCGAGACATCACTTATTAGGCCGACTGTACAAAGATAAATTATTAGGCAGCAATAGGCTGCACCCAATATTTTGATTTGTGATGGATGAAAGTAATGTTGACCTTAATTCTTACTGAAGATACTCTTTCAAAGCCAAATATGATAATAGTGTGTATCCCCCTAAAACTATAAATGTTTGTAGCTTTAACATCCGTATTGCCAAAACCATGCAGTTGGTCAATTATGGGCATATTATAATTCGTAGAGAGTATCCAGAATGCAACTGACTATAAAATTGGCTTTGTGTTTTGCAATATTGTGGATCCTGTGCAGCTGCTCTGGCCTCGTTCACGGTAATATGTTGCAATATTTTCCATTTTTAGATTCCAGCAGGGCGGCCATTTCAGTTACCCTCCAGATTATGTGACCTTGTTTTATGTACAGTACGTACACATGGCCACATTAATGTCCGTGTACCCCGTGATTTTATGTATGGAAGGAAACTTAGTTTGATTAACTTACACTAATAATTTGCAATAAAACAGTGAATTGGTCACACACACACACACACACACACACACACACACACACACACACACACACACACACACACACACACACACACACACACACACACACACACACACACACACACACACACACACACACACACGACCATTTTGCTAGATAGGTTTGTACATTTTCGGTAGACAAATTTATCGGCCGAAGGCCGGATCCTCTTAATTTATATGCTCGTTATCGCCCACCAGGAAACAATCCGCTTATAAATGGAACGAATGCTCTTATAATTGCCAAACTAATGGGGCGAATGTCTAAAATCTTACAACTAATGGGGCTGAACATGAGGGAGAAAGGTATACAGAAACAATAACAACCTCCCCTTAAAACTATTTCAATGACTCCTCTAACTTACATAATTTATGTTCTTTCGAAGCTGAATACAACCGCCTGAAGGTAGCTTGGTTACCATGCAATATAGTGAAAGGATTGAACATTTTGTTTATGCTAGATGGAGGTCTACGAAGGAAATAAAAACAATAATGAATAAATATATATAATACATCGAAATATAAATAAATATACTATACATATATATATATACAGTATATATATATATATATATATATATATATATATATATATATATATATATATATATATACTAATAGATAAACCCTACCCCCTTCAAACAATCTATTTTATCAATTTCACTCAAACAACAAACACCTCACAACGAAATTAATGAAAACATGTGTTCCACCGGGATTCGAACCTGGGTTACCACACACAGATTTTAAACACTCTAACCATTACACCATCAAGGCCAGAGTGTATAAACATCCTTGGGCGGTGCGGGGATCGATCTGGCGACCTTTTTGGAGTCCAGCCTAATAGTCCCCCATTGGCCATAATATATACCGGATATTATGGGTCTCTCTATTCAATGTATCTACTCCGACGTTTTGGGGGTTTATTGTGATATTTTGCTTGATTATTATGGAAGGCTTTGGTTGTGTTGGTCATTTTCGAGCAATGTATTTTCTAGTTAGTAACCTGACGAAGCTATCTGCGAAACGTTATCAATAAAGAGTTCTTCTTCATATAGTGCTTATAATTACTGATTTGTTAGTGTTCCCCCTAGAAGACAGAAATGTCTGTCAGACCCTCTTCAAACTAACCCCCCCCCCCCCCCTCCAAGCCCTTTACATTAAAACCATAGGGCCCCCCAAACCCTTCAACCTAAGTTGTACGTTATTTCCCAGCAGAAGACAATTTATCTTAAATTTCCAGGATCGCCATCACTTGCCCGGAAGACAAATAAATCGACTATTGATTAGGGTGAAGCGGCTTCAGATCTCCAAACAGATGAAGTGAGTCAAGGAGGGTTTCGCATCACAGAGATGAAGAGGGGTAAAAGCGAGATGAGGAGAGGAGAGAGAGCAAAAGAGAGAGAGAGAGAGAAGAGAGAGAGCGAGAGGGAGGAGAGAGGAAGAGAGAGAGAGAGGGAGAGAGAGAGAGAGAGAGAGAGAGAGAGAGAGAGAGTGAGAGAGAGAGAGAGAGAGAGAGAGAGAGAGAGAGAGAGAGAGAGAGAGAGAGAGAGAGAGAGGAGAGAGAGGAGAGAGAGAGCGAGAGGAGGAGAGAGAGAGAGAGAGAGAAGAAGAGAGAGAGAGAGTAGAGAGAGAGGGGAGAGAGAGAGAGATAGAAGAGAGAGAGAGAGAGAGAGAGAGAGAGAGAGAGAGAGAGAGAGAGAGAGAGAGAGAGAGAGAGAGAGAGAGAGAGAGAGAGAGAGAGAGAGAGAGAGGAGAGGAGAGAGAGAGAGAGAGAGAGAGAGAGAGAGAGAGAGAGAGAGAGAGAGAGAGAGAGAGAGAGAGAGAGCATGAGCATGAGCATGAAAATGTGAGGTAAGTAGGTGTTGCAGCCTTTTAATGAACATCAAGTCCGTGTCACTTGAGAGAGAGGGTGTGTGTGTGTCTTTTAAGTGGGTGGCTTTTAGCTAACGTAAAATGTTTCACTCGCCAGAGAGAGAGAGAGAATGATAGATAGGTAGATGCATAGAGTGGTAGATAGAGATATTAACTGCATTACCTGACCTTCTAGCGTGTGTGAGTTTAGTGGTGTCATGTTTGAGTGTTCTTGACGTGTGGATATGTCGTGTTTAGAATAGTCAACGATTGCAGGCGGTTAGGTTGCGGTGGACTATTTTGATCTACCAGTAATAATATACGATCTGTCAGTTTAATTCCTATGTATTTATACAAACAAATCTATTTGCTGGCTATTATTAGACGATTTTATTCAGATTAGGAAAGTATATATGTAAGTCAGAAGGAAGGATCATTTTACCCGTATTTGTCCATTTAACTCCCACATATTTGTCGTAAGCTGTATAAAATCGTCTAATTATAAGGAGACTCTACTGGTAAAACGTGTCATTATCCTCAAAGGGTTAATTTAATTATGCTCGTATTTGTTAAGGTGTGTTCTTAAAGCATGATTGATTGGGGAGGTGTGGTGGAGTGGTCTTGCCACTGGCCTGGTAATCCAAAGGTCCCGGGTTCAAATCCCGATGTATCAATGGGAAGATATTATTGGGATGGAATTTGTGCTGTACCTAGTATCAGTGCATTACCACAAAGCCCACCGAAACGTCAATAAAATACCCTCATTGTTCCCTGATTAAATAGCACTGTATGAATATTCCCATATTCAAAATATGCTATAGGGGTGCAATGCCTGGTGAGTTATCTGCTCAACAGGTGGCGTTGTGTGTGTGTAAGTGTGAGAGTCCGAGTGTAGTGGGTGAGACAGTGAAGCACGGGAACGAGATGGCTTCAGGGATGGGGTCGTTTCGGGCCATGAGTGAGCACCGTGCCTCATGTGAAGGCAAGATGGCAGGTGCTCGTTGTGCTCTACGTGCTTCACATGTCTCACTCCCTAGACTGGAACAAGACCTCACGGGCTTCACTGTTCATTGTAAAGCGGTGAATGTTAAGGCTCTCAGCCTATGCCCGAGAGGAAGTAAGTTGGGAAAAAAAAAAAAAAAACAAAAAAAAAAAAAAAAAAAAAAAAGCAAATTCTTTGGTTTACTAATTTAATTTAATAACATCCATTGCATATTTGGGAAATGTTGTTGCTTTCACAACTCTACGGAAGTGTCGAATTCCTCAAAGTAGTATATCCTTATCACTTACATGCCACGAGTAGTACAAAAGATTATAACAATATATGAAAAATGGAAATCTACAAAAGGCCTACTGGCCCACACGAGGCAGATCCCTTTTGCCGTAAAAAGCAATTGTGTGACACAAGCTTAACGGTGACATCCTTTTTATGATCTGGTAACTATTATGCGGTTTTATTCAGCTTAGGAAGGGTGTCTACCCGTTAAAAGATTAGAGACCATCTCAATGAATCCTTTTACCTTCCATATATCCTTCCTAAGCTTCATAAAATCGTCTAAATGCAGCTGAAATGTAAACCAAAATACGTCGCCGGTACTGTAAGGGTTACGTGTTCGCCTTCTCTGTAGCTGTTGTTTATCACTGTGTTGCCTTTTCCTATTTGTCATAATCCTCTCTCCCTTCCCCTCTCTCCCCCTATTGTTCTTATATCCCCTCTCCCTTCCCCCTTCTCTCCCCCTATTGTTCTTATATCCTCTCCCCCTTACCCCATTTCCTCCTCCCTCTCTCCCCCTATTTTGTTCACACCCCCTCTCCCTTACCTTCGTGCTTGACCCCTGTCCTCTCCTTCACCTTTTCACATCTCTGCCTCCAATTCCTCTCTCTCACTTCCCTCTTACGTTTCATTATTTGTTGGAGTCTTAATTCTGCCAACTGTTAGTGTTGCTTCCTGGCACGACTATCTCTCTGGCTTGTTATAATTTTATTTTTTTAATATATTGTAATTATTTTGTCCGTGCATCTTTTCTCGGCTCCTTTAGGTCCTTGCCTTCTGTCCTTGTTGTTGCCATTAGTCTATTTCCCTTTAATGTGGGAAAGGGATGGGGGGGAGGGGGGGTTCTGGACCCCCTTCTCCCTTGTGTTTAGTCCCATTAGTTTCGATATTATTTTAAAGATATTTGTCTCAGTAGTTTGGCGATAATAATACATGTATCTCCATTTTGTTTCAATATTAAGACCTTTCGTGCCATTTAGGTGCCAATTTTACGGCGACCGATAGTGAGTCTGTAAAAAAGGAGGAACTGGCCATCAGTCGGGCCATTTTTCTTCCTAAATATCAACACATTTACCTCGAAGAGGGGTGTTGTTGGTGCTTTCATAAGCTTGATAGAGAGGTCTATGTAGCAAACTACCCCCCCCTCCCTCCCACACACACACACAAACACACACACACACCTCCCCGTGGCGTAACTGATAGCGCGTCTGGCTCACAACCAGAAGGTCCCGGGTTCGAGACCCGGGTGGGGAAGAGACATTAATTTTGGGCAAGTCTCCTAACGGTGTAGCCTCTGTTCACCTAGCAGTATAAATAGGAACCTGGTATAAGTGGACGAAGTTGTGACGTCCCATCTGGGGTTGGTGATCCGTTATAAGGTGAGATGGGTATCGTACTGGTCAACCTAAGCTACTGGTCAACCTAAGCCTTCGGGTGAGACTGGTACCGTAGTGAGAATGGTATCGTACAGATTAACCCTAAGCCTTCGTTTCCAGATGTCGCCAATTGGCTAAAATACAGACTACACACATCCACAGCCATTCCAACGATACATAAACACTTAGCATGCATTTCACGCAATACATTCCCAGTTAAGGAGGCGCGATAATAATGAGCTTAGCTCGCATTGCGTGGATTCCCCTTGACGAACAAGCAAGTGAATTACACCTCATAAAATATAGACAGGTTCAGTGGACAAGGAATGACGGGAACATATACGAAAAAAATATGGCAAGAATAAGCGAACAAGGAGACAAATAGGAGAGATGCCAAAAGAAAACACAAGAAAGGAGATCCGAGACAAATGCTAAACGAATAAGGCAGCCCATGGCAATATTAAACGAACAAGGATACAAAGATTAAGCGACCAAGTCGACAAATAGAAGAGCTAACACAAGAAAAAACATGCAAGACAAATGATAAAGGGAGCAAAGAGAACAGTAGGAGAAATGACGGGAAGATATACGAAAGAGTAAGGCAAGAAAAAGCGAACAAGGTGACAAACAGGAGAGATGAGACAAGAAAATAAGATCCAAGACAAATGATGAACAGATAAGCGAGCGTAAGACAAGCATAATCGAACAAGGAGAACAGTAGGAGAGGTAACGCAAGAAAGGAGATCCGAAACATATGATAAACGAATACGCGAACAAGGAAACACACAAGAAACCTAACAAAAAAGGGAGGGAATCAGAGACAAATAATTAGGCGATCAAGGAGACAAATAAGAGAGATAAAAAGAAAAAGGAAATCCGAGACCAATGTTAAACTCATAAGCGAGCCTTGGTAGGAAATACAGGCTTGATGACACACACACCGCACCGTTTCATATTCCTTTGTCTGGGTCGCACTTGTCACCAGGGAGCGCCGATATAATGGCAGGGGTGGAGCCGGACATGTGACCACTGGACACCAAGGAGGATATGGGAAGGAGGAGGAGGAGAGAGGAGGAATAGTAGGTGGTGGTGGTGGTGGTGGTGGTGGACTATGAGGAGCAAGAAGATATGGAGTATGGTTAGACAGAGAGAGATTTGGGGAGGAGGAGGAGGAGGAGGATTATGAGGAGCAAAAGGAGGACAAAGAGGAGTCGGGAGAGAGATAAGAGGAGGATTATGAGGAGGAACAGGAGGACAAGGAGGAATGGGGAGATAGATAAGAGGAGCAAGTGTTTTTAGACAGAGAGGTGTAGAAGGAGAACTAATGAGAAACAAGAGGTTAATATGAAGTGATGTTAGAGAGAGAGAGAGAAGGGGGTGAGGGATTAAGTTGAGTAGGGAGAGGGATAAGAGGAGGAAAATTGTGAGGAGAAAGAGGATATGGCGTGATGTTTGACAGAGACGGGGAGGAAGACGGGCAGACGGAGAACTAGGCATAGGTAGGAAGAAGTTATTTTTTGTATTTATTTTTGTCTATGTATACGAAGGAGACAAAAAGTAAAGCTCCCCCCCCCCCCACCTTCCTTCCCCCACCCCCACCCCCACCCTCCCAGACAAAAAAAATAAAGAGTGATAGAGAGCCAAATTCAAGGTACGATTGAGTCAAACTTTCTGGACACACGAAACTTGAAGCAGTGTGAGGAAAAGGGAAAGGGGAAGAGGAGGAAGTGAAGTGTGAAGGGGAGGAGGAGTTGGAGCAGGGGTATAGGGGGAGGAGCAGGAGGAGGAAGTGGAGTGTGTGAAGGAAGAGGAAGAGGATTTGTTGGAAGGTAAGGGCTCCACTCCTCGACTGACTCATGCATATGAATGAGGTGTAAGCCAAGGTTAAGAGATACAAGAGGGTGGTGCTGGAGGCGAGCTGTGGAATTGACACGGACGTAGCTAAGCCCTTACAATGCCTATATGTGAAAATATAAAATGACATTGAAAGGCATGACAACTGAGGGATTGGGTGGAAGATAATGCACTTTGAAAAATAATGTTGGGAAGCTTATTTATATGTACACACACACACACACACAAACAGAAGTGTATACTGACAGTGGAGGTTGGAAAGTAATAGATACTACGACAGGTAAACACAGGCAATAGTGGCAATGATAAACATTGATTTTTGTTGATTTGTTTGTTTTTATATTTAGTATTATTTTGTTTACTTTCCTAGACCTCCATCAAGCTAAGGAAAAAACCTCCCTTTGAAATATATTTGTGTATTTTTCAGTAGAATGAAAGGTTTTATAATCACCAAACTAATGGGGCAAATATCTTAAAATATCAAAGCTAGTAGGGCTAATTATTAGGGAGAAGGCGGGGGGAAGAAATCCACCCGCCCCCCGCCCCCTAATGCAACCTGTCTCTAAGTTGATCACATAGTAGTGTACCAGTTACATATGCAGGCCATAATCTAATGAGGGAGTTTGGAAGTCATGATGGATTAACGCAAGGAACGAAACTAATGGTGACCGGACAACTTCACCAATAGACCATGTCAACCAATTTATCTGTCTGTCCTCATCCTATGACTTGAACTGCTTCAAGCTCCGTGTGTCCAGAAATATTGACTCTAAAACATAGCTTGAACTTGGCTCTCTATGACTTTCATTTTTAGGGGGAACACTCGCTCCATGCAACTTTGCCTCCGTCATACACATACAAAAAAAAAAACAGTTGGCCTCAACTAGGGCCAAGTCAACTGATAACGTTAAGTTGTTAGGTTGGGACTTTAAATTGACTCCGGTGTCTTTGGCCCTGGTAGATTTTATACCGGTTAAGATCTACTGGCTGAAATGGTCTGGTGGTTGAGATATCCGGGAGCTGAACCTGATGACCGTAGGTGTATGTATGTAAGCAAGACAGGGAGCTAAGCCAGGGGGGATTATGGGTGAAGACAATGGAAAGGTAAAGGGTTGTGGGGGATTAAGGGGGGGGAGGGGATTATGGGTGAAGTCAAGGGGGATGTAAATGGTTATTGTGGGGGATTAAGGGAGGGGAGGGGAGGGGATTATGGGTGAAGGCAAGGGGAAGGTAAAGGGGTATTGTGGGGGGCGGTGTGGAGGGCTGCATGGGATTATGGGTGAAGACAAGGGGAAAATTTAAGGGTATTGTGGAGGGCGGTGTGGAATGGGGGGGGGGGAGGACTTCTAGGGGTTAACCCCTTCTGTACCGGTGATGTACTTTTCATTATATTCTGGCGACTATTAGACGATTTTGTATAACTTAGGAAGGCCGTCTACTCATTAAAAGGCTACTGACAATCTCAGATAATCCTTTTAGCTACCATACATCCTTCCAAAGCTCCATAACATCGTTAAAATGTAGGTGAAGTCAAATTAAAAAGACGTCGCCGGTACAGAATGGGTTAAGGGGGGGAGGGGAGGGGATTATGGATGAAGACAAAGGGGAAGATTCGAAGAGTGTTGTGAGGGGAAAAGTGGATGTTGAAGAAAGAGGAAGCTGTCCTGAATGGGTGCGGGCAAGTGAAGCACGCTAGGACACGTACTACCACACGCACTAAATATGTCCGCCTTGGCTGGGATGGAACCCATGTCAAGCAGATTCACACGTGAGCCACTGTGAGTTAATTCAGATATTTTTTGTATTGGCCACTTTGATCCGTAGGTGATTACACTGAATATAGTCGTTCATGTATAGCTAGAATCATAGACTACAGTAGATCTGGACTGGACACAAAAATGGAACTTTGCAGTAAAGGACCCAAAATCGGAGATCGAAACCCCAAGTTCGAACCTCGAAACCGCGAAAATATCACACATTCGCGGTTTCGAGGTTCAAACTTGGGGGTTCGTTCTCCGATTTTGGGTCCCTTACTGCAAAGTTCCATTTTCGTGTCCATTCCAGATCTACTGTAGTCTATGCTAGAATAATTTAATTAAGTATACCGGTACTGTATATTCGTGATAGCAAGAGAGAATCACGATCGGTAGAATGGGTTAAAACTCGTTAAAGGGAGATTTCCATTTGAGGGATATTTTGCTGGACCCCTTTTTCCCTCATGTTTAGCCCCATCGTTTTTGAGATTATAAGACGTTTGCCCCATTATGTTGGCGATTGTAAGAACTTTCGCCCCATTTTTGTCAATTTTAAGACCTTTCGTGCAATTTAGGTGTCAATTTTTTCCTGGCGAGCGAAAGCGAGCCTGTAATTTATGAGAACCGGCCTTCAGCCGGAAATTTTTTCTTCCGAAAAATGTACACATTTATCTTGAAAGGGGGTCTAGAGGGTGTAATTTTAAGCTTGATGGAGGTCTGGGGAACAAAATAAAAACCTCCCCTTAACCCCTTGTGTACCGGCGACGACTTTTATATTTGACTTCAACTACATTTAGACGATTTTATGAAGCTTAGGAAGGACGTATGGTAGCTAAAAATATTAATCAAGATAGTCTGTATGGCTTTAATGGCTAGACGTCCTTCCTAAGTTGAACAAAATGGTATAATAGTGGCCAGAATATAATGAAAAGTACATCACTGGTAAAGAAGGAGTTAAGACGGTTTTTGTAAGAATATATGTTGCAGCTTTGGAGACACTTTTTTGGAGTGTGATTGAGATTCGTGGAAGAAGTGTTTACTTTGATTTCCTGCTAAAATCGTCCATTGGTAGCCAGAAGAAAATTAAAAGGGTATTAGGGTACAGTTGGCTAAATAAGTCGTGCTGATAAGTCGATGCTGAATAGGGTGTGTAAAGATAGGAAAATGGTTGTATATCTCACTCGAAACGATGAATTAATACTTATATAGTGCTGAAGTGCTGATACCAATTATTGATATCGACATCTACTTGGTGCCGCGACATCACTTATTTGTCCGACTGTACAAAAGGGATTGCCACCGAGCATGTTGACAGTTCTCGCTCTCGCTCTCTCTCTCTCTCTCTCTCTCTCTCTCTCTCTCTCTCTCTCTCTCTCTCTCTCTCTCTCTCTGTTGAGCCGCCAAGAGAATGACAACAGAGGGCGAGGAAGGGAAGAGGTTATTGTTTTATCTGGACCCCCTTCTCCCTCATGTTTATCCTCATTTGTTTTTAAATTTTAAAACGGTAGCCCCATTAGTTTGGCAATTTTAGGAGCCTTCACCCCATTTATTCGCTGATTTTAAGACCTTTCGTGCCCTTTAGGTGTCGATTGTTTCCGACGAGCGATAGCCTGTGATTTAGGAGAAATCATCCTTCGGTCGGGGCATTTTTCAACCGAAAAAAATATTTAGAAATATATCTCGAAGGGGGTCTTGATTTTATTATTTTGTCCTAAGCTTGATTGAGGTCTAGAGAGCAAACTAATATATAATATAAAATATATAATAATAATAATAAAGGACAAAATGTAAGAGGGTATTCGTTATTCAGTTGATTAGAGTTGCCATTGTTTGCATATAGTACTTGACCTATTGGGCACCATAGACACTAGACGAAGAGGGGGTGGTCCGAGATGAAAGGAGGGGGCCGATAAAAAGGGCATGTTTGTTTTGGTTGGCCGAGAGGGAACATTTCAAGAGCGGTGCATACAGTAGGTAAAGAAATCCAGAGGTTGTGTGTTTAGTATTTATGTTGGCGGGAGGAGGATGAAAAAAAGAAGAGGAGAAGGAATGTTCAATACTTATGATGCCACTCGTATGGAGGAGGAGGAGGAAGGAGAGAATGAGGAGGAGGAAGAAGAAGAGAATGAGGTGGAGGAGGATACAAGAGAAGGAGGAGGTGGAGAAAGAGGATAAATATAATAAGGAGGAGGAAGAGGAGAAAGAAAATGAAGAGGGGAAGAAAGAGGGTGGAGAAAGAGAAGGAGAGGGAGGAGGAGGAAAAAGAGGAAGGGAAGTATGAAGAGAAGTGGTAGAATAAAGGAATAGTGAACTAATGATGGGGATAGGGGGAACGGAAGAGTGAATGGCTCTTCCAATAATCCTAACTTGAGAACGAGTCGAAGAAATAGAACACAACACTCAATAATTACAAAAGACAGCAGGTTGAGAAAGGTTATGTTAATTTCAGGAAGAGAAGAAAACCCCCCAGAAACATTAACAGACGAAACAGATACAGAAGAAACAGCAACAGCAGGCACAAAAGAAACAGGAAAGGAAGAAACAGGAACAGAAGAAACAGATACAGAAGAAACAGCAACAGCAGGAACAAAAGAAACAGGAAAAGAAGAAACAGGAACAGAATAAACAGTAACAGAAGAACAGAAACAGAAGAAACAGGAACAGAAGAAACAGGAACAGAAGAAACAGCAACAGAAGAAACAGGAAAAGATGAAACAGGAACAGAAGAAACAAGAACAGAAGAAAAAACAGAAGCAACAAGAACAGAAGAAACAGGAAAAGAAGAAAAAACAGGAGAAACAGTAACAGAAGAACAGGAACAGAAGAAACAGGAACAGAATAAACAGTAACAGAAGAACAGGAACCGAAGAAACAGGAACATAAGAAACAGGAACAGAAGAAACAGTTACAGAAGAACAGGAACAGAAGAAACAGAAGAAACAGGAACAGAAGAAACAGGAACAGAAGAAACAGGAACAGAAGAAACGGTTACAGAAGAAACGGAAACATAAGAAACAGGAACTCAAGAAACAGGAACAAAAGAAACAGAAACTCAAGAAACAGGAACAGAATAAACATAAGAAACAGGAACAGAAGAAACTGGAACACATGAAACAGGAACAGAAGAAAGAGGAACACATGAAACAGGAACAGAAGAAACAGGATACATGAAACAGGAACACATGAAACAGGAACACATGAAACAGGAACAAAAGAAACAGGAACACATGACACAGGAACAAAAGCAACAGGAACTCAAGAAACAGAAACAGAAAAAACCCCAGAAGCAACAGGAACGGCAACAACAGGAACAGAAGCAACAGGAACAGAAGAAAAAACTGGAAAATAAAAAAAACAGAGAAGGTAGAGAAGTAAACAAACATTCCATTTCTGGCTGGGTTGACTATGGTACTGTTGACGTCAGGTGTGTGATCATATAATTATGCAGAGCCACTCCTCACTAGTCTTTGACCCAACACTATCTACAGTAATAATCTTATGTATATTATAGAAAGTGATATAGTGTCTCTTTCTCTCTCTTGATATATATATATATATATATATATATATATATATATATATATATATATATATATATATATATATTTATATTTATATATATTTATATTTATATATATATTTATTATGTTCTCTCCACCAACAACTTTACTCCTAAACTCGATTAATGAAATTAACAAACACATGTGGCAGTCCGGGTATTCGAACCCAGGACGCTCACACCGAAAATCAACACACTTTATATATATAGATAGATAGATACTGTAGATGGATGTATTGTTGGCACACGTACTGTATATGCATCTGTACTAAAATATTGCCGCTTGAAATCATTCTAGTCTGTCTTGGCGTATATAGAATTGAAACATGAACTGTGCCTGTGTGTGGACGTGTGGTTTGTATGTGTAGGTGTGAGTGAGAGTGTGTGTATGAATATGTGTATGTATCAGTGTGTGTGGGTGTGTTAATCCTTCCTTTTGTCTTCCTATATGTATGTATCAAGTACGGGATCAGTATACTAATATGTCAGCCTGCCTGCCAAGAAAGAGAGAGAGAGAGATAGAGAGAGAAGGAGAGAAAGATAGAGAGAGAAAGTGAGAGCAAGAGAGAGCGAGAGAGAGCGAGAGCGAGAGAGAGAGAGAGAGAGAGAGAGAGAGAGCGAGAGCGAGCGAGCGAGCGAGCGAGAGAGAGGGAGCGAGCGAGCGAGCGAGCGAGCGAGCGAGCGAGCGAGCGAGCGAGAGAGAGGGAGCGAGCGAGCGAGCGAGCGAGAGAGAGAGAGAGAGAGAGAGAGAGAGAGAGAGAGAGAGAGAGAGAGAGAGAGAGAGAGAGAGAGAGAGAGAGGGAGCGAGCGAGCGAGACAATAATGCAATACTGACATAATTTGCTTAGTGTTCATTTACTGGTAGCGGTAATTTCCTTTGTGAGTATGACCTTGAGGAGATGTGTGAAGGTAGTGAGAGCATCCTTTGTGTGTGTGTGTGTGAGAGAGAGAGAGAGAGAGAGAGAGAGAGAGAGAGAGAGAGAGAGAGAGAGTTACTTCTAATATATATTGCTTATTTGTATTAGTTTCTTAGCTTTATCATGTCCTAACTTTGACTTGTTCTATTCTGTTTGCTATCACAGTGGGGAAGGATACACAATGAACCCAACTATGCCCTACATACCACTTGCATCTATCTGTCTATCTATCAATTGCCTGACGCCGTGATCTCCGAAGGGGTGGCCACGAACTAACCACCTCCATGCACCTCTGTCCCCAGTCAGTCGACGCCCCTCCTCCAAACTAGCACCACCTTCATCCATATACTTCCTCACTCCATCCTTCCACCTCTCTTTTGGTTCACCTCTCCCTCTCTGTCCTTCCACCTCGCTCTCGTACACCCTCTTACTCCTTCTTTCACTTCCCATAAGTTCCATATGGCCGAACCATCTCAAGGTGTTCCTTTTCACACTTTCCATCACATCTACCTCCACACCACACCTCCTTCTTACTTCCTCATTCGTCTGTCTATCCCTCTATGTAACTCTGCACGCACTTCTTAAGTAACTCATTTCCACCCCTCTCATTCTTGGTCTGAGTCTCTCCACCAACGTCCACGCTTGGCTTCCGTAAGTCAGTGTCGGGATTACCACACTATCATGCAAGGACTTCTTCACTTCCACACTGACCACCCTATTTCTTGTTACTGCTTTCAGTGTTCCTACAACCCTCTTCCCCTGTTGCACCCTCTACCGCGCTTCTTCATTCATAGTCCCATCTTTACTCAACACACTGCCCAGATACTTAAATGAGCTGACAATCTCCATAGCCTGACCGTTCAACTTCACCTCACACTCTGAGGCTTCACCACTTTCGAAGACCATAACCTTGCTCTTCCCCGCATTTACCTTCAGATTCCGTTTTTGCACTGTTCCAAACATATTTACCAGACCCTGCAACTCCCATTCATTATCGCTCATCAGAGCTGTATCATCAGCAAACAGCAGTACAGGTAGCTTCCATTCAATTCCCTCCCTTATCAGCTATACACCATCATCCACTGCTCTTCCTTGTATTTCTTTTATGGCTCCATCCATATATACAGTAAACAGACACAGGGATATCACACACCCCTGTTTCAACCCCACATTCAGGTCAAAGAACTCGCTCTGCTTATTCTCCACACGTACTGCCGCCTTTGCACCCTCATAAATGCTCTTCACTGCTTTCAGCAACTTGCCATCTACTCCGTATATTCTATTGTACTTTCCACATACCTTCTTTATCCACTCTGTCATAGGCCTTCTCCAAGTACATAAAGGCAACATACACCTTTTGTTGCTTCTCCAGATATTTCTCCACAACACAATTCAGGGTAAAGATCTGATCTACACATCCTCTTCCCTTCCTAAAACCGCCCTGCTCGTCACCTATCCATTTTTCCGTTCTCGCTCCCACTCTCTCAATCACTACCCTATTGTACACTTCCCTACTACGCTTAGAAGACATATTCCTCGGTGGTTACCACACACTCCTCTTTCCCATTTACCCTTATATAGGGGGACTATTATGCACGTCTTCCAGTCATCAGGTGCACTCCCCTTCTCCCATGTTAGTTTGCACATTTTCCATACCCATTCGTTCACTATCTCGCCACCATAGCCTTTCCCCACACACTCCATCTATTCCTGGTGCTTTCCCCAACTTCACTCTTTTCATACCACTTGCATGTTCATGTGTAATATGTGATTTTATTTATATTATTCATTTATTTATATATGTTTTTAAATATAGTATTGTATTTATTTATTCATAGGTTTTATTTATTTTCATTTTTTGTTTATGTAAGTTCTTCTGAATGTGATGACAGGGCTCCAGCGGGGCAGCAGGCAAATGTGCTACAGAGCTCAAGGGGACGCTTGGGTGTGCTCACATAAATTACATTCTGTTTATATTTCAGGAATAGTGCGAGAAGGCAGAAAGACCAGGAGAGGGGGGAGGAGAGAGAGAAAGGGAGTGTGTGTGTGTGTATGTGTGTGTGTGTGTATGTGTGTGTGTGTGTGTGAAAGAGAGAGAGTGTGTGTGTGTTCGAGTTAGAGAGTGTGTGTGTGAGTGAGTGTGTGCGTCAGAGAGTGAGTATGAGCGAGAACAAGCGAAAGGCTTTTATCACACAAAATTGGGGCAGTTCGTCCACTCGATCGAAAAACTGGATTGTAAGAGTATGAAAGCACACTGTAAATTGCAGTCTCGGTCTCGCTCGCCAGGAGAAAATCAACACCTAAAGTGCACGAATGGTATTAAAATTGTCAAAGACATGGGGCGAAAGGTCTTAAAATCGCTAAGCTAATGGGGCGAACGTCTTACAATCTCCTAACTAATGGGGCTAGGGATGAGGTAGAAGGGGGTCCGGAAAGACTATAACACTCCCCTTAACAATTGCCTAATGGTGGAAAGTTGTTCAGTATCTCTAAGTTATCAAGGGTCTCTAATGCAAGCCACTCAAACTATCAAGGAGTCTTCTCTCGCTCTCTCTCTCTCTCTCTTTCTCATTAAGAAATTATACATTATTAAGGAGGTAATATTACAGAGATCGGTCAACCTCCGCCATGTTGGTGCCACTGGTGTAATTGGCTCTCTGTCACTCTTTTGGCTTTGGGGAGACACTCGTTATAGGCAGCCTACCTTTTTGTCTCCTTCATACACATACAAAAATATATGATACATTTGGTGAGTTTAGGTTAGTCTTCGTTTTCTGAAGTTACGACTTACGTAAAGGCTAAGGTATCCTGCGTAAAGGGTGAGGAAATATATATTGAATGTGGGCGAAGTAACTTTGAGTGAACACATTATATGGAGCGATCGTAAACCTAAAGCTCTCAAAGGTGAACCAAGGAGCTTATTGTACCTCCTTCAGTACCTGTTTCAGTCCAGGCTCAAACCTGGTCCCACTCTCCCCATTGACCACACCGCTACTGTCCACAACCAGCCTCTCGGGGGATATGTATGACCCTTCGGCAATATATTCTCAGATTTTCAGTATTATCCATTTATTTTTAATAATATGTCAATTAATCAGTAAATGAATACTATATAAATAAATAAATATATAAACTGTCAATGGTATAACTTAAAAGAAAATAATGAAATAGCTTAGAGGTTTCCTTATCATTGCATATGGAGAAACACTAAACGATTAAAGTAAGAATCACAGAATTGTAAGAACAAAAATCTGAACTAGTCCCTGTACTAGCACTGACGAGCATACCTACTATTTAGCTGGTACATAGCTGAGTAACTTGAACATATTCTATACTCTAAGAGTAGACAAACTGATGCTCCATATATATACAACAATTTGAACATTAACTACACAGTACATTACATGAAAAAAGAAGCACACTTACAATACGACAAAAATGTATTTGAATTGTAGCTTTTTGTACCTCATTGGTTTGCTTCTCTTCCTTTAGCAATGACGTTATTGCATTATAAACTAATATTTGTAAAATATGAGTTCATGCCAGTTTTGATGCAGCTTCCCTACTCTTTCATCTAGTGCAACAAAATGATTACCGTACATTCATTATAGGTAGGCCGGAAATCATGAATCCTAGCTTCTGTAACTCAACAAGGGCTATAGCAAAGGGGCTTTAAATTTCCACACCTACTCCCTGGCTGACCCTTCCCAAATGATAGAAATAGTAGATCGATTACTTTAGTCGTTTTAGAGTTAAAGAGGAAAGTGGTCAAGATGTGTGGCCTGCTTATAATAAATAGAGTAAAGCTGTGAGTTTGAGACTTATAACAGGAAGTTAAAGCAGTAAACATTGGTATTTTAACAGATATGCAACAAAACTAGGAGTCTGTGACGGAATATATATTATGCTGAATTTGTTTGTATTTATCTATATAATTATGCACTACACCTGTATTTCAGCTATTAATTCTGTTAAATGTCGATATATACACCTTTAACGTTTTTATAGCCCGGCAATTAGCAGGTAGACAATAGTAAAAGGATCCATTGAGGCAGGTCATTGGCTAGAGTCACGGCTGGTTACTGACATTGACTTTTACCTTCACTTGAGTGACTCTTAACCTTCAACACACACACACACACACATACAGGTATTGTTAACTCCCCCCTCAACCCCCCCCCCGTCTATTGTATACGCCACTTCCCTTCCCTAACACCATTCCCCAGCCAGCCAGCTACTGGACTTTTACTGCTCTGTGTGCTTGTTTGACATTCCTCACCCTGTGAAGATTGTGGCGCATTTTAATCGATTACTCTGGCAAGCATTAGACGATATTATCATATTTAGGAAGGATATGTGGGAATTCTAATGGCAAATACACTCTCAATTAACCCTCTGACTTCCATATACCCTTCCTAATCTGAATACAATATTCTACTGATAGCCAGGTTAGACAAAATAAATGCGTCATCGGATTTTTCAAGGGTTAAGCTAAAGTTGAGGGGGGTTAGGTACATTGGGGAGGTGAGAGGTGTCTTAAGAATTAGATAGAAGTTAAGGAAGAAAGAAAGAATAGATTAGAAGAGAAACTGATGGATTTGCTTTAGTGCAAGACATAGACATTTCAGATTTTCTGTTATTAACGAATATTGTTCTTAACACCTATAACTCACAATTAAATTACTGAAAGTATATGATCCTCCGGGGATTCTAACCAGGACACCACATACAGAACTTACATGCCTTAACCATTATACCACCAATACAGTTAGAGATTGAATCACTGACTACGATTAATATCCATTTATCGAATACTGGATATCAATCTAATAATTTACTCAGACCATTTCAGATTTCATGTTATTGTAAATGAAGAGGTTTGTCAATTTATCATCATCGGTTCGTTCTTCTTCATCACTGAGATGTACGGACGTCCAAATGAGTTGAATATTTAGTTGTTATTGTGCTCGGATAGCCCTGGAATATAAAACTGTCTGTCAGATGTTCAATAAGGCCTGTAAGTACTCGTACTTTCTCTCTCTCTCTCTCTCTCTCTCTCTCTCTCTCTCTCTCTCTCTCTCTCTCTCTCTCTCTCTCTCTCTCTCTCTCTCTCTCTCTCTCTCTCTCTCTCTCTCTCTCTCTCTCTCTCTCTCTCTCTCTCTCTCTCTCTCTCTCTCTCTCTCTCTTTATATATATATATATATATATATATATATATATATATATATATATATATATATATATACAGTATACATATATATAACACACACACACACACACTTCCATTCTGTCCCCTATCTTCAAAAGACTGTCTCTCTTTCACTCGCACTCCAACACACACGTTGGTCCACTGCGGCACAGCTGGTGTACACAATGAGATAATGTGTGTGTGTGAGTGACAGAGAGAGAGAGAGAGAGAGCGAGAGAATGGGGTGAAAGAAGGAAAGGAGAACGTGTTAGTAACTTAAAATTATTATATATATATATGCTGTATATATACTATATTTATATATATATATATATATATATATATGTATATATATATATATATATATATATATATATACAGTATATAGACTGTATATATATACAGTATATATATATATATATAGTCAATATATATATATATGTTTCTAATCTCTCAGTGGGGTTCGAACCGCCGACCGTCAGGACGATAGCCGACGCTTTAATCAACTACACCACAGCAGTGGCGTCGGCTATCGTCCTGACGGTTGGCGGTTCGAACCCCACAGAGAGATTAGAAACATTTAGTGGCTCACGTGTATTTGTGATATATACTCAATTTATATATATATATATATATCGTATAATTATATATATCATAAATATGTTTGTCGTATTTACGACTATATCCAGTATCATATTATATATATTATTGCCACTGTTATTTACGTGGACTATTATTAATTTTACTGTTTAATATTAGGAATTTTATTTTAAATCTGAAGAACATTCACACTGCTATTTTCTTGAGAACTCGAAGGTAAAAAATGCAAGTGACTAAATGTTATTGATGTTAAATACAGCCTTGTTAAATGTAATGGACTAACCATGTAAAGAAACCAGTCTTTAACGAAATAACTGGATAAAGTCGGAATAAGTGAGAGGAAAGACGCAGAGTATGAAAATGGGGACAATGGGTTGAGAAAGGAGACAGGCTCAAAAGAAACCCCAGGCAAGACGGGTTTTATGATGAGAGAGAGAGAGATATTGTGTGTGTGAGAGAGAGATTATGTGTGTGAGAGTGAGAGAGAGAGAGAGAGAGAGAGAGAGACGTATTGCAGTGCAGATAGTCTGAACACTTACGACACCTTATCTCCATCTGGTACCTTATCATAAATGCCGATATCGTAATTCTAACACCCACAAAGCTGAACATCATGTCATAACTGGGTTTTATAACTTACGATCGTCTAGTTTTCCTGGGTATGAGGAAGATATGACGTCGTGGCAAGGAATATAGCTTATAATCGAAAGGTTTGTTATGCCTCTGAACCACCTTAACCCTTTCATGAACCGATGACGCATTTCTGTTCTGTTTTCTGGCCATGATTTGACGCATTTATTCAGATTAGGAATGTTATGTGGAAGTCAGAGGGATAGTTGACATAGTGTTTACCCTTATAATCCCACAAATCTTTCCTAAGCTAAAAATCGTCTAATGATAACCACTATTTACTGTCAAAATGCGGCATAATCTTCAAAGGGTTAACTTATGGCTTCTTGGAGCATCCAGCCAGCCAAGGTCAATACAACGATTTACAGTCCTCAATTTAACTTTCCAAATTATTCAAAATGTGAAAATGAAAGGCTTCTACTCCATATCTATTAAATATATATTCAGAAAATAGTCATTATCCTTAAGTAAATATTGTTAGTAAAGAAATATTTGTTATCCCTTAAATACTCACATACCCCATTTTCCTTGGCTGCATGAGCTGAATGATGCTTACCTGCAAAAGAAAATGAGGTTTAGAAGATAATTTTAAACATAATTTATTCTTATATTATACATAAAGGCTACATAATGGATATACACTATAATACATCAAGGGAGTCAAAAGGTTAGGCATAATATAATGCAGTTTAGGATATCAAATTTGATTAAACAAAATATTTTGCATTTATTTAGTAGATAAATATACTGATACGAATGGGAAGATTAGATTTAGGTCGGGATAGCTTCGAAACCATGGCGAGATGGGTCGTTTCTCTAGATCCCCTTCTCTCTCATGTTTAGCCCCATTAGTTTCAGATTTTAAGATTGTTGCCCCATTAGTTTCAGATTTTAAGATTGTTGCCCCATTAGTTTATCGATTTTAAGACCTTTCGGCCCATTTCCTTGTTAATATTAAGACCTTGCGTGCTATTCCAGTGTCGATTTTTTTCCTGGCGAACGATAGTAAGCCTGTAATTTTGGAAGAACCGGCCTTCGGCGGGGGGCATTTTTCTATCGATAAAATGTACAAATTAAGCTAGAAGGGGGATCTAATGGATTTTTTTTTTAAAGTTTATGGAGGTCTAGGGAGGAAACTAGAACAATAATTAATACATTACAAAAATCGACCCCTTAAGACTATCATTTATACCCTAGAGAGTACAGCAGGGGTTTGTGTGGGCGATTGGCCTTTCACCCTAGGCTAGCAAGGTGTGGTGAGAGAGGAGGGACGTGCAGAAACATAGTAGTGACAGGAGGGGAGTATACAGTAGATCACCTCAGAAAAAAAATCTGCGTTATTGTGATGGGCTGACTGAGGGACGTGCAAACACAAATATATTAGTGATATAAAGGGAGTCTCGATCACTTAACAGAACATAAATACAGAAATAAGTAAGTAAATAAGTAAAATAAATAAAAAAAGGCGTTATTGTGATAGGATGACTGAACTTCTGCTAGGGAATGTAGGCAAAAACCCTTAAAATCTCTCCAATATAGAACTGAGGGAGTGACAGAAGGAAAGTATAGCTCACCTCACAAAAATCCCGGCGTGATTGTGATGGGGTGACTTAACTTTTGCTAGGGAATGTACACTAAATCCCACTAAACCCCTCGAATGTGGCAGAGCTCTCTAACTAACTCTGGACTTGAATTCCCTAACTTTTGTTCTGGAGTATACGCTACGCCACCCATTCAAATGAAGAGAGAGAAAGAGAGTGTGTGTGTGTGTGAGAGTGAGTGAATGTGTGTGAGAGAGAGAGAGAGAGAGAGAAAAAAAAAACAAGAGAAAGAGAGCGAGACATACAAATACAGAGAGAGAGAGAGAGATACAGACACAGAAACAGAGAGAGAGAGAGAGAGATATAAAATATAATATAACATTAAGGGAATATTTGTACATATTTTATTTGTATATTTATTTATATATTTATTTATTTGTTATTTATTTACTTTCCTCCCTTGACCTCCACCAAGCTTAAAAGAAACACACCCAAGACCCCCTTCGAGATATAATTAGTAATGTTATGGTAGAAATGGCCCCGGCAAAAAGGCCGACTCCTCCTTAATTGCAGACTCGCTAGGCCTAACATGAGGGAGAAGGGTGTCCAGAAACCCCCCCCCCCCCCTTCCACCCCCTTTCCCTCTCCTCCCTCTCACGATATACCACTTCCTCCACTTCCATACCTCCACTCCTGCTTATTGTTCCTCCTAGATATTTAAAACACTCTACTTGTTCCAATATTTCCCCATCCAGCCTCACATCTAGATTCACCCTATGCTCTCCCCTATTACACACCATTACTTTACTTTTATTGACGTTCACCTTCAGTTTCCTCCTTCCATACTGTATATATTAATTAACACAATAAATCATTATCATTATCATCATTATCTGAATTGATAATAGTTACTGGTAAAAATTAAAGACACATCCTCGTTTGCCACCTTGCAATGATACTATGGCTTTAAAACAAACAATGATAAAAACAAACTTGGCCCTAAGACACCTACTGTATGTAGGAAAAGGTCTTAACATCGCCAAACTAATGGGGCGAATGTCTTAAAATCTCAAAACTAAAATGGCTACAAATGAGGGAGAAGGGGGTCTAGGAAAAACACTCCATTAAGTAAAAATCTCCCCTTAAAATAAATGTTTCTCTAAGTGTGTGTGTGTGTGTGTGTGTTTGTGTGTGTGCCAGTCGTCTCTGTGTATTTCAATGTGTTCAGGGCATGTGTATGTGTGTGCGTTTTTGTTCTTGTGTGCATACGTGCATGTGTGAATTTACGTGAACAGGGAAAGTGAAAAGGTTTCCCACTCTGAAGCTCCCTTTATCTCAATCTGATACTGAGGTGAAAAGCGTATTTTTACAGAGAGAGAGAGAGAGAGAGAGAGAGAGAGAGTGCTGGTGTATATGCCGGGTAGGCTATGTACTGTATATTGTGTGTGGGATTTTTTGTTCTTTCTATGTGAGTGAGGGAGACAAAAGGCAGAAATGCCCGTAGCGAGTGCCTCCCCCAGAGTTGAGAGAGTGACCGAGCCAAAATCAAGGGACGTTCGAGCCAAAATGCCTGGACACACGGAGTTTGAAGCAATTTAAGTCATAGGAAGAGGGAAAGACTGATTCTGGGAGAGAGTTCCAGAGCTCAGCTGTTGAATAGAAGAAAAATTTATTTGTATGTGTGATAAGTGTGTGTAACAGTGTGTCAATGTTTATTCTTGATAGTATGATATTTGTTATCTCTGTGTGTTTTAAGTGGGGGCCGGGGGGGGGGGGGGGGGGGGAGAGAGAGAGAGAGAGAGAGAGAGAGAGATAATTTGGACCACCTTCACCTTCATGTTTAGCCCCATTGGCTTTAAGGTTTTAATATATCAACATTTTATACTGAAAAATTTACAAATGCATCGCCTTGGGAATATCTTTTAAGCTTGATGGAGGCCTAGATATAAAACTTCTTAAGTATTGGAGGTTTTTCTCTCTCTCTCTGTCTCTCGCTCTTCCTCTCCCTCTCTCCCTCACCCTCACACCTCTCTCTCACTCTCCCTCACCCTCCCACCTCTAACCAGTAGATTTTGAGAACACCAGTACATTTTGCCAACACCAGTACATTTTGACAACACCAGTACATTTTGACAACACTAGAACATTTTGACAAAACCAGTACATTTTGACAAAACCAGTACATTTTTACAACACCAGTACATTTTGCCAACACCAGTACATTTTGTCAACACCAGTACATTTTGCCAACATCAGTACATTTTGACAACACCAGTACATTTTGCCAACATAAGTACATTTTGACAACACCAGTACATTTTGACAACACCAGTACATTTTGACAATACCAGGGAGGAACACAAACTGGTGGCCGTTAAATTAAACTCGGACAATAAATACAAAACAATGACAACCAGTGAAACACGAAATACCCAGGACTTCTCTCTCTCTCTCCATTATATATATACAGTATATATATATATATATATACTGTATATACAGTATATATATTATATACTGTATGTATTGAACATCACGGGTGTGCGTGATTCCCGTATAGTTCATTATCATAGTGCAGCCCTATCAGGAATTCGGGACCAAAGTTTTTTTTGTTTAACCTGGAAATACTGTATATATCTAGTTTATTATAATCCTTTGTTTCCCGAACGAGTCTATTATTTACTATTTACGCCGGGGAAATTTTGTATCCCCCGACTGGCAATATCAAATTTATTCAATAAGAGAGAGAGAGAGAGAGAGAGAGAGAGAGAGAGAGAGAGAGAGAGAGAGAGAGAGCGAGAGAGAGAGCGAGAGAGAGAGAGAGAACACACATACACACACACACACACAATTAAATAGAAAAATATAAAAGCAAGCAGAGTCGAGAGTATATTTCCTCCAAGGTTTGTGTATGTTGGGCGAATAAACAAACCGGAATGTACATAATGGCATAGAGGATGGTTGGTGAACGGTAGTACAGGCGTATTAAATACAACCATGTACAGGGTATGAGGGGTTGAGGAGGGAAGTGGAGGGGTGAGGAGAAGGGAGACAACATAGTGGGAACAGTATTACCGTGATGTAGGGGGTAATTTGGAGGGAGGTTAGGGAGTGAGGAGGGAGGAGAGTCGCCCAACATACACAAACCTTGGAGGAATTATACTCTCGACTCTGCTTGCTTTTATATTTTTCTATTTAATTGTGTATGTGTGTGTATGTGTGTTCTCTCTCTCTCTCTCTCTCTCTCTCTCTCTCTCTCTCTCTCTCTCTCTCTCTCTCTCTCTCTCTCTCTCTCTCTCTCTCTCTCTCTCTCTCTTATTGAATACATTTGATATTGCCAGTCGGGGGATACAAAATTTCCCCGGCGTAAATAGTAAATAATAGACTCGTTCGGGAAACAAAGGATTATAATAAACTAAATATATACAGTATTTCCAGGTTTAAAAAAAAAAAAAATTTGGTCCCGAATTCCTGATAGGGCTGCACTATGATAATGAACTATACGGGAATCACGCACACCCGTGATGTTCAATACATACAGTATATAATATATATACTGCATATACAGTATATATATATATATATACTGTATATATATATATATATATATATATATATACACTGGAGAGAGAGAGAGAGAGAGAGAGAGAGAGAGAGAGAGAGAGAGAGAGGTCCTGGGTATTTCGTGTTTCACTGGTTGTCATTGTTTTGTATTTATTGTCAGAGTTTAATTTAACGGCCACCAGTTTGTGTTCCTCCCTGGTGTTGTCAAAATGTACTGGTGTCGTCAAAATGTACTGGTGTTGGCAAAATGTACTGGTGTTGGCAAAATGTACTTATGTTGGCAAAATGTACTGGTGTTGTCAAAATGTACTGGTGTCAAAATATACTGATGTTGGAAAAATGTACTGGTGTTGACAAAATGTACTGGTGTTGGCAAAATGTACTGGTGTTGTAAAAATGTACTGGTGTCAAAATGTACTGGTGTTGTCAAACTGTACTGGTGTCAAAATGTACTGGTGTTGTCAAAATATACTGGTGTTGTCAAAAAGTACTAGTGTTGTCAAAATGTACTGGTGTTGGCAAAATGTACTGGTGTTGTCAAAATGTACTGGTGTTGTCAAAGTGTACTGGGGTTGGCGAAATGTACTGGGGTTGTCAAAATGTATTGTTGTCAAGATGTACTGGTGTTGTCAAAATGTACTGGTGTTGTCAACATGTACTGGTGTTGGTAAAATGTACTGTGGTTGGCAAAATGTACTGGTGTTGGCAAAATGTACTGGTGTTGTCAAAATATATTGGTGTTGTTGTTCCCCAAGCTGCCTGGCCGAACAGCCCCAAGGCCCCGAGCAAGGCCAAGGCCATAACCGAGCGCCCCCACAGAACCCTCCCTGCCGACCACAATAAAGCCTGGGTGACCGAAACCACTTTATTCCTTCTCTTGCAAATCCCGTCATTGGTTGTTCAACTTTTTAAAGAGATCTGATCGGAATTTAAATTCCGACCGTATCATTTATTAAATTTTCTCATGAAAATATGATCTCAATGACAATATTGCTCAATAGTATTTGAACGAATGAAACCATTTTCACATTTTCAGGCACGAAGAAGAGGAAGAAGATGAAGCAGCCATGCATAGTGGTATAAATGAGACGGAACACATCCAACCACGCTAGGAAAAAAGACAAATAAATCAGACACCCTGTTGTCTCATGGTCTCGATGAAGAGGCACTGCAGATGACGTGCTACTTGAAACAACTGGTGAGCTGGTATCTTCATTTTTTCTTAAAAAAAGCGCGGGGATCTGAGGAGGGTGCAGAAACGCCCGGGAAACCAAAGCCCCACCCACGGCCTTTTTCCCCTCAGCAGTTATGAAAAGAAAGTTGAGGGGCAAAGGAAAAAATGTGACGCTTTGGCTTCCACTCTTGGTAGATTGGGAGGTCAATCCACGGAAGAGACGCCGTCACTTGAGATCTAGAAAATATATAAGTAAAAGGAACAGTCAGAGTAAGTTATGGGTATGGCAGAGATCGCTCAGTTCTCACTCTGATAGACCAGCCCATCACCACATGACTAGAACCCAATCCTCTCAGCATCAGCTAGGAAAGGCCCTACATAGCCGCCTTTGGCGGGGGGATAGCTCCCCTATTTCAACCCCTTTTGGGGTTGGGTTGTGTTGTTCACCCATTCAGTACCGGGGACGTCCTTTATGTTATATTCTGACTTTTAGACAATGTTATTCAGCTTAGGAAAGACGACTACCCATTAAAAGGCTACAGACTATCTCAATTAATCCTTTTAGCTCCCATGCAACCTTCCTGAGCTTCATAAAATCGTCTAAATGTAAGTTAAATCAACTAAAAAGACGTCACTGGTATAGAAGAGGTTGAATGTATTGGTGTAGATATTCCTCTTCACAAGTATAAATATGCCAACGCGAATTTCTGTCACTGGCAATATTGCAACCCAAGTGTACGCTGTGTATGTATGTGTGTGTGTGTGTGGGTGGAAGTAAGTGTGTGTGTGTTTGTAAATATGTTAGTGTGTTTGATCTGTAAGCTTAACGCTAGGAATGCGGGGTTTTTTTCGTTTTTGTTTTTGGGGGGGGGGGATTCAATACACATAACTATAAATCTGAAAAGAATGTAAGACTATCAAGGGGGAGGGGGGAGTAGATAGTGCTATACGTAACAAAGACCTTTCTTTATACGGGTAATAGAGACGAGAAGCATCGATTTTGTAAGCCATTGAGGTACAAAGCGCGCACATTCCAAGCTCAATATGTTCAATATATCCAGTAGTCTACGCGTACTGTATGTATTATTTGTAAAGGCCACCTCTGAATAAATGACCACTTTGTTCACCAAATATATATATATACATGTACAATATATATACTTATATATATCTCTCTCTCTCTCTCTCTCTCTCTATATATATATATATATATATATATATAGAGAGAGAGAGAGGTATATATATATAGATATACTGTATATACAGTATTATGCACAGTAGGCTATATTGTTGAAAGGTGTATCGGGTCAGTAACCAGCTACACTTTCCATCATCATGTCAAGGTGGTTGATATTACAACCCTGTAGTTGGCTCCAGTAATCCCATCTAGTCCCTGGAGATGGTAGTGTGGTGCTGGTGCCAGGGACTCCCTCAAAGATGTTGCATTGCAGTTGGGGATTATTTTCTCCCTTTCCAAATCCATTTCTAGGTAACCAGGGCTTCAAACGTGAGTGCATGCATGCATGTATCTAAGCGTTTTAAAATATATTATTTATTTTTCTTGTAGATTTTTAGCAACTCTTCTGCTAGCATGTGTTCCTTGCCTGGTTTACTTTGGAGGTAGTATTTTGCCTCAGAAGTTGATTGTACGAGAATTACATTTATGGCTGTGATTATACTAGAGCTGTTAAAAAGTTGATGATCTATTCTAATACACGATATGTACAGTATAAATATATACAGTATATATATATATATATATATATATATATATATATAATTATATATAGATAGATAGATAGATAGATAGATAGATATAACCATTTTAACCATTATTATCCACTTCATTGACATAATCATCATCATCATCACTACAAACATCACCATTCTCACAATCATACATTAGGCTACATCATGGTAACCAAAGAAATGGGTGATAAACAGGGTCTGTCCAAGAACTATGTCACCTGGAGTCACAATCAAACCACTACACACGCAACACGCACCTTGGTCATTATAAGCACAATGTGTTTTACTTCTCAGATAACGCATTTTGTTCACAAATCCTGGCTTAATAGGAACTCTTGTAGAACAAATCGAACCTCTAAATTTAAATACTAGATAAATGATAAATAAGTTTATTATGGTGGTGGTTGGGGGGGGGGGGTGAGGAGGAGGTTAGTTTGCACCCTTAACCTGTATCAAGCCTAATGGACCCCCCCCCCCCGAAACGGGGGTCCCCTTCAAGATAAATTTGTAAATTTTTCGGTAGAAACTTTACGGGGCCGAAGGCCGGTCCCTTCTATTTTACAGGTGGCTATCGCTCAACAGGAAATAATCGACACCTAAATGGCACGAAAGGTCTCAATATTGACAAAGAAATGGGGCGAAAGATCTTAAAGTCGCCAAACTAATGGGGGATAAAGATGTGGGAGTAAGGGGGTCCAGAAAACACAAAAACCTCGGCTGAAGGTCAAATGTGATCAAATGCCTGTGATCAAATATTTCCTGTCTGGACACGAAGAGGTGTAAGGGGAACAACAGACACACTACTGGTTTGTTTTTATGTTAAATTACTATCTTGCCCTCCTGATTAGGCTACTCGACTATGATCGATATTGTGTAGCGAAATATGTTGTTAATTATGAAAACTTGGCGATAATATGACACACACACACATAGCAGTATCATATTTGTCCGTCAAGAATCCATAAATCAGATGCTAACTTCTAAAGGATCCAATTTACCTTCAGCTGGAACAAAATAGACTTTTAGTATACAGAAAACACACAACTCATCACCAGGGAAACATTTTGGTGATTGAACCCAACAGTATAGCATAGAAATCTATATAATATAAAATTCATAACCATTAATATATCTAACGCGTATTTATTATACAGTACATTGGTAAGAATCACATTTATAAATTAAAAGTAGTGTTCATTGTAACTTCTTTATAGATTTTGATAATAGAAAACGGCAAATATAGGAGAGAGAGAGAGAGCGTACACTGGTGGTTTTAATTTGAGTGTTGCCATCAATCTGTCATGAATGTGGTTTAGACGTTTCCAGCACCGGTATTTATAAAGCCTCACTATTCATTAATCTATACAGTATATACAGGTAGTTCCGGCAAAACAGACCAAATGTTTAATGATTATATTACGTAGGCTACATAATTTCACTTACTATGTAGGGCTTGCTAATCACTCGAATATTGTGCTAAAGTGATCAGTGTGGCAATTATGTGACCTGTGTCCGGACGCTTGCATATTATCTTGACATAGCCTGAAATATTCGTTAAGCACTACAGTTTTGTGAGAATCGACAAAAGCTTCGGTAAAAACACTCAAATATTATTAAGATAATTAGTCTGACAACACAGATGATATACTCAACGGGATTACAGTTAATTAGAAAACAAAGTTTGATGAATGTGTTCGAACAGCGGAAAATTCGCGTCTTCAAAGTTCAATCCCACGGTTCCCACCCACGGTGACCCTCAGTGCCGAAGTGTCTTTTGTTGTGCGTGGTTGTTCGCTTCGTGTCTCTTCTATAAATCATCACTTTCTGGAGCTGTGAGTATTTCTTTCACACTGCGCATCACTTTAGGGATGTATTCTATTAATATGAATGTTTTCGTTTAAAAAGAATGAATGAAAGGGGTGAGGGAGACGTTAAAGGTTGGTTAAATATTACGGGACGGAGGGGGTAGGGAGTCCCGGCCGCAATTTTGTTTAATTCCCTCCCACACCTCCCTACCGAACCCCCTCTATAAACCCCACGACATACAGTACATAATATTATACATCAATTAGTCAGTTACTTTCATGAGAATGGTGTGCCTTCCTGGTGTCAATATGCACGTTTGTATTAACCCTTTGAAGATTGATGCATTTTGACAGTATTCTGGCTAACAGACGATTTTATACAGTTTAGGGGAGCCTTCACCTGTAGTGTTGTCTCCTACCATGCTGGAGTTCAAGAGGCAATTAGCTGCACACCTGGACGCGAGGTTATTTGAATATTAACTTAGTATGTGTCCTCAAATTGACTAAAGTTGGTGCGCTGTCAGTCAAATGTATTGTTAGCTCCTTGATAATTATGATAGCCTACTCGGTATACCATGTAAATTATTTCATGCAATCAAGACACTTTTCACAGTTATCTATCTTGTCTTTCTTTTGTTATCTTGCCTAATAATTAGCATACTTTTGGCGTGTTGGTATGTTTGGGGCTCACTATCCCATCCTGATAAGAATCCTGGTAGGCAGTAGGACTGTGGGAATGATAAGGTAAAGACCATCTCGATTAGCCGTCTGACTTCATATACCCTTCCAAATATTATTAAAATCGTTAATAATAGCCAGAAAACAGAAGAAAACAAATTATAATAGGGATTAATGTGGTAAATGCTTTCAGGTGAGTGAATCCTGCATGACGCCGTGGGATTACCAGATACTGCCTGCGGGGGTTCTAACGTCGCTCCATAGAAGGTAATGTTGTATGCCCCGTCTTGCCCTTTAAATTGGATGGCGATTTCTGGCATTTATCCTGTGTTGCTAATTTTGTTTAGCTACTATTCCGCTGTAGGCTAATCAATGTTGCAAATTTTGCTACTTTCCCGCTAGATCTAGAGGTATTTATTTCGTTTTAGAGAGCAAATTTTTACATCTAGCGACATGAAATCTAGCGATATTTTGGAGATGGGAGCCATTTTAGAGCGATTTTGTAGAGATTCCGGCATTATTCTAGCGATTTTCGACATTAACTTCTTAGCAGACTCCTAGCGTCTTTCATATATCGGATCTAGTGGTGTTCTGTTTTGATTTGGTAACTGCATTTGTCCTGACAACCTCCATAAGATTTATTTTCAGCTCGGGATGAGTGTTTGTTGGCATTGGCTATTATTTGCTTTCTTTCCCATGTTTTATGTATACTATTTTTAGTATTAGTAGCTTAATAGTAGGCTATATTGTTGTTGCAGTATGACTAGATATGGACATGTAATCTAGGTGTGTGGGTGGATTGATTGTAATTTGGCACACTTTGACCTTGAGATAGATTGGAGGTGGGCGGGGCTTCAATGATCGGACGAGGCCGCCCCCCCCCACCACACACACACACACACACACACACACTACACTGTCGGTCTCTGTAAATTCCCTCGGTCATGCTCTATCCACACTTCCACAGATCCCTCCCTCCCATGTGACCAAGGAGAATATTATATAAGGAGAAGCGACTCTCTGCTTTTGGTTGTAGCCCCCTGATACTTACTTACCCCATCTAACGTCAAGCACCCCCCAATAGATAACGGTTAATTTCGAATAGTATCTATACAGTTTATACCCCTCATTAGAGAATGTACCGTTCTTAAGAAAACTGTTAAATTTAAGCTATAACTATATAGTTTCTAATGTCTATAGGCTACCGCTTGCAGTACTCAATATTTCTTAATTTTTCACAATTCATAATAGTGTTTATAGGCCTATATCTAAGTAGTAGGCTACTATAAAAGTCACCCATGATGTTTAAATTGTGATCCCATTTTTGTCATTATCATTATTGTCCTACTACTACAACTAAATATATTGTGCTAGATTTCATGTATGCAATCTAGTATTTGTGCAGCAACTTTACCTTTTTCTGTATAAAATACTTGGTCTAATATATTACCTTTGTTATATGTGTAGGTTAGTACGTTACTCAACGTCTATATCTTGTATTGGTTTTGTTCCTTACATTTAAATTTTGTTCAGTAGGCTTACCTGTAAGATTTCAGCCATATTATTATTATTATTTTTTTTTTTTGTAGTAGTAAAGGGATGAGGTCACGAGTAACCTGTTTACCCTGTCATAGACCTATTTTACGGTTAGGCGATCAGAGCAGAGGCAAGGGGTGTGAGGAGATTGCCCAACCATCTCCACCAGCCGAAAATCGAACTCTGTCCTCCCGGTTAGAAACCAAGCGCTCTACCAATGTCGCTACTGGTCACCCCCATTTCAGCCATACGGTATGTTCCCCATAGTGTTAGTACGTTTACTGAAAAGTAAATAAACAAACACACACACTGTGAATCGTACAGTTCCTCAATCCTCATATCACTTGCACTGCTTAATTGGTGAGGAGTAATTAAAGACATACCGGTACGCAATTGTCTCTCACGAAAGAATATGCGAGACAACCACAGCAATCATCCCAGTGACTCTCTCGAGTAATTTATGTTTCTGCAGCTGTACCCATACACGTCATACACTAATAAATACACATCCCTTCAGCAACAACATTACCAAAAGTGTGGAACACATCTTTTGCCTCATGTTGTACGTGTTTACAAAAATATTTTCTATCGATGTTATGTGTTTACTATTCAGGTCGACCACTGCAGCACAATACAATGCTAAGGGAATTTCTCCAACACCGTTTGTTGTTTGTCTGTGTATTCATGAATAATATTCTATAAGCAAGTAATTCCAACCTCACACTCCACACAAACTAAGAATATAACATTGAGGGTATGTCTTACATTAAAGATAACCGATCAAGTGAATGGCATATAATACAACGTGAGTAGATTATGCTATTTATTTATATTATTTAAAACATCTGTAAATTGTGGAGCATCAGACGTCAGACGGCCAACCCCGCTATACTGGTCATCTTAACCCTTTCACGCATTTATGACGCAGAGGTTTAGCAATAAGAAATAAAAGTTCTCTCACTCTTATAATTACCTCTCCAAAATTAGTTTTCTGCCCACAGCTAACTCAAAGACAACTGTAGAGGTTGAAGTAACTAAACTAAAGGTTTATAAATACCCCTGTTGGTAACAAAGGCTTTAAAGTATCCCCAATAGGCTCAAAATCGCGTCAAATGTCGGAGAGGGTTAAAAGTGGCTGCTTCCCACAACATGGGACTTAGTTCAGCTGAGCAGGTGTTTTCGTCTTCAGTTTGATGTCAAGGTTCTTGAGCCATAACAAACATCTGCAATTATACAAATGCCAGCATTCATGGGTCAGCTATTTACCGAGATGATGTCTCTGGAATATGTATTCAGTCAGCCATGATTATACACTCGTATGTGAGTATACCATACACTGTATACTCGTAAATACGCTCTACTTATGACTAAGCACTTCACCTTACCTTTGTGAAAGAAGTGAAATATGAATTTCTTTTGCTTCCGCCTTGTATTTTCCACAAACAACACAGCTGTGGCAGTGTTGTTTTAGTGCCATGTTTGTATTTGCCGCCACGCCATCTGGCAGCTCCCAGTGACATTTGTAAGTGTGTAGACGATGTACCACCAATGGCAGAGCCATCTTCAGGGGTGCTTGGTCAAGACTAGGGATAAATTGGGAGCTCGTTCAAGAGCTTTCTCCTTGCATGTGACGTAGCTCCGGCCACCTCTCATTGGCCTCAAGGCAGGCTCTGGTCGCTGAGTGAACGGGCTTAGACCATTAAGAAGTATGACACGTTTTTTCAGTTGATTTCGGCGATCATTAGACGATTTTCTGCAGTTTAGGAAGGACATCTAAGAACCCAAGAGGTCAAACCCAACTCCCTCTGACTCCAGCAGGTAGTAGAGGTCCCTCTTAAACTGCATAAAATCGTCTGATACTCAAAATAAACTGGTAAAATGCGTCACAATCCTCATTGGGTGGTTATTATCGCCCAATGCTTCTAATATTAGCCTAACCCTGAACCTAAGTGTAGATTTGTATGGCGCTTCATATAATAATAATGTCTGATGATCTACTCGAGTAATATAGGAAATGAAGACTGGACACGGGTAACTGTTGACTGGGTGTTGCTGTTATATATTATGTAGCTTGACCGTAAAGTGCAATACTATTTTATTATAATCATGTTACGTTTTTAGACAACACTAGTCACATGATATTGGCCAGCAGGGTTCATGTTATGGATATCGTAGTCTTATTATTTATTTATTGCCTGTAATTTATACCGAATAATTGACATATCAGTACTGGAGAGAAGAAATGCTAAATATTTTATGTTTTCAAGATTTCTGTACGGTGAGCCGTTGATAGCGTGCCTGATTCCCATCTTGAAGGTCTCGGATTGAAAACTTTTTCTGGGATACAGCCGGCGGTTACCATCTCCCCATGAGCAAGGGGGATGGGTAATGGTCTCAGGTAGACTAAAGAAAGCCAAGCGCTTGTGAATCCTCGAAGGAGGAGATACGGGCGCTATATAAGTAACCAGAAGATTATTATTATTATTAGTATTACGTGCGAGTTTCCATGGTGGATCCTTGGTAATGAGTACAAAGGAAATCAAGCAACAACAGATCTAGTGACTTCTAGGTTGCTTGTCCTCCAAAACACTGAGGATCAAGTGTCCAAAAAGTGGTTTAGAGTGGGTAAGGGAACATTGGAAAGGGAATTACTGCCCTGGAACTAATGTCCGTGGCAGGATTTGGAAGTTAGTAGAGGACAGATGGGTTAGTAACTGAGGGCGGGATCAAATAAAGTTATTCATTTACAAACGCAGTCAGTCGCGGGTTTGATGCGAGATATTTGTCTAGGCGGAGTTTAAATTAATCAACGGTGATGCATTCTATAACGTTTCGGGGAAGCCCATTCCACAAGTTGACAACTCGATTGAAGAAGAAATTCTTAGATTCGTGCGAGTTAAAAGATTTACCAATAATTTTGCAACCGTTTCCCCGTGTGTAATTAGATTGGTCGATAGTGAAGTACTTACTACAGTTCATATTGTCGATGTCTTTGATGATTTTGAACACTTTAATTAAGTTACCTCTTAACCCTTGTCTAGCGGGTGCTCTGTGGCCGTTTTGGGCCTTTCCAGGCCATTCTGACTGCTATATCAACCATCAGTATGAAAGGAACTGTATTGCGCCGAAAACTAGGTGGAAATCGCTACACAATGACGCCAGATACAGCTACGTAGCACTCGTGGAGCACTGACAGTGTTACCTCGAAGATGGAAGTTTAGCTGATTTTGCTACATTGCTCACTTTTAGCGAACTATTGGTTACACTGTCATCGTCCCGCGCGGTGGGGGAACTGGAGTTAGTGTGGGCCGGGAGGCCACAGATGTTGGACGTATGGATCATTACTATCCCACCCATTTTCACTCGATTTCCACCCTTTTTTCACCCGTTTTTTGCCAGTTTTTTCAACTCGACTTATGTTGCGCGCTGCTCTTTAAGGCGCTGGGTTAAAGGAAATAGATTTAAAAACTCTAAGACGCTCTTCGTATGGTTTGTTCTTTAGGCTAGGTATAATTTTGGTAACTTTACGTTGAACTCGTTCTAGCTTGTTTATATCTTTTTGGTAATAAGGGCACCAGGATTGAACACAGTATTCCAGAAGAGGGCGGACTAAGGAATTGTAAAGGGTTAGGATAACTTCTTTGGATTTATGCTCAAATGACCTGCCTATAAAGCCAATTATTTTGTTTGCCTTCTTAACAACTTCTGAACATTGTTTACTCGATATTGTTACTCCCAGATCGGTTTCTCTGTTTACATTCTTAAGCTGAGTGCCATTCATCGAATAGTTTGCTTTCTCATTTAGGTATCCGATATGTAGTACTTTACATTTATCCGCATTGAAACTCATTTGCCAAATTTGGGCCCAACATGACAATTTATCTAGATTGTGTTGCATATCGTCAACTTGTTCTTTTGAGAGTATGCTATTTGCAATTTTTGCATAGTCAGCAAATTTTGATATTGTACAGGTGAGACCCTCATCTATGTCGTTGATGTAAATTAGAAAGAGAATTGGTCCTAGTACCGATCCCTGGGGTACCCCGCTACTTACATTGGTCCATTTAGATTCCTTACCGTTTATGACTACTCTTTGCTTTCTGTTGCTGAGCCAATTTTCTATCCATTTCAACACACCGTCTTGTATTCCATGCGCTTTTAGTTTTAGCAGTAAACGTTTGTGGGGAACTTTGTCAAAGGCCTTTTGAAAATCCAGGTATATAATATCTACAGCTTTACTCTCATACTAGAGGTTGAGGATATCGTGGAAGAAGTCTAAGAGGTTTGTTAAACAGGAACGTTTTTTACGAAAGCCGTGTTGAGTATCTTTAAGTATGTTATTTTCCTCTAAGACCTAAGTGATTTACGAGTCTGTCTCGTATGCCCGTTTCTAGCATTTTACATACAACTGTGGTTAAGCTAATTGGACGATAGTTACTGGGTAGGGATTTGCTGCCTTTTTTGAATATCGGTGTTACGTTGGCTAGCTTCCACTGATCAGGCATAGTTCCAGACTGCAAGGATTTATTGAATAGTAATGTCAGTGGTTTGGAGAGCTCAGTCAGAGTCTGGAGAAACCAGTCAGAGGTTTGGAGAGTTGTCTAATTTGTTTATAGCCTACACATCTGTAGTCCTCATCTCGCCTTTCTGTTTATGTATGATAGGGAGATATTGTTACACCCACCTGGAAGGGGCAGTTCGTGCATCTTATTACCTCACTATGTTAAAGCTGATTGACTCCTTACAGTACCTGTGTACGTGCACACACACATACATTAAACTATTCATCGGGTGATCTATATTAGCATCTCTGAAACTGTATTGATAGCGTAATGGTTAGTGCGCAGGATTTCAATGTGAGTATCCTATGTTCGAATCCTGGGAGTAGCACATGTATTCTTTAATTTCATTGATTTCATTAAATAGGGTTATTTGTAAGTTTATTGGTGGTTTAGTGATATTAGGAATTGATGTATTGGTAATGAGTCTACGTAATATAAACTAGGATAGATGTGGCGAGGTTAACTGATAGAGGTACTTATGAACTGATAAACCTGAGAGGGCCAGGTTTAACTCTTATATAATTAGTATACTGTTATGCATGGGAGAGACTGGGCCGGCCCCTAACCATCGTGTTGCCTGTGGTAGGTCGTGTATGGAGCCTGGGGGGGATATTTCATGTTCAGACCCTCTTTATTACCCGCTGCCTTGGTCAGTATGATAGGACATGATAATGACGATGGTGGTGGTGAGGCATTAAGAGATAATGAAGATAAGCCTACTCCAAAAAGGGATATTTTATCAATTTATATATATATACCGGTATATATATATATATATATATATAGGGGCAAGCAACACCAAGGTAAATACGAACATCTTTATTCTTGTGACGTTTCGACATTAGCATATGTCATCATCAGACCTAAAGCAATAAGAAATGTAATTTATTAATAAATTGTTGACATTTAGGCCTAAAGCAAATATATTTAATAATAATTTAGAATAACATAAAAAGTTTGAAATAGAGAGAAAAAATATCAACACCTAAACTATATATATATACTGTATATACAGTATACTACATGTAGATAGTGCATGATAAAAGATACACAATACAGTACCTTAAACACATAATAGGTTGGTGGAGACTCCGCTTCCCCCGAGGAGATTCTATTGCCTCTAATATAATTATATACAAATTATACAGTATATATATATATATATATATATATATATATATATATATATATATATATATATATACATACACCCATATACATACACACACACACACATTCACTCGCGCACAAAGAGAGATAATCACACCAACAATATTAGTAGGCAAAGCGCTTATATAACGCAATAGGGTAGATACACATGCGCTGCAGACTTTGGAATGTACTGTACCGGTAGCCTGCTTACATTGCATTACAAAATCAATGGTTAAAGCTCGGTTTACACATGCACGAATTAACGTCCCGTCCGTCCCCGACCAAGAAAATAGGCAGGACGGCATCAATCTGGAGGCCCCATGTTGTCACGATGGCCATTCCAACGGTTTTTTGCCGCCATTCTCATCCCGTTAGTCGGCGTCTAGATGCCGCCAGGCTGCGTCTAGACGATGACTGCTCCCGTGTGTGTCCCGTGGGTGTCCCGACATAACACGTTTTCTGGCAATTGCCCCGACCCACATGGACCATTTTATGCATGCACAAAAAGGACGCTGCCGAGGCGCGGCGAATTAAGGGGTCGGGGACGGACGGGATGTTAATTCGTGCATGTGTGAACCGAGCATAAGCAAGTGTCACACTATGCCGAATTAAGTGCCGACGCTCCACGACTTAAGGAGTGGCAATAGAAGGAGGAGACCACTGCCGAGTAACGTGGGTGATCGAGGGACGGGATCCCACGGCAGGCACTATGGACGGGCACGCCGCCTAACAGCAAGTGGACGGGGTCGAGCGGCAACCATGCAAGACCTAAGGGAGATAAATGACGCCGCCGGGGCGGCGTCATGTCCCGTAGCGCGCAAACTGGTTGGCGGCAATGCTCCTGACGAGCGGCGCCTATAGGAGGTAGGGCGGCGCCTATAGATACTACGGCGGCGATGGACAGCCACCCTGTCACACTGAACCCGTACTCCGTCACACTTTACCCCGACCGAGGTAAACTGGTCCGTCCAAGGCGACGTGTGTGTGTGGGGGGGGGGGGGGGTATTAAGCTTGAGATCTATGGAGGAAACTAAAAATACAATAAAAAGATCCCTAAATGAGCAAATAAATATGCCCATCTACCCTTAATTAAGTGGTTCTTTGAGTAATTGGTAAAACAAGGCCATCTATAGTTAAAAATTTCAGTACAGGTGACGTCTTTCTCGTTATAGTCTGGCAACTATTAGGTTATTTTATTATGCATATGAAGGGCCTGTAGCAATCACAAGACCTCCATTCTTCTCATTTATGTCTCTTAACTCCCACAGACCGTTCTTAAGCTGCATAAAATCGTCTAAGTAGGGCAGAACTAAGGCAAAACAGACGCCACCACTATTTGAAGGGTTTATAGATAGTCGCTCGTTGATGGGATTGGACTAAGGGGACAGTGGTGATTTTTGTGAGCCTATTTATTTATATATTCGTTTATTTTTTATTTTATTTGCTAGACCTCCATGAAGCTTAAAAAAAACATCTCCATCAACGATGTCCCGTGCGTCGTTGCCAGGTCGCGGACTCACGGTATGCCCTCCTCCTATAACGCCGCCTGGGCGTTACCGGGTCGCTGTCTGACGGCGACCTACCTTATAGCGGCGTCTGGCATCTGACGCAGACAGGTCGACGCCCTTGTACCGTCTGACGCCTACTGGACGCCGCCTGATGCCGCCCGCCTACCGTCCCCGTCCCGTCTATTTCCTTGACCTCACTAGCCGCCAACTCCGCTTATGAGAGTTGTTCGTGTCGAACTTTTCCTGAGGCCCCTAACGACTTCTCCCGACGTCTCTATTGCATTGGCGCCCACCCACGTCGCGTGGCGATTTAGGCAAAGTGTCGTTACGACTCTTAAAGCTCGGTTCTATCATGCACGAATTAACGTCCCGTCGGGCCACGACCCAAACAATAGGCAGGACGGCATCAATCTGGAGGCCCCATGGTCCGTCCGTCCCCGACCCCTTTTGGTCGGTTCACACATGCACGAATTAACGTTCCGTCCGTCCCTGACCCCTTAATTCATCTGCAAACGAGCAAGGACGCCGGCAAAATCGCCTATGATCGGTACACGGACGTGCGGTTTCACAGCTCACGTGACGTGACGCGACGGTGACACATCGCCGACTCTCCTTCCAAATGTTTTTTGCCACCGTTCTCATTCCGTTCGTCGGCGTCTAGACACAGTCTATCGGCGTCTAGAAGCCGAATGCTCCCGTGGTTGTCCCGGCCTGACACGTTTTGTGGCAGTTGCCCCGGCCCACGCCGACCATTTTATGCATGCATAAAATGTTCGCCGCCCCGCGTCCCGTGTCCTGGCATCACCACACGTCCCTGTACCGACCATAGGCGATTTTGCCGGCGTCCTTGCCCGTTTGCAGGCGAATTAAGAGGTCGGGGCCGGACGGGATGTTAATTCGTGTATGTGTGAACCGAGCTTAAGTCGTGGAGCGTCGGCACTTAATTCGTCATAGTGTGACACTTGCTTAAGTCCTCTCTGTTATCTGCACAAAACAGTTCTCATGTACGGTATAAACACTGTAAAGCCCCTAACAGATTATGGCATACTGGTACCTTGCAGATTTATGGATTGTATTTAATATGGTTCTCGAAAATTCAACCAGTAGACCATTTCAACCGGTAGATCTCAACCAGTACCAAATCGACCATTAGACCATTTCAACCAGTAGTTCTCAACCAGTAGGCCTACCGCATCAACCAGTATGACCATTTCCACCTATAGATATCAACCAGTACTGAATCGACCAGTAGACATTTCAACCAGTAGGTCTCAACCAGTATCAATCGATCAGTAGACCACTTCAACCAGTAGATCTCAACCAATACCGAATCAACCAGGGCCACCCAAACCAGTGCCAATTTGAAGTCCTAACCTAATTTGACCTAACATAACCTATCAATAATGGTTGAGAGCTACTGGTTGAAATGGTCTACTGGTGTATTTGACCGGACTCCATTGAATTCAGTGCCCTTTTAGTAAGAAGAACCGCATTTCAGACGCGAAAATTACCGGTATACGCTTTTATGTTAAAAGTTCAATGGATATTGTTATTTTGTAACTGGATCAAATATATATTAGATCATAAAACTATTTAAGCTTGTACGAAATAACATTACGGAATGGCAGTAATATTTCCAATGCATATAATGTAAGAAACCTATAATTATACAGCTAAGCTATTAAAATGTATTTCTCAACGTTTCACTGATACTTTTACCAAATACTATAACATGCAATTTATATTGATACCGATAACGCCCAGCCTGTGTTATACGTATGGTAAATTTCAATGCTATCAACATTATATTCTGAGAGAGAGAGAGAGAGAGAGAGAGAGAGAGAGAGAGAGAGAGAGAGAGAGAGAGAGAGAGAGAGAGAGAGAGAGAGAGAGAGAGAGAGAGAGAGAGAGAGAGAGAGAGAGAGAGAGAGAGAGAGAGAGAGAGAGAGAGAGAGAGAGAGAGAGAGAGAGAGAGAGAGAGTTCCTGTAAAATAGAAAATAAAGTTGGGAACCCAGAATGAGTGAGTGAGAGGGGAGCGGAAGGATATGAGGGGGAAAGAAACCGAAAAATTAAGCTTAACTTCACAAGTTAACCAGCCCAATAATTGTCTCTGAGAGAGAGCAAGAGAGAGAGAGATTTGACTCGACCCCATATTGAGATAGCATAATTACCGGTAGCTATATACGATCTCAAAAGGGCAAAGATGGTTATACGGTCTTTACCCTACAAAGAGAGCGAGAGCGAGAGAGTGGTGGTGGGGGGGGGGGTAAAGGGGGAGACTGCCTCATTGGAATATAATGGGCTAGAATCAGGGGTGTCAAGCATGCGGCCGGCCCCCCTCCCTCTTGCATGCGGCCCGTGAACCAGTTTGGCCAAGTAGTGTCAAATATTGTATTTTTATTCTAGACATAATTATTATTTCTTAAATGTATTATAATGTTGGTACTATATTAAGTTAAGTTTTAATTCTAGGAAGTATTTGTGAGAGTAAGAAGCTTAAAGTAGATTAAATCCTCTTTCACGCTTAGACATTTTTCTTAAGCTGAAAAAATCGTCAACGGGTTTATGACATGCTCAATTCGGGGTCAGTGGGACGGTTCTTGCAATCATGCTCAGTATGTGGGCCAAGACTACGGGGATAAAACACAACTAGTGCGACAGGTGCCACAGTTCTTCTTCTGTCCAATTACTCTTCTTTCCTACTTTACTCCAGCCATCTGGTCTGGTCTGGTGCCACAGTTGCCGTAAATTCATATGTAGATCATATATTTGTATGTGTTTTGAATATTTTCTGAAATTGTTAAATCTGCATACTACGAAGCATTGATTTTAATTTATATTAGGACTGGTGGAGGCATTACCGGTATATTATATTTGGCCTGCTACATTAACCCCTTGTGTACCGGCAACGTCTTTTTAACTATCTTGCTACTACAGTATTTGACGATTTAATTCCGTTTCAAAAGGGCCTCCAGCAATTGATAAGCCTCGAACTATCTCACTTATTCCGTTTTACTACCACAGATCCTTCTTAAACTGCACAAAAGCTTCTAAACATAGCTACAATATAATATAAAAGACGTCGGTGGTGAAGAAGGGGTTAATGCGGCCCTATAATATTTTACCGTGTCAAATTTGGCCCGCCAGAGCAAATGAGTTTGACACCGCCGGGCTAGATGCTAAACTCTCGACCAATGCAACTTGAACAACACAAACACATTTCTATGTTTGCGTTTTTCTATTTTTGTTTATTAATTGGGGGGGGGGGGGGATGGGGGAGAGAGCTTATTGCTGACCAATACATGACATACAGTATTTGAGTTAACCATATCAGCTACCGGTACCTTTAAGGGAGTCCACCTCGTGTTTTTTTTTATCTCTCTCCCTCTCTCTCTGGGTTATATCCATTCGGCCTCTTTTAGCCTACTGTTTGAAGACGTTTACCCCCATCCAGGTCTCAATATTATCCTGGCGAGCGGTAGCGAACCAGCATATAATTATGTAGTATATATATTTTTTGTTTTTACAGCAAGCTAAATTTGTACATTTTTCAATAGAAAAATGTCTCCAGCGGGAGCCGGATTTCTCCATACAATGATGACTCGCTATCGCTGGCCAGGAAAAGATCGACACCTGGATGGGGATGAACGTCTTAAAACAGTTGACTGAATGGGGCCGAATGGATACAAGCCAGAGAAAGAGAGAAAAGGAGAGAAAGATAAAACAAAAACGGTAACCTCACTTAAATATTTGTGTATTAGTATATTTGCTAATATGGAATAAAGTCAACCGCAAGAGGTGCCGTACCGGTACGTATCCGATAGGCTTATAATACCAGTACCGTACTTAACCCCTTGAAGGTCGGACACTTTTTAGCAGTTAAATTTTGGCTCTCGTTAGACGATTGTATGCAGCTTAGGAAGGATCTGTAGGTATTAAAAGGGTAAATACTATCTCAATCAACCCTCTGACTTTCATATACCCTTCCTAATCTGAATAAAATCGTCTAATAATAGCCAGAAAGAAAAAAGATGTGCGTCATCGATCCTCAGTGGGTTAAATATCTAGTAATTGACGTATGAGTTGATGTGTGTGGGGCTATAATAAGATGACAGCTGCTTCCGGCTTGGACGACTAAAAGCTTCGTTTACAATAATCAAAGTAGCATCTAAGTCAACTTTTATAAGTTACTCATATCAAAGAGATTTGCTAACTATTTGGACACGAATTTGAATATTTTTTACATCTATCAAAGTTAAAAAAAATTCTCTTTGAGAAGACCTTGACAGTCTGAAAGATTAATCGAGAGGTGACAGTCGCTGTTTGATCAAGATTATTCGTGCAGATTATTTGGACAGATTTTAAACCCGTTCAGAGTAGACTGACAGGAGAGCTCTACTTGCATAATTAGGAAGTTTATACTCTTCAAAGTTGCGTCCAATTAAGTAGGATATCTAAATTATTTAAAAGAGCTCACTTTGATCATACTTTGATCTATGTACACTTCGAGGACATAAATCTTGGTCTTAAGTTTTCGAAGCAATCCCGAACGTAATCAAATTTCATTAAAGGGACCTATAGCTTGTTTATTAATGCTAGCGAGAAGTTGACTCATCCCCATCTTAAGGGGAGATTTCCACCTGGAGGATTTTTTTCTGAACCTCTTTCTCCCTCATGTTTAGCCCCATTGCTTGAGAGATTTAAAGACGCTTGCCCCATTAGTTTGGCGATTTTAAGAACCCTCGCCCCATTTCTGTCAATTTTAAGACCATTTGTGCCATTTAGGTGTCGATTTTTTCCTGGCAAGCGATAGCGACCCTGTAATTTAAGGGGAATCGGCCTTCGGCCGGGACATTTTTCTACCGAAAAATGTACAAATTTATCTTGAAAGGGGGTCAAGGGGGTGAAATTTTAAGATAGCTGGAGGAGTAGGAAACAAACTAAAAACCTCCCCTTAAGGAAGGATTTTTAGTTTGCTCCCATGACCTCCATCAAGCTTAAAACACATTCCCAAGACCCCCTTCAAGATAAATTTGTACATTTTTTTCGGTAAAAACAATTCTCGGCCAAATGCCGCTTCCTCTTAAAATACAGGCTCGCTATCGCTCGCTAGAAAAAAAATAGACACCTAAATGACATAAAAGGTCTTGGTACCGGTACTGATAAAGAAATTTGACGGAAGATCTTAAAATCGACATACTAGTGGAGCGAACGTCTTAAAGTCTCAATACTAATGGTGCTAAACATGAAGGAGAAGGTGGTCCAGAAAAACGATACACCTCCCCTTAATTCTATACCTAATATTTACATTTAGTCGGTTCGTTCTGCTATTCGATGGTTCACATTGAGCTTGGATTTGTGTCTTAAGGGGGGGGGGGGTTTGATTATTTATGTATCTTTTTATTATAATCTTAGTTTCCTCCCTAGACCCTCCCTATCAAGCTTAAAATACCGATAGAAAAATTTCCCGGCAAGACGCCGGCTCCTCTTAAAATACAGGCTCGTGGAAATCGACACCTAAATGACACGAAAAGTTTATTTTTTGTTTTCAAATAAATGGGGCGAAAAGTCTTAAAATCGCCAAATTAATAGGCCGAACGTCTTAAAATCTGAAAACTAATGGGGCTAAACATGAGGAAGAAGGGGGACTAGAAAAAGAACCCATCTCCCCTTAATAGTGTACACTGTTCATAATTGGGAGAGGGTATATCTCAGGATTAGGCCTAAAGGGATAATTATATTTTTGTTCTCTCCATAATATGCATTAACTTCCAATAATCGTGAATATTTAGCTATATATATATATATATATATATATATATATATATATATATTATATATATATATATATATATATATATATATAATGAAGAGCAACATTGTGACTAAAAATATAAAGGCTAGTTTAATTATACATAAGAGTAATGAGAGGAAGGAACATGGGAGAACTTAAATATCAAAGCTGGAGTAAGCATGGTCAAAATATAAAAATACACATAAAATAATAGGCCTGAAGATGAGAACAGCGATTCTGGCAACGTCATAGGTACCCATGATTCTGGCAACGTCATAGGTACCCATGATTCTGGCAACGTCATAGGTACCCATGATTCTGGCAACGTCATAGGTACCCATGATTCTGGCAACGTCATAGGTACCCATGATTCTGGCAACGTCATAGGTACCCATGATTCTGGTAACGTTATAGGTACCCATGATTCTGGCAACGTCATAGGGGTACCCATGATTCTGGCAACGTCATTGGTACCCATGATTCTGGCAACGTTATAGGTACCCATGATTCTGGCAACGTCATAGGTACCCATGATTCCCCTTTTGATTTACTCTGTTTCTAATAACCATACTTGCCTACTTCTGCTTTCACATATTTTCTTGTCTTTCACTTAATATAATAAATGTTGACGATTTAAGGATTATTATTATTATGTTATGTGTATTTTTTTATTCCGACCATGTTTACTCCAGCTTTGATATTTAAGTTCTCCCATGTTCATTCCATTCATTAATCTTATGTATAATTAAACTAGCCTTTATATATATATATATATATATATATATATATATATATATATATCAACTTTATTTTTGAGTTTCCTCGCTAGACCTCCATCAATCAGTGCAAAAAAATCCCGGCCGAAGGCCGTCTCCTCTTCAAATTACAGGCTCACTGTCGCTCGCCAGGAAAAAATCGACACCTAAATGGCACAAAAGGTCTTAAAATTGACAACGAAATGGGGCGAAAGGTGTTAAAATCGCCAAAGTAATGACCCGAACATCTTAAAATCTCAAAACTAATGGGGTTATGCATGAAGGAGAAGGGGTCCAAATAAACAAGCACTACCCCCTTAAGGTAGGTTAGTTTGGTTAGGTTAGCCAGGTTATTGCATATTTTTGGAATATACCGGTAATCATTGTCAATATCAATTACGACAGCGAAAATAATAAGTAAGATTGCGTTTCCTCCCAAATCAAACTTTGTCATAGCAGAAAGGTTTCTCTATTACTAATTATAGTTTTTATTTTCAATAATTGATTGTGAAATAGATTGAAATTTTGTGGTACGCTTATAAACACAGGGTAGCGCGTCCAGAATTATGTTGCTTAATAACACATCAACGTAATTATAATTATCACACTTTAGACATTAAATCAGGGTGTAAACCGGAGCAATTTTGTTTGAAGACTTGAATGAATATGAGAAGGATTACAAGAAAATTAAACGAAATAGCATTATTTTGTCCGTTTATATAATTTTCAAAGACAAAATTTCAGCTATAAACCATAATTATATTTTTACATAGACAATACTAAAAGACTAAGAAGAAAAGACTTGGTTTTCGTTTGACATTCAGTTTCGTCTACAACGGACCGCCTCCTACCTCCAGACTGCTCCTCGTTCCTCCTGTCCACCCACTGATCCCTTCCACTCTTCAAGAGTTCCCATTTCCACCCATTGATCCCTCACCACCCTCCTCTTGCCAACCATTGATCCCTTCCACCCTCCTCCCTCCTCTGCCCACCCATGATCCTTCCAATATGCCCACCCATTGATCCCTTATCACCCTCCTGCCCACATTAACCTTCAACCATACTCCTGCCCACCCATTGATCCCTTCCATCCTCCTCTGCCCACCCATTGATCCCTTCCATCCTCCTGTCCCCCCCATTGATCCCTTCCACCACCCTCTGCCCCATGATCCTTCCACCCTCCTGATGACCTTCCCACCATTGATTTAATTCACCCTTCACATCCATCCACTGACCCATTGATCCTTCCACCCTTCCAAATGTATTGATCCTCACCCTCCACCGTATCCTGACACCCATTGATCCTTCTCCTGCCAACCATTGATCCGTTTATAATTCCTGCCACATGATTGATCCACCTATTCCTGCCACCATATCCCTTATCCACTATTCCTGCACACCCATTGATCCCTTCCACCCTCCACCCTATTTTCCCACCCATTGATCCTCATCCAGCCACTATTCCTTCCACCCATTGATCCCATCCCCCTTCACCCTATATGCCACACCATTGATCCCTTCATACCTATTCCTGCCCATTGATCCCTTATCTCCTCCACCCATTGATCCCTTCCACCTACCATCCAACGCCATTGATCCCGTCCCTGCCCACCCATTGTCCTTCCACCCTCCACCCTCTTCCTCCCACCCATTGATCCCTTACACCCTCAATTGATCCCTTCCACCATTGATTGTCCTCCTCCTGCCCACCCATTGATCCCTTCCACCCCTCCATCCTCCTCCCTCCTGCCCACCCATTGATCCCTTCCACCCCTCCACCCTCCTCCTCCTCATTGTCATCCTGCCTCTCATGATTCTCCTACCTTCCAATTCACTCCAACATAGTAGATCCCCCCAATATCCATTAATCATCCCCCTAACCTCTGATTCACCCGCACACCCATGATTCACACCACGTTCAACACCCATGAGATTCAACACTTGACACCATGAGCTCAACCCCCCCCCCCACCCCACCCACCCCGATATTCATAACTTCACCCCCCACCCGAGTTCACTCCTCGAGATTACTGTTCCCTCCTAATCCTCCCTAACCCAATTCACACCCCCCCCTCGAGATTACCCCCAATTCGCCCCCCGAGATTCTCCCATCCCATCCACCCTGATATCGTCCCCTACCCCACGATTCACCTCCCCCCCCACCCCCCAGATGCACCCCTGCCCCATCCCCAACGTACCTGAAAAGAAGACTACACTATAAAATAAAGAAAGCTGGAATAATAAAAGAGGAGAATAAGCGAACAGTCCACATGAGAGAGGGGAGAGATACTGGGATTAAAGAAAGCTACAGAAAATGGATGGTTGGCAAAATGTGTGATAGTAAGAGCACTTTATAGAGTTACCGTACATGAAAGGAACAGGGACATTTTAGCAACAGCGCTCTCTCTCTCTCTCTCTCTTTATTTATATATATATATATATATATATATATATATATATATATATATATATATATATATATTGAGATGACAGGGCTGTAAAATATAATGCCAAAGACCACAAACCCATTCCCATTAACGGAAGGAACAACAACTCACAACTATAGAATTGCGTCCATAAAAAGTCGGAAGAGAGACCGGAAACAACCTCACCTGAACAACAATAAGATACACCAGTCACCCATAGCACAGCTCCAAGAAAACCGCGCTGCCTATGATACGTTTAATGTAAGTGGGGGAGGACATCCGCCACAGTTTGTTGGCTTGTGCCCCCGGGCGCCAGGTAAACAATGGCCGCCTACACCTGGGCCAGATTTAGACTATGCAGAGGAGGATTTTATGCAAATGAGATATCAAACTCCTTCATTCCTCTCCAGTCACCCTGGCGGTTCCATGCATCACTACCACCGCTAGACGAGACTGTGCTTGCAATTCAACTAGACAAGCAGACCACTCTATACAAGCCTCTAAATGGAGAGAGGCCTCCAATTCTGTAAATTAATAATCATATGTATACCTATACTTTAAGCTATTCACTTCTATTATTAATAAATAAAATACTATTCCCCGCATATTTATGTATGCATTGTATTTTTAAGTCTTTAGACAACCACGCAATAAATAAAAAACAAGATTTCCCATGCCTCTTATGTTCCGGAAACCACCGACTTGTCACTCTCCGTAAAATCAAATACTACCTGGCCGAAAACAGGGTAAAGTAAGGCAAGACGGACCACGTACTTAGTCGCTCCCATGTGTGTCAGATCTCTACAAGGCTACTTTCTGCTATACTCCTACTCAAAATTAAGTGCTTCTTGTTTACTTATTGTGTTTCGTGATTATTGCAAAGGTTGTGTAGGATGTGTTGTGTTCAAGTTAACGTAAACACCTGAGATCTTTTATTCTCACCTTAGTCCTTTTGTTACTCGTGTCGTGAGTACATACAAACGCTATCCTGGGATTGATATATATATATATATATATACTGCGTAATATATATTCATGTATTGCCATTAAGTTTCTATATATATATCCATTCCGCCCGATTACCCGCACACTACACGTAAATCTTGTGAACACCCCTGACAGATCTGATTCCAAGTTAATAGATCTTCTCCATAAGACTTATCTTTATTTGCTCAGTTCCCTGAACTACGATTGTTAAATCTAACTGTATACGTTAGTAGGGCATTAAAACCACTCTCTTTATTTATAACTCATTAGTTATTTGCCTTTCAGTTGATATTCTTATTTTATATATTCTGTTTAACTGAGACGTTGTGACCTCAGTATTTTTACCTTACACCGCGTCACGTTTTACCACGCGTTAACTTTGACCTTCAGGATATCAGCCATTCATTAAGACAAACCGCTCTGTTAGCATTTATGCGATATTTATACATTCATCATATGTTTATTCAATTGTGATTTATCAATTATTATTATTAACTGATTTATGTATCATCCATGCTTGAAGAATATTAGTATTCATTCTTGAAGTAGGTTCGAGAGTATTTCCACATAAATACGACTCGACCAAGTGTCTATTTATAATACATGCCAGTGCCCTGATATAAAGTGAAATAAAAACTTGTGAAACCCAACCATGTATCATTGGTAAAAGATTGAGGAGATTTATAATTGCATATCTGGAGTCAGCTGTGTTCCTGCTGAGTGTTATATTTCTGTAAAGCTTTCCTACAGTGGAAAGAGAGAACTGAAGTACGCAGGCAAATATTATTGCCCGGCATAACATATATATATATATATATATATATATATATATATATATATAAAACAAAGGTGCCGTCAACAACGTGTCTCCCCCAAAGTTGAAAGAGTAAGAGAGCCAAATTACTTTTTATTTGTTGTGCAGTATTGGAAAGAATAGTAGTGTGCTTGTTTAGTGTAGTGGAATGGATTACGTGTAGGCTAAGTAGGAGACAAAAGACAAAGCTGCCTGTCACAAGTGTCCCCCCCAAAAAAAAGAGTGACAAAGAGCCAAATTCAAGATCCCGTACGTTAAAGACATAATGTCGGGACACACGGAGTTTAAAACAATTTAAGTTATTGTTCGAGGGAGAGAGTTCCAGACTTTACTTGTTATGTTGAAGAAAGACTGGGAAGCGCTAAAGTTAGCAAGTTCATTACATTTGTTATTGATGAAGGAATGCTTGCCAATTCCAAGAACAGATTTGGCTTCATTTTGGGCAGAGTCATTGAAAGGTACGAAATTCTTGAGTTTGTAGGCGACGGCACGGTAGCGCTAATAAGTCATGTCTCAACGGTCATTACGTTTGGCTTGCTCTGTGCTGTATTAATATCTGCCAGATGTTGAAAAGGGTGGGTAAGTGTAGAAACTTGTTCGTATATCTCACTCGAAAGTAATATATCATGTTTTAGATAATTTTGATACCAAATATTGATCAAAACATACTTGGTGCGGAGACATCACTTTTTTGGCCGACTGTACTGGTTGAATGCTTTGTCCTTAATGCGAACAGCAGTAGAACAAGCGTGACTAAACCAAGATATTTATGCTTGATATTGAGAGAAAAAAATTGAATGTTTGCCTCTATTTCGGTGATGATTGCCTCGGTAATGCATACAACACTCTCGGAAGGTGTCCGGCCATGGTAGTAATTAAGGAGGGGCACTGTCTTTTTTTATATTTCTCTCCTTTTCTCTCTTTCCCTGGGTTGTATCCATTCGGCCCCATTCAGCCAACTGTTTTAAGACGTTTATCCCCATCCAGGTGTCGATCTGGCTTCGCCGGAGACATTTTTCTATTGAAAAATGTACAAATTTAGCTTGCTGTCAAAACAAAAATATATACCTGCATATGCTGGCTTGCTACCGCTCGCCAGGAAAATATTGACACCTGAATGGGGGTAAACGTCTTAAAACAGTAGGCTGAATGAGGCCGAATGGATACAAACCAGGGAAGGAGAAAATCAGAAAAAAAGCAGGTGGCCCCCCCCTTAAAGTCGTGAGTTCGAGTCATGTAATAATGGTATAAGATGTGGTCCAGATACTATAGTCTATTCATTATAAGGAGGCCAGGAATATCATCCCCGCTGACCTTGGTAACTCAAAAAAGGGCTAGAGCAAATGGGTTGTAAATGTCCATACCTATTTCCTGGTTGACTCATCCTAAATGGTAGAAACATGAACTTGATTACTTTAGTCATCTGTGATTTATAGAGTTTAGTGGTCAATAATTTTGGCCTACGTATAATAAATAGGGTATAGTTAGTCTCTTGAAGATATGACGCAGTTTAAAAGTATATTCTGGCTATCATTAGACGATTTTGTGCCGCCTAGGAAGGATCTGTTGGAATTATAAAGGTAAATCCAATCTCAATTAACCATCTGACTTCCATATACCCTTCGCAATCTGAGTAAAATCGTCACTCAAATAAGTGCGTCATCGACCCTCAAAGGGTTAACCTATTTAAAAAGCTAATATTAGTTCAACAATGCCATCTAATATCAACGGGTTGAAACAGTAAGGATGTGAAGGGGGGAGGGGGCGTATTTATTTGCTTATTAATTTATCTTTATAGCATATATATATATATATATATATATATATATATTGTTACGTATCTTGATCCTCAAGTGGTTAACTTGATGAATCTAGATAGCACAGAGATATATATATAGGTATCAGTCAGCTGAAGGCAAAACAAAAGTAAAATCTAATAAAATAATTTCCTGTTGTTGCTTCCTTTCCTTTTGGATCTTAGGACTTAGTATCCTTTATTGACTGATACTCTTTAATTATGAAAAATACTGAAACTAATTAAAGTCATGTAGTATTTATAAAGAATTATTATTTAACCGAAGCTTAGTAGGCTATGGTTATGAACCGAAGAAGTTATATCTAAAGAAGGACTATTAATTCTATAAAAAGTCTTGAAAGATAAATATTAAAGTAAGAATATTTCTGTCTCTTACCCTTTTTTAAATGAATAGATAGTTTTCTTCTATGTCCTTTTATTTATATTTAATGTAATTATTCTTGGTTCTTGTCTTACGTTAATAGTATTATATTATTATTATCATCAGGAGTAATATCAAAGTCACATAAAAGTTAGATATATATTTAATAATTAGTTAAATTTATTTCTTAACCACGTAACATTGAAGTTTGATTATGAGTAAATAAAGTTACAGGATCGTTTCATAGATTCGATTCAGGTCTCACTCAAATAATATGAAAAGCAAAATATAATATTTTGAAGCAAAAGAATTTTCTTCAGCTTAGGAAATCACTAGAAGTAATATTATCACAGCCATGTTAGTCTAAGGCGATATTACTAATACGAGACAATAGCATCACCGTACTAAGCACCATTAAGCACTGTAAGCTTAATTCAAAGAAAATGAAAGAACTCGTAAGTATTAATATAAAACAATAGTATTACTTTCATCATAACCCAATTACTTAAAGAGTTGCTTTAGTCCACAAGTTAAACTAAAATAGTTACGTACATAATAGTAGCGTTAACGTTAATTCGCAATCAAATAGTTAAACACATAATAGTAGCGGTAACGTTAATTCCCAATTAAATAGTTAAACACATAATAGTAGTGTTCACGTTAATTCCCACATAATAATAGTGTTCACGTTAATTCCCAATTAAATAGTTAAACACATAATAGTAGTGTTCACGTTAATTCCCAATTAAATAGTTAAACACATAATAGTAGTGTTCACGTTAATTCCCAATCACATATCTCACTAACCAACATAACATAAGTGTTTACACCGAACACACTTAACACACATTTATATAATCTGACTGACAGTCACAATCCCATTATAATACTTCACCCCGTCTTCCTCCAGCTGCAAGTTCACCTTCCCCAACTCCAAATGAGACTGATTTGAATGCCCACAACTCGGGTCTTATATACCAAACAATGATGGTGTAGGAACGAATCAGGAGGCGAGTGATGGTGCGCGCTCCAATCATAGCTCCTCGAATCACATAACAGGTGCGTGGTCCACTCACAGCTCCTGGCGTCGATCATACGTCATAGCATCGGTCATCGAGGTGTGAAGGCTAGCATGCTGGTATGGGGCGAGATGGTTTGCCCACTCGCTCGTTCGCTAGTCTGCTTCACCGTTTGGGTAGTGGGCTCCTTCAACTCTAATTCTAACTCTTAAATTAACATACAGGGCTCCGTATGTCAGACCTCCCCCCTAGAAAAGAGTTTAAGGAGTATAGTACAGAATATTAAACATAATACATAAATAGATTCACCACCAGATTGGCAACAGCAAGATTATAATGAGGATATAATAAGGATATCACCCAAAGTAGGCAACGTCTCCAGGTACCACATCAGAACATAGCCGGAACGTAGCTGGAGCGTTATTCGAACTGCAAGGCATCTCACAGCTGAAGGCTTGAAAGCGCACTACAAAAGCATGATATTTACCTCGCTACAAGGGAGAGCTAATTGCCAAAATCCTCTCATTAAATTATACTTACTGCTGCATGAGGCCAACCTGGGAAATGCAATCTTTGATCCGTGGCAGTGGGTAGGTATCGTTCTTTGTGACAGCATTGACTTGCCTATAGACCCTACAAAACCTATGGCTCCCGTCTGGCTTCGGCACAAGTATGACCGGACTACTCCACTGGCTGAAGGCCCTTGTGATCAGCTCATTAGAAATCATAAAGTCAAGCTCGACCTGCAGTATACTCCTGCGTTGTGGCGAGACACGGTAGGGGGATAGTTTAATGGGAGTTGCATCCCCTACGTCGATGTCGTGCACGGCCAAAGAAGTGAGCCCTGGAGTATCACGGAACACATTGGGAGACTGAGATAAAACAGAGATTAGTTGGTTCGCTTGATCAGAGGGAAGATGACATAGTTTAGATGGTAATTCCCTCAAAGCCACTGAATTATACTGAAAGTTGGATAGGCTACATGACAAGTCAAAGTCTGCATGGATACCTTCAGGCTCTGGAACAGTCTGTTGCGGGTCAGTAAGAGAACTGAAGACTTTGTCCGCACCAGGCTGCTCACAGGTCCTGACATTCACTGCCACAGTGGGAGAATCTGGAGGAGAGGAATCAGGGGACCTATGGTAGGGCTTCAACATATTTATATGGAATACTTGCGTGGGCTTTCTCCTGTCTGGGGTAGTGACTAGATAATCGGTAATGCTCACCCTCCGAATGATCTTATATGGGCCCCTGAACTTGGCAGATAAAGGATGGCCAAAAAGGGGGAGCAGGACCAAAACCTCATCACCGGGCTTAAACTCCCTCTCACGGGCTTTTCTGTCATACCATTTCTTCATGGAGCTTTTAGCCACTGTCAAGTTTTGAGCGGCAAACTCACATGAGGATCTCAGCCGGGTTTTGAAATCTGAAACATACTTGAGGAGGTTTTGGTTCCCCTCCTGGCCAACTAGGCTATCCTGCAATAGTTGCAAAGGACCTCTTACCTGGTGACCGAAAACTAGCTCATTAGGGGAAAAACCCAGGGATTCAGTTGGAACCTCACGAGTAGCAAATAAAAGAAAAGGTACCCCCTTATCCCACTCAACTCCGGTCTCTGTACAATACTTACGTAACATTCCCTTTAATGTCTGATGATATCGTTCGAGAACCCCTTGACTCTCTGGGTGGTAGGTGCTAGACTTTACATGCTCGATACCCAACTCCTTCAGGGACTGCTGGAAAATGTTAGAGGTAAAATTAGTTCCTTGATCACTTTGCACCTCATGGGGGAAACCCATTCTGGTGAAAAATTTGAGCAGTTCCTTGATTACAGTTGGAGCAGAGGTAGTCCTTAAGGGTATAGCCTCTGGGTAGCGAGTTGCCATGTCCATGATAGTTAATAAATAAATGTTACCTTGGGAAGTCTTAGGCAATGGGCCTACAATGTCCACTACCACCCGAGTAAAAGGATTCTCGAAAACGGGCAAGGGCACAGAGGATGTACAGGCACCTTCTGATTGGGTTTTCCTGTCATCTGGCAAGTGTGACACACTCTACAACACTCCACTACATCTGCACGCATTCCTGGCCAGTAAAAGTGGGATCTGATTCTGTCTAGAGTTTTTCTCACACCTAGGTGTCCTGCCAATGGTATACAATGTGCCATTTCCATTATATCTCTACGACAAGGTTTGGGGACTACTACTTGATGGACGTCCCAACCCCGTCATCGATTGGTCTGTGTGGCGGTCTCCATCTTCGCCACAATACTCCTCCTTTGAGGTAGAAACATTCACCACCCTCCTTCTCACATTCCTCTTCACTCACGGACCTGGCAGCTAACTCCTTGCATTCACTATCATCTCTCTGTAGCTCTACCAGGCCGCTAGGACTATTTGGAGGGGTTTCATGGTCATCTTTAGGGTCAAGATGAGCCATAAAGGTGTCAGATAAATCCACCTCAGTCACATCATCAGGCACAGTTGGAGCATCATTCACACTCTCATCATCCCTTTCATCAACTCTTACATTCGGTACATTTCTGTCTGAGGGAACTGCTACTTGAGACATTGAACGTTTGTCAGCACACACAGGGAAAACAGTTGGCATCTCCTTGTCGAGCTCACCGGTTAGTGGCTCGTTAACAGGGGAAAGTGACAAAATGGGGTCTGGTCGGACCTTCTCACCTGCTACATCATTCCCCAAAAGGAGAGTTACCCCAGGCACAGGGATATCTTGGGACCTACACAAAGCTATGGTGGCCTCACCCTGTAGTAACTCACATTCAATTTCGCCTTTTACCAAGTATGCATAAAACTGGCCTCCAGCACCTCTCATTACAACTGGTTCGCCAGGTGGGCACTCAGTGTAAGGATTCACCATGAGGGTGCTAGTAGAACCTGTGTCTCTCAGAATTTTTACCTCATGCATGCAACCATTTAATCTCACGTTGCCAGATGAAATAAAGGGACGGTAACTGTCCTGCACTGATGGTGAAATTATTATTGGTTTAACCCTTGTGGGTTGCACCACACATGCTACTACACCCCTGTTTAGATGATTTACGTTAGCTGCTAGGTACTCCTTCTGTCGAGAGTCCTGCATTAAAGGAACTTTTGGTGCTAGGTACTCCTGTCGGGAGTCCTGCATTAAAGGAACATTTGGTGCTAGGTACTCCTTCTGTCGGGAGCCCTGCATTAAAGGCACACATGGAATTTGAGATACGGCGGCAACTGTCTGCCCCGATCTCTCCGTTTTTTCCTTGGCCCAGCACTGATAAGCTAGGTGGCCTCTCATGCCACAAAAAGTACATACTTTAGGGGATACGGGAAAGTTCCCTCTTTGAGCATTACTATTAGTTTGGGGCCCACCTCTGTTACCATTGCCCTGAGTCGCATTTTTAGTTAGGGGAACATTTCTATTTTGGCTAGCTGGGGAAGACGTTATAGGCTTGTGAATGGGTCGGTCAGATTTGTGATTGGGATACTTAAAATTAGAACTAGAATTATCGTAGGGCTTCTTTCCACGAAATTTGTTGTTGAGCACGTATGTGTCAGCCATGTCAGCGGCGTCGGCAAGACAATCTACCTTTTTCCCCTTTAAATGATAGGATACAGAAGAATCAATTTTCCATAGGAAATTTTCTAACAGGACCAACTCCTTCAGATCGTTGTAGCTTGTGACTTTCTTACTCTTGACCCAATGATTGAAAGTTTTAGTCATGGTCCTGGCAAATACCTTATGGGTTTCTTCTACTTCCTTCTGGTTTTTTCGGAAAGATTGCCTGTAAGCCTCAGGCTGCAATTGATAGGTTTTTAGGATAGCTTCTTTGAGATTGTCATAATCCTGCCTAACTTCTGCTACTTCTGACAAATACGTGGCTCGAGCCTGCCCTGTCAAAACAGTTTGTAACATAAAAGGCCATTGATCTCTTGTCCACTTCATACCTCCAGCAACTTCCTCAAACAAAACAAAGAAATCCTGCACATTATCCTCAGTGAAGGGTGGAATGACACTAGTCATAGTCAATCCCAGAGGGGGAGCAATTACGGGAGCATTTGTATTGACATTTAGTTGAGCCGTTTGATATTGATATTGATAATGTTCGGTCTTTATTCTGGCTTCTTCTATTTTTAGTCTGGCTAGTTCCAGTACTTGATCACCGGTCAAACCAGGTGGCAATTGTTCATCAAGTTGGCTAAGTTTACTAGGGATCCCACCAACTGCTCCGTCTCCCTCCCCGCCTTCTACAGGGAACAAGTGGGTTTTTATGGTCTGAGCCACCTCTACTTTAGACATGTTTGAGACAGTTAATTGGAGATGTGAGGCAAGCAAGCACTTTCAGTTCGGATTTTGACAGACAGTCAATATCAGGGGATGTGGGTTCTGATTCTATGAAAACTCGAGCATCTTCTTCATTAATTAGTTGAGGCATGATTAATATTTGATTTTTAAGTAGTGAAACGTTAATGAAACTGAGTGAAACTGTATGAAACGAATCCTTGGCAAGGTCGCCACTCTTCTGTTACGTATCTTGATCCTCAAGTGGTTAACTTGATGAATCTAGATAGCACAGAGATATATATATAGGTATCAGTCAGCTGAAGGCAAAACAAAAGTAAAATCTAATAAAATAATTTCCTGTTGTTGCTTCCTTTCCTTTTGGATCTTAGGACTTAGTATCCTTTATTGACTGATACTCTTTAATTATGAAAAATACTGAAACTAATTAAAGTCATGTAGTATTTATAAAGAATTATTATTTAACCGAAGCTTAGTAGGCTATGGTTATGAACCGAAGAAGTTATATCTAAAGAAGGACTATTAATTCTATAAAAAGTCTTGAAAGATAAATATTAAAGTAAGAATATTTCTGTCTCTTACCCTTTTTTAAATGAATAGATAGTTTTCTTCTATGTCCTTTTATTTATATTTAATGTAATTATTCTTGGTTCTTGTCTTACGTTAATAGTATTATATTATTATTATCATCAGGAGTAATATCAAAGTCACATAAAAAGTTAGATATATATTTAATAATTAGTTCAATTTATTTCTTAACCACGTAACATTGAGGTTTGATTATGAGTAAATAAAGTTACAGGATCGTTTCATAGATTCGATTCAGGTCTCACTCAAATAATATGAAAAGCAAAATATAATATTTTGAAGCAAAAGAATTTTCTTCAGCTTAGGAAATCACTAGAAGTAATATTATCACAGCCATGTTAGTCTAAGGCGATATTACTAATACGAGACAATAGCATCACCGTACTAAGCACCATTAAGCACTGTAAGCTTAATTCAAAGAAAATGAAAGAACTCGTAAGTATTAATATAAAACAATAGTATTACTTTCATCATAACCCAATTACTTAAAGAGTTGCTTTAGTCCACAAGTTAAACTAAAATAGTTACGTACATAATAGTAGCGTTAACGTTAATTCGCAATCAAATAGTTAAACACATAATAGTAGCGGTAACGTTAATTCCCAATTAAATAGTTAAACACATAATAGTAGTGTTCACGTTAATTCCCACATAATAATAGTGTTCACGTTAATTCCCAATTAAATAGTTAAACACATAATAGTAGTGTTCACGTTAATTCCCAATCACATATCTCACTAACCAACATAACATAAGTGTTTACACCGAACACACTTAACACACATTTATATAATCTGACTGACAGTCACAATCCCATTATAATACTTCACCCCGTCTTCCTCCAGCTGCAAGTTCACCTTCCCCAACTCCAAATGAGACTGATTTGAATGCCCACAACTCGGGTCTTATATACCAAACAATGATGGTGTAGGAACGAATCAGGAGGCGAGTGATGGTGCGCGCTCCAATCCTAGCTCCTCGAATCACATAACAGGTGCGTGGTCCACTCACAGCTCCTGGCGTCGATCATACGTCATAGCATCGGTCATCGAGGTTGAAGGCTAGCATGCTGGTATGGGGCGAGATGGTTTGCCCACTCGCTCGTTCGCTAGTCTGCTTCACCGTTTGGGTAGTGGGCTCCTTCAACTCTAATTCTAACTCTTAAATTAACATACAGGGCTCCGTATGTCAGAATATATATATATATATATATATACCGGTATATATATATAGGCTGTATACCTGTGTGTGAGGGTCTGTGCATGCGTCTGAGTATGTACCTGCGTGTGTGTGTGTGTGTAAGTTTGTGCATGTGTCTTCGTGTGTGTCTGTATGTAGGCTATGTTTGCGTAAGTGCCTGCGTGTGTGTGTATGTGTACGCACCATATAATTTGGCGTCTGTTCTTTTTTGTGTAGGTTTGAAGTGAAAGTAGAGTGACACTGAAAAGATGACCACGTTCTTTATAGACCGGTCTTGTGTGTTGACATATTTTGCCATATTTTTATATTAAATTTTGCTTCACTTCTCGTGCTTCTATTCCCTGAGAGAGAGAGAGAGCGAGAAAGAGAGAGAGAGAGAGATTGAATTAAGGGAGATATTTGGATTGAGCTAGTGTGAGCAAGCATGAGCGTGTGTGTGTGTGTGTGTGTGTGTGTGTGTGTGTGTGTGTGTGTGTGTGTGTGTGTGTGTTACTCAGTTACTTGTTCGTCAAGGGGAATCCACGCAATGCGAGCTAAGCTCATTATTATCGCGCCTCCTTAACTGGGAATGTATTGCGTGAAATGCATGTTAAGTGTTTTATGTACTGTTGGAATGGCTGTGGATGTGTGTGTAGTCTGTATTTAGCCAATTGGCGACATCGGAAACGAAGGCTTAGGGTGGATCTGTATGGTACCATTCTCACTATAGACGGTACCGTCTCGCCGAAGGCTTAGGTAGCCATCAGCTTAGGTGAACCATATGATACCCATCTCGCCTTGTACCATTTTTGCCAACCCCAGATTGGACGTCACAACGTCGTCCACTTATTCCAGGTACCTATTTACAGCTAGGTGAACTGAGGCTAACACATGAAAGGAGACTAGCCCAATTTGTCTTCGCCCGGCCGGGGATTGAACCCCCGACCCCTCGTGTGTGAGACGAGAGCTCTACCTACTAGGCTACGGGCTGTGTGTGTGTGTGTGTGTGTGTGTGTGTGTGTGTGTGTGTGTGTGTGTGTGTGTGTGTGTGTTTTAAAATATAATACATTTTATCTTCCGTTCGTTAAGTTTTATACGCATTTTCAGAATATTTTGTATGGCTCCACACAAAACAATTCTCTATTTAAAAAACCCAGCTTTGTCTGGTCGCTTTTCACATGGAGGCTTTTTTTATCTTTTTATTTTTTGTCAGTAAAGATTCATTTCACCATGGGTTTCCAATTCTCGCGTGACGTCACTTGAACCCCCCACACCCCCGTTATAGCACTTACAATACATACGATAGATACAATGATTCAAGCTCCTTGTGTCCAGACATTTTTACTCTAACGTACCTTCAATTGGGCTCCTTATCACACTTTCAACTTTTTGGGGGTCACTTGTTACTAGTAGCTGTACCTTTTGTTTTCTTCATGCACACATGAAAATATGTATGTACGAGTACCGTATATACTATTGTATTGTTCTATCTGATGGATAGAAACTGTGTTGAATTTGATTTTATGTACAACAGCCGTATTTTAGCTGGTAATTATGTTAAATATTGGTGTGTATGTTTCCAACTTCCATATAACCCGAAACTAGCAAATGGTTAATTGTATGGTTGGTCCCTGAATGCAAATTTATACATTCATTCCTCAAAGAAACCTAAACATGTTTTTTTTTTTTTTTTTTTTTTTTTTTTTTTTTTTTTAAAGACCCATGTGATTATTGTCCCAGAAGAAATATGGATGGAATATTGATGTGTAATTCTTGTTGATTCTTTCTAATTGATCTTGATTGCAGTTGTTTCTAATAGCCCTTTACTAGCCTATTTCCTGCTGGCGGTAAAGTTCCATGTCCCCATCTTGATGGGTACAGAAGGTACAGAAGGGGATAAGGCCTAATTATTGGTTAAGACTGTACTGTACCTACTAAATTATCTTTAGAATAATTGGCCGTGAACTATTGATTTAGACTCTACTTTCTAAAATGTGTCTGTGATCTGTTGATTTAGACTGTACAGTTGCCCACAAAGGATAAGTCCCTCTACGTGATCTTATACATGGAAATATAATGCGCGAGTGTAGTTTCTTGTGCAGTGGTTAACTCATCTGAATAATCAACTAAAAAGAAAAACCACACTCGCAGTTGATTCATACCGGTACTTATTTTATTTTGTACGTAAGATCACGACTAGGTACATAAATTATGGGAGCAACTGTACCTTCTAAAAAATTCCGTGAACTATCGATTTAGACCGTACCTTCCGCTTTTTTCACCCCCCCATCGTCAGCGACCGGGCGCCCTTTCCTCTGCCTGACGTAGAAATCATTATCTTGGCATTCCTTCACGGGGGGAGGAGGGCCTTTCGTTTTTCATGGCAGGTCGTTACCCCTTCCTCTTCGCAGCATTTTACTTTATTTCGAACATTACCAGAGAGAGAGAGAGAGAGAGACATACACTCAGTCTCTCTCTTCCTATCGCTATCTGATAGCAAACAAGCTATCCTATCCTACTGTATGTGCTTTGAGCTACTTTAAAAGGCCGAATCTAACCTATTCCACAGTAATAGAACAAACAGCATAGGAGAAGCTTTGTATGTGAATGTAACTATTTGAAATGATGAGCAGCGGTCTTGATAAAGAGAGTGAACTTTACAATATCGTTAGTATAATATAAATCGGTCTTGATATTAGAGTGAACTGTGCAATATCGGTTGTATAATACAAATCGGTCTTGATACGAGAGTGAACTGTGCAATATCGGTTGTATAATAAAAATGTCTCCCCCTTCCCTTCCAGCCAACCCTTCTCTATTGTCTTTGTTCGCTACACTGTTCTCTCCTTTCTGACCAATTACGTAATAGTATATCGAGCACTTTATCTCTCTTCAATGGCTGTGTGTGTGGGTGTGTGTGTGTATGTGTATGTGTGTGTGTGTCTATGTGTGTGTGTGTGTGTGTGTGTGTGAATTTTTAGTGATGTTGCAGCAAGCAGCATTTTACATTCTTGGTATAATATATAGGTAGTCAAACTATTCCATAAAATATATATTTGTATCAGATACTGGTACATCTGGGCTCTTAATTGATTTGAGTACCTTATTAATTATATGATGTATTTAACTTTATAATGTCCGTACTTATTCAAACAATCTCTACCAGTCAAGTTTACTCCTGTAGGCTATACTTATGAATATATTGTTTATGACAGTCATATTACGAATGAAAACATACAGTATATATTTAATTTTAAAATGGCATAGTCTGTCGAACCGTAGCTCAATTATTTATATGCAACACACGAAACGTATTATATCCTTGAGTAAAAACATTCAAGTATAATATACAATCATAATGTTTATATTTGTAATAAATAGCTGATTATGATGGTTACAATAATTTAGTTATAATTTTACTTCATTGACGGGTACACATTGCCTGTTCACTGTTGAATGCTTCTAAAGTAGCCTATTCTTACATTTACCTTCTTGACACAAAGCCATGTCTTTTCCTTCATACAGTGGCAAGATAAGCTCCTCCTGAATATATGTATCTCGATTCGCAATAAATCCGTCCTAGTTCCTCCCTTGTACCGGTATGTACGGTATCTATCTTTCTTTGTTATGTGTCCTTGTATGTGTCTTGGTACCTGTATGTGTCTTTATATGTGTCCTTGTATTCTTCCTTCATACAACAGCCAGACAAGTTTCCCGAATATATGCATCTCTTCTGGCAATAAATCCGCCTTAGTTCCTCCCCACTCCCCCCTTGTATGTGTCTATCTTCCCTTGGCTATGTATCCTTATATGTGTGTATGTATGTGCCCGTGTATGTCTCTCTATGTGTCCTTGTCTCATCCTTCATACAACAGCCAGATAAGTGTCTCGAATATATGTAGCTCTTCTGGCAATAAATCCACCTTAGTTCCTCCCCCCCTTGTATGTACCGGTATATATCTTGGTATGTGCCCTTGTATGTGTCTGTGTCCTTGTATTTGTCCGTGTATGTGTCTATGTATGTGTCCTTGTCTCTTCCTTCATACAACAGCCAGATAAGTTTCCCGAATATATGCATCTCTTCTGGAAGTAAATTCACCTTAGTTCCTCCCCTTGTATGTATCTATCTTCCCTTGGGATGTATCCTTGTATGTGTCCTTGTCTCTTTCTTCATACAGCGGCCAGATAAGTTTCCCGAATATATGCATATCTTCTGGCCATAAATCCACCTTACGTCCTCCCCTAGTCTGTATGTATCTTCCCTTGGCTATGTGTCCCTAACTGGGCCTGCTGGTGCGTGGTGCCATGTGTCTCCAAGCTCCTCCGAGGCCCTCACTCCAGGCTACAGGTATGCCAGAGAACATCAGAGCCAGCATTTAGTTCTGGGATTGGGTGGCACTTATGTGGCTATGTCGTTAATGTGCATTGTATAAACTGTTCAAATGAGACTGGCAGCTTAATCTTTCTTACTTCTCAGTTAGCCAACTCTTTATCAGTTGATCTTTCAGGTATAATAGTTAGTTATATATAGCATCATGACCACTGACAACCATTGTATTCACTGTTTAAACGATTTGTAAAATCTTCCATAGTATTATGACTGAATTAAATATCTTTTAGGAAGAGCTTCTAGGATATATTCTTTCGTTTTTGTTTTGTTTGTGTTCTAGTTGACTCTACTTTTAAGTAGCCTATAGTAATTTGTGATTGAGGACATATATACCTTAAGGTATCTGATCCTCACTGTCACATATTGTAAATTGTATCAACTTATCCTTAATGTATTCAGCTGATGATAATGTTCCCCATGTCAAATGATTAATCCTTTCGTTAAGATGATGATTCGTTTACGCTCTTTGTGTCTCATAAAACGATTTTATACCATTTTGAAAGGAACTGAAGAAGTACCATAAGTACCGTATCGTATTATATTTAACTTTTATCCATAAAGGCACTTCCTATCTTTAGTAAAGTCGTCTTTCGAAAGCCAGATTACATGTTCTTTAACGCCAATGTATCGTCTCATGATTATTAAATATTATTTTCTCAAACGCTTCCATTTTCCAGCATTTTCTTTGGATATTATAAGTAAACGTACAGTAACTAAATGTCATTAACCTTAAACTCTCATATGTTCTTCCGAAGAGTAATAGCCTCCCCCCCCCCAAAAAAAAAAAAATATATATATATATATAAAAATGCAAGAGAGTGTCATCTGATACTGAAACGTTTTACGACAGCGTTAAACACTCAATCTCCTCCCTTTCCTCTCCTATAGATCTTCCCTCTGCAAAAGATGGGAAGGGGTGGGGGTAGCAGAGATAGCCAAGTCACTTTGAAGCAATTGTCTCACTTTACTGCCAATGTTAGGAGCACCAGGAGACCCAGCCCCCCTCTCACCCATGCCCCCCTCACCCTTGTCCTCCCCTCCCCCCCCCCTCTCACTCGCCTTCCTTGTTCCTGCATTATGTTAGCAGCGGGAAAATAGAGTAAGCAAGACATGTCCTCCTTTCTCTGTCCTTTCTTTGTGGCATTCAGAGGATAAGAACAGGGAGAAACCAAAACCCTTCACCCATGTTCTCTCTGTCTGTCCTTGCATTCTGTTAGTGGGGGGGATCAGAGGAAGGGGAGGGAACATAAGAGTAAGCAAGACCTTTCCTTCTTTCTCTGGCCTTCCTTGTTCTTTCATTCGGTTAAGGGGAGATGAGTAGTTTTTCTGGTCCCACTTTTTCATCATGTTTAGCCCCATTAGTTTGACAATTTTAACACCTTTCACCCCATTTTGTCGTCAATTTTAGGACCTTTCGTGCCATTTAGGTGTCGATTTTTTCTTGGCGAGCAATAGCGAGCCTTTAATATTAAGAGAAACCGGCCTTTGGCCGGTACATTTCTAACGAAAATTTGTTTTTAAGCTTGATCGAGGTCTAGCGAGAAAACTAAAATATAAATGAGTAAATTAAAAGACCAACAAAATAGCCACTATCTCCTTAACGAGAGAATGTGAGGAAGGGGTTGGAACATAAGAGTAAGCAAGACCTTTCCTCCGTCCTCTGTCCTTCCTTGTTCCAGCATTCTGTTAGGATGAGGACAAATAGAATAAGCAAGACATTTCCTCCTTTTTCTGTCCTTCTTCGTGGAGCAAAATGAGAGAACAGAGGAGGAGGATATGAAGGAGGAAAATGAGGAGGAAATTAAGGGTGAAGATGAAGAAGAAAAACATAGGGAGGAAAAATAGAGCGTGGAATCGGGGAAATAGAGGAGGTGAAGGTCAAGGAATAGGAGGTGGAAAATGAAGAGAAGGAGGAGGATTTGAAGGAAGAGGAGGTGGAGGATATAAAGGAAGAGGAGACAGAGGAAGATATCAAGGAAGAGGATATGAAGGAACAGAAAGAGGAGAATATGAAGGAAGAAGAAAAGGAGGATAAAAAGAAAGAGGAGGAGGAGAATGATGAGGAAGAATGGGAGGATATGTAGGAAGAGGAGAAGGAGGATATGAATGAAGAGGAAGAGGAGGATATGAATGAAGAGGATGATATGAAGGAAGAGGGTGAGGAGGATATGAAGGAAGAGGAGGAGGATATGAATGAAGAGGATGATATGAAGGAAGAGGGTGAGGAGGATATGAAGGAAGAGGAGGAGGATACGAAGGAAGAATAAGAGGAGGATATGAAGGAAGAGAGGAGAATACGAAGGGAGAATAGGAGGAGGATATGAAGGAAGAATAGGAGGAGGGGGATATGAAGGAAGAGGAGGAGGAGGATATGAAGGAAGAGGAGGTGGAGGATATGGAGGAAAAGAAGGAGGAGGATATCAAGGAGGAGGATATAAAGGAAGAGGAGGTGGAGGATATGTAGGAAGACGAGGAGGAGGAGGATATGTAGGAAGACGAGGAGGGGGAGGATATGAAGGAAGAAGAGGATGATGATATGAAGGAAGAGGAGGAGCAGGATATGAAGGAAGAGGAGGTGGAGGATATGGATATGAAGGGTGGAAGAGGAGGGTGGAAGTTAAATTGAATCAGACAGAAAGGAAGGGGAGCTCGAATGGAATACAATGAGGCTGTAGGGGGACGGTGGATAAGGGGAAGGGATAGAATTGATTAATGACGGCAGAGAGAGAGAGAGAGAGACTAAAAACTGGCGCCTTAGTCCATGGGCCAGGGTGAAAATCGGCTTTTTACCTAAAATATTTGCGAAGCACCCGTTTGAAACAGTATCGAACACAAGTGAGATAATGCTATTATTTATTATAACCTAATTGTTTCAGAACTTTACTTTAAAGGTTCAAATATTGGAATTAGTATAACTTTTATATGCTTACGACCGTACATCTAATCAAATTCAATGAAAATGCAAAGGTGTAGGAAGAGTCAGAACTAGGTTGAATAAGATTACCTTGCTGCCAGTTGGATCGCCATCATGAGAGAGAGAGATAGAGATAGAAGGTAAGGGGAGGGGAGGGGAGGGCTGGGAACGAGTGGGCTAAGTAAAGCAGAGAGATGCAACGGGAAGGCTGAGAGTTTATGGGTTCCTAGGGTTCACAAGAGAGATTGTGTGTGTGTACCGTATGTGTGTGTGTGTATGAGAGAGAGATAGCTAGCGAGAGAGAGATTTACATGGAATACGATCCCAGCGAGGTGTGCAGGTTATCATTTTAGTAGGGATAGCAAACACGATTGTATAGAGAGAGTGTGTGTGTGTGTGTGTGTGTGTGTGTGATTGTTATAGTGTTAGTGGTGATGGATGAAGATTACTGGCACCACAGACAATATTTTGAGATTTGAAAACGTTCGTTCCATACACTTGTCGATTTCAAAACCTTTCGGCCCATTTCTTTGACGATTTTATTACTTTCGAAGAATTTACAAATCTCTCTTGATAGGTCATGGAGGTATTATTTAAGCTCGATGCAGGTTTAGGGAGGGAAAATTATATATAGTTTAACAATAATAAATGAAACAAATCTCCCTACACTGTAAAAGTAATGGGTACCGGTATGCCTATGAAAGGGGTAATGGAAGGGTCCATATCTCCCCATTTAAAGATATACTGATGGTAATAAACCCATCTTATACAAAGATAGAAAGGTAAATCACCATCAATATACCCAATGATTCTATATACCTCTTTTATAACTTACGGCTGTTTTACGTATACCTGTTTACCAGTATATTGATGGTAATAATCCCATTTTATAGAAGAATAGAAAGGTAAATCCCCATGAATATACCAAATGATAAATTTAATCCAGTAGCTTTTCATACCCTCACTTTATCTAGTTATAAGCTTTTCTGTATCAAGTTATTGATAGGCTAAGCTTAACACAATAGTTGCAGTCCCTGACGTACAGTTGGTTTAGATAATTAGTTCTGAAATAATAACTTGGAAAAACAATTATTAATTATATACAAGAACCTTTTTAAGTGATTACGTTTTGAATGAGAGCAATATTCTGTTAACATGTATGAGTGATCCTTTTTTTGTAGTGACACACACACACACACACACAGCCCGTAGCCTAGTAGGTAGAGCTCTCGTCTCACACACGAGGGGTCGGGGGTTCAATCCCCGGCCGGGCGGAGACAAATTGGGCTTGTCTCCTTTCATGTGTTAGCCTCAGTTCACCTAGCTGTAAATAGGTACCTGGAATAAGTGGACGACGTTGTGACGTCCCATCTGGGGTTGGCAAAAATGGTACAAGGCGAGATGGGTATCATATTATGGTTCACCTAAGCTGATGGCTACCTAAGCCTTCGGGCGAGACGGTACCGTCTATAGTGAGAATGGTACCATACAGATCCACCCTAAGCCTTCGTTTCCGATGTCGCCAATTGGCTAAAATACATACTACACACACATCCACAGCCATTCCAACGATACATATAACACCTACACATATAGGAGGCGGGAAATAACGAGCATGCTCACTCCCGCAATACAACTAGAGTAAGTACAACTAGAGTAAGTACACACACACACGATACTAATACACACACTAATAATGTCCGTTGATGTTTCAGGACACGCTCTGATTTACGATTTTTTTCTTCGTTACAGCCTACACAAATCTTCATCACACAAACACACGCGCGCACAAACGTACACATTCAACCGCACATAAAATACACACATACACAAACACGTACACTATTATACCAGGCACATTTCATCGTGTCCCCTGGCGAAAGTTTACGGACAGTATGTAATATAAATACCAAACCAGACAGTATCATATTGCCCGCCACCTAAAACAAATGTACAGTTGCCTACATAAGTTATGTTCCTGTCCGTGATGATCTTATACGTGGAAATATAGTGCGCATGGTTGACTTGCGAGTGAGTTTCTTATGCAGTGGTTAACTCCTCTGATTAGTTAATTGATAATGATACGATACCACACTCGTCATTCATTCATACTTTCATGCACAAGATCACGACGAGGAACAGAACTTATGTGGCCAATTGTACAATCGGGGGTGTTAAGTGTTGTCATAGATTACAGTGGTTTTCGCTCAACAAGTGTTATTGGTATCTTTATAGTTACTGGGAAAAGTGCTTATCCCTCAGAGTATTAGTCAGTGTCCGAAACTTTGTGAAATATCTGACAACACTTATTAACCTCGACTGTACAAGCTGTAATACCGCAGGGATCACGGAATTTAATGAAGCGTTGAAACATGCTTCGACTGTGTGTAAATATACACAATATGTGTGCAGTTTGTCATTAGTTACAAAAATATGTAGCCTACGAATATTCCTAGTACAGCATTATACAGTGATACAACATAGTTCTAGTCTCATTTGTTTACATTACGTATTCATAAACGTAAGGCTATAACTAATAGATAATCACCACAATGTCCAAAAACATATGATTATTATTATAGAGTTTATTATACAGGGTGTCCAGGAAATAGTTAAACTCGAATGAAACTTAGTAAGTTTATTACCATATTTATAACACTAGACTAAAATAATTATAGGATTTTATTAACCCGAACAGTAACGGTGACGTCTCTTGTATTGGATTTCAGCTATATTTTGACGAGTTTTAAATCCTAGGAAGAATATATTGAAGCTAAAGGGATTCATTGAGAGAGTCTGTAAACATTTTGATAGGTAGATGTCTTTCCTAACCTGAATAAAATCATCTAATAGTTGTCAGAGTATAATGAAAAGAACATCACCGGTACTGGATGGGTTAACAACTTGACACACACATCACCAACAACCGTCACCCTGGTTATTGTAACAACGTTTAAAGAATATTCAAAATTTGCCCCATTTCGCCAAACTCTCCAGATCAGAAAGTACTGGATTTCTTTTGTATTAACTCCTTCTGTACCGGCGCCGTCTATTTCAGTATATTCTAGGTATATTTAAACGATTTTATGCAGTTAAAGAAGGATATATGGTAATAAGAATGGTAACATGAGATAGCTCGAAGCCTGTCAATTACTCGAGGCCCTTTATAAACGGAATAAAGTCGCTTAATAGTAGCCATAATAAAGCTAAAAGGACGGCACCGGTACTGAAAGGGTTAAGGATCTTGCATACGTGGACAAGCCCCTGACCCTGGATGACCTTAAGGGGGGGAGGAGAGCTTTTTATTTCCTCATTTATATATATATATATATATATATATATATACTGTATATATATATATATATATACTGTATATATATATATATATATATTATTTCCGTAGTTTCCTCCCTAGACCTCCATCAAGCTTAAATACAAACACCCCCCAAGACCCTCCTTGAAGATAAATGTGTACATGGTTCCTCTTAAATTACAGGCTTGCTATCGCTCGCCAGGAAAAAATCGACACCTAAATAACTCGAAAAGTCTTAATATTGACAAAGCAATGAGGCGAAAGGTCTTAAAATTGCCAAAAGCTAATGGGCCGAATGTCATAAAAATTTGAAAACTAATGGGACTAAAAGTAAGGAAGAAGAGGAACCAGAAAAACTACCTATATCCCCTTAACCCTGGAGAGGAAACGCCGTTGCCAAAGCACAAGCGAGGGTTGCGCGAAACATGTTATTTGTTCGGCGCGCAGCCCACAGGGCCGTTGCCCGAGTTATCGGCCTGCCGGGCGGCAGTCTACTGGTACCTCCAGTGGTGAGGAGAGCTCCTACGCTCTAGCTCTACGGCAACAGGCTCAAACAGGAAACCAACGTTGCCCACAGGCACCGACCTAACCTGGTAAGTAACTTTATTGATTGTGCATATTGTGCCTTGTCAAGAATGTGTTTGAGATATCGATCTAAGACTAATAGGCAACTTATCCAGATAACGGACCATCATGCTCACACAAGCTAGCCTGTCTCATGTTGCCATATGAGGGCCTCGCGTGCGCATATATGCAACGGCATTATCTCTCCAGGGTTAAAATTTGTGCCCCTCAATAAATAATGTTTTTGGTAGTGTTTATATTACTCCGATTTAAATTATTACACTTTGGGGTCATACTAGGATCATGTGGCAAGCACTGTGTTGAATTTGCTATGAATCCAAGAATATTTAGGTACCCTCCCGAATATTTCAAAATAACCATATTTTTTGGTGGATTTTTTTTTTTTTTTTTTTAACTTCGCAGTTCTCTCAGCCTATGGGGTCTGCAGGGCTGCCAATCCCACTCCAAGCTACCTCACCATTGCCATCCACACCCCCAGAGTGCTAGTCCCCTCAAGAGTACTTGAGTATTTTGTTTATATTTTTAAGTACCACCTACTCAAAACTTCCACTTATTTTGTTATTAAATTCTTTAAAATACTAATTGCCTTTCAATATCCACCATTTACTAACATAATATTAAGGGATCCTTATATTATTGTTGGCAATGGTCAGAATATCTCTAAGTCTTTTGGTTTGGGATATATTTGAGGTCAAAGTCGACGTTGCATATTAACAACTATCAAACCTAAAAAAAAAAATTTTTGAGCATTACCTCTCCAGGGTTAAGAGAGCCACTATGGGTGAGGCAGGCAACCTAGCAGTACAGGAATGTAATGCCATCGCCAACCTGAGTGATGCTTATTTGGGCTAAGAGTTGTTACAATAGACCACTTGCCAGTTTGAGGCTATAAGGAAGTTGGAACCGTAAACATTTATACATAATACAAATACAATCATAATTTAGGTTTTGATGGATAAAAGGTATGTTGAATTGGGTTTTATGTATTTATGAATCACCATTACCATATTATAGCTGGTAATGTTGCTATATATCCATGTCTACATCACCGTGACCATATTATAGCTGGTAATGTTGCTATATATCCATGTCTACATCACCGTGACCATATTATAGCTGGTAATGTTGCTATATATCCATGTCTACATCACCGTGACCATATTATAGCTGGTAATGTTGCTATATATCCATGTCTACATCACCGTGACCATATTATAGCTGGTAATGTTGCTATATATCCATGTCTACATCACCGTGACCATATTATAGCTGGTAATGTTGCTATATATCCATGTCTACATCACCGTGACCATATTATAGCTGGTAATGTTGCTATATATCCATGTCTACATCACCGTGACCATATTATAGCTGGTAATGTTGCTATATATCCATGTCTACATCTCCAACTTCCTTATAGGACGAAACTCGCAGGTGCTCAATTACCAGGGTCACGGTTTTTGGTGATTTTGGTTTACCATCAAGTTGTTAATAAAATCTTGTAATTATTTTTCTCTAGTTTTGTTGTTAATAAACTTACTAAATTTAATTTGAGTTTATTTCCTGGCCACCCTGAACTTTAAGGGGGTAGTGCTTGGTTTTTGGTCTATATATTTATTTATTAATACATTTTTGAGGTTTCTTGCTAGACCTCCATCAAGTTTAGAAAAACACCTCCTAGACCCCTTTTCAAGATAAATGTGTACATTTGTCAGTAGAAAAATGTCCCAGCCGAAGGCCGGTTCCTTCTTAAATTTGAGTCTCGCTATCGCTTGCCATGAAAAAATCAACACCTAAAGGGCACAACAGGTCTTAATATTGACAAAAAGATGAGGCGAAAGGTCTCAAAATCGCCAACCTAACGAAACTAATGAAAACCTCAAAACGAATATGCTAAAAGTGAGGGAGAAGGGGGTCCAGAAAAAGCGAGTAGTACCCCCTTAAGGTACGGTACTGTCATGATCTATAATCATACCTATCATTCGTAAGTTACCACAGTATTTCTGATTTTTAAGAACCAGGTAACTTTGAATCAAGCGTGCCAGAAATTGTATGTTTTTACCTTACGTCGATCTTAATTCTAGTCAGCACCTACCGATTTAAGACTCTTCCCCACCCCCCCCCCCACCCCCCCCCCCCCCCCCCCCCCCCCCCCCCCCCCCCCCCCCCCCCCCCCCCCTTCTCCAGCATGAAATTCCCTCGGATTTGGGTTAAATATAGAAATATAAGGAAGTATTAAAACCAACATTGTCACATGTCAAAACTTTTATTTGTTCCTTATTGTCATCGAGCTTGTTGTCAGGGCTGGGGGTCAATTAATTTGTGTCAATTCAATTCAATTCCAATTCGGAATAAAATTTGAATTTATCAATTCCAATTCAAATCAATTCAAAATCTGTTCAATTCCAATTCAATTCAATTCAATTCATTATTGTCGATATTTCATTCAATTAAAATGTTTTCAATTCAAAATCAATTTCAATATATATTTAATAGATTACTTCACTTGATATATTTCCCAGCCCTGCTTGTGGTTATCAGAAAGGTTGCACTGGTACTCCCAAATCACTCATGCCACCCGTATATCCTGTGCGCCATACTCGAGGAGCTGAGAGACATCCACCTACATCGAGCACCGGGAAGTTACTGAGGCACATGGTCGATACAGGTCAGCCAGCCAGAGAGAGGTGTCCAAAATAAGCCCTCTCCCGCGCACCTCATAGAATGCGCCACTTTCACTCCTATCCTGATCCTTCCCCGGGTCACACCTATAGCGAGGGTTTCTATTAAGAGGAGACTGTTATATATTTGTTTATATTAACGAAGGGTTTTCTCTTAAGGGGAGACTTTTATATATATATTTATTTATTTATGAATGTATTTATATATGTATGTATTTAAAATATTTGGTTTCTTACCCAGACCTACATCAAGCTTGAAAACATACCCTCAAGAAAGTGATGGACATGTAACGTTCTGGTGGTTATTGTGGTGTTTTATGGTTCATTATTGTTGAGGGTTTTGATTGGTTTTGCTATTTTATATCAATATATTTATCGGTGTTCTCCCTTAATTGATGTAAATAAAACGCTTCCTCAGACCCGATCAGGATAATATATCCCCCCCCCCCCCTCCAAAAAGAAAACAAAAAAGCTTTTGGGGCTAAATGTATACATTTTTCGGTCGAAGAATGTATCTGTCGAAGCCTGATTTACCCTAGATTGCAGGCTCGCTATCGCACGTCCAGAAATAATATCGACACTTAAATGAGGAGAAACGCCTTCTGAAGTTATGATACCCTAACTAAAAAAGTGAAACGTCTTAAAACAGCAGTATACATTTTAGCTGGATTACGCTAGTCGTTGTTAAGGGGGGATGGTTCACTTTTTGGACGATTTTTGTATGTATTCATTATTTTTCTAGTTTCCTCCCTAGACCTCAATCAAATAAAAAAAAAAAACATCCATTAGATCCCCCTTCTAGATTAATTTGTACATTTTTCGGTAGAAAAATGTCCCGGCCAGAGGCCGGTTCTTCCAACATTACAGGCTCACTATCGTTCGCCAGGGAAAAAATCGACACCTAAATAGCACGAAAGGTCTAAATATTGACGAAGAAATGGGGCAAAAGGTCTTAAAATCGACTAACTAATGGGGCAAACATCTTAACATCTGAAAATTTATAGGGCTAAACACGAGGGAGAAAAGGGACCAGAAAACCAGCCCATCTCCCCTTAAGTTATGAGAGGTTGAGGTTGGGATTTCTGGGATTGTTCTACCGAAAAATGCACACATTTATCTCGAAGGAGGGTTTGAGGGTATTTTGTAAGCTGGTCAAGTATAAGTCGTGCACATGTTCGAATAATATGAAAGCAACATAAAATATGACATGTCACACTATTATTTTTTTTATTTTTTTTATTTTTTTTTTATTTTTTTTCGCATTGGAATCGACAACTAGACTAAATGTATATGATTTTAAGAGGCCAAAATAATTAATATATAAATTAAAAAGATGCCAGACCATAATGGCCTGAACAAATTGCCGGAAAATGCGCCCGTTTGACACCGGCTTAAGGGGGCAGTGCTTGTTTTGTTGGCTATATAATTATTCATTCATTTATTTTTTTGTTTCTTCGCTAGCCCTCCATCAAGCTTAAAAACCACCCCCTAAACCCCCTTTCAAGATAAATTTGTACATTATTCAGCAGAAAAATGTACCGGCCAAAGGCCGGTTCCTCTTAAAATTACAGGCTCGCTATCGCTCGCCAGGAAAAGACACTTAATTGGCACGAAAGGTCTTAAAATTGACAACGAAATAGTGCGAAAGGTGTTAAAATCACTAAACTAATGGACCGAACGTCTAAAAATCTCAAAACTAATGTGGCTAAACACGAGGGAAAAGAGGGTCCAAAAAACCAACCACCTCCCCCTTAAGGTAGCAAAGAGAAAATATTTGTTTCGGCTTGAACGTTGCTATCTTCTACTGTGTGAAGGAATGGGTAAAGCCTCATGGTTGCTGACAGATAATGACGTAGCCAAACAAAATACACGGCCTAAAACAAGACCTGTTGTGTTTTGTGTTGGCCCTATTCTTGCTCGGTCTTGATTCCCCCCCCCCCCCCCAAAAAAAAAAATTGAAAAGTGGGGATTGGGCCTGAGTAAATAGGTAGATAGAAAACGATCCCAACCTGCAGTACCGGTATTCAACACATTGTATTGGCCCAGTATTGTAAGATCTATTCTCGGGTACACTTTAGTAAATACAAACCTTATGTAAGGGATGGATATTAACACCATAGGAGGAGGAGGAGGAGGAGCACTTTATTGACAATGTTTTGCATAATTGTAGCTTACATTTTATATATGTGTATACTGTATATGTATGTAAACCGGTAACAAATACTGGTTGACATTAAGGGAGCCCACCTCGCTTTTTTTCTCTTTCTCTCTCTGCGGCTTGTATCCATTCGGCCCCATTCAGCCTACTGTTTTAAGACGTTTACCCCCATCCAGGTGTCAAAATTTTTCTGGTGAGTGGTAGCGAGCCAGCATGTAATTTGCCGAGGATAACAGGTTTTCACAATACGTAGACGGAGGTCTTTAAAAAAAAAATAAAAAAAAAAAATTATAATTTGACATAAAGCTAAATTTGTACATTTTTCGATGGAAACATTTCTCCGGCGGAGCCGGATTTCTCCTTACAATGCTGGCTCGCTATCGCTCGCCAGGACGAAATCGACACCTGGATGGAGATAAACGTCTTAAAACAGTTGGCTGAATGGGGCCGAATAGATACAAGCCAGAAAAAGAGAGAAAAGGAGAGAAAGTAAAAACAAATCCGGTGACCCCCCTTAAATCTTACCTGGCTGCTAGGGTACGCAGATATCCCACTGCCACCACACGTGTCAATATTTCACTTATGACCTGTTGCACGTCCACTAACATACTGACGTGGTATTAATGTAACTCAGTGGTTTTATATCCGGCTTATACAGTACGCCACAGAGTCCACACTAGTAGTATGTTTTCTTTTTCACTTTTTATATACCTGGCAACGACTGTATTTTGTCATTGCATAGCGTTATACTATAGCAGGTTGTCTCTTATTACTAAAGCAACATTTGTGTATTTTATTATTTTTTGTTTCTCTCAATATCGTATTAACCTCTTCTGTCCCGTCTTTAATTGATTTCAGCTACGTTTAAACGATTTTATGGAACTTAGGAAGGATATGTGGTACGGTAGCTAAATGGATACATTGAGATAGTTTGTAGCCCTTTAATGGGTAGACGTCCTTTCTAAGCTGAACATAATCGAATATTAGTTGCCAGAATATAATGAAAAGTACATTACCGGTACAGAAGGGGTTAACATTGATCATACATATGTTCAATGCACAGCATTGATCTAGTGTTAAGAGAAGCACAATGAGCGTACGGAAGTTATTTTATGAAAAATGTCCAATAGATTTGTCATGTTGTGTCTATGTATGCCAAACGGGAACAAGACATAGCTGAAGGGAAATAATTGACAAATGCTGGATAGGAATGCTGTGAGATAACCCATAGTCATAGTTGTAACATATAAAATATATATTAATGTTATATTGCAAGCATTATAAAGTAATACAATTATACCGTAAATAAGCTTGTTATAATAAACTACCAGCTTACTTTAATGCACAACCATGTAAGCTAAATGCGAAGATTATAATTATACATAATATATAGTTTAAGGGAAAGAATCTCGTATTGTCTATTAATGATAATTTGGCCATAACTCCTGACAACTAGCCTCTATAACTAAAAAAAAACTACTAGAATAATCGAGCTAATAATGTCGACCATTTGGGAAGAGTCAGCCAGGGAATAGGTGTGGACATTTACAAAACGACTAAACGACGGCTAATGAACCGTCTTGGTGGTTTAATGGTTAGTGTTTAAAAATATGTGTGTGATAACCCAGTTTCGAATCCCGGTGGATCACATATATCGTAAATACGATAGGCTATGACTCTTTTGTGATCCCGTATGTGTCTGTGACGTCACGGTCGCTCTACAGCATGACGTAGGACGAGTAGATCGTATATTATAAGATTGTAAATAAGTTAAGTTATAACAGGCCTAATATGCTATTGAGCAATATTGCCATGGCCTTATGTAGTATATATGAATTTATCGTATATATTAATATAATTTATCGTATAGAGCAACCTAGATGAGGTACGATAATTTGGGCTCCTGGCGTTTGCCAAGGCAGCAAGGTGTGCCTTTGAGGAAGACCAGAGCCTTCACGAACACCAACCAGTTAACATTTATTTTCCGCCCTCAGTTGATCGTGCTTTTGTGCCTCTAATCACAGTACACTGTCAGCAATACAAACAGCTACACCATCACGACGCTCTCATCGACGCCATGACTGACTGACAGATAAGCATAATATTCATGTCCATTCCCATGTAATCATTTATTCTTTCTTTAACTTGACTCGTGTCTCGGGACCGAAGTCTCGTTACCCATTGTCCACCGCCATATTGGGTAAAACGTTCTCCCTTGCCTCATGCCCCGTGGAACTATTGGTGAGTTAATTCCTGGCTAGTATTGTGACGCTCACCGCTTCCCCCAGAACCGCATGGCTTACTCGCTAGGACTCGCCAGGGCAGAGAATGTAGCTACAGTCTACCTATCATTGTGTACTTTCCTTCTCGAGAAAGCTTGTGTTGCAGACAGTTCAGAACTGTTCTTTGTTTTCGTCTGTCACAATCCTTTCTATTTTATTTAGTCAATTGAAAGTATTGTGTTAAGTAGTTGAATGATGGGAAGGCGAGCGGGAGAGAGAGAGAGAGAGAGAGAGAGACCAGGTGGTGTGACTTGGTGGTGAGTGTGGCGCGTGGCTGGCCCTCTTACATAGGCCTCGCGGGATTCGTTGCCTCCTGCCTAACACGGCCTACTAGGCGGCTGCTTACTGGGCGACTGTCGCGCGCCCTCGTGCCATTCCTGCGAACTGGAACTCCAGCCATGCGGTCCCTGAAAATATCCTGGTCAGATCCTTCCCAGACAGCATACTCTAAGCATCTCCCATGAACTGTTCCACACTCTTGTCTTAGAATCTTTCTCTCCTACTGCCTCTATCATTTCCACTACTTCCTCACCTTTTATTAATATCAATCCCCCTCTGGTTCTCTGCATCCACACCTTGAATTGGTGGCCAGACTGTATTATATGCTGGATCTCACATATCTTATGTACTAGGCTAAGGTTGAAGATGGTCATTGTCTTTTTGGGAGATTGTATTGCTCGAACTGTCTCCATCAATCACTAATGTTTCTACAGGGTTAAATAATGCTAGACTAGGGATCAGGTACCTTGCTGTTGGTGTTTTCACTGTGTGTAGGCTACTTTTGAGCTGCACGACACTACGGATTCTGTGGGTTACCTGGGTGGATCTTTTGTCTGTGTACCTTGGAGTTTAGACTGTATAGTGCGTGAGGGCTGCTTGCCTAATCCACCCAACACTGTTCTAACTCTATTTGCTTTTACTTTTGAGGGTCGCCAGGAGGATACTCGATACTTGTGATCGAGAATCCTCAAGAGAGCACCCCTTCATATTAACGTAATCAGGCCGCACAGACCCAAGGTCCACACTAGGCTAGGAGCTGCCTGGCTCCACCAGAATTCTGTACCTTTGCGCATCCCAGCTAGACTTTATTAACCCGGGTAGACATTAGCTGGATTAGATCATATACTCTTTTATGCATACCCATTATTTCTACACAAGCATTTTGAGGTCTAGGTTGCTGTAGAGAGACACAACCAGCATAAACCGGTTTTGTTAATAGGAGTACTACTTTTTCGTGGCGAGCATTATTACTGTTGCACCGCTTATAATATTCTTGTGTCCAATAACATTATAGGTCCAGCCTTTTTGTGTATTTAGCCTACACGTGCATTGTCCTGCCTCCTGCTATTTTGTGGTTCCATTTCCGATACGTTCTTCTTAGTAGCATCCGACATTATTCAGAAGATTCCTTGTTCGGTGCTTGAGGACTTTACAACACTTTCTTTCATAAAGGAGTGACAGATATTATTGATTAAAGTAACGTTAAGTAAACCTTCTTCTTGTTTGCATTAGATCACTCTTGTGATTTAATTAAGTTAACTATCTTTTCCTTGTGTACCATAACTAAGCAACCATATGTTATAGGTAATAGGCTGTTTCAGAGAACATCAGCCTATAGTAGAAGCACATAGATACTGAGAGTTAAGATACCCCACTATCGCAGATATAACTCTGGAGGGTATATGTGTTCTTTGTTCGACGGGATTATATATCAGGGGTTGGATCTAGCGTTTCCGTTGTTGCATTTATGCCAGTCTAGTCCAATGTATAAGAGCCACTGATTTATACGAGACCCGATCGTAACAAATGGCGACCTAGCTCAGGATTTGGTGAACTGACATATAATTGCAGGTTATTGTGCAGATTTTTCTCACAGTTTAGGCAGTGAACATTTGTTGATTTTGTGGAATATTTGTTGAGGACATGCAAGAATTATTTGTTTAGCAAAGTAATATAGCACTTAAGCTGTCTCCGAGAATTTTTTATTGTGAATATTGTGGTATAAGAGTTTGGGGTACTTCTTTTTGTGTATCAAAGTGAAAAATCTTCAGTGAGCATCATGTCTTATAGCGGATCAGTGCACGATGAAGACACAGTACGTGATGTAGAAGCTGAGGAGCAGCAGCATGGGCAGGTTGTTAACTTGGTGAACAGTGAGGAGGATGCAAGGAATTTTTTTACAATGGCCTGTTACTTCCGACCGGTTGGTGGGTATGAATCGGTACGGTCTCCAGTGCTTAGCCGCAGCTATCGGTCATGTATGAACTAGTGGCATGACCAAGGATGACCTGATGACGTGTGTGCTGGGTGGGGTGACTGGCGTACGAGGTAGGGTGAGTGCTCAGAGCCCTTTGGCCGAGCCTCCCCTTCACTCGACTCCCAATCCTCCTATTGGAGTACCGACCCTGAGCACGCTTCCGCAGGTGGGTAGTAACTGGCAGGGTGGTTTGCCCCTGGGGGGATCACCGGGTATTTCTAACATCATTGCATCTCCTCCCTCAAGGTTTGACCCCGGAGATGCTCTTTCAGCTCGAGCTAGCTAAGATGGAAGAAAGAAAAGAGCTAGCTAAGATAGAAGAGAGAAAAGAGCTAGCTAAGATAGAAGAGAGAAAAGAGCTGGCTAGGATGCAGCAACAGACGAGGGAAGCTGAGCTTAGGACTGAACTAGAATCTACAAGATACTGTGCCGACATGGATTTAGAGAAGTCTCGTGTTGAGACGACGGGACAGCGACTCGGTACTGGAAACCGTGCGCATGATCAGTCTCTGTCGCACCTTCTCAAACTGGTCCTTGTATTTGACGAGTCTGGTGTCACAGAGTTTTTCAATAGATTTGAGAAGAAGTGCTGTGAGCATCAGTGGCCTGAAGTTAAGTGGGCGGCCCTTGTGTCCTCTAGACTCGTAGGTAAGGGGCTCAAGGCTTACGATGCACTGCCTTTGGAGTCCTGCATTGTTTATGAGGAGCTCAAGGAGGCTGTCCTGCGGGCATATGAGCTACAACCCGAGACATATAGGTTAAAGTTCCGGGGTGTGACTAAGGGGCGAGACAGTACCTTCTTGGAGCACGCCCGGGACCTGTCCGACGCTATGGGAAACTGGCTCAGATCAGAGAAGACAACTACGTTTGATGAGATGAAACAGTTGATGCTTCTAGAGCAGTTTTATAAGTGTACGGGCGGCGACTTGACTTTAAACCTTAAAGAGAAGAACCAAGAACTCTCGTAGAAGCAGCAGAGATGGCTGATCGTCGGTTGTCACTAATTCGGGGGTGCGGCTCTGCACAGAGAAACGATGTAGGCGTTAAGGAGCGTTACCCTCCCCCTCCCCGGAATATGGACACGCATAAATTTAAAAGCAATGACACCAAGACTGATCACAAACCTAGCACCGCCCTGTTTAAGAAGGGTCAGGGGACTTTTACACCTCAGTATAAGTCCAAGGGGAAATTTGAGTGTTATCACTGTCACAAAGAGGGGCACATGGCAAAAGCTTGTCCGAGCAGACCTCCCACGGCGGCTGTGTCATTGGCTCGCAGCATTGGGGTGTTCCAGAAGTCTTCTGTGTTTGCTGGAGGCATAAGATCAGAGGATGGAGCACCGCCAGTGAAGAAGGATCCGGAAGGCTCGAACCCTGTCCGCGATGCCTTTTGCGACCATAGAGGGCATGGCTGCGTGAAGTGGGGGGCAAGAAGCATGGGGTACAGCTTTTGCGTGACACAGGTGCCTCTCAGACACTCTTGAAGAATTTCACTGGTAGACCCATAAACGCGGCGCGGGTAGTTGTGGTGCAGGGAGTTAATGCAACTAGGTCATACCTGCTTGTTAGAATGGAGCTTGAAGTTGACGGTGTGACTTGCGAACTGGATGTGGGAATCGTGGAGAAATTGCCTGTTGGGGGCGTCGACCTCCTTCTCGGCAATGACTTTGCGGTGCCTGCTTCTAAGGTTTCACCCTTAGTCGTTGCCGAGGAGCCGGCCGACGTGAGTACGGAGGAACAGGAGTGGGTTGAGAAGTGTCAGGTGCAACCAATGGCGTGTGTTGTAACCAGATCTCTCGCATCCAGGGAGTCACAGCCTAACCAACAGTCTTCAAATAAGCGGAGGAACGGTCACGAGAAGGTGCTGAAAGCTGATACGGTGGAGAGTCTAGTACCAGCAGCACTTCTCGGGGACTCAGTATTAGCACCGTTATTAGAGTCTGGAGAAGCACCACCACCTGTCACTGAGAGTGTAGAGGCAGGGCTTAAAGAGACTCAGAGGCAGCAGCGGTATACACGGAGAGAGCAACGGGATGCAAAGTTCGATGTTGGGGGAGGGCATGAGTTGTTTCGCAAACACTTAGACAGGCTAGCTCCCTCAGATATTCGCAAATTGCAGCTAGAAGACCCGGAGGTTCTAAAGTGTAGTGACGGTGCTGTCGAACTTGAGAGTAGAGAACGAATGTTGCGTAGTCTGGAGTTGGCTGGCCACAATCTGGTAGGCTCTCAGGCCCTCATGAAGGACAGGTACGACCACAAGGTGAAACTCAGGGAGTTTCACGTGGGTCAGGAGGTGTTGATACTACTCCCTCTTGTAGGTCACCCCTTATCCGCAAAGTACGCTGGTCCTTATAGGGTAGCAGAGAAGCTCTCGGACTTAGATTACCTGGTGGCCACTCCAGACAGGCGTAAGAGGAATGAGTTATGTCATGTCAACCTGATGAAGGAGTATGTGAGGCGCCCACCTGAGCCTCTCACTGTCCCTGTGATGACTTTCAGCAGTCAAGGTGGAGAAGGAGAACGGGACAGTCATGCGCAGGTGGATGACAACTGGGATTATCATGTTTCTGCAGATCAGTGGGCGGGAAACACGAGACAGGCGGCTCATGAGGCTTTGCAACACCTACCTGAGCAACAGCGTGTGGCTGTCGAGCGCCTATTTTGTTTATACCCTACTGTATTTGCGGAACACCCAGGCCTCACTACTCAGGAGGTGCACGACGTTGACGTCGGAGACCACCCACCCTTCAAATCAGTGCCCTATAGGGTGCCCCCTATTAAACTTCCGGCCCTCCGGGCGGAGTTGGAGTATATGTTGCAACAGGGACTGATCGAGAAGGGGGCGGTAAAGTGGACATCTCCCGTAATGCTGCAACCTAAGCCGGATGGCAAGGTGCGCTTCTGTGTTGATTACCGCAGGCTAAACGGCTTGACTCCCACCAACCCATTTCCTCTTCCCCGGGTCGATGACTGTGTAGACAAGATTGGCAGGGCCAAGTTCTTGACCAAGGTGGACCTGGTAAAAGGTTACTGGCAGGTGCCTTTGTCTGAACGGGCGAAAGAGGTGTGTGGTTTTGTGGTGGATGGTGCTACATATCGTTGTAATGTCATGCCGTACGGTTTAAAGAACGCACCAGCGACCTTCCAAAGCTTGATGAACGAGTTAGTGGCTGACATTCCAAACTGTACCGTGTACCTGGACGACGTCATTATCTACGATGACGATTTCAAGAGCCACTGTGGAGATGTATTATCCCTATTTAAGAAATTAAGCGAGGCAAACTTGGTGGTCAACCTGGGAAAGTGTGATTTTGTGCTGGCTACCGTGCAGTATCTGGGGTTCATGGTGGGTTTGGGCCAGGTGTGACCCCACAGAACAAGATATTGGCTATTAACCACTTCCCCAGGCCGTCCACCAAGAAGCAGATCATGAGGTTTTTGGGCATGATTGGTTACTACCGCCGCTTTATAAAGGGCTATTCTACTGTGCTGGCTCCTTTGACGGACCTATTGGCCAAAGATAGAAAGTTTAAGTGGGCGCCTGAGTGTGAGAGGGCTTTTTTTGCTAGTAAAACACCTGTTGTCTACTCACCCAATCCTCAGGGCCCCGGACTTTAGCCGACCATTCCAGCTGGCAACTGATACCAGTGGTGTGGGGGCTGGTGCCGTTCTGATGCAATCAGACGAAGATGGGCTGGAGCACCCAGTCAGTTTCTTCTCAAAAGAGTTCACCTCGGCGCAGAAGAACTATTCAGTAGTTGAGAAGGAACTGCTGGCGATTGTGCTAGCGCTCAGGCACTTTGAGGTGTATGTTCCAGCCTATGGACCAGTTGTGGTGATCTACACCGACCATCACCCCCTCAAGTTCCTGAATCAATTCCATAACCGGAATATGAGGCTGACCAGGTGGTCATTAATGTTGCAGGAATACAACCTAGACATACGCCATATTGCCGGTTCTGAGAATGTGATTGCAGATTGCTTATCGAGGGTGGAAGACCCGGGGTAGATCATCACAAGGGTAGCCTCCTACTTTGGTTTGATTAGTATGTTTACGTCTGGTGCTTGTTGGCTCGCGTGGGTAGCCCAGCGTATTGGGTCGTAAAGTAGGAGTTGCTGTGTTGGTATAGAAGAAAAAACTAGGCTTCCCCTGTAGTGCAGCCGCCATAAACATATTAAAAATATAAAAATCCTATAAAAACTCTTTCTTTGATAGTTAAATTTTGTTTAAGTATGTTATAGCAGAAATTCTGAGTTGTACTCCTCTCAGAAGGCTGGGCTAGTGAAGCTCGCTCTTATGAGCATTACTATGTAATTTAATCTATTGTGTTGGGAGGGGTTGTTAATTTTGATAATGTGTTATTTTGAAGAGAACTGTGCTTTACATTTCATTGTCGCTGGGTTACTAGGAGTGGCGAATTTTGTATGGGTTCTGCGAGTCAGATTTAGAGCTCATAGTTGGAGCCTCTTAAAAATCTTGGGTGGGGTGTGACGCTCACCGCTTCCCCCAGAACCGCATGGCTTACTCGCTAGGACTCGCCAGGGCAGTCTACCTATCATTGTGTACTTTCCTTCTCGAGAAAGCTTGTGTTGCAGACAGTTCAGAACTGTTCTTTGTTTTCGTCTGTCACAATCCTTTCTATTTTATTTAGTCAATTGAAAGTATTGTGTTAAGTAGTTGAATGATGGGAAGGCGAGCGGGAGAGAGAGAGAGAGAGAGAGACCAGGTGGTGTGACTTGGTGGTGAGTGTGGCGCGTGGCTGGCCCCCTTACATAGGCCTCGCGGGATTCGTTGCCTCCTGCCTAACACGGCCTACTAGGCGGCTGCTTACTGGGCGACTGTCGCGCGCCCTCGTGCCATTCCTGCGAACTGGGACTCCAGCCATGCGGTCTCTGGAAATATCCTAGTCAGATCCTTCCCAGACAGCATACTCTAAGCATCTCCCATGAACTGTTCCACACTCTTGTCTTAGAATCTTTCTCTCCTACTGCCTCTATCATTTCCACTACTTCCTCACCTTTTATTAATATCAATTCTTCTTCTTGTTTGCATTAGATCACTCTTGTGATTTAATTAAGTTAACTATCTTTTCCTTGTGTACCATAACTAAGCAACCATATGTTATAAGTAATAGGCTGTTTCAGAGAACATCAGCCTATAGTAGAAGCACATAGATACTGAGAGTTAAGATACCCCGCTATCGCAGATATAACTCTGGAGGGTATATGTGTTCTTTGTTCGACGGGATTATATATCAGGGGTTGGATCTAGCGTTTCCGTTGTTGCCTTTATGCCAGTCTAGTCCAATGTATAAGAGCCACTGATTTATACGAGACCCGATCGTAACAGTATATTAACCCTTATAACCTTACCCTATATATAAATTTATTATGTGAGACCTTTGCATATAAATTAGCTTGTTTCAGATTGAATTCAATTTAGATATGGAGTAGTTTTCATTTAGATTGATTTTATTTGATTCATTATAGCTTAGTAATATTTAACTTCCATTGATAGTTTACCACATTGGTGCCCAGACCCGGGAATTAGCTACCAGTAAGGGATTTTAAGGCAATGAACAAGGGGACATATAACAGGATGCAGGAACAACTCTATGATAAAGTGGCAAGGCTAGCCAAGCGATGGTTAGAGCCGGAATGCAGGGTCACATCGTTGCGCCTGCCTAAGTCCTGCTTCCCACCCATCATCTTTCCCCAATAATTTTCTTTTACATTTCAGACTTCCTGTGACATATGACCTGACCTAGCATTTTTTCTTGTTCAATATGACCCTTTAGTAGGTATTGCTATTTTGTGCACTATTTTTTCTCCATAACATAGAAGTCCTCCGGTCGGCATCTCTTAACTAGACTACTTTTTTGCCGTTGTTTTTGTAACATTTGGATACATAGCCTATAGGCTTACATGCAAAATGAATAAAGACAATAAAGAGACACCGTCTAGTGGGGTGCTGATCAAGGCCCCTAGAAATCAAAGGGCGGGACTTCGGGGAGTATTAAGTAGGCTAATTGTGGACGTCAACACTTTCATCACTACTGCTGACCTAAAGGAATTGGAAGCTAGATTAGAAAACGTCCAGGCTACCCACGGTCGTATTATGGCTCTGAGTGAGGTGATTGTGGCAGACATAACAGAGGAGGAAGAGATAGTTACAGAGTGTAATAATCGTGCCCTCTATGATGAACCTGTCTTTAGAGCGAAGCACATATTACAGCGTGCCGTCGCGAGTAAGAAAGGAGGCGAGAATGAGGCCCATAGAAGGGCTGAGCCAAAATACACTGTACACCTCCCAAAGCTCAATCTTCCTACAATTGGGGGCAAATTGACTGAGTGGTTAGCTTTTTGGGACGTATTTCGGTCTACAGTTCATGAATCCTCTTTGGATAATGTCCGCAAGTTTCACTATCTGAAGGGACAAATGGAAGGAGAGGCCTTACATTAAAATGATAGAGGGTTTTGCGGTAGTGGGTGGTAGTTATCTTGAGGCAGTTCAATTATTAAAGTCCACATACGGGGATAAAGAGCAGTTGAAGATGGCCCATGTCGTTGCCTTGTTAAGGCTCGCAGAACCACAGTATAAGGTTGAGGAGTTAACAAATTTTAGGGCAAATATGGAGTGCTATACTCGATCGCTAGACACCCTAGGGCTCACCACACAGGAAATGATAGTCATTATCTTGCGTCAAAAGCTTCCTATGGCAATACTTGACAAAGTTGGATAGTTTGACCTGGGGGAGTTCAAAACTCAGTTCAGTAAGGAAATCAATAATCTACAGTTGAACAAAGGGAGAATGTATGTGTCGGGAGGGAGTGAGAATGTGGAGATGAGGGGAACTGTAAGCATGACGGTGGGGACTAAAGAAAAGAAAGAGGGTACGTATAAGAAACCTGCTCAGATTCTATGTAAGCTATGTAACAACAAACATAAATGGAGTTTCTGCGTAAAATACCCAACAAATGAGACAAAACTAGCACAGGCGAAAAGATTGAAGCTATGTGTAGGTTGTCTAAGTAAGGAACATGGTAAGCAGGGACAATGTACTGCTACATACTTAAGGCCCTGTCGACACTGCAAAGGACATCACTTTGATAAGTTGTGTCGTACAGCAGATAAAGTCAAAGACGTCAAACCAAAGGGTACTACAACTGTGACATTAGGTAACACGCAAGACACCACTATATTGCCCACAATACAGATTCCCAGGGAAGGTAATGACAGTAACAAAGTTTGTCGGGTACTTCTAGATCAAGGGTTTCAACGTTCCTTTATAAAGAGGTCCGTACTAGTGGGACTGAAGCACCGAATCGTATGGGCTGAGACTCTTCGACTACAGGGCTTCACAGGGGTTACTGATAAGCAAGACTACGAGATAGCAGAGATTTCATATTTCTTCCGTAAAAACCGGTACTTTATGACTTGTATCGTAGTAGACACCCTACCAGAATATGTATCTGTAGGTGTGAAGAAGGTGGAACACGCATTACGTAGCAAAGGGGTTAACTTGTCAGATCCCATGGGAAATCAGAGTGAGGTGCATGTTCTACTTGGTGTGGATCATTATTATGATGTAGTATACCCTGGATTTAAAAAGATGTGTGGTGTCATTTTAATCCCCTCTTAATTTGGATATTGCATGAGCGGAAAGGTGCATACTACACAGTCAAAGGTCCTGGTCGACACGGTCTCGATATATAGAGTTAATGTAACTGCGGCAGAGGAGTTGGGAAGGGAGGATTCCCAACCTAGTGATCCTAAGATGGCTGCCGAGTTCGACCTGGAACGACTGTGGAGATTGGATCACATAGGCATTAATCCTATGGAGACTGATGATGACTCGGAAGTTGCGCTACAAAGGTTTGACGAGTCTGTGAGCTACTGTGCCTCAGACAAGCAATATAAAGTTAGTTTACCCTGGAAGAACAGTGAGATGAGCCTGCCTACCAACTATGGTTTGGCATTAGGTCGCTTGCGCGCATTACAGCATAAATTGTCTAACGAACCGAGCACGCGCCAGGCGTATGACGATGTATTTCGGAATTATGAAGATAGGGGCTTTATTGAGAGAGTCGATGTCAAGGAACCGATTAAGAAGGGTAGGGTTCACTATCTGGCCCATCATGGGGTAAGAAAAGACAGCGTCACCACACCAATATGGGTGGTGTATGACTGCTCTGCCCACCAAGGTCAACTACCCAGTCTAAATGACTGCCTGCTGACAGGTCCGTCCATGGTGTCGGACCTGTCCCAACATCTATTGCGGTTTAGGCTGGGGAAGTACGCATATACCAGTGACATCGAGAAAGCATTCTTGATGGTCAAGCTAACGGAGGAAGATAGAGATGTTACCCGCTTTCTTTGGTTCAGTGACATTAGCGACTCTGAAAGTCCGGTCATAATATACCGTTTTCGGGTTGTACTCTTTGGGGCCACGTGTTCACAGTTTTTGTTAAATGCCACAATCAGAAAACATCTAGCTGACACTCATGAGGACACAAGTAAACTATATCGCGGATTATATATAGACAATTTGCAGGGTTCTAGCGATAGTCAGGATGATTTGTTATATACATACTGGCAAGCACGCAGATTGTTTGCGCATGCACATCTATTTCTCCACGAGTGGGTTACTAATAATGAAGATCTTCAGAGTTTGATACAGGTGGACGGTACAGCATCTCTTAATCAGGAAAAGTCCAGAAATTTGGGGATGGTCTGGCAACCTAAACATGACATACTAACTTTTCAAACAAGGTCTTTTGCTCAGCAGACAGGAGCGCACACCAAAAGAAGTCTGTTGAGCAAATTGCGCAATTTTTTTATCCTTTGGGTTTAGCATTACCCGTTACCATAAGAGCTAGGATTCTAATGCAGGAAGTTTGGAGACTTAAAATAGGATGGGATGACAGTTTGCCCGAGGACCTGAATGACCAAGGGACATTGTTGTTGAATGAGTATGCCATCCTATGTACTAAACCTATACCTCGTAAAGTGGCGGCGTACGGTGACGTTACGTTACACACGTTTTGCGATGCTAGCGCCACGGCATACGGGGTAGCCATATATGTTGTTACTTCATTTGGGGCACATTTAGCTACAGCCCGGGCCAAGGTAGCCCCGGTTAAAAAGGTAACTATCCCTAAAATGGAATTGACTGCCATGCTGCTATTAGCACGTCTGGTGCAACATGTACGCGCAGCATACGAGAGCGAGTTAAACATTGAAATCGTTCACGTATGGTGCGATAGTCAGGTCGCACTCAACTGGATACATAGCAAGAAGTCTCTGCCAGTTTATGTGAGGAATAGGGTAGATGAGATTAGGGCCTTATTGCCAGACGTTGCTTATCATTATGTAAATACAAAAGAAAACCCTAGTGATCTCATTACTAGGGGTATAACGGCTAGCCAGTTAGTGAAGTCCGAATTGTGGTGGCATGGTCCAAAGTGGCTGCTCCATGAAAGTGAATGGACTATTTGGCATGCTGTTGGTGAGGGACTTCTGCCACTGGAAACAGTGGCTGTTACAGCCCAACCAAATGAGCCACCGGGTCCAATCATGGAGTGGGCAAGATTCAGTGTCTATAATAAACTAGTCAAGAGTTGTAGCTTGGGTATTGCGATATGTATCCAATCTCAAGCTTAAAGTAACGGGCCAACTCTGCAATAGGGGTCACAACATTGATGCTCGTGAATTTAAATCAGCTGAAGTAACTTTGATTAAATGGGTTCAAGTAGAAACCTTTTCCAATGAATTAGAATCCTTGAAAAGCTCGAATAAGACATTAATGCCTTATATAGTGCGTCAACTAAGGTTGCACCTAGACAATGGCCTCTATCGTATAAATACGATAGAATATGACTCTTTTGTGATCTTGTATGTCTCTGTGACGTCACGTACTCCTACAGCACGAGGACGAGTAGATCGTATATTATAAATTTGTAAAAGTAAGTTATAAAAGGCCTAACATGCTATTAAGCAATATTGCCATGGTCTTATGTAGTACATATAATTTATCGTATAGAGCAACCTAAATGCGGTACGATAATTTGGGCTCCTGGCGGTTTTGCCAAGGCAGCAAGGTGTGCTTTTGAGGTACGCCAGAGCCTTCACGAACACCAACCAGCCAACATCTAATTTTCCGCCCTCAGTTGATCGTGCTTTTGTGCCTCTATCAATACACAACTACAGCAATACACACAACACACCATCACGACGCTCTCATCGACATCATGACTGATAGATAAGCATATTATTCATATCCATTCCCATGTAATTTATTCTTTCTTTAACTTGACTCTGTCTTGGGACCGAAGTCTCGTTCCCCATTGTCCACCGCCATATTGGGTAAAACGTTCTCCCTTGCCTCATTGCCACGTGGAACTATTGGTGAGTTAATCCTGGCTAATATTAACCCTTATAACCTTACCCTATAATTATATACATTTATTATGAGACCTTTGGATATAAATAGCTTGTTTCAGATGAATTCAATTAGATATAGAGTATTCATTTAGATTGATTTTATTTGATTCATTATAGCTTAGTAATATTAAACTTCCATTGAGTTTTACCACATTGGTGCCCAGACCGGAATAGCTATAAGTAAGAGGATCTTATGGCAAGGGATTAGCCCAGGGATGCAGGAGCAAGGACCCCGGAGGGGTAGGGCTTGGCTATCTCCCTGTACCTCAGGCGCCGGTACCTCAGCGAATAGCCATAGTAGGGCATTCTTATGCACTAGGCAGCTGACGGAGGTACTGAGTCGTATCGGGCGTCAGAGGGGGAAAGAACTTTCCGGCTGACCTACTTCGGGGTACCGGGAGCAACCGTTGACACCCTGAAAGCCTCCCCCCAGTGGGGGCAAGTGGTACGTATCGTATAAATACGATAGACTATGACTCTTTTGTGATCTTGGATGTCTCTGTGACGTCACGATCTCTCCTACAGCACGATGTAGGACGAGTAGATCGTATATTATAAGATTGTAAATAAGTTAAGTTATAAAAGGCCTAATATGCTATTAAGCAATATTGCCATGGTCTTATGTAGTATATATGAATTTATCGTATATATTAATATAATTTATCGTATAGAGCAACCTAAATGCGGTACGATAATTTGGGCTCCTGGCGGTTTGCCAAGGCAGCAAGGTGTGCTTTTGAGGTACGTCAGAGCCTTCACGAACACCAACCAGTTAACATCTAATTTTCCGCCCTCAGTTGATCGTGCTTTTGTGCCTCTAATCACAATACACATACAGCAATACACACAGCTACACCATCACGACGCTCTCATCGACATCATGACTGACTGATAGATAAGCATAATATTCATGTCCATTCCCATGTAATCATTTATTCTTTCTTTAACTTGACTCGTGTCTCGGGACCGAAGTCTCGTTCCCCATTGTCCACCACCATATTGGGTAAAACGTTCTCCCTTGCCTCATTGCCACGTGGAACTATGGTGAGTTAATTCCTGGCTAATATTAACCCTTATAACCTTACCCTATAATTATATACATTTATTATGTGAGACCTTTGGATATAAATTAGCTTGTTTCAGATTGAATTCAATTTAGATATAGAGTATTCATTTAGATTGATTTTATTTGATTCATTATAGCTTAGTAATATTTAACTTCCATTGATAGTTTACCACATTGGTGCCCAGACCCGGGAATTAGCTACCAGTAAGGGATTTTAAGGCAATGAACAAGGGGACATATAACAGGATGCAGGAACAACTCTATGATAAACTGGCAAGGCTAGCCAAGCGATGGTTAGAGCCGGAATGCAGGGTCACATCGTTGTGCCTGCCTAAGTCCTGCATCCCACCCATCATCTTTCCCCAATAATTTTCTTTTCCATTTCAGACTTCCTGTGACATATGACCTGACCTAACATTTTTTCTTGTTCAATATGATCCATTAGTAGGTATTGCTATTTAGTGTACTATTTTTTCTCCATAACATAGAAGTCCGCCGGTTGGCGTCTCTTAAGTAGCCTATTATTTGGCCGTTGTTTTTGTAACGTGATATTTAGATACATAGCCTATAGGCTCGCAAGCAAAATGGATAAAAACGGTAAAGAGACACCGTCTAGTGGGGTGCTGAACAAAGCCCCTAAAAATCAAAGGGCGGGACTTCGGGGAGTAATAAATAGGCTAATAGTGGACGTCAACACTTTCATCACTACTGCTGAACTAGAGGAATTGGAGGCTAGATTAGAAAACGTCCAGGTTACCCACGGTCGTATTACGGCTCTGAGTGAGGTGATTGTGGCTGCCATGACAGAGGAGGAAGAGATTGTTACAGAGTGTGATAATCGCGCCCTCTATGACGAACCTGTCTTTAGAGCGAAGTACCTATTACAGCGTGCAATCGCGAGTAAGAAGGGAGGCGATAATGAGGCCCATAGAAGGGCTGACCCAAAACATACTGTACACCTCCCAAAGCTCAATCTTCCTACATTTGGGGGCAAGTTGACCGAGTGGTTAGCTTTCTGGGACGTATTTCGATCTACGGTTCATGAATCCTCTTTGGATAATGTCCGCAAGTTTCACTATCTGAAGGGACAAATGGAAGGAGAGGCCTTACATTTAATAGAGGGTTTTGCAGTAGTAGGTGGTAGTTATCTTGAAGCGGTACACTTATTAGAGTCCACATACGGGGATAGAGAGCAGTTGAAGATGGCCCATGTCGTTGCCTTGTTGGGGCTCGCAGAACCACAGTATAAGGTTGATGAGTTGACAAACTTCAGGGCAAATATGGAGTGCCATACTCGATCGCTAGACACCCTAGGGCTTACCACGCAGGAAATGATAGTCATTATCTTGCGTCAGAAGCTTCCTATGGCAATACTTGATAAGGTAAGATCATTTGAGCTGGGGGAATTCAAAACTCAGTTCAGTAAGGAGATCAATAATCTACAGTTGAACAAAGGGAGAATGTATGAGTCGGGAGGGAGTGAGAATGTGGAGAAGAGGGGAACAGTAAGCATGACAGTGGGGACTAAAGTAAAGAAAGAGGGTGTGTATCAGAAACCTGCTCAGATTCTATGTAAGCTATGTAACAACAAACATAAATGGAGTTTCTGCGTAAAATACCCAACAAATGAGACAAAACTAGCACAGGCGAAAAGATTGAAGCTATGTGTAGGTTGTCTAAGTAAAGAACATGATAAGCAGGGACAATGTACTGCTACATACTTAAGGCCCTGTCGCCACTGCAAAGGACATCACTTTGATAAGTTGTGTCCTACAGCAGATAAAGTCAAAGACGTCAAAAATGAGGGTACTACAACTGTGGCACTAGGTAGTACGCAAGACACCACTATATTGCCCACAATACAGATTCCCATGGAAGGTAATGACAGTAACAAAGTTTGTCGGGTACTTCTAGATCAAGGGTCTCAACGTTCCTTTATAAAGAGGTCCGTACTAGTGGGACTGAAGCACCGAATCGTAGGGGCTGAGACTCTTCGATTACAGGGCTTCACAGGGGTTACTGATAAACAAGACTACGAGATAGCGGAGATTTCATATTTCTATCGTAAAAACCGGTACTTTATGACTTGTATCGTAGTAGACACCCTACCAGAATATGTATCTGTGGGTGTGAAGAAGGTGGAACACGCATTACGTAGCAAAGGGGTTAACTTGTCAGATCCCATGGGAAATCAGAGTGAGGTGCATGTTCTACTTGGTGTGGATCATTATTATGAAGTAGTATACCCTGGATTTAAAAAGATGTGTGGTGTAATTTTAATCCCCACTAAATTTGGATACTGCATGAGCGGAAAGGTGCATACTACACAGTCAAAGGTCCTGGTCGACACGGTCTCGATATATAGAGTCAATGTAACCGCGGCAGAGGAGTTGGGAAGGGAGGATTCCCAACCTAGTGACCCTAAGATGGCTGCCGAGTTCGACCTGGAACGACTGTGGAGATTGGATCACATAGGCATTAATCCTATGGAGACTGATTATGACTCGGAAGTTGCGCTACAAAGGTTTGACGAGTCTGTGTGCTACTGTGCCTCAGACAAGCAATATAAAGTTAGTTTACCTTGGAAGAACAGTGAGATAAGCCTGCCTACCAACTATGGTTTGGCATTAGGTCGCTTGCGCGCATTGCAGCGGAAATTGTCTAACGAACCGAGCACGCGCCAGGCGTATGACGATGTATTTCGGAGTTATGAGGATAGGGGTTTTATTGAGAGAGTCGATGTCGAGGAACCGTGTAAGAAGGGTAGGGTTCACTATCTGGCCCATCATGGGGTAAAGAAAGACAGCGTCACCACACCAATACGGGTGGTGTATGACTGTTCTGCCCACCAAGGTCAACAACCCAGTCTGAATGACTGCCTGTTGACAGGTCCGTCCATGGTGTCGGACCTGTCCCAACATCTATTGCGGTTTAGGCTGGGAAAGTACGCCTATACCAGTGACATCGAGAAAGCATTCTTGATGGTCAAGCTAAAGGAGGAAGATAGAGATGTTACCCGCTTTCTTTGGTTCGGCGACATTAGCGACTCTGAAAGTCCCATCATAATATACCGTTTTCGGGTTGTACTCTTTGGGGCCACTTGCTCGCAGTTTTTGTTAAATGCCACAATCAGAAAACATCTAGCTGACACTCATGAGGACACAAGTAAACTATCTCGCGGATTATACATTGACAATTTGCAGGGTACTAGCGATAGTCAAGATGATTTGTTGTATGCATACTGGCAAGCACGCAGATTGTTTGCGGATGCACATCTATTTCTCCGCGAGTGGGTTACTAATAGTGAAGATCTTCAGAGTTTAATACAGGTGGATGGTACGGCATCTCTTAACCAGGAAAAGTCCAGAAATTTGGGGATGATCTGGCAACCTAAACATGACATACTAACTTTTCAAACAAGGTCTTTTGCTCAGCAGACAGGAGCGCACACAAAAAGAAGTCTGTTGAGCAAAGTTGCGCAATTTTTTGATCCTTTGGGTCTAGCATTACCTATTACCATAAGAGCTAGGATTCTAATGCAGGAAGTTTGGAGACGTAAAATAGGATGGGATGACAGTTTGCCCGAGGACCTGAATGACCAAGGGACATTGTTGTTGAATGAATATGCCATCCTATGTACTAAACCTATACCTCGTAAAGTGGCGGCGTTCGGTGACGTTACATTACACACGTTTTGCGATGCTAGCGCCACGGCATACGGGGTAGCCATATATGTTGTTACTTCATTTGGGGCACATTTAGTTACAGCCCGGGCCAAAGGTAGCCCCGGTTAAAAAGGTAAACTATCCCTAAAATGGAATTGACTGCCATGCTGCTATTAGCACGTCTGGTCAAATATGTACGCGCAGCATACGAGAGCGAATTAAATATTGAAATCGTTCATGTATGGTGCGATAGCCAGGTCGCACTCAACTGGATACATAGCAAGAAGTCTCTGCCAGTTTATGTGCGGAATAGGGTAGATGAGATTAGAGCCCTTTTGCCAGACGTTGCTTATCATTATGTAAATACAAAGGAAAACCCTAGTGATCTCATAACTAGGGGTATAACGGCTAGCCAGTTAATGAAGTCCGAATTGTGGTGGCATGGTCCAAAGTGGCTGCTCCATGAAAGTGAATGGACGATATGGCATGCTGTTGGTGAGGGACTTCTGCCACTGGAAACAGTGGCAGTTACAGCCCAACCAAATGAGCCACCGGGTCCTATCATAAAGTGGGCAAGATTCGGTGACTATAATAAACTAGTCAGAGTTGTAGCTTGGGTGTTGCGATATGTATCCAATCTTAAGCTTAAAGTAACGGGCCAACTCTGCAACAGGGGTCACAACATTGATGCTCGTGAATTTAAAGCAGCTGAAGTAACTTTGATCAAATGGGTTCAAGTAGAAACCTTTTCCAATGAATTAGACTCCTTGAAAGGCTCGAATAAGACATTAATGCCTAATATAGTGCGTCAACTAAGGTTGCACCTAGACAATGGCCTCATCAGGTGTGAGGGTCGCCTGAAGTGGTCGGGTGTACCAGACGGCACAAACCGACCTATACTTATGCCAACAAGACATCACGTTACTGATCTATTGATCATACGTGCACATAGGGAAGTAAAACACTACGGGGTATGTCATATTATATCAAATTTACGTCTCATATGGTGGATACCCAGAGTTCGACAAGTAGATCGACGCGTAGTGAGAAAGTGTGTAATATGCCAGAGACTAAAGGGTAAGCCATATGCAACTGGACCAGCTCCACCTCTACCTGAATGCCGTGTAAAGCACGTAGAACCTTTCCAAGCGGTAGGATTAGATTACACAGGGGCATTGAAGACGAGGGAGCATGAGAAGGTTTATATATTATTGTTTACCTGTGCGACGTCTCGAGCGGTACACCTAGAACTATGTGATAATATGTCTAGCGAAGAATTTATGCTGGCGTTCAGACGGTTTTGTGCCCGTCGTTCATTCCCTCAACTCATTCTTAGCGACAATGCTCCCACTTATGTCCAAGCATCAAAATATCTAAAGGATATGAGTAGTGATCCTACTATCATCACTTTTTTGGGAGAGAAAAAGTGCGAATGGAGGTTCATTCCAGTTAAGGCACCTTGGTTTGGTGGAATGTGGGAACGGTGTGTCGGCATAGTAAAGTCAGGACTAAGAGCGGTTGTAGGACGTGCTCTATTAAAAAAGAGTGAGTTGACGACAGTCCTCACAGAGATAGAGGCAGTCGTGAATGATCGCCCGCTTACATATGTGTACACCGACCTGCAAGAACCACTACCATTAACGGCCAGCTCACTTGCTATATGGAAAACCATTGACTGCGTTTCCATCTGATTTCAGTCCATAGTAGAGTTAGAGGATCCCTCGTTGTACTCTGCGGTAGCGGTGTCTAAGAGATACCAGATGCCACTGGAACTACTGTTCGTCCTATCGCACGTTTGTACGCTTTGGAGCTAGATTCCGCATTGCAATCTGAGGCTCCACCTGTTATTGCTGGGTCCGAGGATTCTCGAAGGAACGACTCACCTCATACTGATGGTGATCATTCTCGGACAGGGACGCGTCCCAGACGCGCTGCTGCTGGCGCTGTCGACTTGTGGCGTCAGAAGATAGCCTCTGGGCAACTTTAGGTTTAAGGTGGGGTTCAGGTCTTTTTTGTGGGGGGAGTGTATCGTATAAATACGATAGACTATGACTCTTTTGTGATCTTGGATGTCTCTGTGACGTCACGATCTCTCCTACAGCACGATGTAGGACGAGTAGATCGTATATTATAAGATTGTAAATAAGTTAAGTTATAAAAGGCCTAATATGCTATTAAGCAATATTGCCATGGTCTTATGTAGTATATATGAATTTATCGTATATATTAATATAATTTATCGTATAGAGCAACCTAAATGCGGTACGATAATTTGGGCTCCTGGCGGTTTGCCAAGGCAGCAAGGTGTGCTTTTGAGGTACGTCAGAGCCTTCACGAACACCAACCAGTTAACATCTAATTTTTCCGCCCTCAGTTGATCGTGCTTTTGTGCCTCTAATCACAATACACATACAGCAATACACACAGCTACACCATCACGGAGCTCTCATCGACATCATGACTGACTGATAGATAAGCATTATATTCATGTCCATTCCCATGTAATCATTTATTCTTTCTTTAACTTGACTCGTGTCTCGGGACCGAAGTCTCGTTCCCCATTGTCCACCACCATATTGGGTAAAACGTTCTCCCTTGCCTCATTGCCACGTGGAACTATTGGTGAGTTAATTCCTGGCTAATATTAACCCTTATAACCTTACCCTATAATTATATACATTTATTATGTGAGACCTTTGGATATAAATTAGCTTGTTTCAGATTGAATTCAATTTAGATATAGAGTATTCATTTAGATTGATTTTATTTGATTCATTATAGCTTAGTAATATTTAACTTCCATTGATAGTTTGCCACAGTACGGTTTAGGCCGCATATGATCTTTTTGTTTATAGGCGGCAATGATATACGCCCCGGTACAGTACCCCGCGAGTTAGCTGACGCAATTAAAGAGGTGGCGCTGGATCTGGAGCGTGAGTCCGGAGGAAGCTGCAAGATCGTGGCAATTGAGAGCCGGACGAAAGTCCGAGGGTTCTCCGCGGCGGAATTTCAGGCTATACAAAATTCTGTTAACCGCGCCCTGAGGTGTCGGTTAATAGAAACGAAGCACCGCTTTGTTTCCATCACACTCAGCATCCGAGACCTCGACCAGGATGGTGTCCACCTCGACTTAGACACCCAATCAAGTCCTATATAACAAAATTGTAGGGCTAACGAAGCGTTGGCTAAGAGAGGGACGCGGGGTTGTGTCATTTGCGCCTGCCTAAGTCCTGCTTCCCACCCATCGTCTTTCCCCAATAATTTTCTTTTCCGTTTCAGACTTCCTGTGACATATGACCTGACCTAACATTTTTTCTTGTTTCAATTATGAAGATCCATTAGTAGGTATTGCTATATAGTGTACTATTTTTTCTCCATAACATAGAAGTCCGCCGGTTGGCGTCTCTTAAGTAGCCTGTTATTTGGCCGTTGTTTTTGTGACGTAATATTTAGATTACATAGCCTATAGGCTCGCAAGCCAAAATGGACAAAAACGGTAAAGAGGACCCCGTCTAGTGGGGTGCTGAACAAAGCCCCTAAAAATCAAAGGGCGGGACTTCGGGGAGTAATAAATAGGCTAATAGTGGACGTCAACACTTTCATCACTACTGATGATCTAGAGGGAATTGGAGGCTAGATTAGAAAACGTCCAGGTCACCCACGGTTCGTATTACGGCCCTGAGTGAGGTGATGTTGGCTGCCATGACAGAGGAGGAAGAGATTGTTACAGAGTGTGATAATCGCGCCCTCTATGACGAAACCTGTCTTTAGAGCGAAGTACCTATTACAGCGTGCTGTCGCAAGTAAGAAGGGAGGCGATAATGAGGCCCATAGAAGGGCTGACCCAAAACATAACTGTACACCTCCCAAAGCTCAATCTTCCTACATTTGGGGGCAATTAACCGAGTGGTTAGCTTTCTGGGGCGTATTTCGATCTACGGTTCATGAATCCTCTTTGGATAATGTCCGCAAGTTTCACTATCTGAAGGGACAAATGGAAGGAGAGGCCTTACATTTAATAGAGGGTTTTGCAGTAGTAGGTGGTAGTTATCTTGAAGCGGTACACTTATTAGAGTCCACATACGGGGATAGAGAGCAGTTGAAGATGGCCCATGTCGTTGCCTTGTTGGGGCTCGCAGAACCACAGTATAAGGTTGATGAGTTGACAAACTTCAGGGCAAATATGGAGTGCCATACTCGATCGCTAGATACCCTAGGGCTTACCACGCAGGAAATGATAGTCATTATCTTGCGTCAGAAGCTTCCTATGGCAATACTTGATAAGGTAAGATCATTTGAGCTGGGGGAGTTCAAAACTCAGTTCAGTAAGGAGATCAATAATCTACAGTTGAACAAAGGATGAATGTATGAGTCGGGAGGGAGTGAGAATGTGGAGAAGAGGGGAACAGTAAGCATGACAGTGGGGACTAAAGTAAAGAAAGAGGGTGTGTATAAGAAACCTGCTCAGATTCTATGTAAACTATGTAACAACAAACATAAATGGAGTTTCTGCATAAAATATCCAACAAATGAGACAAAACTAGCACAGGCGAAAAGATTGATGCTATGTGTAGGTTGTCTAAGTAAAGAACATGGTAAGCAGGGACAATGTACTGCTACATACTTAAGGCCCTGTCGCCACTGCAAAGGACATCACTTTGATAAGTTGTGTCCTACAGCAGATAAAGTCAAAGACGTCAAAAATGAGGGTACTACAACTGTGGCACTAGGTAGCACGCAAGACACCACTATATTGCCCCACAATACAGATTCCCATGGAAGGTAATGACAGTAACAAAGTTTTGTCGGGTACTTCTAGATCAAGGGTCTCAACGTTCCTTTATAAAGAGGTCCGTACTAGTGGGACTGAAGCACCGAATCGTAGGGGCTGAGACTCTTTCGATTACAGGGCTTCACAGGGGTTACTGATAAGCAAGACTACGAGATAGCGGAGATTTCATATTTCTATCGTAAAAACCGGTACTTTATGACTTGTATCGTAGTAGACACCCTACCAGAATATGTATCTGTGGGTGTGAAGAAGGTGGAACACGCATTACGTAGCAAAGGGGTTAACTTGTCAGATCCCATGGGAAATCAGAGTGAGGTGCATGTTCTACTTGGTGTGGATCATTATTATGAAGTAGTTATACCCTGGATTTAAAAAGATGTGTGGTGTAATTTTAATCCCCACTAAATTTGGATACTGCATGAGCGGAAAGGTGCATACTACACAGTCAAAGGTCCTGGTCGACACGGTCTCGATATATAGAGTCAATGTAACCGCGGCAGAGGAGTTGGTGAAGGGAGGATTCCCAACCTAGTGACCCTAAGATGGCTGCCGAGTTCGACCTGGAACGACTGTGGAGATTGGATCACATAGGCATTATTCCTATGGAGACTGATTATGACTCGGAAGTTGCGCTACAAAGGTTTGACGAATCTGTGTGCTACTGTGCCTCAGACAAGCAATATAAAGTTAGTTTACCCTGGAAGAACAGTGAGATAAGCCTGCCTACCAACTATGGTTTGGCATTAGGGCGCTTGCGCGCATTGCAGCGGAAATTGTCTAACGAACCGAGCACGCGCCAGGCGTATGACGATGTATTTCGGAGTTATGAGGATAGGGGCTTTATAGAGAGAATCGATGTCAAGGAACCGTGTAAGAAGGGTGGGGGTTCACTATCTGGCCCATCATGGGGTAAAGAAAGACAGCGTCACCACACCAATACGGGTGGTGTATGACTGTTCTGCCCACCAAGGTCAACAACCCAGTCTGAATGACTGCCTGTTGACAGGTCCGTCCATGGTGTCGGACCTGTCCCAACATCTATTGCGGTTTAGGCTGGGGAAGTACGCCTATACCAGTGACATCGAGAAAGCATTCTTGATGGTCAAGCTCAAGGAGGAAGATAGAGATGTTACCCGCTTTCTTTGGTTCGGCGACATTAGCGACTCTGAAAGTCCCATCATAATATACCGTTTTCGGGTTTGTTACTCTTTGGGGCCACTTGCTCGCAGTTTTTGTTAAATGCCACAATCAGAAAAAATCTAGCTGACACTCATGAGGACACAAGTAAACTATCTCGCGGATTATACATTGACAATTTGCAGGGTACTAGCGATAGTCAAGATGATTTGTTGTATGCATACTGGCAAGCACGCAGATTGTTTGCGGATGCACATCTATTTCTCCGCGAGTGGTTTACTAATAGTGAAGATCTTCAGAGTTTAATACAGGTGGATGGTACGGCATCTCTTAACCAGGAAAAGTCCAGAAATTTGGGGATGATCTGGCAACCTAAACATGACATACTAACTTTTCAAACAAGGTCTTTTGCTCAGCAGACAGGAGCGCACACAAAAAGAAGTCTGTTGAGCAAAGTTGCGCAATTTTTTGATCCTTTGGGTCTAGCATTACCTGTTACCATAAGAGCTAGGATTCTAATGCAGGATGTTTGGAGACGTAAGATAGGATGGGATGACAGTTTGCCCGAGGACCTGAATGACCAAGGGACATTGCTGTTGAATGAATATGCCATCCTATGTACTAAACCTATACCTCGTAAAGTGGCGGCGTACGGTGACGTTACGTTACACACGTTTTGCGATGCTAGCGCCACGGCATACGGGGTAGCCATATATGTTGTTACTTCATTTGGGGCACATTTAGTTACAGCCCGGGCCAAGGTAGCCCCGGTTAAAAAGGTAACTATCCCTAAAATGGAATTGACTGCCATGCTGCTATTAGCACGTCTGGTGCAACATGTACGCGCAGCATACGAGAGCGAATTAAATATTGAAATCGTTCATGTATGGTGCGATAGTCAGGTCGCACTCAACTGGATACATAGCAAGAAGTCTCTGCCAGTTTATGTGCGGAATAGGGTAGATGAGATTAGAGCCCTTTTGCCAGACGTTGCTTATCATTATGTAAATACAAAGGAAAACCCTAGTGATCTGATAACTAGGGGTATAATGGCTAGCCAGTTAAAGATACTCAACACGGCTTTCGTAAAAAACGTTCCTGTTTAACAAACCTCTTAGACTTCTTCCACGATATCCTCAACCTCTACGATGAGAGTAAAGCTGTAGATATTATATACCTTGATTTTCAAAAGGCCTTTGACAAAGTTCCCCACAAACGTTTACTGCTAAAACTAAAAGCGCATGGAATACAAGACGGTGTGTTGAAATGGATAGAAAATTGGCTCAGCAACAGAAAGCAAAGGGTAGTCATAAACGGTAAGGCATCTAAATGGACCAATGTAATTAGCGGGGTACCCCAGGGATCGGTACTAGGACCAATTATCTTTCTAATTTACATCAACGACATAGATGAGGGTCTCACCTGTACAATCTCAAAATTTGCTGACGATACAAAAATTGCAAATAGCGTACTCTCAAAAGAACAAGTTGACGATATGCAACACAATATAAATAAATTGTCATGTTGGGCCCAAATTTGGCAAATGAGTTTCAATGCGGAAAATGTAAAGTACTACATGTCGGATACCTAAATGAGAAAGCAAACTATTCGATGAATGGCACTCAGCTTAAGAATGTAAACAGAGAAACCGATCTGGGAGTAACAATATCGAGTAACCTTAAACCGAGTCAACAATGTTCAGAAGTTGTTAAGAAGGCAAACAAAATAATTGGCTTTATAGGCAGGTCATTTGAGCATAAATCCAAAGAAGTTATCCTAACCCTTTACAATTCCTTAGTCCGCCCTCTTCTGAATACTGCGTTCAATCCTGGTGCCCTTATTACCAAAAAGATATCAACAAGCTAGAACGAGGTCAACGTAGAGTTACCAAAATGATACCTAGCCTAAAGAACAAACCATACGAAGAGCGTCTTAGATAATTAAATCTATTTCCTTTAACCCAGCGCAGATTAAGAGGTGACTTAATTCAAGTGTTCAAAATCATCAAAGGCATCGACAATATGAACTGTAGTAAGTACTTCACTATCGACCAATCTAATTACACCCGGGGAAACGGTTGCAAAATTATTGGTAAATCTTTTAACTCACACGAATCTAAGAATTTCTTCTTCAATCGAGTTGTCAACTTGTGGAATGGGCTTCCCCGAAACGTTATAGACTGCATCACCATTGATTCATTTAAACTCCGCCTAGACAAATATCTCTCATCAAACCCGCGACTGACTGCGTTTGTAAATGAATAACTTTATTTTATCCCCCCTCAGTTACTAACCCATCTGTCCTCTACTAACTTCCTAATCCTGCCACGGACATTAGTTCCAGGGCAGTAATTCCCTTTCCAATGTTCCCTTACCCACTCTAAACCACTGTTTGGACACTTGATCCTCAGTGTTTTGGAGGACAAGCAACCTAGAAGGGTCACTAGATATGTTGTTGCTTGATTTCCTTTGTACTCCTTTGTACTCCTTTGAACTCTCTCTCTCTATATATATATATATATACAGTATATATATATATATATATATATATATATATATATATATATATATATATATATATATATATATATCTATCTATCTATCTATCTATTTATCTATTCTACCCAACCACTGTCCTACTGTCCTAACCTCTATCTATCTATCTATCTATCTATCCATTCATCCATCTATCTATCTATCTATCTATCTATCTATCCATTTATCTATCTATCTATCTATCCATCCATCCATCCATCTATCCATTTATCTATCTATCTATCCATTTATCTATCTATCTATCTATCTATCTATCCATCCATCCATCTATCCATTTATCTATCTATCTATCCATTTATCTATTCCAGCCATCTACTGTCCTACTGTCCTAATCTTTCTCTCTCTCTCTCTCTCTCTCTCTCTCTCTCTCTCTCTCTCTCTCTCTCTCTCTCTCTCTCTCTCTCTCTCTCTATCTATCTATCTATCTATCTATCCATTTATCTATTCCAGCCATCCCACTGTCCTAATCTTTCTCTTTCCCGGCGCTGTCTAGAACATCAGGGAATTTTAATAGGCGCGTTCTGGGTGTGCAAACTGGGTTGAGTACGTTGAGTTTGGTATGCAAGCCGGTTTGAGTTGCTGTGCGTGTGTGTGTGGGACATGATCGGTTAGCTAAAATGGGGCTATGTTTGCTGTAAGGGATAGAGATAATAGTAGCTCTTATCTATCTATCTATCTATCTATCTATCGGTTGGCTAAAATGGGGCTATGCTTGCTGTAATTGATAGATATAATAATAGCTCTTTCTATCTATCTATCTATCTATCTATCTATCTATCTATTTATTTCTCTTTTTTTTCTATGTTGAGTGAGGGAGACAACACGCAGAACTGCCTGCATCGAGTGTCTCCCCCAGTTTTGAAAGAGTGACAGGGACAAAATTAAGGGACTTTCGAGCCAAAAGGCCTGGACACACGGAGTTTAAATAAGTCATAGGAAAAGGGAAAGACTGATTCTTGGAGAAAGTTCCAGAGCTCAGCAGTTGAATAGCAGAAAGACTGAGAATAACGTTTTACTCTTGGGTAGGAGAGTTGCACAGAGTAGGGGTGGGATTGTGTTGCAAGATGGGTACCACATACCCTACATAGAGGATATATGTGTGTGTGTATGGACACAAGCAAATTGGATGACAAATATAGCTGACAGGGCTAGGATTCGAACCGTACAGGCAGGAGGTCCAGTCACCTACACCACCACGAGAGTTAAAAGAAGGAATTTCATACTTCTATCTGTATACCTTCCCAACTCGACTCTGATGGGGGGACAGACTGGTATTTAATCGAAATCCGGCTGCCCTAAGCATGACAAGTTGTTTATTGGATGACAGTATATATATATATATATATATATATATATATATATATATGCACCAGTGGGGTAGGTTAGTAAATTAAAACTGGTGTGTATTCAGGGGTAGGGAAGGGGGTGGGGGGGGGGGAGATGACCATTCTAACTTTCTATTTTTGTTTTCTTTTTCTTTCTCCATTTGTCTTTGAATCGTGGCAATGGAATATAAAACAGCGAGAGAGAGAGAGAGGTAGAGAGAGAGAGAGAGAAAGAAAGAGAGAGAGAGAGAGAGGGGGAGAATGAGTGTGAGAGTGAGAGATAAATAGATAGATAGCTAGGTAAATAGAGAGAGAGAGAGAGAGAGGGAGGGCTAGCGAGAGAGAGCGAACGAGCTGGTAAAACCGGTTCGACCCCTATACTTCCAACATCTTCCGTATTCACCCATTCACCACTCAACTTAAGGGAGCCCACCTCGCTTTTTTCTCTTTCTCTCCCTCTCTCTTTGGCTTGTATCCATTCGACCCCATTCAGCCTACTGATTTAAGACTTTTACCCTCATCCAGGTGTCAATATTTTCCTGGCGAGCGGTAGCGAACCAGCATATATGTATTTTTGTTTTGACAGCAAGATAAATTTGTACATTTTTCGATAGAAAAATGTCTCCGGCGAAGCCGGATTTCTCCATACAATGCTGGCTCGCTATCGCTCGCCAGGAAGAAATCGACACCTATATGGGGATAAACGTCTTAAAACAGTTGGCTTAATTGGGCCGAATGGATACAAGCCAGAGAAAGAGAGAAAAGGAGAGAAAGATAAAAAAAGAAGGTGACCCCCCTTAATAGCGTAATGCTTAGTGCACGGAATTTTGGTGTGAGTATCCTAGGTTGGAGTCCTTGGAGTACCACATGTATTCATTAGTTTCATTGATTTCATTAATTAGGTTTATTTGTAAGTAAATTTGTGGGTTGGTGATAATATGGATATATCCTTAGCTCAGCAGGTATAAAGTTTACTCCCTTCGACGGGTTGCTGACCAAACCTGACGAGTCCCATCCACCCGGATTTTTATAAGGTTGTGTCCCCTATGATTTCATTAATTTATTCAAGTACATAGGGGTTTGTAATTGATGATTAATGTTAAGAACGGGGTGTTACTTAATTTGCAGCTCCGGGGGGTGGTCCCACGACGTACTGGCCACCACAACACCTAGCACTCGTTATCACACACAAATACTGTCTTCACTCCCCCCTTGCCCACCCCAAGCCAACCTCCAGAAGCAGCTCCGGGGGGTGGTCCCACGACGTAGACGCCACCACAGCACCTAGCACTCGTTATCACGCACAAATACTGTCTTCACTCCCCCCTTGCCCACCCCAAGCCAACCTCGTGAAGCAGCTCCGGGGGGTGGTCCCACGACGTAGACGCCACCACAGCACCTAGCACTCGTTATCACACACAAATACTGTCTTCACTCCCCCCTTGCCCACCCCAAGCCCACCTCCAGAAGCAGCTCCGGGGAGTGGTCCCACGACGTAGACTCCACCATAGCACCTAGCACTCGTTATCACACACAAATACTGTCTTCACACCCCCCTTGCCCACCCCAAGCCAACCTCCAGAAGCAGCTCCGGGGGGTGGTCCCACGACGTCACCACAGCACCTAGCACTCGTTATCACACACACATACTGTCTTCACTCCTCCCCTTGCCCACCCCAAGCCAACCTCCAGAAGCAGCTCCGGGGGGTGGTCCCACGACGTAGACGCCACCACAGCACCTAGCACTCGTTATCACACACAAATACTGTCTTCACTCCCCCCCTTGCCCACCCCAAGCCAACCTCCAGAAGCAGCTCCGGGGGGTGGTCCCACGACGTAGACGCCACCACAGCACCTAGCACTCGTTATCACACACAAATACTGTCTTCACTCCCCCCTTGCCCACCCCAAGCCAACCTCCAGAAGCAGCTCCGGGGGGTGGTCCCACGACGTAGACGCCACCACAGCACCTAGCACTCGTTATCACACACAAATACTGTCTTCACTCCCCCCCCTTGCTCACCCCAAGCCAACTTCCAGAAGCAGTTCCGGGGGGTGGTCCCACGACGTAGACGCCACCACAGCACCTAGCACTCGTTATCACACACAAATACTGTCTTCACTCCCCCCTTGCCCACCCCAAGCCAACCTCCAGAAGCAGCTCCGGGGGGTGGTCCCACGACGTAGACGCCACCACAGCACCTAGCACTCGTTATCACACGCAAATACTGTCTTCACTCCCCCCCTTGCCCACCCCAAGCCAACCTCCAGAAGCATATCCATACTCAAATCACCCACCGATCCATCAAGTCATTTAAAGACAACACTCAGCTACATGTACGGCCCCCTGAAGTCCATCCCTCAGAAACCCTCCTTTCCCGTGAGGACAGAGTCTACCTGGCTAGTCTATGATGTGGGCACCATCCAGCCCTTCTGAGTTATCACTTATCAGAAGGGTCTGGATGACTCCGTCCAGGACACCTGTCCGGGTTGTAACACAACACCACACACTATCAAACACATTATGGAAGACTGCATCACACACAACCACTTACACCAACAACACAACACACACTCCTTGAGAACTTTGTGGGAAAACCAGGTCTCGGCCATGGCCTTCCATAGGAGCTCGGGGCTGTTGGGCCAGGCAGCCTAGTAAACGACTACTACTACTACTACTACCTTTTAATAATGTCACTTTGCCCTGCATTCCATGTCCATGTATGTGTTCTTCTGTCACTTCTTTTTCCTTTCTCGTGTCTCTTGCTGAATCTCCCTACCCCTTGTGAGAGTAGGGCTGGCTATTGACTGACTGACTGACTAATATATTTCTTTTATATTACAGGAAGGAGGTTCGACGTTCTTGGTGGACTGTCCTCTACAGTACTTGTGTGAGTTGGATTCCTGGGCCCATAAAGATCATCAACATAACTTCCTTGAAAACCTACTGGCGCGATGGTTCAGGTTAGTTCTTTTGAGTCATTAACCCCTACTGTACCGGCGATGTCTTTTGTATTTTATTCTAGCTATATTTAGACGATTTTGTGCAGCTTAAGAAGGATCTGTGGTAGTAAAAAGGGTTAAGAGAGATAGTTCGAAGCCTGTTAATTGCTAGAAGTCCATTTCAAACCGCATAAAATCGTGTAATAGTAGCAAGGATATAATTAAATATAATCTAAAAGACGTCGCTGGTACATAAGGGGAGATGGGTTCTCTCTCTCTCTCTCTGGGTTGTATCCATTCAGCCCCATTCAGCCTACTGTTTTAATACGTTTATCCCCATCCAGGTGTCGATTTTATCATAATATTTTTGGTCAGCAGGCTTAATTTGTACATTTTTCGATAGAAAAATGTCTCCAGCAAAGACGGATGTCTCTATACAATGCTGGCTCGCTATCGCTCGCCAGGAATACATCGACACCTGGATTGGGATAAACGTCTTAAATCAGTAGGCTGAATGGGGCCGATAGAGACCATCAACACAACTTCCTTGAAAATCTCCTGGCGCGATGGTTCAGGTAAATTGTTATATCATATTTGTTTTCACCAACCCACCAATTAATTTACAAATAAATCGAACTAGTGAAATCAATGAATATTATGAATACCTGTGGTACTCCAAGGACTCCAACCTAGGATACTTACACCAAAATACCTGTGGTACTCCAAGGACTCCAACCTAGGATACTCACACCAAAATACCTGTGGTACTCCAAGGACTCCAACCTAGGATACTCACACCAAAGTTCCTCACACTAACCATTAAGCTATCAAGACAGTTTGCCATATGAGGAGGAGCACATTATTGGCAACGTTTCTCATATTTCTATTATGTGTTTGAAGGAGACAAAAGCCAAAGCTGCCTGTAACAAGTGTCTCCCTCCCCCCCCCTCCCCCCCCCCCCCAGTTTAGATTGACCAGACCTGAAGAAGCTACATTATTTACGAAACGTTGTCAATAACGTGCTTCTCCTCATATGGTGTTTATATTGTCAATAACGTGGTCCTCCTCATATGGTGTTTATATTGTCAATAACGTGGTCCTCCTCATATGGTGTTTATATTGTCAATAAAGTGGTCCTCCTCATATGGTGTTTATATTGTCAATAACGTGGTCCTCCTCATATGGTGTTTATATTGTCAATAAAGTGGTCCTCCTCATATGGTGTTTATATTGTCAATAAAGTGGTCCTCCTCATATGGTGTTTATATTGTCAATAAAGTGTTCCTCCTCATATGGTGTTTATATTGTCAATAAAGTGTTCCTCCTCATATGGTGTTTATATTGTCAATAAAGTGTTCCTCCTCATATGGTGTTTATATTGTCAATAAAGTGTTCCTCCTCATATGGTGTTTATATTGTCAATAACGTGGTCCTCCTCATATGGTGTTTATATTGTCAATAACGTGGTCCTCCTCATATGGTGTTTATATTGTCAATAAAGTGGTCCTCCTCATATGGTGTTTATATTGTCAATAACGTGGTCCTCCTCATATGGTGTTTATATTGTCAATAAAGTGGTCCTCCTCATATGGTGTTTATATTGTCAATAACGTGGTCCTCCTCATATGGTGTTTATATTGTCAATAACGTGGTCCTCCTCATATGGTGTTTATATTCATTCTATCAAGTTTTCGGAGCTTTCTGTGTTGGTGGTGTAATGGTTTAGGTGCTTATGTTCTGGGTGTGGTGTCCCGAGTTTGAATCCCGGGAGGATCATATGCTTTCATTAGTTTATTCAAGTACATTGGGGTTTGTAATTGATGATTAATGTTAAGAACGGGGTGTTACTTAATTATTATTTTCAAGTGAGCTGTTTTATATATATATATATATATATATATATATATATATATATATATATATATATATATATATACTCAGGCACATACCTCATTGCTGGGGGTTGCCGATTCAAGACAGAGCCCGAACAGAAACTTTTACAGTGTTCTATATGCTGGATAAAAACACCATTTGTGAAGGAGAACTATAGTCCATTCATTAAAGGTAGGCCAGAAATCCTGATGCCTAACCTCTGTAACTCAGAAAGGGCTAGAACAAATGGGTTGTAAATTTCCTATTCCCTGTCTAACTCTTCCCAAATGGTAGACATATTACCTGCACTACTGAATTCCTTTTTGAGTTATGAGAGGCAGAGGATTAACTCAACTCATAACTTTAAAAAGGCCTATTAATTTCCCTTCACTTAAGGGAGCCCACCTCGCTTTTTTTCTCTTTCTCTCCCTCTCTCTTTGGCTTGTACCCATTCGGCCCCATTCAGCCTACCGTTTTAAGACATTTACCCCCATGCAGGTGTCAATATTTTCCTGGTGAGCGGTAGCGAGCTAGCATATACATATTTCTGTTTTGACAGCAAGCTAAATTTGTAAATTTTTCATTAACAAAATGTCTCCGGCGAAGCCGGATTTCTCCATATAATGCTGGCTCGCTATCGCTCGCCAGGAAGAAATCAACACCTGGATGGGGATAAACTTCTTAAAACAGTTGGCTGACCGGGGCCGAATGGATGCAAGCCAGGAAAAGAGAGAAAAGGAGAGAAAGATAAAAAAAAAAGGGTAACCCCCCTTAACAAGCACACCAAACATCTTTCCAAAATATTTAAATTACCTATAATGTATCTTGATTTTGGCTCTGTCACTCTTTCAACCTTTGGGGGAGACACTTGTTACAGGCAGCTTTGCCTTTTATCTCCTTCATGCACATAGACATACAAATATAGGTATAGTGTATTTTTTAATATATACAGTAGCTGATTTGATCTGAACATCAAACAGGCTTACCTGTACTGAACAAGGTATAATTATGTTGCAAGACTCAGGTCCAAAAAGACCACCCTGGGATTTTGTTTTCTATGTGTATGAAGGAGACAAACGGTAAAGCTGACTGTAACAAGTGTCTCCCCCAAAGTTGAAACAGTGATAGGGATCCAAATACAAGGTACGTTAAAATCAAAATTTCTGGACACACAGAGTTTGAATAGTTTAAGTCATAGGATGAGGGAAAGACAGATTGAGAGAGAGAGAGTTCCAAACTTACTTTTTAAATAGCAGAAAGACTAGGAAAAACAGTGTGTCCAGGAATTTTGACTCCAACGTCCTTGAATTTGGCTCTGTCACTCTTTTAACTCTGGGGGAGACACTCGTTACAGGCAACCTGCCTTTTGTCTCCTCCATACAAAAACAAATAAAACAAAAAAAACTCTTAGGTTAGAGAGTTGGACAGATATACAGTATAACCTCGTCTAACTTCCACCTTGTTTTCCCGTAGGAGCGACAAGCCGTGGATCCGGGAGGAGGCGGAGATCTACGGCGGATCCAGTTCTTGCCGCGAGATGTACCCGTGCCCCTTCGAGATCCAGGACGTGGTGGGCATCAAGATCCCCGGTTCATCCAACGGTACGACAGAGATGACGGATCTTATAGGGCCTTATTCTGTGTGACGAGGGGGGTGACTTTCTGGATAACAGATCTCCCTCGATTTACGATTGAGTTACGTTCCTGAAAACTCGATCTTAAATAGAAAAATCATATAACAAACCTTAAATTTAATGGGGTAAATGTGAATGCATTCTCGGACCAGCCAAAGCAAAAACACAAACGCCTAAAAATCCTATAATAATATCGTAAATTATAGCATCGGATAGTGGGGGAGACCTGCATAGCGATTACCAGGGGGTTGACCTTCTTGATATAGTAGTTATGGGATTGACAAGCTAACAATGACTATGAATGACGCTATGCTATCGTACTCTATGTGACGAGGGGGCTGAATTTCAAGATATAGCTATCATGGAATTGTTATAGGTTACGACTAAATTTGCGGACACTATCAGACTTAATTCCGAATGACGAGGGGACTGACTTTCTTGATATTATGGACTGACAACACTAAGGCAGACATGATGGAACTCATAGGGCCTTGTGCTGTTTGACGAGGGGGGGGGGGTGACTTTCTAGATATAACATTTATGGGACTGACAAAGCTCACGATAACTATGAATGAAGCTATTATACTTTACGCTCTATGACAATGGGGGCTAACTTTCTTGATATAGCTATGAATATAAGACTGACAAGCTTACGATAAATATGATTGACGCAATTATACCTTTCGGCCGCTTACGCTATGTGATGAAATGGACCAACTTTCTTGATATAGCAATAAATTATATTGTAAAACTTTACAAAACAAACAAACCAAAACTTGGACGAACACAGTAAAAAGACAAAACAACTTATCAAAATCACTATGTGTAAACAACGATTAAGCAAAATAATAATTATTTATAAATAAAAGAACACAATCCACCACATAGGGTGTACATCACTACGTGAGCAAGTTAATCTGTTTACCAAGCAATATAAGACTGACAAAGCATACGACTGACTTACGACTAACTCTCTAACAAAGCATACGACTGACTTACGACTAACTCTCTAACAAAGCATACGACTGACTTACGACTAACTCTCTAACAAAGCATACGACTGACTTACGACTAACTCTCTAACAAGGCATACGACTGACTTACGACTAACTCTCTAACAAAGCATACGACTGACTTACGACTAACTCTCTAACAAGGGGGCTGAGTTTCTATATATTTTGATTGACAATGTTGCAACTAAAATAACATATACTTTAGAGCTCTATGCTGTTTGGGTTATTTTGGCATTCTGATAGTGTAGATTAAATATTCCAGTATTGTTGTGTAGCTTAGGGTGCAATTCATATATCTACCTATACATTATATTTGTAATTCATATAATTATCTACCTATACATTATATTTGTAATTCATATAATTATCTACCTATACATTATATTTGTAATTCATATAATTATCTACCTATACATTATATTTGTAATTCATATAATTATCTACCTATACATTATATTTGTAATTCATAGCATTATTTGTTTGATTTGTTTTTGCAATGTGTGTGTGTGTGTGTGTGTGTGTGTGTGTATGAAAAAGCGGCTAGACCGTTTTCATTATTTATTATTGTATGTAATGTTGTTGTTGTCGTTGTTCTTGTTGTAGGAATGAATGTATTTATTGATGTATGCAAGAAGTGATTAATTATTATTTATATAATGTTGTTACTGTTGTCAATTATATATATACAAATAAATGCAGAAACTACCACCTAAGAATATGTTGTAGACGTATTTATCATCAAATTATATATTATAATTTATATCGGTTATTACTGTTGGCAATTATGAATATTAAATAATTGAGTAATGCATTTTAATATATCCCTTATCATACCCATATTAATTTTGAGTGTATGTGTCACTTGATAAGACACTTTATGCCATTGTTACAAATTTGTAGGCACAATTTGCAGCCATGTACAGTAAAGTTGGCCACATAAGTTTTGTTCTTCGTCGTGATCTTATGTCTATCTATGTATCTATTGCCTGATGCCCTGATCCCCAAAGGGGTGGCCACGAACGAAGCGCCCCCATGCACCTCTGTCCCCAGTCAGTCGACGCCCTTCCTCCCAACCAGCACCGCCTTCATCCATATACTTCACTCCATCCATCCACCTCTCTTTCGGTTTACCTTTCCCTTTCTATCCTTCCACCTTGCTCTCTTATGTATGACAGTACAATTATTCAGGTCAGGTGAAGGTATTGAGGGATAAGTCTTTACAACGGCACCTCGTAGCTACTTTCTACTTTTCTTATTTTATGAGGAGTGTAGAGAGAGGAGAAGGGGTGTTGGAGAGGGAGGGAGCTGTTGGAGTGGCTTTGTTATGTGTGTTATTAGTCTGTATACGCGAAGGGGTGATGGAGAGAGAGGAAGCTGTTGAACATAGAATCAATACGAATGAACTACGAGTGTGGTTTCTTTTAATTATCAGTTAACTAATCAAATGAGTTAACCACTGCATAGAAAACTACACTGGTAATTCAATCATGGGGCATTATATTACCATGTATAAGATCACGGAGAGGAACGGAACTTATGTGGCCGACTGTACATGAGTGAAACAAATCAATTGACCACTTGAGAGTTTCAGGCTATAAGGAAGTTGGAGCCGTGAACATCGATATTAAAGAGAAATGCGATAATAATGTAGGTTTCTGATGGATAAAAAGTATGATCAATTTGGTTTTACATATATATAAATGTATTATGACCGCATTTTAGCTGATAATTCTTCTAAATATCGATGTCTACAGCTCCATTTTCCTTATAGCCTGAAACTCGCAAGTGTGTAATTGAACCACGAGCGATTGAACCCTTTGAAGTATATGAAGCATTTTGGGCAGTTTATTCTGGCTATCATTAGACGATTGTATACAGCTTAGGAGGGCGCAGTGGGAATTATAAGGGTAAGAACTATCTTTTATCAACCCTCTGACTTCCATATACCATTCATTAGACGATTGTATACAGCTTAGGAAGGCTCTGTGGGAGTTATAAGGGTAAAGACTATCTTCATCAACCCTCTGACTTCCATATACCCTTCATTAGACGATTTTATACAGCTTAGGAAGGCTCTGAGGGATTGCTAAGGTTAAAGGCTATCTCGATCAATCAACCCTCTGACTTCCATATACCAATCATTAGACGATTGTACACAGCTTAGGAAGGAGCTGTGGGGTTTATAAGGGTAAAGACTATCTCAATCAATCCTCTGACTTCCACACCCCCTTCCTAATCTGAACAACATCGTCTATTACTAGCCAGAAAACAGAAAATAAATGCATCATCGGTTCTTGTAAGAGTTAATGGTTCGAATCAGTAATGGCGAACGAAGAAAAGGAAACATTCCATAATATATCGTTTAAGTATATAGCTTCTAGTCAGTATTTCTGGAACTATTTGGCCATTTGGAGTTTTGTGCTTTAGTGGGGTGGGTGTTTTTGTGAGTGTAGTGTATATATTATAGTCAAGTGAAGGTATTGCGGGATAAAACACACACAACAAAGCCACTCCAACAGCTTCCGGTAAATTTGCATAATTGCACAATTATGAGTTTTAATTAGAAAAAAATATTTTCTGCTATGTTTTCATGTGATTGGGTTTTGATTTTTTTGATTTTTTTTTTTTTTTTTTTTTTTTTAAGAGAAAACACAGATAAAACAAAAGGTCCATGTGCCTAAAGGCATCCTCCATTCATAAAATGTTTGTAACAACTGGATTTAAACTTTTGTAGATTGTAAGTTTGTGGAAAGCAACTCGAGGGAAGTGAATTCCAAAGAGTAGTAGTTCTAGGGATAAATGAATTTTGATAAGCAGAAGTTCTGCATTGTGGAGGAGAAAGTGTAAATTCATGGGCGCTCTCAGCTGCCCTAGTTCTACGGGGAAAGATGTGGAGAGGCGGCACAATTGAAGCAAGTTCCTCGGAACAATTGCTGTGAAAATTTCTGTAGAATAATGCAAGGGATGCAACGTTTCTTCGTATGGATAATGTAGGAACGTCCTGTGTGATTGCAGGGTTATTGATTAATCTAATAGCTTTATTTTGAATTTTGTCCAACTGCCTCAATGCAACCACTCCACTTCCACTCCACAGAGGTGAACAGTAATCCATCTGAGAACGCACATGACTTTTATATATTACGGCCAACTGCTCGTCAGTGAAGAATTCTCGAACTCTGTACAGGGGTCCCAGTTTTTTAGAGGCATTCTTAGCAATGCTTCTAACATAATGTGTCCACTGTCCAGCTCAAGTTAGTAGTTAATGTTACACCGAGAATGTCAATACTAGGGGAAGTGGGAATATTTACATCATTAACAAATATATGGGAGTCAGTGAGATTCTGTCGGTTAGAAAATTGAATGTACTTGGTTTTCTGTGCATTAAAGGAAACTAGATTATTTTGTCCCCATTCATTAATTCTAGAGGAAATGCTTCATTATAGAGACACACCCCATTCCCCAAAGTCTATCAATCTAGGTTAGATGTGACACGGATCTTACAATGTTTCAGAGAGACATTAGCCTAACCTAACAATCTTACCTAACCTATCCTATTGTTATGGGGGCTGCCACCCACATACCCCCGCTGGTTGGGTAAAACGGTAGAAATCCAGTTGGGGTGGAGTGAGTAACCATAGATTTTCGTAAGGGGGTCAGAGGGGGCGGAATGCTCTTATAATCCATTTCCGCCTATTGCCACCTATACCACATCACTTAATACCTCGTCGTACCTTCCTGTTAAATACAATAATATTTTGTTTAGCTCGTATAGGTACGCTTATGCAATAATTCCCAGCTTCCTCTCTCTCCAACACCCCTTCTCCCCTTTCTACACTCTTCAGAAAATAGGAAAGTAGAAAGTAGCTACGAGGTGCTGTTGTAAAGTCCCTCAATACCTTAAGCACCCGTCACACCTAGCCGATTTTAGGCCAAGACTGTCCGCGACCTAAGGGTCGTGGACAGTCTTTGTCTACGTTGCCGCGCATCATGGGCCGTCACCAACCTAACAAACAGGTCGGGATTGGTCTTCACATACCCCCTCAAAAGTTCTACAAGCGAAACATTTGAAATCAAGTCGGCGTGGAGTGAGGTAAAAAAAATGGGACGGGAAGGGGACTGGAGGCTGATGGCGTGTGACGGCGCTTGGCGGCGCTTGACGGCGATTGACGACGCTTGACGGGAAATGGTAGGCGTCAGTGCGGCGGCACACGGCACCATAAATGAGGTCTGCATCAGGCGGCGTCACCATAACAACCTGCGGGGATCAGCGGCAGCTTGCGGCGACCCAACGATGCCCTAACGGTCCTGGATTATGTACTCCCGAGGGGGTGGTCGCCGTCAAACGGCGTCATTGGCGGCGATGGTTGGCGGCCATCCCCTCCAAGCGGCGTAAAAACATACCGGGGTCCCCGTTATGCGCCGCCATGCGGGGACCCCCTCCTGTAGCGCGGCGATGTGGCAACGTCGCACGTGGCACCAGCGCAGACTGTGTGACGTGGCCGCCAACCCCTATAAAAACAACGCGCCGCCATGCACCGCCCTATGTTTCCCACTCGCCACCAACAGCACCGCGCACCAACACAGTCTCCTTATTTTCGTCGCTCCCACCAGCCACCATCAACTCGTTCCTCGCCACCATGCCACGTCAGAGAACCAAGAAGACGATGAACAAGCCCATGCACAAGTCGAGCGCATCCAGCAGTGAGGATGAGAGCAACCATGGAAACATGAATGAGGAAGACACGGCGGTTGAACCTGGTGTAGGTGGTGAACACGAGGAGCCACAAGCGGCCGCCCCTGCCCTCCCTGCCACCGACTCACCGCCCAATGATGCCCTTGACGATGAGATTGAGGTGGAACAGGAGTCCTCAAAGCCAGGCCGCCGTCGACACATCATTAAAGTGGTGTATAGTGACGAGCAGGAGCTTGACTTGGCCGACTTGTACGAGCGTCACCCCGTTTTATACGCCAAGGGACGTAAGGATTTCAAGGACACCGCCCTCAAAGCTGCCCTCTTCGAGACCAAGGGCAAGTCCATGGAACCCCCTGTTACAGGTGAGTGTAGTGCCCATAATGTGTTTATTAATAATGGTTGAGGAGAGCGATGATGATTCGAGTATTACAAGCAAATAAATGAAATGCACATGAGTGCATGAAAGTTGGAGAACATGTGCACATAAATGTAACCCCAAGGATGCTGAAAGTGAAAGTGAACGAACCATCATTTATCTCGTACACCATATACCTATGAATGTCACCTTGATATGTGTGTTAATTTGAAATATGCTAATTTTTATTATGATATTATTATATTATTCATTATTATAGTATTTGAACAATAATCATAATAAGAATAATATTATAATATGGTTGTTATTTGGTACAATTGTTCGTGGTGCAATGAATAGTGTGTTCACCGAGACATAAAATATCACTACATAATGTGAATATGTGATGCACGGTACCCTATCATGGTACATATATGTCTGTATATATTATTACTGTATATATCTCTCAATCCTCACAGGGATGCAAGTGAAGGGCTTCCTAGAGGGAATGCGGACTCGTTATGGCCGCATTACAGAGACCAAGAGTGGACAGGCCCCACCCCGACACACGGAACGGGATAAGTGGATTATCGCCACGTTTGGCTTTCTCAAGGACCACATCGTGCGGCAGAGTGGTCGTCAGAATAGCCAGGTAAAAAAAAAATGTATTAGTTTTGCATGTCTCGATTTTTTAAAAGTGTTTGACACTGACCAGCCACGTGTGGACAAATGAATTATGTTTGTGGAGGCTCGTTGTGCATACCACAGGTTTCTGACCTGACCTGGTTGTGGTATCTGCCGTTTGTTATTCCTTTCGTGATTTCATTATTGTATTGATTTACTTTTTAATTTAATATCTTTATATATATATTTTGTAATTAATGTATTCATGTACTTAGATTAATATTGCTATATTGATTTATATAAGGTATTTAGTCATTATTTATACTTTATTTATTGTATATGTATGTATTTTTTGATTGATGACTTTCTTTATTTCATTATTGTATTACTTTATTTAGTTATTGAATATGTTATATATATATATGTATATATAACGTAAATCATTTTTTTATGCATACATTATTCATGCAGTGGATGAATGAAACAAGCCATATAATATATATATATATATATATATATATATATATATATATTTATATATATATTTATAATAGTACATATCAATGCTAATAATTGACAATTTCAGTGTGGTATCGCCCCTCGTCCTCCCAGCGGTGGCAGCGTGGAGGAGGAACAGGAGGAGGAGGAAGAGGATGATGAGGTGGCAGTGGTCGACAGCACTGCCAAAGTTCCCACGAGGCCAGGTGCCGTCGGCAAACGGAAACGTCGCACGAGCCCTCAAGTCGACGATGTTGATACACTACTGCGAAAGGTAACGAATCATGCATATTATTTATTATTATTATTATTATTATATAGTCATGCCCAATCCAAATGTTTGTAGTGTGTGGTTTATAATCTTTTTAATGTCCTTTGTTGTCATTATGTGGTGTTAATATCATATTTATTATGTATTGTTGTTAGTTATTTTGTACATATTTAAGATTGTAGAAAACCATTCAATATTATTACATAACTGTCTTCGTGGTGCAGCATCGTGGGTATATAAATCATACAATACATTACCGAGTGCCTGTCAGACCACATCAATAATAAACAACATGTCATGTAACATACTAATTATTGGTAACCACTTTTCAGCTTCAGGACAGGTCCAGTGGCAATGAGGAAATGCAGGCCATGATCAAGACCCGGCTGCGTCATCAGACAAAGCGTGAGGTCGAGGTCCAATCATTGTTTGATTACCTGACCAATCTTGGATCTGATGTGCACCCCTCCCTCCTTGAAGAGATGGATGGTGCCCTCATCAAGGTGATACGGCACTTCAAAGGTGAGACCCGCAAGATCCAGCGCCAGGAGGAGCAGGCTTTGTTGTGCCGTCCTCCCCCACCACCACAGCAAATGGTACACCGCCCGGCCAGGGAGTGCACCCCCCAGAAAGGCCACTCCAGCCATCATGACCAGGGGTATCAGGGTAGGACAAACTACGGCCACCATCAAGAGTCCATGTGGAGCACACCTGGCCCCAGCTTGGGCTGCAACCCACCCATCCCAGGCACACCCGGTCATGCTCCACCAGCTGGCCACCTCCTGAACCTCCCCAGCCCCTCAACACCGCTACCCTTCTCAGACAACTCACCTGGCACCAGCCAATTCCTGGAGAGCATCCTCAACCAAACTAACATGTAAATAGTGAATAATCAAATCAGTATTTTAGAACTGTGTATATATCTTACCTTCTATACCATGTCGTTTTGCCATGATACCATACCAGCTGGGGAAGTATAGTACCCCCTGAGGAAGTCCCTCTGTTCCTTGGCGAGCCTTGTGATTTGGTTTCCAGCGAGAGACTGGATATCTGCCATCTGCTGACCCTCCCTCCACGAACCATCTGTGACCAGGTGTGTCACTGGGTCCTCAGTATCAATGAGGGTGGAGGAAATTCCAGATGTACGTTGGCGAAGAAGGTTGTGCAGGCAACAGCAGGCCAACACAACACTCTCCACCCTCTTGGGTTGTATGGCCATGGTGGTCAATAGACACCTGAATCTGTCAATATGTAAATAAACGACATAATTAAATAATTAAATAATAAATATATTATCAATAACCATCAAAATATAAGAATAGGTATATTACTTACAGAAAAAAGAACAAATAACCCCATTAAATACATAATTAAATTAATAATAATAATAAAATAAAAACAAAAATTAAAAATAAGGAGATACAAAATATATAAAGAATTACACAAATTAATAATAAATAAATTATTACTATATATCAACATATAATATGAGTTATATTAATAAAACCAACAAATACCCAATAACAAATTAAAATACATAAATAAAATAAATAATTAAATAAATGAATACAAAATAACATACATAAATAACAAATTAATCAAACGATATATTAATACACAAGTTTTATTTGTTTAACAAATAAATCTTAACTCATTTCAATAAATAAATAAATAAATATATACATAAATAGGAACCACTCTTACCTGCTTGCTAGGATCCCAAAGGCGTTCTCCACAATCCGATGAGCCCTTGATAGACGGTAGTTGAAGAGGTGGTTGTCCCGGGAGAGGTTCCTTTGGGGATAGGGCTTCATCAGCCAGCTCCGAAGGGGGAATGCATCGTCCCCGACGATGAAGTAGGGCAGTGGCACGCCAGTGCCGGGTAGAAGTTCAGGGTCTGGTAGGCCAAGAGTTTTCTGTTCAAGGGCAGCACGAAGCGGTGTCCTGCCAAATATCCCTGCATCTGAGCCACCCCCCGATGCCCCAACATCGACGTACAAGAAGCGGTAGTCAGCGTCGACGAGTGCCAGCAACACAACGGAGTGGAACCCCTTATAGTTGTACCACAAGGAACCACCTTTGGCGGGACACCGCATTGCAATGTGCTTGCCATCAAGTGCACCAATGGTGTGGTGGAAGTTCCATCGTTGGGAGAACGTGTTTGCCACTGCCTTCCATTCCTCCGGTGTGTTGGGGCAGGGCATCATCTCGTCCATATACTCAGCTATGAGTGCCTCACATGTCTCATACACAACGTTTGATATTGTGTTGTGTGCCACTCTGAAGCTGTACATGAGGCTCATATAGCTGTCACCGGTTGCCAGGAACCGCAGTGTTATGGCTAGTCGTAGGCGAGGGTCGAGTGCCTTCCGGTAAAAAGTATCGTTCTTTTCAATGCGGTGCGCCACACGTCCTAGTACCTCCCGGAAGACTGCAACATCCATCCGCAGGTAGTTTCTGTAGGCTGGCCCATCCTCCTCGGCGAGTTCCTTCAGTAGCTGCTCATAAATACCAAAGGTTTTCCTACGGAGAAGCCAGTTCCGGACCCACATGCGAGGGGTTCTATTCTCCCTCCTTCTTTTCCTCAACAGCAGCTTGCAGATGGCTATATTTGTCAGTAGGTAGTCATTTTCCAGATTTAACTGAACCTGGAGTAAGCGTAGATGTCGTATCGGGTTCCTGGGGACTGTGGTGAACATGGGTGCGTGCAACCGTTACGGTGGCTGAAGGTATACTGATGAGGCCCACCCTTTGGTGTACCTTTTATATACCACACCTTGAGTTCGGTCGCCGTCGTTCGGGGTCATGCGGGCCGGGGTCACCGTCCATACTGAAGGGGTCGCCGCTCATCGGCACAGTAATGAATATTGACGCCGCCCTAACTCCTGTCGACGCCGTTCGTCGGGTCGTTGTCGACACACTACGCCGCAGATCGGCACTCCAGCGGCGACCTAAAACTCACATTCAGTCCGGCATGGGCGCCGCTCTACCTTGTCAGGTCGCCGTCAGGCGGCGTGGCCATCCATACTGCGTCCCGTCCAAAACTCACCCCCCCAAATCCTTAAGCTCTCCGCCGAAGGTCGGCACTCCTGACCACGACTCAAGGTCGTGGTCAGTCGTGGCTCAAATCGGCATGGTGTGACGCCTGCCTTAGGTGACGGTAGTGAGGGATAAGCCTTTACAACGGCACCTCGTAGCTATTTAATTCTACTTTTCCTATTTTTCTGAAGTGTTGAGAGGGGAGAAGGAGTGTTGGAGAGAGAGGAAGCTGTTGGAGTGGCTTTGTTGTGTGTTAGGCCCCTATTTCACCTGACCTGACCTGACCATTACAACGGCACTGTATTATATCTTGAAGCATTCATATTTTGCCACATCGAGGGACTGGAGTTCTGAGTAAGGTAAGAGCAAATCAAATGAAAGATGCACAGGTCAAAATAAGGGTAGCATTCAAGGAGACTACTGCAGGACTCTTCTTCTTCTTCTTCTTCTTACCTCTGACCGGGTATAGGCTATCCTAGTGTTTACTAGCCTATACCCCTTTGGATAATATTCAAGGACACTAGTGCGACGTTATGAGAAACAATTTATTAGGGAAAATAGGCACCAATAGATTCGCCATATTTTTCTCCATATAGTCCGCATGGAGGATTTTCGTTATCAACAAATTGAAAAATACCCACTTCACAGACAAATACACCAACAATCTAAGTCAAAGTGGGGGTGTGGGGGCGGCAGCCCCCACCTATAATACTAGGACAGGTTAGGTAAGCTTGTTAGGTTAGGCTAATGGGTAAATTGATACGGTGTGACAGTCACGAGTTTTAGCATGTATTTTTTGTTTTTTTGCATTTTTTCTTTGATATACAGTGTTGTTTTATACCAAGGACTGCAGCAAATGAGTATTTACCCATTATCCAACAATCTAAAAACACGGCCCCCACTAGTGGGGAGGGCTATGAAGATCAGGGAAATTGCGGGGTAAAAGGGGAAAAATAGGGGTAATATGGGAAGAACTCTGAAAATACAATATAGAAAAGTAAGAAAACGTTAAAATGTGAAAATCCGAGCCAAGTTTTGGCAAAAGTTGGCTCGGATTTGGGTATTTTTCAGTGTACAAAAACCCCAAAATTGGGAAAAAAAGTTGGCTTGGCTTTTGGCATTTTTCAAAGTAAATAAACCCAGTAATTGAATTTTGAAAGTTGGCTCGAGTTTTCATGTTTTTTGAAACCCATTTAAACCCCAAAAATTGAAAACCCGAGCCAACATTTGCCAAAACTTGGTTCGGGTTTAGCTATTTTTTGAAGTAAAAAAACACAGTAACCTAACCTAGAACGTTGGATACAAGAATAATCCTTACCTACCAGCTAGTATGTGTCCCTAGTTTATCCCATACCTACCAGCTGATTCCTTGTCATGAACCAAACTAAGAAATCTAACCTAACCTAACCTATCCTAAAAGTAATACGTGGATAGAAACTAACCTTGACGTTATTTTGATGTGGATGGAGTAAAATCTATAAAGCAAAAATCCCGTAAAACAGGACTTGTCATTATGCAGACAAGACTCTGTGTTTTACCCTATATCTCCCTTATAATACATTTGCGAAGGGAAGGACATATATAGGACTGAAGACTATTATATAACATATCTATAGGCTACACAAACATCGATGGGGCTTTATAACTGTCACACCGTAAAATCTTACCGGCTAATGTCCTTTCAAAGGGGTATAGGCTAGTAAACACTAGGATAGCCTATACCCGGTCAGAGGTAAGAAGAAGAAGAAGAGTCCTGCAGTAGTCTCCTTGAATGCTACCCTTCCTGTTAAATACAATAATATATTTTTTAGCTCGTATAGATGCAATTATAGAAATTTACCGTGTCCTTGAAGATTATCAAAATAAGCGCTAGAAATAACCAGGGAATATAATTTTCTATTTAATTTACCCATATATTATTTCGTTTTCTAAATAATAGTATTAAAGAAAATTTTATTATTGGAGTAACTAAATTAAATTACCGATACACTCAACATGTACGGTTGCGCTAATAAGTCATGTTCCACCTGGCATTATGTTTAGCTTGTTCTGTGCTGTATTAATATCTGTCAGATTTTGAATAGGGTGGGTAAGTGAAGGAACATGTTTGTATATTTCACTCGCTATGAAGAAATGAAGCATAGATATTGCTGATACCAAATATTGATCAAAACATACTTAGTGACGAGACATCACTTATTAGCGCGATTGTACACATAGGCTATACACCTACATATAAGACCTATATCTACACTCACAAATACACACCCCTTCATCTACATCGTTCCCAAAGTGTTGTGGCTTGCACTGAAGGAATAATAAACAATATAAATATGCATACTTACTCCCAGGACTTACATAAGATTTTTTAAATAACACATTCTGTTACAAATACACACGTCACCCCTTCAACAACAATCGGGGTTTTAATGATGGACACACACAACACACAGCATTTACTATAATTAAGAGGAGGCAGACCGTTTTCCTGGACCCCCTTCTCCCTAATGTTTAGCCCCACTAGTTTTGAGATTATAAGACGTTGGGTCCATTAGTTTGGCGATTTTAACACCTTTCGCCCCATTTCGTTGTCAATTTTAAGACCTTTCGTGCTATTTAGGTGTCGATTATTTCCTGGCGAGCGAAAGAGAGCCTGCAATGTTAAGGAACCGGCCTTCAGCCGGAACATTTTACTACCGAAAAATGTATAAATTTATCTTGAAGGGGGGTCTAGGGGGTCTTTTTCTAAGCTTGATGGAGGTCTAGGGAGGAAACTAAAAATATATGAATAAATGAATTAATAGACCAAACAAACAGCCAGCCTCCCCTTAATCGTCTATTGGTGATCGACTGATCGTGTTAACCCCTTCTGTTCCAGTGATGTTGTATAACTGTAGGTCATAATAAAGTTTATGTAATTAAATTGATAACACATTTGTTTTATTGTTTTTATCTATTTTAGAGTTAGAGTGTAAGGGTGTTTTGATGTGTGATAATAGTGGGAAATGCATATTTACCCATTAAACAACAATCTAAACTAACACGCCCCCCACTAGCGAAATAGAACTGTATTTGGCCATAACCGTTTGCCGTGGGATATAAAATATGTTGAGAACTTATTGAAATCCTCATATATTTCAAGAGTAGGGGCCAAAAACCTCATGTCGCGAGTCGCCCAGGCTACACTCACGGCGGATGTAAACAAACCCACCCGCCTCTTGCGAGGTAGGCGATATAGAAGACTTATTTTTTTTTCAGGATCATTAACCCTTCTTTGGCAGCGCCCGGCTATTGTCGAATGAAATAAATGTGGCCTATGTGGCGGGTCCCGGCTATTGTCGAGTGCAATTTTGAGAACGTAATGTGCTCTGAAAGAGAGCGGATCAGTGGGAGGAGCGTAGGTTACGTCATGACCGCTCACCACGGTGGCCATGGAGCTACTGAGCTGTACTCCTTTGTACTCCACCCTCTCTCACTCGTTTCACACGTAATAATGTAAGAAAATGACGGTATTTTACCGATTTTGCCCTTCGATTGCACGATCGTTGCAAGACAACCAGCCATCGTAGAAGGATGGTTCTGGTGTCATTGGAAAGCTGAATTAACGCCCTGTCAGGAATGCATACTTGTATTACGCTCTGGCTCTTGTTTATGCATGAAAACGAGTACGGAAACAAGCTCGTTTACGGTAAAACCCCCCGCTGGGCGGCACATCAAATATACTCCTCCACCCGCTCTTAAGGTGTTAATACATTTTTACGCGCATTTAGACACATATAGGAATGAAATACATGTTATAAGAAACCTATAGGCCACGATAAAATTGATGTCTCAATTTAAGTACATAAACTGTATATTGTCCTAACTGTATTCTAGCTATAGTTAGACGATTTTGTGCAGTTTAGGAAGGATCTGTGGTAGTAAAAAGAGTTAAGTGAGAGTTCGATGCCCGTTAATCGTTGGAGGCCCTTTTTAAACTGAATAAAAGCGTCTAATAGTAGCCAGAATAAAGTTACTGTAAAAGAACGGCACCGGTACAGAAGGGGCTGATAACGTAATACCCAAATGAAGTTGGGGTCAATATGTAGGAGACTCAACAAATTTCTGATATCAGTTTTAGGTTCCTATCATCATATGCTTCATTGCTATATCATTTTTATCCTCGTGAACAATAATATTCTTGGGATTTTTCATTTTTTTCTTGGGATTTTTCATTTTTTGTGGTCATTAACCTAACCAAAAAACCTAACCTAACCTAACCTAATAGCCCCCAAATACATTTAGGTTAGGTTAGGTTAGGTTTTTTGGTTAGGTTAATGAAAAAAGAAATCTCAAGAAAACAATGTTCCCGAAATTTTTTTTTATTTTCCCGGGGATAAAAAGTACAGTATATAGCAATGAAGCATATGATGATAGGAACCCAAAACTACCATTAGACATTTGTTACCTACAGTATATTGTTGCGTCTCCTACATATTTACCGAAGTTGGAGCCACCATTAGAATTATGCCGGTATCACACGAGCGCTTTTTCCGTCAATTTTTACGGGCAATTGTTTTCTGGCAGCTTCAAAATATAAGTTCCATAAGAATTAAACCACTTTTTGGGCGATTTTTTCATGAATTAATTATTTTTCTAATTTCCTCCCTAGACCTCCATCAAATTAAAAAAAAACATTCATTAGATCCCCATTCTAGATTAACTTGTACATTTTTCGGTAGAATAATGTCCCGGCCGAAGGCCGGTTCTTCCAACATTACAGTCTCACTATCGTTCGCCAGGGAAAAAATCGACACCTAAATAGCAGGGAAGGTCTAAATATTGACGAAGAAATGGGGCGAAAGGTCTTAAAATCGACTAACAAATGGGTCAAACATCTTAACATCTGAAAACTAATGAGGCTAAACATGAGGGAGAAAGTAGTCCAGAAAAACGGCCCATCTCTCCTTAACATGATGTACCTTCGATCTAGTTTCCGATTCCAATTTGAAAGCGCCTCAAAAATAGTACAGTATGTGAAATAAACCTGCTTGTCGAAAACTGCCGGAAAAACCGCTCGTGTCACACAGGCTTCATACTCAATGAAGCGGTGGGAATATGAACATGATTAGCTTAATATCCAGTATTCGAAAATAGATAATAAGTCATAGGCGTGTGCATAAACCTTTAACCGTCTTTGTGGTGTAATGGTTTAGGTGTCTACAAATCTGTGTGTGATAACCCGGGTTGGGGTCCCGGTGGATCACATATTATATGCGTTCATAAAATTAATTGGGGGTGTTTGGTGTTGTGGTGAATTAAAATAAAAAATAGATTATCATCTTCAACTAAACTGAAGGTAGATTGTTATTTGCTGGAAGGCCCTTTTTAAGCTGAATATAATCGTCACACAGTAGCCAGAGTAAAGTTAAAAGGACGTCACCGGTACTGAAGGGGTTAACCTCTTCAGTGGCGGGTGCCCAACCCCGAAAGGGGTTGAAATAGGGGAGCTATCCCCCCGCCAAAGGAGGCTTTCTAGGGCCTTTCCTAGCTGATGCTGAGAGGATTGGGTTCTAGTCATGTGGTGATGGGCTGGTCTATCAGAGTGAGAACTGAACGATCTCTGCCATACCCATAGCTTACTCTGACTGTTCCTTTTACTTATATATTTTCTAGATCTCAAGTGACGGCGTCTCTTCCGTGGATTGACCTCCCAATTTACCAAGATTGGAAGTCAAAGCGTCACATTTTTCCTTTGCCCCTCAACTTTCTCTTCATAATTGCTGAGGGGCACAGGGCCCTGGGTGGGGCTTTGGTTTCCCGGGCGTTTCCGCACCCTCCTCAGGTCCCCGCCATGGAGTGGCTTCGGTCACCCAGGCTTTATTGTGGTCGGCAGGGAGGGTTCTGTGGGGGCGCTCGGTTATGGCCTTGGCTTTGCTCGGGGCCTTGGGGCTGTTCGGCCAGGCAGCTTGGGGAACAACAACAACAACAACAACCTCTTCAGTACCGGTGCCGTCCTTTGGTTTATTCTGGCAATTATTGGACGATTTTATTCAGTTTAAGAAAGCCCTCCAGCAATTAGTAGGCTTCGAACTATCTCACTTAAGGGGAGGCAGACCGATTTTCTGGACCCCCTTCTCCCTAATGTTTAGTCCCACTAGTTTTGAAATTATAAGACGTTCGACCCATTAGTTTGGCGATTTTAACACCTTTCGGACCATTTCCTTGTCAATTTTAAGACCTTTCGAGCCATTTAGGTGTCGATATTTTCCTGGCGAGCGATAGCGATCCTGCAATTTTAAGAGGAACCGGCCGTTGGCCGGGAAATTTTTCTACCGAAAAATGTACACATTTATTTTGAAGGGGGGTCTAGGGGGTGTTTTTCTAAGCTTGATGGAGGTCTAAGCAAGAAACTAAACAAAATATATGAATACATGAATTAATAGACCAAACAAACAGTCTGCCTCCCCTTAACTCTTTGTACTATCACAGATCCTTCTTAAGCTGCATTAAAGTGTCTAAATAAAGCTATAATAAAATACAACAGACGTCGCTGGTACTGAATGAGTTAAGCATTTGGCCGACCCATTGTCTTGGTATGACAAATATTTACAGTTGTCTTTATTATTTCCTGTCTTCCTCTCTCTCTCTCTCTCTCTCTCTCTCTCTCTCTCTCTCTCTCTCTCTCTCTCTCTCTCTCTCTCTCTCTCTCTCTCACTAATATATATATATAAATATATATATATAATCACCTTTTGTATGCGTCGGCAAAGCATTAAATTTACCTCATATTATTAGAGAGAGAGAGAGAGCGAGAGCGAGACATAAAAAGAGAGAGAGGGGTAGGGGCAGAGAGAGGGTGTAGATAGATAGCGATGCAAAGTGCCAAGAGAGAGAGAGAGAGAGAGAGAGTGAGTGAGTGAGTGAGTGAGAGAGAGCAGTCTAACTCTAGCCTCGGTGTCTGACAATGTGTATACATAAACTCAACCAATACCTTATAACTCTGTAACTCAAACAGGGCTAGAGCAAATGGGCTGTCAATTTGTACACCTATTTCCTAGCCAAGACGTCTTCCTATGTGGTTGAAATATGAGCTCGATTACTCTAGCCCTTTTTGAGTTACAGAGGATAGAGGTCATGATTTCTCGCCTACTTACAGCGAATAGACTATAGTACAAATGCTGTACCCAATAATATAGTATTTTCCCAAATAGGTAGGCCGGAAATCGTTAACCCTAACCTCTGTAACTCACAAAGGGCTAGAGCAAATGGGCCGTACATTTCCACACCTATTCCCTGGCTGACCCTTCCCAAATGGTAGAAATATTAGCTTGATTACTTTTGTCCAATTTGGGTTATAGAACAAATTGTTTAAGTGTATCTGTTGTGGAAATATTTTAGTCTATGGAGCCCTAAAAGCGCCCATGTAATCCTGACGTCCTTCCTAGACTGACTACATTCGTTTAATAGTAGCCAGAATATGATGAAAATTACGTAATGGTACTAAAGGGGTAACAAATATAACTACCACGTCCTTCCTAAACTGAAAACAAAATCATCTCATAGTGACCAGAATACGATGCAAATTACGTAATGGTGGTGAAGGGGTGAAGATACAGTTACCACGTCCTTCCTAGGCTGAACAAAATAGTTTCATAGCAACCAGAATACAATGAAAATTACGTCACCGGTGCTGAATGGGTATACGTCCTTCCTAGACTGAAAAAAAAAAACGTCTCATAGCAACCAGAATACTATGAAAATTACGTAATGGTGGTGAAGGGGTGAAGGGATACAACTACCACGTCCTTCCTAGGCTGAATAATACCATGCCCAACCCTGTGAGTTACCTGCCAGCCTGTCTGCACACCATCCTGTACAAGGTCATTATAGATCTGTCTTTCCCTCATCCTATGGCTTAGAGTGTTTCAAATTCCGTGTTTCCAAACGACTTTATGATAATTTTGTCTGTAATCTGACCAGGTAATTTTAATAGGTGTACTTATAATGCTCTCTCTCTCAATCTGTCATTTCCCTCTTCCTATGACTCCGTCCTGTATAAGGTAATTGACCACTTGCGAGGTATGGTCTATAAGGAAGTAGGAGTTGTGGCCATCAATATTTAGCAGAATTATCAGCTAGAATACGGTCATAATACATATATAAATACGGTCATAATACATATATAAATACGGTCATAATACATATATAAATACGGTCATAATACATATATAAATACGGTCATAATACATATATAAATACGGTCATAATACATATATAAATACGGTCATAATACATATATAAATACGGTCATAATACATATATAAATACGGTCATAATACATATATAAATCCACAAAACCAAATTGATCATACTTTTTATTCATCAGAAACCCACATAATTATTGGCTTTCTCTTAAATATCGATGTTCACAGCTCCAACTTCCTTATAGCCTGAAACACGCAAGTGGTCAATTACAACGTCCGTGTTTTTGTTTGTTTGTTTTTGAAGTTTTCCAATATAATCGTGTATATCATTTGTGGTCGGGGTCGGGGGTCGGGGGAGTGCTGGAGCGACCATATTTTTGACCTAAAATCATAAATATTGCACAAATTATTATATTTTTTGTTTTAATTACCGTCGCATTCACACACTGATTGTTCGTATATGTTAGTATTGTTATCTCTGTATTTGAGATGTGTTGGGTTAAGGCGGTGTCATACAAGCTATTTTTCGAGCAATTTTTACGGGCAATTATGGTCTGGAAGCTTAACAAATCACACTTTATCATAATTCAGCCGCCTAACATAATTTACCTTCAGTCTAGTTACCCATACCAGTGCGAAAATGTCCCAAAATAATAAGAGAACAAACTTGCTCATGGAATATTGACTGAAAAAGCCCTCGTGTGACAGCGGCTTTATAGTTTGAGGGGCTAATGCAGGGGGGGGGGGGGGGCGGCAGCCCCCCACTAGTTTTTGAATGAGTTGATAGGGGGTCTAAAAATGTCCAGGCCGAAGGGTGGTTACTGTTAATATTGTATGCTCGCTATCGCTTGCCAGGAAAAAAATGGACATCTAATTTTTAAAAATCTCAAAGGGTATAAATATTGAGAACATTGGGTGAAAGGTGTTAAAATTGGCAAATTAAAGCCGGTATCACACGAGCACTTTTCCCCTCAACATTTATCCTCAACACTGGTCTGGCAGCTTATGAGGTCAACATTTAAAATAGTTTGGTATCCTAAACTCATCTATCACCAGTCTAGTTTCCGATACCAGTGCAAAATATTCCAGAAATGTTGCCAGAAAAATGTTGATCATTGAATGTTGACCAAAAAAGCTCTCGTGTGATACCGGCTTAAAGGGGCGGAGGTCTTAAAATCTGAAAACTATTAGGGCTAAACATGAGGGAGAAGTGGGGCCAAAAAAGAACAACTACCTCCCCCCCTAATTAAAGTTAAAACAAAAACATCCATTAGTCCCTTCTAGATTAATTAGTAAATTTTTCGGTAGAAAAATATACACATATATCTTGAAAGGGGGTGTTATTTGAAGCTTGAGAGGTCTAGGGAACACACTAAAACCCTTCCCTTAAAAACCACCACAACTACCACTATTTCTCTACCGAAAAATGTACAAATTTATAATTTCTCTCCCTCAGATCAGCAGCAGACGGAGAGTGCAGACAGTAGCGATGGTGGTAGTGTTGGTAGCTGACCTATCTACAACAACTACTACTACTACTACTTTGGTCATACCACGTCATCTGTCCATAGAACCTCGTTATAACGGCACGGGAGAGGTAGGTTGATGGAAAAATAGATAGATACATATTGATAGATACATAGATAAATAGATAGATAGATAGATAGATAGGGAGATATATAGATAGATGCTTTTATTGATTGATGCACATATAGATGATGATGATGATGATGGCTTGAGTAAAGTAGGAGATTGGAGAGTTTTGGAGAGAGGAAGATAAAGTGGAGAAGTGCGAAGTACAGTAGGAGATGAAAAGTTCTCGGGCTCAACCAAGAGTGCTCCATTGTCTATTTTCTATTTGTGCTGGAATGATAAGTGTAGCAACTTGGTCAGCTTCTTCTACACAGATAGATAGATGCATCGATGTATATATATATACGGCAACCTATCTAGGGGAGTAAACCTTATAAAAATCCGTACTGCATAACTAAGGGTGAAGCAAGTTAGTGAATGGACTAGCCACCCACCACTGTTGAAAAAATAGGAGTGGGACGGACCCTAAGTTGAGTGGTGAATTTTGAAAGGCTTTGATTAAACTGGCACGGGTTGTCCTTCTCACAGGGGATATAGGTCCTCTTGGGGGCATTTTTTGTATGACCACCCCCATAAATGGAAATAAAACGTCTGGCAAATTAATATATATATACGATATCAATTATTGTTATTATTTTTGTTTATCACCATCATCTTCCATTACAGTGTTGTGATGAAGGCGGGTTGGAGGGAGGGTTCGGAGTGAGCGACCAAAGCGGTAACTACACCATTCACACATTCACCTGGCTCGGAACTGCTTGGGCTCAAATGGGGGACTCTGGTGTGTGCCGAGCAACCCACGCCACTGTAGACCGTTTGCACTGGGTCGCCGTGACTGTCAGAGTGTGGACGGGGCCTTTATCTGTCGCCATCTTCGTCCGTGGCGTGGATTATGTGGTGGCCGCGACGATGGTGACGTACCTGAGGAAGTGCATCGAAGGAGTGGCCGAGCGGACGTAGTTCCACCTGGTCTATCCTCGCAGCAACCCCAGTCAACAACTTCCGAACCTAGAGGCGCTACACTTACGCTGTGATCGCCCCGTGGAAGCCAACATCGCCGCCTTAAAGCTCCGCGAGGGCACCGAATACAAGCCTGAACGTCACTACCCACAGAATCTACTGCGGAACGTGGCACGCTCAGCATGCCCCGCGGCATACTGCCTCAATGCCGACGTAGACATGACCCCGGTAGCTAACATGTGGCCGCGGTTTTCCTCGTACTTGGCCCTACGCCCGGACCCCATGCCCTGTTATAAGTGTGTGTGCCCTGGTGGTCCCGGTGTATGAGCTGGCCTCAACCTGTCCTGCACCGCCAGACACCAAGGACGACCTCCTCAAGTTACTGATGTGACGACAAGCTAGACGGTTTCATGTTCAGGTACAGTTGGACTCAAAAGTTAATTTACAAGTTCGTTTACAAGCTTCCATGTTCAGGTACAGTTGGGCTCAAATGTTTGCTTACAAGAAACAACCTTAACAAGTTACCTACATGTAGATACACAGACCACACAGATCATTTGATTACAATTAAGCGATCCAGCCTTAACCTTTAAAAGGCGAAGCTATGGTATGGACACATGTGGAGGAGTGATAGGAGGTATGGAGGGGAATTATCTCACTTAATCACATATTACTTTGTTTTGAGTGCCAGTTGGGTGTTTTGAAAGGCTTTAATATTAATAATTTTTCTTTTTCTTCCAGGTCTATGCCAAAAACCAGGGCAACTCTCGACTAGATCTTTGGGAAGTTGAACCCCAGAACAGATCGGAGTATCCCTATAACATCCTGTATAACATTATGGAGTACGAGGAGTTCTGGGAACCCATTTTGGTCCTTCCTCGCACAGCTCCTTCCTTTGCTGAACGGTTCTTGAGCTATGGGTTCACTAGGAGTAGTCAGGTGAGAGGTACTTGTAATAGTAGTGGTCGTATTAGTAGTAGTAGTACGAGGCACCTGCCTTTCAACACAGTCCAACTCCTATTCTGTCCAGCTCTCCAACCCAAGAATTTACAAATTTTCTATATCTTTCTTCTACTCAACATGTGAACTCTGGAACTCTTTCCCTCAATCAATCTTTCATTCATCCTATGACTTAAACTGATTTAAACTTCTTGCGTCCAGGCATTTTAACCCCAACATCTCTTGAATTTGGCTCTCTGTCACTCTTTTGACTTGGGGGAGACACTCGCTACAGGCAACCTGCCTTTTGTCTCCATCATACACATAAAACAAAATTATAATAAAACTTACTTGCACTTCTTCCCGTTGAAATATCCAAGCATACTATTATTCTCATTAAAGTCATTCTCCTTGGATGTGTGGTGGGCGGGCACTGTGGTGTGCTTCGCTGCATGTCTGCCTGCTGAGACCGGAACTTCTCCGGGAGGTCGGAGCCGGGGAATTGCTGGAGTGCCCTTAGTGATCCCTGGTCTCTGGGTCTTTTCCTGGGTGACCTAGATGTGTGTGAATTTATAATATATATATTTGTTTATGTTGTGTTGTGTTGTCCCTGTTCGGGCTCTGTCTCGAGTCGGCCACCCCCAGCTATCGGGTATGTGCCTGAGTATATACATGTGGTTCTTCTTACAGGTATATGAGCTTCGACTCGTGGGTTACAGGTTCGAAGTTTTGGATGAAGCATTTATGACTCACAAAGGCTTCCAAACCACTGTTTCATATACACCCTCTAGGAAAGCTCAGATTGAGGTATGTATCTATCTATCTATCTCTATCTATCTATTGCCTGATGCCATGATCCCCGAAGGGGTGGCCATGAACGAACCGCCCCCAAGCACCTCTTTCCGGTCAGTCGACGCCCCTCCTCCCAACCAGCACCGCCTTCATTCATATACTTCCTCACTCCATCCTTCCACCTCTCCCTCGGTCTACCCCTCCCTCTCCGTCCCTCCACCTCGCTCTCATATACCCTCTTAGTCATTCTCTCGCTTCCCATTCGTTCCATAATGGCCGAACCATCTCAAGTTGTTCCTTTTCATACTTTCTAGCACATCTACCTCCATGCCACACCTCCTTCTTACTTCCTCATTCGTCTGTCTATCCCTCCATGTAACTCCGCACGCACTTCTCAAGTAACTCATTTCCACCGCTCTCACTCTTGGTCTGAGTCTCTCTACGAACGTCCATGCTTCGCTTCCGTAAGTTAGTGTCGGGATTACCACACTGTCATGCAAGGACTTCTTCACTTCCATACTGACCACTCTATTTCTTGTTACTGCTTTCAACGTTCCTACAACCCTCTTCCCCTGTTGCACCCTCGCCCGCACTTCTTCATCCACAGTCCCATCTTTACTCAACACACTGCCCAGATACTTAACCCGGGAACTGCCGGGAGACTCTTAAGAGGTTTACTGGGCGACTACAGGGAGACTCTTAACTCTTTCAGACTCATATGACGCTACCGCGTCATATGACAGGGTGAACCAACAACTCATATGATGCTACCGCGTCATATGGACTTATCTTCATAATTCTAGAATAAGTTATATGACGCCCTAGCGTCATATGGAGCTCAGTAAGTCCGGTAAGTTAGGTGAAAATCTGTCGGTTGGTGGCAACCCCAGGTTTCTCCAACAATTCTAATGGTCAGCAGTGTGGTTTTGACAGTTGTGTGGTGCAGTGGCAATGATACTGGGCTCCCGCCTTCGTGGACTTACTGGAACATAATATGTCTGAAGGAGTTAGCCCTCTCCGACATATGACGCAATTTTGATCCTATTAGGGATACTTTAAAGCCTTTGTTACCATCAGGGGTATTTAGAAACCTTTAGTTTAGTTTCTTCAACCTCTGCAGTTGTCTTTGAGTTAGCTGTGGGCAGAAAATTAATTTTGGAGAGGTAATTATAGGAGTGAGAGAACTCTATTTCTTATTGCTAATATGGCAACCTCTGCGTCATATGAGTCTAAAAGGGTTAAGATCCAAGGCCTAAAAAATAACATTTAACACTCTCCGACTCATATGACGCTAGAGCGTCATATGGAGGTTTTGCCAAAATACTCATATGACGCTAGAGCGTCGTATGAACTTATCTTAACCCGCTGAGTACCAGCTAAATATTTATAAATGTACCACCCAGGACTGGCTGATTCTGATTTTGTTTTCCCAGAAACAATAGCGAATGGGTTAGGAATGAAGGAAAAACCACGAAAAACTGATCAAAATACTCAAAAAATGGTCCTACAGAGCCCCCGAAAACGGATTTTACAAGAGTAAAAAATTTAAGGTAATTTCCCCAAAAAAACATGTTTTTGCGTGCTCACGTGCACGCGGTTGGAATTTGAGAGTTTTCAACCCATGGGTGCGTGGGATACTTACACAGTTCCCATACAAATCCGAGCCCTCTAGGTGCCATAGGACCGGAGTAATTGGGACCGGAGTGACACTGACGCAGACGTCTGCGTCGCTGGGGTTTAGCGTTACATACATTACCGACGCACTGTTTGCGTCGCTGGGGGTCAGTGAGTTAATATCTCTCTAATAAGTTATATGACGCTCTAGTGTCATATTGAGCTCAGTAAGTTAGGTAAGTTAGATCAAAATCTGTCGAATGGTGGCAACCCCATGTTCCTCTGACTTCTAACGGTCCCTCTGTGATATTTTTACAGTTGTGGGGATAATACCGTGTCAGCCGCCTCCTCGTCAGTAAGTTAATATAATCTGTCTGGGGGGGTTAAACCACCCCAGTAGCACTTGAATTTTCTTTTTTTTTTTGCCCCTCCGCCATGCCACATATCACTCCTCCACATCCCCGCCTTCCCCCCCCCCCCCTTTCCCCTCCCCCCTCCTTCAATTATCACCTATTTTCCCTGTTATTCCCTTATTCTTAGGTACATTTTCGTGCTAGCATTAGCGAGTTGCTAGCATGGCGTAGTCATATGTGTATCTATGCATGGGAAAGAGAGAGAGATAGAAATAGTGAGCTCAGTGTCTCTCCAGGCCTCGTGAGAGGAGGGTGTGACGGCGGCTGGCTCACACTTGATGAATGAAACTCTCACTTTCAATTCGCGATTTTGACCTTCCAAACACTTTTTCCACTTGTTTTATTGTTGTTACATGTTACTATCTTCATATTAAACGAAAAATAGGCGCATATGGATAAGTATTAATGATATTTATGGTAAAATAACGATTTTAGTGAGGAAACAGTGTAAATACCTCCGCACAGGCAAATGGTGTATACTACCCGCTATGCGCAGCCCAGAGGTTAAAAGAGCTGACGATCTCCATAGCCTGACCGTTCAACTTCACCTCACACTCTGTGACTTCACCCCTTTCGAAGACCATAACCTTGCTTTTCCCCGCATTTACCTTCAAATTCCGTTTTTCGCACACTGTTCCAAACTCATTTATCAGACCCTGCAACTCCCATTCATTATCGCTCATCAGAACTGTGTCATCCGCAAACAGCAGTATATGCAGCTTCCACTCATTTCCCTCCCTTTTCAGCGATACACCAACATCCACTGCTCTTCCTTGTATTTCTTTCATGATTCCATCCATATATACAGTAAACAACCACGGGGACATCACACCCCTGTTTCAACCCAACATTCAGGTCAAAGAACTTGCTCTACTCATTCTCCACACGTCCTGCCGCCTTTGCACCCTCATACATGCTCTTCACTGCTTTCAGCAACTTGCCATCTACTCAGTATATTCTAAGTACTTTCCACATGCCTTCTCTATCCACTCTGTCATAGGCCTCTCCAAGTCCATAAAGGCAACATACACCTTCTGTTGCTTCTCCAGATATTTCTCCACAACACAATTCGGGGTAAAAATCGGATCTACACATCTTCTTCCCTTCCTAAAACCTCCCTGCTCGTCGCCTATCTATTTCTCCGTTCTCACTCGCACTCTCTCAATCACTACCCTACTGTACACCTTCCCTACTACGCTTAAAAGACATATTCCTCGGTGGTTACCACACACTCCTCTTTCCCCTTTGCCCTTATATAGGGGAACTATTATGCCAGTCTTCCAGTCATCGGGTGCATTCCCCTTCTCCTATGCTAGTTTGCACATTTTCCATACCCATTCGATCACTATCTCACCACCATACCTCAACATTTCCCCACACACTCCATCTGTTCCTGGTGCTTTCCCCAACTTCACTCTTTTCATAGCTTCCCACACTTCTGACATCCTGATCCCCACCTCCTCCTCCACTACTTCTCCTCTTCTCCCACCCATACCATACCCAACTATGTTTGCTGGCTCTTCATTCCTTACATTTAGCAACTCATTGAAGTACTCCCTCTATCTTTCGAGTCTCTCTTGCTTCTCGGCTAGCATTCTCCCATTCTTATCTTCCACCCTTACTGTTTCCCTTGCTACCTTCCCTAACTTTCTTGACTTCTTTCCAGAACAGTTTCTTACACTCCCTCCATTTTACACTCATATTCCTTCCATCTATCTATCAATAATTGTTTATGTACAGAACACAGAACCAACTATGGGCTACAGACTATTAATTTAATGTTTACTACTTCAATAACTGTAAAAAGTGCATATATATTTTTGTTTTATGACAAAAATATTATGACTAACTATCTATCTATCTATCTGTCTGTCTATATATCTATCTGTATCTTTATATCTATCTATCGATCTATCTATCTATCGAGATATCTTTCTGATTGTTTGTCTGTCTGTCTGTCTGTCTATCTATCTATCTATCTATCTATCTGCCTGCCTGTCTGTCTGTCTGTCTGTCTGTCTGTTTGTCTATCTATCTATCTATCTAGCTATCTGTCTGTCTGTCTGTCTGTCTATCTATCTATCTATCTGGCTATCTAACTATCTATCTATAAGCTCCCTAATGAAGTTATTGACAGTGACTCGATATACACATTTTAAAAAAGGTTAGACACATATCACAGAAAAGTTGGTCTGCAGTAGAAGCTGATCACTGATAAGAGAACCTGGCGGAAATTAAAACGTTTTCAGTTGAAGAGAGAAAAAAAAAAAAAAAAAAAAAAAGTGAAGGTGTGCATGCCTTTTCCTTTCCATTTCTAACTATACTATAAATTCCTTCAGGCGATTTCCAAGCCCTGCAAGGTTATTCCCTTCTAACTATTTTCATGTACGGCATATTGCCGGAGGGAGCGGAGGGTGGGGAGAGAGCCTTCATCTTTGCTATCCTTTCCTTCCACTTTCTCTTAGGGTTGCTATCTCTATTAGGATTAAGTCCTGGTCACCTCGCAGGGATCGTAAGATCTGTGTGGCCAGTGTATCTATGTAAATCTATGTAAATCTATATATCTGTCTGTCTGACTGTCTGTCTGTCTGTCTGTCTGTCTGTCTGTCTATCTATCTATCTATATCTATCAGTCTGTCTGTCTGTCTATCTATCTGTATATATATATATATATATATATTAGTATAGCCAGGTAATAGATTCTCTTTTAAACAGACGAGGTTAAAAGCAATAGCGGTTTCAGCATTCAGGATTTTATTGTTACAGCTTTCAATAGTTCTAACAATTTTCCTCTGGGGTTCAGAGATGAGGTACAAAAGGTTAGCAAAATTCATGGTGGATCCAACGTTTCACAAGTAAACATCGTGCATCTTCAGGGAATGGAGAGTTAATGGTTAGAATAGGGACAATGCATCTTATTAATACAAAATTCGAGGATCAAGTAGAGGGAGGTGGGCGGAGCTACTGGGTGTGTGGAGGCTGTTCATTGGTGGAAGGTAGCCTATTCGCGAGACGGGCACTAAATCTTATCGGTGGTTGGCTGTTGGCTGTGGGTGGCTGTGATTGGTTGGTGTTGTCAGTTGTGTGCTGAGCGTGGAAGCGTAAGGAAGGGGAGCGCGGGGCGGGAGGAGGGGGGCAGCATGCCTGTAGTGTTTGCCTGAAGGAAGTATTTGAAGGTCTTGTGTTTGGTTGTTGATGCTGGGGTTGAGTGTTTGGATGTATAGAGCTTCTAAAATAGCTAGTCTTCTGGGGTCTGATTCTTTGTCGAGTATGGTGGTTTGTTTGTCTAGGTCGGCGCGAGTTAGGGCAAGATGGTGGGGGGCTTGATAGTGATCTTTTATAGCGCCAGATTGAAGGTGGAGGGTTAGTCGACGGGAAAGGCGAGTCTGTGTCATTCCAACATAGGATAGGGGTCCACAGTCGCTAGAGGTGCAAATATGCTGGTATATCACATGATCGTCTTTCGTTTGGTAGTTGGTGGAAATGGGGCGGTTACGGAGGACAAGGTTGGAGGTCTTAGGAGATTTGTAGTAAATAATAAGTTTGATTTTATTGTCAGGGTTGGTGGGGAGGACGTTTTTGTTAATTATTTCTTTCATAATGGATTCGTCTGTTGTGTGGTCGGAAGACATGTAGTTTCTGTAAAAAAATGTAATGTCATTGGCCGGGTTGGTGCTAGGGGGTTCATGTTTGTACCATTTTTCTAGGTGGTGGTAGATGGCATTGGTGACGTCAGTGTTGGAATACCCATTGTTGACTAGGACCTGGGTGAGCCTTTCCAGTTCATTGTGTGTCTCATTCCAGGTGGTACAATGGGTGAGGGCTCTCCTGACATAGGCGGCGATGGTGGACTGTAGGTATCGTTTAGGGCATTCACTTTCCCCATTAAGACATTGGCCATTGTTTGTAGGTTTGGTGTACACGGTAGTTTTGAAGCCGTGGTCGTGGAGGGAGACCAGGAGGTCGAGGAAGGGTAGATGTCCATCGGTGGTTTCTTCGTATGTGAAGTTGAGTCCGGAGGCGGCCATGAAGCGCTGCTGGATCCCTCTACTTGATCCTCAAATTTTGTATAAATAAGATGCATTGTCCCTATTCTAACCATTAACTCTCCATTCCCTGAATATGCAAGATGTTTACTTGTGAAACGTTGGATCCACCATGAATTTTGATAACCTTTTGTACCTCATCTCTGAACCCCAGAGGAAAATAGTTAGAACTATTGAAAGCTGTAACAATAAAATCCTGAATGCTGAAATCGCTATTGCTTTTAACCTCGTCTGTTTAAAAGAGAATATATATATATATATATATATATTATGATGCCTGATAATAGTTAGCTTTTTGACTAAATGCCTTTTAAGTTCATCAAGCATAATTGTAAACAGTTGTAGAGCTCTCTCAGTGCATACCCCCTCCCTTGCGGCGAGTGCGAGACACCCGCCTTTCAACACAGTCCCACTCCTAGTTTGTCCAGCTCTCCTGCCCAAAAATTGGCAAATTTTCTGTCTTTCTTCTACTCAACAAGTGAATTCTGAAACTCTCTCCCTCAATCAATCTTTCCTTCATCCTATGACTTAGACTGCTTTAACCCGTTGGCTACGGGAAATTTTCCCGAACGCCATGGCAATTTACAGGCATTTTAAAGCCTCTAAAAGCCTGTAAAATCGAGTGCAAGGAAGCAGGAGCGTGACAGGCCACACGTCCGTCTCCCAGCCAAGCAGCCGTGGCACTGAGGGCTCTGAGTCAGAGTCCCGCTAGATATACAGTGCTGCCAAAGGCAAATGTAGCGAGAAATTAGCGAGAATTGCTAATTTTAGCAAATGTCTATGGTAGCACTGCAGGTGAACCCTGCGAGCTACGAAGCTCGTTTTGGTGTCATTTTGAAGCTATTTTCATCTAGTTTTTGGCTGAATACATTTAATTTCATTCAGACACTTGCCTAATCAATCAGGAGTGCCTGAATGAGCCCTAATATGGCGGAAATATGCCCACACCGTAAGTGTTAAAATTTGTGTGTCCCGGCATTTTGACCCCAACGTCCTTTGAATTTGGCTCTGTCACTCTTTTGGCTTTGGGGGAGACACTCGTTACAGGCAGCTTGTCTTTTGTCTCCTTCATAGACATAGACAAAAATATTATACATCTACCCTCTGTATTAGTATTTTTTCATTTATATATATTTTTTTTTCAGATTAACAAAGTGCGGTACCAGATCTTCAGGAGGGAACTCCACGGTCGTTTGGGGTTGCCGCCCCCTCCCCCCCTCTCCTTCCCCCCCACCTCCCCCCTCCGCCGCGCCCTCCCGTCCCTCCTTGCCCGAAAACCAAAGGGGAGCTTACTGGCTCATATAGTAGCTGTGAGAGGAGGAGGGGAAAAAGATACTAAGAATGATACCTGATGATATATATATATATATATATATATATATATATAGAGAGAGAGAGAGAGAGAGAGAGTTGGATGGATGGATGGATGGATAGATATATAGATAGATAGATATAGATAATTATCGTGGATTCACGATAGTCAGTGGTATAACCTATATACATTTTCTATGTATCATACCCTAGATACAGTTTGTACAGTATGTAAGCTTAATAAGTTAGATAAGGCCTATTATACGAAAGTATAGTATTTAAGTGTCTTTAGGAATGCATATATGATTTATCATATAAACCATGCTGTAATATTATGTAAGCGGTGCGATATTTACCGCTAGATATCCGCTACTAACTTAGCAGTAGCCGCTAGATTCGTAGCGTAAGACGATGACGTCTTGGATTGTGGCGCACCGCGTCAGAGCACTTTTATACTTCATCCAAGCAACACCTCCACTCTTTAGTTCGCCGCGATCCTGGTTCCGGTTTCATCTAGCTCTCATCATTAACTTAAACTCAACTACATCCTGCAGACAGACCGACTGACAGCTAAGCCTTATTATCATGATTTAACTTTCTTCAACCTTACTTATTCATTCTTTATTAGTTCAGGTGCATCCATGCGGACCTTAAGGTAAACATCCAATGGTGTTCGAATAACAGCCATTTGCCTACCATTTATCAGCACCTCCATCAGCATTTCCACCTTGCCTAGCTGTATTCTATGGTGATTTTAATAAGTGAGTTACACTCCCGGTATTATTATTTATTTACATTATATGAGCGGACCTTTTCAGTCTTAGGTAGCCTAGAGTAAACTTATCTTCCTTAAATCCGCCATAATAATAAAGATACCAAGACAAATAAATGACACGTGATTAGATGTGTTTAGGTGTAGGTTGGTAGTGAGTTGGATAGATAGATAGATAGATAGATAGCCTACATGGTAGGTAGGTAGGTGGATAGATAGTAGATAAATCAAATATAGATAGCCTAGATTGATTAATAGATAGTGTATAAATCAAATCATAGATAGGTAGTTACATATAGATAAATATGGTATAAGATATTCTTTCTCTCCTACCAGAGAGAGAGAGAGAGAGAGAGGGGGGGGGGGCCTCTCTCTCTCTCTCAAAACAAAAGACAATCATTGAACTCTAATAAAGACATTAATATAGTCTTATGGTTTTAATAGACCCTTAGAATTAACAGTAGATCGTAAAATAGAACATGTGTGTATGTGTGTGTGTGTGTGTGTGTATTTGTGTGTGTGTGTGAAACTTATGGCCCCGATTTAACACCTTCAGTACCGGTGACGTCCTTTTCATCGTATTCTGGCTGCTATTAAACGAATACATTCAGCTTAGGAAGGATCTGTGGTAGCTATAAGGAATAAATGAGGTAGTCTGCAGTCTTACAATTTGGTAGGCCTTCCTAAGCTGAATTGAACCATTCAATAATTTAATAGTTGCCAAGATATAACGAAAAGGACGTCAACGGTACTGAAAGGGTTAAGACTTAAACCCTGGCCTAGTATGAAGCTTCGATTCAGTTCAAGACAGCTTCGAAAACTGAGATTTATGGCGCGAACCTGGTTTATGACGTCATCAATGTTTACCAATGAGAATGCACGATCTGGCTATGCCGTCACTGTTTCCGTCTCGTAACCAATCAGCGTGCAGGTAGCTTAGATCATGTCATAATCTCTGACCAATGAGCGAGTAGGATTCCCTCATGCCCAGCTAATGGGAGCAAGGGATAAACAATCTAGCGCTAATGTGCCAATTTAGCCATGAATTTAGCTACTTTCCCGCTAGACTTAGAGGTATTTACTTCAATCTAGATTCAAAGTTTTACATCTAGCACTTTAATTCTAGCGATGTTCTGGGGATTTGTGCCATTTTAGTGTGATATTCGAGAGATTGTGGCATTATTCTAGCGATGTTTTGCTTTTATTTACAATCTAGTGGACTTTAATTGATTTGGCACCACTGTCTAGCGTCCATCTCGACGCGGCAAAGAGACGAGTTGCTTGCATTTTGAGTTTGCTTTATTTACGAGTGTTTGTGAGTGTTCTAAACGTGTGTGAGGGTTTCGTGACTTTAAGAAGATACCAGGAACGAATACAGAGGATCTATAAGGTGCTACAGGGCGTATATTTGGCGTATTAATGGAGTAAAACTGCAGGGTAAGTTAATGTTTGTTTTGGTGAAGGTATTGAGGGATAAACCTTTACAACGGCACCTCCTAATGGCTCCTATCTACTTTCCCGAGAGTGTTGAGGGGAGAAGCGGTGTTGGAGAGAGAGGAAGCTGTTGGAGTGGCTTTATGTGAGTTTTTAGTCTGTATATGGTGAAGGTATTGAGGGATAAGCCTTTAAAATTACACCTCCTATCTACTTTCCCAGGAGTGATAAACAGTTAAAAGGGGAGAGAGGAAGTTGTTGGAGTGGCTTTGTGTGTGTTATTAGTTATTAGAAGCCGTGATTGAAGCAGAGGTGGATGGAGATAGGTTACCCAGGCCACCCAGGTGGCAGGGAATGAATGAAAGAATTGAGGAAAATGAGGTGAAAGAAGCAGTGAAACAAATGAGAGCGGGAAAAGCAGAAGGTTTGGATGGTATTGCTGTGGAGTGTATAAAGAAGGGTGGAGATGTGATAATAGATTGGTTGGTGAGACTTTTCAATGTGTGCTTTGCTGTGTCAATGGTACCAATAGACTGGAAGAGTGCATGTATTGTGCCGTTGTACAAGGGGAAGGGAGATCGGCAGGAGTGTTCAAATTATAGAGGTATTAGTTTATTGTCAGTGGTTGGAAAGCTGTATGGCAGGGTGTTGATAGAGAGGATAATAAAGTGTACGGAAGTTGCAATAGGAGAAGAACAGTGCGGTTTTAGGAGGGGAAGAGGGTGCGTGGATCAGATGTTTGCAGTAAGACAGTTATGCGAGAAGTATTTAGAGAAGCATAAGGAGATATTTTGGGCTTTTATGGACTTGGAAAAAGCGTATGATCGTGTGGACTGTGAAGCAATGTGGAAGGTGTTAAGGATTTATGAAATAGGAGGAAATTTGTTAGAAGCAGTTAAGAGTTTTTATGAAGGGAGCAGAGCATGTGTGAGAGTAGGAAATGGTGAGTTGAGTGAATGGTTTGAGGTAAAGGTAGGTTTGCGACAGGGTTGTGTAATGTCACCATGGCTGTTTAATATGTTTATGGATGGTGTGGTGAGGGAGGTGAAAAGGAGAACTATGGGAAGAGGATTGGGTTTAGTAGGAAAGAATGGTAGAGATTGGGAGTTGAATCAGTTGCTGTTCGCTGATGACACAGCATTGGTGGCGGATTCTGATGAGAAACTGCAGCGGGTAGTCAAAGAGTTTGGTGTGGTTTGTGGAAGGAGGAAACTGAAGGTGAACGTCAATAAAAGTAAAGTAATGGTGTGTAATAGGGGAGAGCATAGGGTGAATCTAGATGTGAGGCTGGATGGGGAAATATTGGAACAAGTAGAGTGTTTTAAATATCTAGGAGGAACGATAAGCAGGAGTGGAGGTATGGAAGTGGAGGTAAAACAGAGAGTGTGTGAAGGAAGGAAGGTTTTCGGAGCAATGGGAAGTATGTGGAAGACGAGAAATCTCGGAGTGAAAGTAAAAAGTGCACTGTATCAAGGAATTGTTGTGCCAACAGTGATGTATGGGGCTGAGACATGGGCTCTGAAGAAAAAGGAGAAAAGAGGGCTGGATGTGATGGAGATGAGCTGCTTGAGGAGTATGTGTGGAGTTACTCATAGAGACAGATTGAGGAATGAAGAGATACGTAGGAGAGTGGGGCAGCAGGAACATTTGTCAGCCAGAGTGGACAGAAGGGTGCTGAGCTGGTATGGTCATGTTGAACGAATGGGAGATGAAAGGCTTACAAAGAGAATATGTGAGTCAGGTACAAGGGGAGATTGAAGGGCAGGAAGACCCCCATTGAGATGGAGAGACTGTGTAAGAAAGGCTTTGGATGATAGAGGAATGACTATAGATCAGGCAGGGGAAGTGGTGGTGGACAGGAGTGAATGGAGAATGCTTGTGAATAGTTGAGTGAACACGTGGTCATTTGGAGTAAGGGGTCGGGCGCAAGTTGGACTAGATAATAGTCCATCAGGCGCCTGGCCCGGGGAGACGATTAATATGAAGGGTGTGCCTGGAAGTGTGGTGGGAGGGCTTGTGGCTTTGGCTCCGCTGCATGTCTGCCTGCCGAGATCGGAACCTCTCCGGGTGGTCAGGGGCCGGGGGAGTGCTGGAGCGACCTTGGTAACCCTGGTCTCTGGGTCTTCTCCTGGGTGACCTGGATGTGTGTGTGAGTTTGTGTTTTTTATCTGTGTTTATTTTTTGTTTTATGTTGTTTTTGTGTTTTCCCTGTTCTTGCTCTGTCTTGAGTCGGCTACCCCCAAAATGGGGATTGGGCCTGAGCATATAGATAGATAGATAGATAGATTAGTCTGTATATGGTGACGATATTGATGGATAAGCCTTTACAACGGCACTTCGTACTTACAGCGGCCAGGCAGCTCTGCTTCTCTGGAACTTGGGTAATCTGCCAAGGAGTTGCTTGCAGCGCTGGTATAGCCTATCCTGGCGTTGGGGGCTCGTCTTGTACACTTACCAACCATTTATTTAGTTTGAGTTTGAAGAGGAAGCTGTTGGAGTGGCTTTATATGTGTGTTATTAATCTGTATAGGCTATGGTGATGGTGGAGGTATTGAGGGATAAGCCTTAAAACGGCACCTTGTTGCTACTTTCTACTTTTCTATTTTTCTGAAGTGTAGAAGGAAAGTGTTGGAGAGAGAGGAAGCTGTTGGAGTGGTTTTGTTATGTGTGTTATTAGTCTGTATATGTGAAGATGTATTGGAGAGAGATGAAGATGTTGGAGTGGCTTTATGTGTGTTATTAGTCAGTATATGTGAAGGGGTGTTGGAGAGAAAGGAAGTTGTTGGAGGGGCTTTATGCGTATGTTATTAGCCTGTATATGGTGATGGTGAAGGTATTGAAGGATAAGTCGGTAGAATTTTACTTAAGGGGCGCGCACTTTACAGGTACCACCACAGACTTATTACAGATTTTGTTTAGGTTTCCAGGCATCCATCAACAATCTACACCCTTTTTTATGGCCTGTTACTATATAGTCTATTCGCTGTAAGTAGGCGAAAAATCATGACCTCTATCCTCTGTAACTCATAAAGGGCTAGAGCAAATGGGCTGTAAATTTCGACATCTATTCCTTGACTGACTCTTCCCAAATGGTAGAAATATTAGCTCGATTATTCCAGTCGTTTTTTAGTTATAGAGGTTAGAGGTCATGATTTCCTGCCTACTTACAGCAAATAGACTACAGTAATAGAAACGATCTAATAACGTTTTTAATAATAGCCAGAATATGACATAATTTGTATCCCACGGCAAACGGTTATGGCCAAATACAGGTATTTTTCGCTAGTGGGGGGGTGGGGTGGGGGCGTGTTTTTAGATTGTTGTTTAATGGGTAAATATGCATTTCCTACTATAAGGCTATCACACATTAAAACACCCTTACCTAAATTAGATAAAAGAAATCCAAAATTTTGTTTTAGCAATTTAATTACATAAACTTTATATTAACCTCTCTCTCTCTCTTGGTGACTGATGTCCGTCCGGTAATAGAGTTATCTTCGGTTGGGTGGCACAGTGGTTTTCTATCTATCTATCTATATGCTCAGGCACAATCCCCACTTTTCCTAGTTTTTTATTTTATTTTCCTCTATTTAATTATTGTTTTGGTTATGAAGGGGATAGCCTATATATTTATTGGAGGGTGTGCAGCGTCGGTGGACCAAACAAATCTCTGTTGTCTTCCATGTGGGCTATGGTGCTCGTCTTGCCTTTCTCAACCTACAGCCGCTGTCACACGAGCGCTTTTTCTGTCAATTTTCCATGAGCAAGTTTTTTTCTGGTGATATTTAGGGATATTTTCGCATTGTAATCGGCAACTATATCGAAGGTAGATTATGTTAGGACAGTCAGCTAGGTAGTTTAATTCTTATGGAACTTGTATTTTGAAACTGCCAAACAACAATTGCTCGTAATAATTGACGGAAAAATCGCTCGTGTAACACCGCCTTTACTCTGTGTGGGGGAGGTTCCTTAGGGCTGACTTAATTAACCCTTTCAAGCTCCTATACGCATCTATGTTTTGTTTTCTGGTAATTATTAGACGATTTTATTCAGATTAGGAAGGGTATATGGAAGTGAGAGGGTTGATTGAGATAGTCTTTACCATTGTAATACCCACAGATCCTTCCTAAGTTGCATAAATTCGTTTAATGATAGCCAAAATAAACTGCTAAGACACGTCAGAGCTTCAAAGGGTTAAGGTGTGCAAGATTTGTAATGGGTTATTCCCTATGCAATCCTCTGATGTTATTCCCTATGCAATCCTCTGATGTTATTCCCTATGCAATCCTCTGATGTTTGTAATGGGTTATTCCCTATGCAATCCTCTGATGTTTGTTATTGTAGAGCCGGAGCTGGACCCGAGGTTATTTACTCAAAATATTCCGACCCTGTGTCCAGACAGAGTTACGAAGGATATTTTTCTCAGTCGGAGTGATTAGTCTCTGGAATAATCAGTATTAGTGTTGTCTCCTACCTTGCCAGCGTTCAAGAGGCTATTATCTGCACACTTGGGCGCGAGGTTTCTTGAATATTGACTATATTAGTATGTGTTCTCAAATTAACTAAAGTTGGTGCACTTTATATGCAGTCAAATATTTGCCAGTCTAGTTCAGCCAGTGACAGGAGAAGGTTGTGTTAATCTGAGCTCCTGCCCGGACCACTTACCAGTGACCTTTAGTGACCATTACACCTACCTGTGTTTGGGGGCAGTGCACTCGTGTTATATAAAAGTGTTATAGCTCAGTTTTTAGCTGTTAGTTTACTTGTTTTTGTTTTTCTGTACTTAGTTTCTTGCTCCTCGCTAAGCTTATTGGGATCATGGCAGGTATGGAGTGCGAGTCTCTTAACTGATCTGCATCATCTTATTATCCAGGTAAGAGAGGAGATGGTTGTGGTGAAGGAAGAGGTCTTGGCTCTAAGGGAGGTTAATGTTAAACTTCAGAGGGAAGTGGATTTGATTAAAGACGAAAATCTAGCTTTCAAGCTTAGCCAAGAGGAAATAAAGTCAAGTAAGGGGAAAAGGGAGGAAGTTGATGAAAAATTGTATTCATGGCAGGTTGTTAAAAATACGGGTGGGAAAGTCACACTCAAGAAGCAGGATAGTAGAATAGGTATGAGTGTGACAAATACATTCTCTCCTTTGCGAGACGAATGTGAGGGAAAAGATAGTCAGGATAAGGGAGGGATAACCGAAGTGCCTGCCGCCGACTCAGGTCCAACCTCTGACGCTGTGCTACCTACCACCACCACTACCCCCACCACCACCACCAAGGGAGCTTCTGCCACCACCGGGGGTTCTCCAACTGCAGCTGCTGGATCCTCCCGAGGGAAAGGTAAGTCTGTGTCCCGAGAAGGTAAGTCTGTGTCGATTGTGGGCGACTCCATGGTAAGACATTTAGTTAGGGCTACCCGCACTAAACTTAGGAAGGTTGTGTGTCTGCCTGGCCATGGAGTTGGGAGGGTTTTAGAGAAGATGGACCACATCTTGGAAGATAGTGGAGATAACCCCATTATCTGTCTCAGTGCCGGGAGTAACGATGTTGGTAAGTGTAGAAGTGAGGAACTGCTGCAGCAGTATCGGGATGTGTTAGATAAAGTTAGGATGAAGGGAGGGATCCCTGTAGTACATTGTATCCTACCCCGAAGAGGAGTTCCCAAGGAATGGACATCCAGGGCGATTGGTGTCAATTGCCGTTTGGAGAAATATTGCAAAGAAAAAGCAATACCATTCATTGATAACTGGGATAGTTTCTATGGGAGAGATGGGATGTACGCAAGGGATGGGGTTCATCTTTCACGGTTAGGGGTTTCTACATTAGCTAGTTCTTTAGATAGGGTGGTTGTGGGGTTTTGAACAGAAATATTGAGAGTGTAAATGAGAGGTTAAATGGAACAATTTTAGCGTCAGGCGAAAGCGATAAGGATATTCAGTCTCATGCTAAAAATGATAACTATAATGCAAATGATAGTAGTGATGGTGCAACGGAAGATGGAAATGTCGCTAAAAACAAAGGTAAATTAGGTATAAAGAAAAGAAGTAAATTGAGAGTATATTACACAAACTGTAGGAGTCTATGTAACAAAATAAACGAACTTAGAGCCCTTGTTAGCAAAGAAAATATAGACATAATAGCGCTAACTGAAACGTGGATTAATACAGAAACCAGCCATTTTTTAGCAGAATTTGATATACCAGGATATAGTTTGTTTAAATATGACCGAACAAGTAAGAGGGGTGGCGGTATAGCAGTGTTTGTCAGGAGTACATTAAAAAGCTGTATTAAATCAGGTATTAGACTAAATAACGATAATGAAAGTGTTTGGGTAGAGGTTAACGAAGGTAGTGAGACCATAGTTATTGGAGTTATGTATAGACCGCCAAATATGAGTAGAAATGACGGAACGTCATTATGGGAGGAAATTAAAATGGCATCAAGGTTTAGCAATGTGTGCATTATGGGGGATTTTAATTTTCCGAATATAGATTGGCAGCATCAAATAGGAGACTCTGATTCTGAGGAGTTTATAGAGGTAGTACAAGATAGTTTTTTATTTCAATTCATAGATACGCCGACTAGAGGTAATAATATTCTCGATTTAGTTTTCAGTAACAATGAACATATGGTAAATAATGTAGAGATAGGGGACCACCTAGGAAATAGTGACCACAATTCTGTGTATTTTAATATACAATGGAAAGGTAATACCAGAGAGAATACAACATTAATACCTGACTTTAGAAAAGCCAATTATGGTGGGTTAAGAAGAGCCCTATTAGCGGACCCTATGGTCAAAAATTAAGTCGATCCAGGTGTCCAAATGAGTGTACCCCTTCTCAGGCACCTGTCATCTTAAGTCAGGAAGAGACGTCAACCTTGGTAGATACATACGATAATTTTATCAAGTCAGTATTCAATGCACAAAATAAATACATCCCCAAAAGAAAATTTAGATCAACACAGAACCAACCCAAATGGATGAATAATAGACTATTAGATCTTCTAGGACAAAAGAGAGGAATATATAGAAAAATTAGAAAAGGCGAAATTCACCTACTTGCTTACTATCAGAATCTATCAAGACAGGTAAAAAAGGATATTAGGAAAGAAAAAAGAAATTATGAAATTAAGGTTGACAATGACTCAAAAAATAATCCTAAAGCTTTTTACCAACTATATAAATCCAAGGTTAGAGATGTAATTGGTCCCCTTAAAACTTCGATAGGAGAAATGACAGAAAATGATTTAGAAATGTGCAGTACATTAAATAGTCAATTTCTTTCCGTTTTCACTAATGAAAATTTGGCACAGTTTCCAGAAGTCCGTAAGGTATATAGCGATAGTATAGAAAATAGGTTAAGTACGGTTACTATAAGTAGAAATTATGTGCTTAAGGAAATTGACAGATTGAAACCTCATAAATCGCCTGGTCCTGATGAGGTATATGCTAGAGTATTAAAAGAATGTAGGGATGAGTTAAGTTACCCATTAACATTTTTATTTAACAAGTCATTGGAGACAGGTATAGTTCCAGAAGCTTGGAAGCTTGCAAACGTAGTTCCGATCTTCAAAAAAGGTGACAAATCAATAGCATCCAATTACCGTCCCATTAGTCTTACATCAATCATAGGAAAGCTACTAGAGTCAATTATTGCTAGTAAAATTAGAAACCACTTAGATACATTTAATTTAATAAATTCTTCTCAGCATGGATTCACTCAGGGACGTTCTTGCCTTACTAATTTGCTTAGTTTTTTCTCAGAGGTATATGAAGCAGTAGATAATGACAAGTCATATGATATAATATATTTAGATTTCAGTAAAGCTTTCGACAGAGTCCCCCATGAGAGATTGATGAGAAAGGTTGAGGCGCATGGAATAGGTGGGGCGTTGTTGGGATGGATTAGGTCATGGCTAATTGGTAGGAAGCAGAGAGTCAGCATAAATGGTACGAAGTCAGAATGGGGAGCAGTCAAAAGTGGTGTCCCCCAGGGATCTGTATTAGGTCCTCTGTTGTTTGTTATATACATAAATGACATTGATTTAGGTATAACTAGTAGGATAAGTAAATTTGCAGACGATACCAAAATGGGGAGAACAATTGATTCAAATAGAGATATAGAGTGCCTCCAAAGGGATCCAGATACCTTACACGAATGGTCAGTAAATTGGCAGATGAAGTTTAACATTGACAAATGCAAGGTATTAAAGATAGGGAAGATGCATACAAATGTTAAATATAAACTAGCTAATGTGGAATTAGAAAACTCGAATTGTGAGAAAGATCTAGGTGTGTTTGTTAGCAATGATTTGAAGCCTAGACAACAGTGTATAAGCGTTCGAAACAAGGCAAACAGGATTCTCGGGTTCATCTCAAGGAGTGTGAGTAACAGAACTGCTGATGTTATCTTAAAACTTTACTTGTCATTAGTGAGACCCAAAATGGATTATGCTGTTCAATTTTGGTGTCCTTATTACAGAATGGACATAGATTCATTGGAGAGAGTACAACGTAGAATGACAAAAATGATCCATAATATTAGAAATCTTCCGTATAAAGAAAGGTTGAAGAAATTAGGCTTACATTCGTTAGAGAGACGCAGAGTTAGAGGGGATATGATAGAGGTGTTCAAGTGGGTTAGTGGGATTAACAAAGGGGACATGACAAATGTACTAAAGCTCAGTGATAGCGAAAGAACTCGTACCAATGGTTTCAAATTAGATAAATTTAGTTTCAGAAAAGATATAGGCAAATATTGGTTTGGTAACAGAGTTGTAGATGGGTGGAATGGACTACCAAGTGCTATAGTGGGATCTAAAACTGTAGGGAGCTTTAAGATAAAATTGGATAAGCATATGGACGAGAAGGGTTGGGTGTGAAGGGGGATCAGCCGGGTTGGGCCAATCAGCGCTCTGCAGACCCCATAATCCTGCGTTAATCTCTAACCGTTTTGGTAAGATGATCCTCAGGGTATTAGAGTGTTGAGGCTATAATTGGGCTTTGTAATTGAATTGGGGTTGTGTGGGACAGGGATCTGCCTTGCTTAGGCCAATCGGCTTTCTGCAGACTCCCATTTTCTTATGTTCTTATGTTCTTATAAGCTCCTTGATTATTATGATAGCCTACACAGTAACTACCCTGTAAACTATTTCATGCAATCAGGGTGTCAAACTAGAGACATATTCCTTTCTTTGCAATCTTCATTATTGTATATGTACAGGTATAATTGTGCTTTATAGTTTAAATTATGAGTTTTGAAGTGATAAAATGGCCAAAACAATGCTATTTCATGTTCATTGCCTTGTATTCCTTCTCATATTGATTCATGTCTTCAAATAAAATGGCTCCGGTTTGACTCCCTGCCGGCAACCAACACACTGTCTTGTCTTTCTGTATTGTCTTGCCTAATAATTTACCACTTTCGAGTGTCAGGCTATAAGGAAGTTCGGCGTTTAAACCTCGATATTAAACACAAATACAGTAACTATGTGTTTCTTATGGATAAACAGTATGTTGAATTTGGTTTTATGTATTTATATAATTTCTAAAACCGTATTACAGCTGGTTATTCTGCTAAATATTGACGTCTACAGCTCCAACTTCCTTATAGAATGAAACTCGCACATTCTATAACACTCTTCTATAAACTCGCACACTGTTTGTGCTTTGGCATTTGTTGGGCTCCCTGGTAAGGTTAGGTTAATAAACTTAACCCCTTGAAGCTCTGATGCGTTTTAGCAGTATATTTTGGCTATCATTAGACGATTTTATGCAAGTTAGGAAATATCTGTGAGTGTTAAAAGGGTAAAGAATTTCTCAATCAACCCTCTGACTTCCATATACCCTTCCTAATCTGAATAAAATCGTCTAATAATTACCGAAAAACAAAAACAAAATGCGTATTGGAGCTTGAAAGTGTTATTTGCACCAATTCTTAATATCACAAAACATGAAATAAGGAAAACTAGGGCATCAACAAATCAATGCTAAAATCGATTTGGAGCCATTGCTAAAATGTTAGCAAAATATGTAATCGGATCTTGAAAGGGGTTAACCCTATTAGGTGCAAGGCGGACCAATTTTGATCCTCCCTGTTTTACTCCATTAGTTTGTAGATTTTAAGACGTTTCACCTCGCTAGTTTGGCGATTATAAGATGCTTCAACCTCTCGACTAGGAGTTTCGACCTTAGCCAGCTCACTCGACAAGTTTGTTGCGGGGTTTTGTTAATAAACCATAGGTGTGTAAGTAAAATAGAATCCCAGCCACATGAAATTGATAGTAATAACGAACATTCTGATAGCGTAGATTTTCCGTCTAGGTCCAGTAGTTCAACAGGTAAAAATAAATTAGTTAAAAACAATAGAAAAATAGTTGCAAATACAAGTAATAGTTTGAGGGTTTATTATACAAATTGCAGGAGTTTATGTAACAAAATGAACGAACTTAGAGCACTGGTTAGCAAAGAAAATATAGACATAATAGCGCTAACTGAAACATGGATTAATACAGAAACCAGGCATTTTTTAGCAGAGTTTGATATACCGGGATATAGTTTGTTTAAATATGACCGAACAAGTAGGAGGGGCGGCGGTATAGCAGTGTTTGTCAGGAGTTCATTAAAAAGCTGTACTAAATCAGGTATTAGAGTAAATAATGAAAATGAAAGTGTTTGGGTAGAAGTTAACGAAGGTAGTGAGACTTTAGTTATTGGAGTTATGTATAGACCGCCAAATATGAGTAGAAATGACGGAACATCATTATGGGAGGAAATTAAAATAGCATCAAGGCTTAGCAACGTGTGCATTATGGGGGATTTTAATTTCCCTAATATAGATTGGCAGCAACAAATAGGCGACTCTGATTCAAAGGAGTTTATTGAGGTAGTACAAGATAGTTTTTTATCTCAATTCATAGATACGCCGACTAGAGGTGATAATATTTTCGATTTAGTTTTCAGTAACAATGAACATATGATAAATAGTGTAGAAATCGGGGACCACCTAGGAAATAGTGATCACAATTCTGTGTATTTTAATATACAATGGAAAGGTAATATCAGAGAGAATACAACATTAATACCTGACTTCAGAAAAGCCAATTATGGTGGGTTAAGAGAAGCCCTGTTAGCGGACCCTATGGTAAAAAAATTAAGTCGATCCAGGTGTCCAAATGAGTGTATCCTTTCTCAGGCACCTGTCATCTTAAGTCAGGAAGAGACGTCAAACTTGGTAGATACATACGATAATTTTATCAAGTCAGTATTCAATGCGCAAAATAAATATATCCCCAAAAGAAAATTTAGATCAACACAGAACCAACCCAAATGGATGAATAATAGACTATTAGATCTTCTAGGAAAAAAGAGAGGAATATATAGAAAAATTAAAAAAGGCGAAATTCACCTACTTGCTTACTATCAGAATCTATCACGACAGGTAAAAAAGGATATTAGTAAAGAAAAAAGAAATTATGAAATTAAGATTGCCAATGACTCAAAAAATAATCCTAAAGCTTTTTACCAACTATATAAATCCAAGGTTAGAGATGTAATTGGTCCCCTTAAAACTTCGATAGGAGAAATGACAGAAAATGATTTAGAAATGTGCAGTACATTAAATAGTCAATTTCTTTCCGTTTTCACTAATGAAAATTTGGCACAGTTTCCAGAAGTCCGTAAGGTATACAGCGATAGTATAGATAATAGGTTAAGTACGGTTACTATAAGTAGAAATGATGTGCTTAAGGAAATTGACAGACTGAAACCTCATAAATCGCCTGGTCCTGATGAGGTATATGCTAGAGTATTAAAAGAATGCAGAGATGAGTTAAGTTATCCATTAACATTTCTATTTAACAAGTCATTAGAAACAGGTATAGTTCCAGAAGCTTGGAAGCTTGCAAATGTAGTTCCGATCTTCAAAAAAGGTGATAAATCAATAGCATCCAATTACCGTCCCATTAGTCTCACTTCAATCATAGGAAAGCTACTAGAGTCAATTATTGCTAGGAAAATGAGAAACCACTTAGAAACATTTAACTTAATCAATTCTTCTCAGCATGGATTCACTCAGGGACGGTCTTGCCTTACTAATTTGCTTAGTTTTTTCTCAGAGGTATATGAAGCAGTAGATAATGACAAGTCATATGATATTATATATTTAGATTTCAGTAAAGCTTTCGACAGAGTCCCTCATGAGAGATTGATGAGAAAGGTTGAGGCACATGGAATAGGTGGGGCGTTGTTAGGATGGATTAGGGCATGGCTAATTGGTAGGAAGCAGAGAGTCAGCATAAATGGTACCAAGTCAGAATGGGGAGCAGTCAAAAGTGGTGTCCCCCAGGGATCGGTATTAGGTCCACTGTTGTTTCTTATATACATAAATGACCTAGATTTAGGTATAACTAGTAGGATAAGTAAATTCGCAGACGATACTAAAATAGGGAGATCAATTGATTCAGATAGCGATATAGAGTGCCTCCAAAGGGATCTAGATACCTTACATGAATGGTCCGTACATTGGCAGATGAAGTTTAACATTGACAAATGCAAGGTATTAAAGATAGGGAAGATGCAAACAAATGTTAAATATAAACTAGCTAATTTAGAATTAGAAAATTCAGACTGCGAGAAAGATCTAGGTGTGTTTGTTAGCAATGATTTGAAGCCTAGAAAACAGTGTATAAGCGTTCGTAATAAGGCAAACAGGATTCTCGGGTTCATCTCTAGGAGTGTGAGTAACAGAACTGCTGATGTTATCTTAAAACTTTACTTGTCATTAGTGAGACCCCATATGGATTATGCTGTCCAATTTTGGTGTCCTTATTACAGAATGGACATAGATTCATTGGAGAGAGGACAGCGTAGAATGACAAAAATTATCCATAATATTAGAAATCTTTCGTATGAAGAAAGGTTGAAGAAATTAGGTTTGCATTCGTTAGAGAGACGCAGAGTTAGAGGGGATATGATAGAGGTGTTCAAGTGGGTTAGTGGGATTAACAAAGGGGACATGACAAATGTACTAAAGCTCAGTGATAGCGAAAGAACTCGTACCAATGATTTCAAATTAGATAAATTTCTTTTCAGAAAAGAGATAGGCAAATATTGGTTTGGTAACAGAGTTGTAGATGGGTGGAATGGACTACCAAGTGCTATAGTGGGATCTAAAACTGTAAGGAGCTTTAAGATAAAATTGGATAAGCATATGGACGAGAAGGGTTGGGTGTGAAGGGGGATCACCGGGTTGGGCCAATCAGCGCTCTGCAGACCCCCATAATCCTGCGTTAATCTCTAACCGTTTTGGTAAGATGATCCTCAGGGTATTAGAGTGTGAAGCCTATAATTGGGCTTTGTAATTGAATTGGGGTTGTGTGGGACAGGGATCTGCCTTGCTTAGGCCAATCGGCTTTCTGCAGACTCCCATTTTCTTATGTTCTTATGTTCTTAATAAGGTGGCTGGCCAACTTCCTAGCAGGCAGATGTGCACACGTATCTTTTGCCGGTCAGTCATCTAAAATTAGAAACTTTCCAAACGGAGTCCCACAAGGATCCGTTCTATCGCCCGCACTCTTCAATCTGTACATGCACGATATAACTACACCCAATACGCCCCAAATAAACTTAGCCTCCTATGCAGATGACATAACACTCACATGCACACACCATGACCCAAAAAGAGCAACAGATCTCCTTCAACCCTATCTCAACACACTACATGGCTGGTGCACTACAAACAGACTTAATCTAGCCCCAGCCAAATCCACCGCAACCCTGCTCACAAGCTGGACAGGAGAACACGAATACATCCCTCAACTCACCATAAACAACACACCCCTAACACATACACACACACCCAAAATCCTAGGAGTAACATATGATACTCATATGACATTCAAACAGCACACCACAAACATTAAAAAGAAACTGACACCCATACTTAACGCCCTCAGGTCACTTCCTCACACAAAATTTGGACACAACAAAGAGACTACCACCACAGTATGTAAACAATACATAAGATCAGTGATGGAATACGCAAGCCCAGCCTGGGCTTCTAACCTGGCTGAAACACATCATAAGACCTTACAGACTATTCAAAACAAGGCCCTGAAGATCATTACAGGCTGCACAGCTACTGCACCCACAGATCACCTACATCAAGAAACCAAAATCCTCAAAGTCAAAGACCATCTGGACATGAGAGGCACTCAATTCCTGGCAGCAGCCTCCACGAACCAAGACCACCCACTAAACTACATGGCAACACACCCACAGACACCAAGAAATATCAAAACAACACCCAGCACACGGTATCACACACAATTATTATCCTCTCTCCCTCCCTGCCCACCCCGAACCAACTTCCAGAAGCACATCCATATCTCTCACCGATCCATCCACTCACTCACAGACAACACGCAGCTGCATGCACGACCTCCCGAAATCTATCCTTCCGAATCCTCCCTTCCTCGCGAGGACAGAGTCCACCTGGCCAGGCTGAGATGCGGACTCCATCCAGCTCTCCTGAGCTATCAGAAGAGACTGGATGACTCCGTTGTCGACGCCTGCCCGGGATGTAACACAGCACCCCATACCATTAAACACATCATAGAAGACTGCATTTCACACAACCACTTACGCCAACAACACAATCTACACTCAATGAGAGCTCTGTGGGAAAGCCCGATCGTGGCCATGGCCTTCCTCAGGGGCTCGGGGCTGTTCGGCCAGGCAGCTTAGGGAACAACAACAACAACCCAATAAGGTGTAAATTTTTCCTGGGCGAGCGATAGCGAGCCTGCAATTTGGGAGAAATCGGCCTTCGGCCGGGAAATTTTTCTACCGAAAAATGTACATATTTAGCTAGAAGGGGGTCTGGGGGACGTTTTTTAGTTTTAAGGGGTTTGGAGAGGCGTTTTTCCAAGTTTCGGGGTTAACTAAAAACACATTGTTCGAAAATGGCTAAAACAATTAAAACTCTCAATAATAATTAAACCATAATAACCCCCAAGACGTTGCACCAGATAGTGTTAAGGGGGAATGGGCGTATTTATTTGATTATTGTTTTGTCTTTGTATTATTATTTTGTTTCCTCCCTAGACCTCCATCAACCTTTTGTTTCCTCCCTAGACCTCCATCAACCTTTAAAAATATCCCCTAAACCCCCATTCAAGATGAATTTGTAAATTTTTCAGTAGAAATATGTCTCACCCGAAGGCCGATTACTCTTAAAATTACTGGCCAACTAATGGGCCGAACGTCTTAAAATCTAAAAAGCAATGGTGCTAAACATGAGGGAAAAGGGGGCCAAAAAACCATCCAATCCCCCCTTAAGATTACCATTGATTGGCCATAAACCATCTCATCCCCCCTCAAGATTACCATTGATTGGTCATAAACCATCCCATCCCCCCTCAAGATTACCATTGATTGGCCATATTCCTAGCCAGACAATATGAGATGGGTTGGGTGTGAGTGGGATCTGCCGGGTGTGGGCCATTCGGCTCTCTGCAGGCTCCTGTTTTCTTATATTGACCTCTGACTATTTTGGTGAGGTCAGTCCTCATAGTAGCAGTGAGTTGGGCCTATTATTTGCCCTTATAATTAGGGTTGAGTGTGAGAGGGACCTGCCTTGTGTGGGCCAATTGTAGGAATCGGTTTTTACACCATACCCGAAAGAGGATTTATGGAGCTCCGATCTTACTCTCAACCATCTGAACAATTTGACCAATACACCTAAACTTAGTTAGATGCGGGAATAGCCTCACGAAAATATGCCAGGGCCTGGGATTGAACCTGGGACCCTTGGGCTATGAGGCAAACACCTTACCAGTGTCACCAAGAAAGATATCTCACTTGGCAAGGTCGGCTCAAGTTATGTCCGCATCCGGTCTGCTTTAAGGCTAACCTATTTTCACTGACTTCACACAATCGGCTTTCTGCAGACTCCCATTTTCTTATGTTCTTATACCTTGTTCCACATAGGTAGGCCTGAAATCTATTCTCTGTAAGTAGGCGAGAAATCATGACCTCTATCCTCTGTAACTCAAAAACCACTATAGTAATCGAGCTAATATTTCTACCATTTTGGGAAGAGTCAGTCAGGAAACACATGTGGAAATGTACAGCCTATTTACTCTAGCCCTTTTTGAGTTACAGAGGATAGAGGTCATGATTTCCCTCCTACTTTTATATATATATTTTTTTTTATGTGAATGAGGGAGACAAAAGGCATAACTGCCTGCAGCGAGTGCCTCCCCCAGATTTCAAAGAGTGACAGGGCCGGAATCAAGGGACGTTCGAGCTAAAATGCCTGGACACACAGAGTTTGAAGCAATTTAAGTCATAGGAAGAGGGAAAGACTGATTCTGGGAGAGAGTTCCAGAGCTCAGCAGTTGAATAGACGAAAGTCTGAGAATAGCGTTTCACTCTTGGGTTGGAGAGTTGCACAGAGTAGGGGTGGGATTGTGTTGCAAGGCGGGTACTACGTACCCTACGTAGAGGAGGTGGTATACACTGGGAAAGCTCCGAGGAACTCTGATTATTGTAGTAGCGATAGAATAGTGAGAGAGATGAAACATTGCGGCGAAGAGAAAGAGATTGCAGAGAATTGGTGAGTGGACGGAAGTTAATAATACGAAAAGCTTTCCTTTCTACTTTATCTAGGAGTGCGGTGTGAGAGGATCCTCCCCACACATGTGAACAATACTCCATACAAGGACGCACTGTGCCCCTGTACAGAGCAAGTAGCTGAGCAGGGGTAAAGAACCCCTTGAGGCGGTTGAGCACACCCAGCTTCTGGGAGGCTGCCTTAGCGAGACTGGTAATATGGTCTTTCCAAGTGAGAGCAGAAGAAAAAGAGACACCTAGAACATTGAGGGAAGATGAAGGGTTGAATTTTGTATTGTTGAAGAATAAGGGATAGTCCTCTGGAGGTTCCTGACGGGTAGTAAGGTGGATAAATTGAGTTTTGGAAGCATTAAATGTAACAAGGTTTTCTCTACCCCAATTGGAAATAGTAGCTAGATCAGAAGATAAACATTTTATGGCTTTATTACGTTTACTTTTGAGGGACTGCTGGCTGGGGCGTTCTGGAAAACTAATTGAGTGGTGTAAAGTAGAGTCGTCTGCATATGAATGGATGGGACTAGATGTACAGTTGAGAAGATCATTTATGAAAATTAGAAAGAGAATAGGAGATAGGACAGAACCCTGAGGAACACCGGAGTTGATAGGATGAAGAATTGAGCGATGGCCGTCCACAACCGCAGCTATGGAACAGCCGGAAAGGAAACTAGAGACAAAGGCACAGATGGAGGGACAGAAACCGAAGGAGGGCAGTTTGGACAGCGAATAGACTATATATAGCCTCTATAACTCACAAACGACTAGAGTAATCTGTAACTAAAAAAGGGCTAGAGTAAATGGGCTGTAAATGTCTACACCTACTCCCTGGCTGACCCTTCCCTAACAGTATAAATGCTATCTTGATTAGGAGTTGTAGAGGTTAATGTTTAAGAGTTTTGGCCTACTTATTTGGAACAGAGTATAGTATTCAGAGGCTTTATTAAGGGGAGGCAGAGGGTTTTTCTCGACCCCCTTCTTCCTCATGTTTAGCCCCATTAGTTTTGAGATTTTAAGGCGTTCAGACCATGAGTTTGGTTATTTTAACACTTTCGTCCCATTTCCTTGTCAATTTTAAGAACTTTCGTGCCATTTAAGTGTCGATGTTTTCCTGGCGAGCGATAGCGAGCCTGTATTTTTAAGAAGACAAATGAACCTCTTGTATACTGTGTGCGTGTGAGTGTGTGTGGTACGTGTGTGTGTTTGTGTGTGTGTGTTTGTGTGTGTGGTACGTGTGTGTGTTTGTGTGTTTTTAGAAGCAACAGCTTATCGGTGTACTGTTTGGCTGATCTGTCTTTCCCTCATCCTATGACTTAAATGGTGGCGAGTGGTGTCTATCTTTGCTTTGTGGTTATATTGTTGTTCTCCATTTTCTTATAACGAAAATGCCGGGATACTGCATTTTAATTTAGACACCCACCCACACACACACACTCTCACTCTCTCTCTCTCTCTCTTAAAATTGAACAAAAATAAGCATGATTGAGTCGCGAGATTGTTTTTTCCTACGTGTATGAAGGAGACAAAAGGCAGAGCTGACTGTAACAAGTTGTCTCCTCTAAATTTGAAGGCATGTAAGAGGGCCAATTTCTAGGTACGTTTGAGTCAAAATATGTGGACACACGGATCTTGAAGGACTTTAAGCCATAGGATAAGGGAAAGACAGATCAGCCAAACGGTCACGGCAAGAGACCTGAAACACACACACACACACATACATATATACATACATACATATTACACACACGTATAAGACATTTACCGCAGATACAACACACATACACACACACAAAACACCATACACACACACACACACACACACACACACACACACACACACACACACACACACACATTTTGGTTCGAACGTCCCTTGATTTTGGCCCTGTCACTATTTCAACTCTGGGGGAGGCACTCGCTGCGGGCAGTTCTGCCTTTTGTCTCCCACACTCACATAGAAGAAAACAAATACATACATACATTACATACATACATATATTACACACACGTATAAGACAGGTACCGCAAATAACATAACATAACACACACACACACACACACACACACACACACACACACACACATATTCTGAAGAGTGAAGAGAGGGGAGAAGGGGTGTTGGAGAGAGAGAGAGGAAGCTGTTGGAGTGCTTTGTTATCATACACCAAATATGTACTCTAACAGTTTACGAAGATGGTGATGTGTTTATTATTCTCGCTATAACTCTTATATACAACACCCCTACTAGTTATCTTACTATCACTGTCTCTCCTACCACTACTACTATCACCATATTACCACTACTACTATCTCCATACTATCACTACTATCTCCCCACCTTCCCCTACTGTCACTACTACTCCCCTACCACTACTACTATCACCATTACCACTACTACTATCTCCATACTATCACTACTATCTCTCCACCTTCCCCTACTGTCACTACTACTCCCCTACCACTACTACTATCACCATTACCACTACTACTATCTCCATACTATCACTACTATCTCTCCACCTTCCCCTACTGTCACTACTACTCCCCTACCACTACTACTATCACCATTACCACTACTACTATCTCCATACTATCACTACTATCTCTCCACCTTCCCCTACTGTCACTACTACTCCCCTACCACTACTACTATCACCATTACCACTACTACTATCTCCATACTATCACTACTATCTCTCCACCTTCCCCTACTGTCACTACTACTATCCCCTCTTTGGACCCTAAACCAGGTCAGAACAGTCATCAAAGCGTCCGACTTGGTAGTCATTCAGCTACTTACTATTCCGGGGTCAGCACTCAGACTCATCATCGTGGATTACTACTACTACATTGATTTTTATTTAATATTGTTCATACATTTTATTTTACAAGCATCAGATATTACTATTCAACACCATGCAACTTCAATCCAGTCTCCTTCCTATGCGACCCTCTGCCACTGCTGCCTCGTAGTCCACTTCTGCCACCGTCGCTGGTTGTGGTGCAGACAGTCTTGTTCCCCGCAGGCATAGTAGTGCTGATCTGAGCAACGAGAAAGATAGACGGCACCTCATCCAGGCTACAACGTGGCTCCTGGGCTGTTTCTTCTTCTCTGCGATGATCTCTGCAAGCCTTGAATAGAAGCACTGGGCCCTAGGTCCCATCCCTCCAGATGTGGTGAAGACTAGTGGGGTAAAGCTGCCATGGTCGATATTTAAGATCCTTTCCCCATATGCCCTGACCTTCTCTTGTTCATTCCTCTTGTGTGCAGCCTCCAGAGACAGCCCGCTGTAGCTATGGGCCATAGGGTCGAATATTCTTACGTCAAAGAATGCTCGCTGTGCTCTTGTCCAAAAACTTCTTGCACTAACGTCCACTCGTGCTTCGTTGGATGTGTTGGCCGTCCTGTGCTGCAAGATCTCTCCCTCCAAGGGAATGAGTGATGGTTCGCGCACCACATCTCGACACACCTCCCTGAGCATGTTCGCCGTTACATCTATTACTTCATCGTGCCTGATGCTGATGAATCCTCCCTTCTTACATATCATGCTGTGGTCTGCATCGTTGTTGATTCCACAAACGCATCAATCGGGCAGTCCTTCAATCGGCCAATCATACCTCAGTGCAATAGCATCATTAAATTCTTGTTTATTTAGATTGAAGCCTTTTGCCTTGATTGGTAGTGTTGTCAGCCAATTTGAAGCACCCGTTTCTTGTGCTATTTGTACTTTTCTTGTTAGTCTCGGGGAAAGTTGTCGCATCAATTGTGCCAGGTCATTTTTCTGTGAGTTTTGCCTCTCTGACGTGATGGTCTTTCTGATGTTGTAGATGTCCGCCTGGTCCACTTCGCCGTCAAGATCTTGCGCTACGATGCGTTCAGTGAGAGATTCTGTTATCTTTACTGAGTTCTGGTGTTCTGTTGTCGCCCTACTCACTGGATTGATGATTCCAAGCCCTCCTAACCTAGGAGGAAGTGCGAGCAACTCCCTCTCTGTAGCATTTGGGGTGTGGGACTTCATCCAAGCTGGGATGAGTTTGTCTCTGATGGCATCTTCTAGCGGTTGAAGTTGTGGACCCACGTTTGGAATGGTACGCATCAAGTAGGTCCAGCGGTGTTTGCCCCATATGTGAATGCCGAATATGCAGCCTGTGGTTCCATCTTTGCAATTTTGGCTAGTATTTCTATTTCGTTTACCCACTCTCTGACCTTCTCTTCCATGTATTGCTTCTTGAACTCTTCTGTGCCAATCACTGCCCCTAGATGACGCTGTCCGTCCTTTGTTACGACCACTTCACTACCGTTGAAAGCTTCTAAGGCATTTTCGTAATGTTCTGCTTTTACTATCAGTATAGACTTACTAGCATTTGGAAAGTATCCTATTTCTGGTCCCACTTGTGATACTTGCTCCCACCAGCTCTTGAGATCATTGACTTTCCCTGCTCCAGTGAGATCATCTGCATAGGCCGCCTGCTTAACATGTGTCGTTTCATGTCTTGTTAATGATAGCAACACCGAGAGACCTAATGCGTACATCGCCATTGCTACTGGGTCCCCTTGTGTGGTTCCTTCCATTGATTTCAGTGCCGTTCCACGTCGTGAGTTTTGGTTGTTTACTATGAAGAGGTCTGCAGGCTGTTTATAGGTATTCTCTACATAGGTGGCTAAGCTGGGGCATTTTACCTTGATGTTGTGAATTGCTGTCTTTCTGTTGATGGTGTTAAAGGCATTTGATGCATCCACTAACAGCACGGCTTCACATTCTTCTTGCTCATATATTTCTCTTATTGCATGAATTGCTGCCTCTCCCCCTGCTTGGTGGCCAGCACACACTTTGAGATTTCCAGCCGCTGACCGCACATCGTCCTTCACCACCTCCATTATGCATTTTCCGATGATTCTTCTCAACACTTCACCCACCCCTACAGGTCTGCACCCTGGATTCTTGTCCAATGGTATTAGTTGACAAGCTGTGTAGGCCTCCAAGTGTTGACAATCTTGAGTGGCCATTTTTCTTGCAAGATCTGCCAGCGCCCTGCGTAAGTCGGTCGCTGCAACTCCGAAAAGTGTGCTGCTCAGGATTGTTCTCCAACCGTTTGCATCCATCCCTGAGGGTCCTGCACTGCCTTGGGTCCCTAGAGCCTTTTTCCAAATCTTCTCGCCTGTGATTTGTTCGTAGATGACGGGGTTCGGTGGTATATAAGCCCCCTCTAGCTTCTGACTCTCGGATATACTAGGTTGCGGATGTTTCTCTTCCAGCAGCTTGATGGTATCTCTTGTGATAGGCAACAGCCCGCCAGCTGCCTCCTTTGTCAGCGATCGTATTGCAGGTGCCACTTTACCTTGTCTCATCTGGTCGCCGAATCTCCTGGCCTTGTCCTCAGTGTTTTCTCTTTTGTGTTGCCGTCTGCCTTGTCTCTCTTGTAGTGCTCTGGCTTCACTGAGTAAGTCATCCATCTTGTTATCATTCCACAGTTTCACTCTATTTGTTAGCGCTGTCACGTTTTCCGCTTGTCTAGAATTGCGGTGAGATTTTTGCAAGAAGAGATGAGGAATGCTGAAAAATAACTTGAGAGCATACGGGGCTAAAGGTATGTCATAGACATAGTTATAAATGAGCTTTTTCATCTCTGTCAACAGTTTGGTGGTGGCGTCACATTTAGGTGGGTTGAATAAACTGTGTGCAGACCAATCTACAATTTCTGAGTAAGCTGCCTCTGTCCACATTTTTACCTCCTCTCCCCGTAGTCCTTTCCATTGAAGGGGTCCTCCTCTGCCATCAACTTCTGCGGGTCTCTCCAGGGCTGCTTCCCTCTGTGGTACCACCTCCCTGTGTGCTTCTCAGGGCTCTTCGTTGCGTGGCATATCGTCGTTTCTACCAGCTATATTTGGCCTTGTTTGCACACCACCCTCCTCTCCAGCATCTCGGTGCTCGTCTCCGGGTCTTTGGACTCCGCTGGGCTCACCATCACCCACCATGTCATGTGGTTGCCGCCCTTCTCTCCGGCCCCCTGAGGGTCCCGCACCTCCACATGCTCTGTCGGGTTGTTGCCCATCGCCGTGTTGTGTCCCGTCAGCTTCATCCCTTCGCACTCTCTGGGCACTGGCTGCTGCCCCTCCCTCTGTTATTACACTATTATAAGGGTTGCGACACCGGGAACCTTTATTACAGTTTATGCATCCTTTTTTTTTTTAAGCACGCATTTGCATCTTGTACATGTATGCTCGTTCTTTGTACAGATGCAACACTTGTTAGTCTTTGACCTTTGTATTATGTCTTCATCTAAACTTTCATCATCCTCCATTATACCCTTATGACACTTCCATCTGTTCTCTTGCAATGTCTTTTACGCTTTACACTAAGGCTATTTAGCTTCTGTTTTTCTTTTTTTTCCAAAACTTAATTTATCTTATTTACAGTACCGGCCCGTAACTTCCGTAAAAACAACCAAATATTTTTTCGGTATGTGTGCCTAGATTATTTTGTACTAGAGTGTGTATTCCCTATCGGTGTTGTTGTATGCCATATTTGATATTTCCCCTGGCTGGGCTGGTGGGATGTATATATTAGGTTGTGTTGTATGTGAACAATTTGGTGTTATTACGTGACATAAACACACTGAGTAAGCGGCTAGATAGGACAACTAGGCAGATTTTGGCTTTAATAAAGATGTTCGTTATTTCCTTTATAAACCGTAATGTTAGCAGTACTCATAGCAGCGGTAGTTGTAGAAGTTGTATTATCAATAAGGATTAGACCTTGGTTAATGAGAAGATAGGATATTAGGTATTGTGGAGATTGAATTAGTTAAGAATGAGATTACTGCGAAAGAATAGATAGATAGGTAGCGAGAAAGAGCTAAAGAGAGAGAGAGAGAGGTGTCAAGTGTTCCCACTACTACTATCTCCATACTATCACTACTATCTCTCCACCTTCCCCTACTGTCACTACTACTCCCCTACCACTACTACTATCACCATTACCACTGCTACTATCTCCATACTATCACTACTATCTCTCCACCATGCCCTACTGTCACTACTACTCCCCTACCACTACTACTTTCCTACTTCTATCACTATATACTTCTATTTCCCACCCTATATCACTACTTCTATTCTCTCCCTCCTCATTCTCCATTCCCTCTACTATCCCAACTCCCTACTATCTCCCCCCCCCCCCTTC
>CM064567.1:18468324-18500824 GCA_032716605.1 Paralithodes platypus
ACGTGCCTTTAACCCCTTCTGTACCGGTGATGTACTTATCATGAGATTCTGGCCACTATTTAGACGATTTTGTACAAGCTTAGGAAAGGACGTCTACTCATTACAAGGCTACAGCCTATCTCAATTAATCCTTTAGATATCAGTATCTCCCCTTCCCAAGCTTAGACAAAAATCGTCTAAATGTAGCTGAAGATTCAAATTAACAAAAAGACGTTACCGGTAAAAAAGGGGTTAATATTCTGTTTTTCAAAGATTGCTGTACGGTATTCATAGCGCATGTTCTGCTGTTGTAACAAGGCTTTATAATCTGTATAGTATCTCTAATTTTCCAAAACGTAGACATTATTTGATCTCTCTCTCTCTTCTCTCTCTCTCTCCTCCTCCTCTATATAGATATCTAATATATATATATATATATATATATATATTATATAATATATATATATAATATATATAATATAAGAGATATATTGATAGATTATATTATTATAAACAGTAAAAGAAACAAAACATATATTACAGAAAGGAAGTGAGTAATGGAATGTTGGTGTCCTTATAACAAAACTTTTGTGTGTCCTGCTTCGCCTTCGCTCGCATAGTAATCATTAAAAAAATATACGGAAAACGGATAAATTTCAACATACTACTGTATGGTGTAAAATTATAAAGTCCGACGTGTAAATAATTATAATACAGTATTTAAGTTAGCCCAGTACGGTATATAAGGAGATATAGTCGGTGTTGTTTTCACTCTTCAATTCATACACCTGCTTTTATCCCACAAGGCAGTAATAAGGCCTGTGCCTTGTCGTAATTTTCCCTCTATTTTACCCTAGGGAACCCCTCCTCCCCCCCCATTCAGAACACTAAGAATGTATGGCAATAACTCAATTTCCATAGTGTTCAACGTTAGACACGGCAGTTACGAGGCATATAAAGTTAGAAACCCGATTCCAATCGCATAGAGTTCAACGTGTTTATTTACTTGGGAGTAGCGGGCCAATGATGCCCCACGCCGTCTGGTGGAGAAATCGGAACTAACCCCGTGCACACTGTGAATAAGAGCCGTAGTGTTGGTGTGAGATCAAATGTATATTAGCCGTAGAGATAGTGTTGGTGTATGTTGCAAGGTGTATATGAGCCGTAGAAAGAAAGTTGGTGTGTGGCGAAGTGTATATTGTGAGTTGTAGAAAGAGTGCGTGTGTGTTTGGAGTGGATATGAGCCGTAAAAAGAGTTTTGTATGTGCTTGCGTGAGTTGCGAAGTGTATATGAGCCATAGAGATAATATTTGTATGCGCTAGTATGCGTGGCTATGTGTATATTAGCCGTAAAGAGTGTTTGTGTGTATGGCAAAGTGTAAATATGTTAGTCTGATTGGAAGTGTGCCTATGTATATATGTGTGTGTATGTTAGTTTATGCTTGTATGTATGTATACTGTATATATAAACACAACGATATTGAAAACCTTGGTGAGAGTTTTCATTGTGTATGTTGAAAATTACGAAGTGAGTGAAGGTTCATATGCTTTCAAAAGCTTCCAGTCATCTTCTTGGTAAGGCTGGGGTGGTGAAGGTAATGATGGTGATAGTCATGATGAAATTAGTGGGATTAATTTATTACAATTGTAAATCCCATTTCAAACATTCGTCGACAACCTTCCCACATAATTTATTGAGATTGACTGGTAATGAAAGTGTGTGTAATGTTTTCTAGATATGTGTTTCTGGACCCCCTTCTCCCTCATCATATAATAGCCAAACTAATGGGGAGAATGTCTTAAAATCTCAAAACTAATGGGGCTATACCTGAGAGAGAAAGCCCCTTAACTAAATATGTACTCATAAAATGAGAGCATGATAAACTAACAACTCTGAAATAAACATTTATGTTGATTAATGTAAGTTGGGTAGTAGAATTGTTATGTATAGATATTTGTAGGGCGGCAAGAACTGACTATTACAAAATATAGCAACTATTCCCTGATATTTATGAACACACACACACACACACTTCAAGAAGCCTCAGTTGCCAGAATCACTATCATTAATTAACTTTGGTCTAGCATTAAGCAATCGCATATATTTGATAATTAAATATGTTAAACTGGAAAACCCATTGCATGAATGAGTGATTGACTATTCAATGTTCGCTCTTTTTTTTTGTCCTCACCAGAGCGAACTGGCAAAGTTATTTGCTGGCGAATAATATTGCATTAATATGCAAAGGTCGTTCAATTAATTTAATTAGGTACCATGGAAAAAAAACATATACTGTTCGAGTTAATATATCTAGATCAGCACTAACTAATAGCATTAATAAGATCGTTTTAATTATAGTAATTTCATGTTTTCGAGAGGAAAGCTTTAAGCGGAATAACTAACAGTTTTACATAAAAAACTCAAATTTTATTTTGACGTGAACATATTATTATTATTAAAAACATTTCAACAATATACACATGTAGGCCTATATTTTAAGCTCACTTCTTTGTTTTCTGAAAATATTAATATTATATAACTCAACTGGACCTTTAATTAATATCATAATATCGATGAAGATATATTCCAACATTGTCAGTAGAGCGTCGGCTGCTGATCAAAGGGTCAGCGGATCGAGGCCCCACTGTCAAAATTGTATTGGTAGATGTCAAGCCCTGGACATTAATCTGACCTAGCGATTCGTAACAAACACCTAAATGTTTATGGCCACCCCTTTTCGGGAATTACGGCGTCTGGCAACAAAAAAACAAAAAAAACAAAAACAGTGTTAGACTATTCTTATACATTTCACATTTGCTGCCTCACAGAATAATCCCCAGAGTTTGAAGCAATATTGATGTGTGTGTGTGTGTGTGTGTGTTATTCACTCACTCACTTGTTCGTTAAGGGGAATCCACCCAATGCGAGCTAAGCTCATTATTATCGCGCCTCCTTAACTGGGAATGTATTGCGTGAGATGCATGTTAAGTGTTTATGTATCGTTGGAATGGCTGTGGATGTGTGTGTAGTCTGTATTTTAGCCAATTGGCGACATTTGGAAACGTAGGCTTAGGGTTAATCTGTACGGTACCATTCTCACTACGGTACCAGTCTCACCCGAAGGCTTAGGTTGACCAGTAGCTTAGGTTAACCAGTACAATACCCATCTCACCTTGTAACCGATCACCAACCCCAGATGGGACGTCACAACTTCGTCTACTTATTCCAGGTTCCTATTTATACTGCTAGGTGAACAGAGGATACACCGTTAGGAGACTTGCCCAAATGTCTCTTCCCCGCCCGGGTCTCGAACCCGGGACCTTCTGGTTGTGAGCCAGACGCGCTATCAGTTACGCCACGTGGAGGTGTGTGTGTGTGTGTGTGGGGGTGGGGGTGGGGGGGGGGGTTATTTTCCGTAATGATGATTATTAGTTATAGGAAGAAGTCGCACAACTGTCTTTCTATTCCCATTTGTTTTTCATCGGTCTCATTTCATTCTCTGATTTATATTGCCTTATTTAATATCGCAAATAGGCCTTCTGGATAAGCTAAATAGTTGATTATGATATCAATATATTAGAGTTCGACACGGAAATATTAATTGGTAAAAGTCCTAAAAATCACAGTACAAGATATGCCTTTCACCGTGAACCACAACGTAATCTAAAATCCACGCACCCACTCGAGTCGATTGTTTGAATTTTCTCGATACTTAATGACAAAATATAAAACTCCTATGTCTCTGCATATATTATTGCCAAGCTTCCAGAACAACATATGTGGCTATTAAAACGTTTCAAAAGTTGAGTAATTATCCACTAAGACGCATTTCTTTCATATTTGCTGGCTATTATTAGACAATTTGTATTCGGATTAGGAAGGGTATAATATGGAAGTCAGGGTTTGAATTGAGATAGTCTTTACCTTTTTAACTTCGACAGATCCTTCCCAAGCTGTAAAATATCATCTAATTATAGACAGAATAAACAGTCAAACTACGTCATGATCCTCAAGGGGTTAAGATGGAACAAGCCAATTTCTCACCAGTTTTAAATAAATAGACTATGGTTGCTTCTTTCTATACATAAACAATATATGAGAAAGGAACTCCCAATTAAAGTTTATGTAAGCCACGATGAGGGTGTTGAGGGGTGAACGTCACATATTTCCCTTGCCCCTCAACTTTCGATTCATAATTGTTAAGTGGAACAGGGCCCTGGGAGGGGCTTCGGTAGCCTGAGTGTTTCCGCACTCTCCTCAGCCCCTCGCCTGGGAGCGGCTTTGGTCACCTGGGCATTCATAATGATAATGCTGGGAGTGTTCTGTGGAGGCACTCAGTTATGGCCTTGGCCTTGCTCGGGATCTTGAGGCTGCTCAGTCAGACAGCCTAGGGATCAGCAACAACAACAACAACAAGAAAGGTGTTGGTGGGTGTCAGGAGGAGTCTAGGGTTGTGAGGCTCAGTGGGGCCAATTAGTGTCCTCCAGGCTCAAGAAACACAGAGGGGAAAAATGTCAGTGTTGTGACCTTACGTCCTAGCAGTTATTTCTGGGAAGTGTTGTTTCATGGTATTACTTCCAATGTCAGTGTTGTGACCTTACATCCTAGCAGTTATTTCTGGGAAGTGTTGTTTCATGGTATTACTTCCAATTAGGATTTTCCAAGTCACTATATTCATTAAAAAGTTTCACATAACTGGACCAAAAATCTTGACAATTAACCTCGTATAACTCTAAAAGAACTAGAACAACCGAGGTGATTATTTCCACTATTTGAGACTTGTCAACCAGAAACAAGCTTTTGGAATGATCACATTGGCATCAACAAGTAGACTCAAATTATATTATTTTAGGAGACTGAAATAATAGAACACTTTGATTCAAACGATGCCAGACCATAATTGCCAGACAAAACTGCCGACAGGAGCGCATGCATAACACCGGCTTTAATTAAAATGTAAAACTTGCAAACTAAACAAACCAAAATTGGGACAAGGACAATATAAAGTCAAATTAAATTATCAAAATCGCTATGTGGAAACAACGTTTACTAAAATGAAAATTATTAAATAAAAGAACTCAATAAATGTTTTTACTCTCTGCCGGGACTCGAACCACCGACAATCACGTATATTTGTGAGGTGTATATAATGAAGCAATCTATACTCTATCCCATCTGAGTCCTGTCTATTCTTCCACTCCCAGGATGATCACGGCGAGGGAGACTATCACCAACCCATTCCCAACTAGGAAAGATATTGGATATTATTGGTTGTATTGTGAGGCTGGCTGTGCTGATGGTCTTCTTATACAACAATAATGACCGGGGGGGGGGGGATCTCCTCTTATAAAATCTGCTTCTTTTCCGAGGCTAGTGATTCTTACTCGTCATCTCGTGCGGTGCATCTCTCTCTCTCTCTCTCGTTTTCTCTCTCTCTCGTTCTCTCTCTCTCTCTCTCTCTCTCTCCCTCTCTCGTTCCCTCTCTCTCTCTCTCTCTCTCTCGTCTCGGTCTCTCTCTCTCTCTCTCTCTCTCGTCTCTCTTCTCCTCTTTCTCTCTCTCCCTCTCTCTCCTCTCTCCCTCTCTCTCTTTCTAGCTCTTCCCCTCTCCTCTCTCTCTCTCTCAAGGCTAATTACAGAATAGAGCAGAAATTGAGGAGATATTTTTTCTGCTGTACTATCCTTAACTTCCTCTTCCCATAATTTTGGACGTTGCTATCTCGGTTAAGGGTGGGTGGGACTCGTTAGCCTTGGTCGGCAACTCATCTAGGGGAGACAACCTTATACAAATTCGGGTGGACGGGACTCGTCAGCCTTGGTTGGCAACCTTCTAGGGAGTAAACCTGATACAAATCCGTATTGCTTAAAGAAGGCAGGTTAGTGGATGGATTAGCCGAACACCACTGTAGAAAAATAGTGCTAACAAGATACACAGAGGGCCTCGGAGTCGGACCGATCCTAAATTCATCTGTAAGTCCTTCACTAAACTGGCTCGGGTTGTCCCTCTCACAGGGAATAGGTCCGCTTGGGGGCATCTGGCCACCCTCGTAAGGGGAGTAAGGCGTCCGGCAATAGATAGATAGATAGATAGCTATCTCGGTGGGACTATAAGATTGTGTTGCCAGTGTTATATATGTAAATCTATGCAAGTCTCTCCATCCCTCAATCTCTACTGTAACCATTAATAATCTACCCCCTCAATCTAGTTGTCGATATAAGTGCAAATGATTCCCCTAAATGAGAAATAGAATTATGCAAAATGCAAATACAGCCAATATTATACCCACAATCGTTTAAAACTAGATGACGTTTCCAGAATATATTTTTATACCACCTAACAGTTGCTGTCATCGTAGAAAAAAACAAACCCAGTATGATGCAATACCATCATCAGGCTACACGTCACATACCTTTAACTGACTTGGTAGTGTAATGGTTAGAGCGATTAAGTTATGTACCTGGTGTCCGGGGTTCGAGTCCCGGGAAGATCACATGCCTTCATTCATATCATTTGGGGATGATTGATATTAAGAATGAATATTAATTTAGATGATTATATTATCTACATGTATTGTGCCACACTCTATAGTACTCTGCCTCTTCAGTGTAGCTTCTTGTTTATAGACAAATCCATTATATATTTTCTTCCTCCGCCTATCTTGTCAATAACCCCAGCTGTCTTCTGAATAACCTCATGTTCTTAAAATAAATCATTGTATTTTTCTTCCTCCACCGATCTTCTCAATCACTCCAGCTGTTCCCTGTACTGTCATCATAATAATATAAGTACCTCTCAGACCACCACCCTCTCTCCCTCACTCCAGATGTCTCCCAGCCTCACCAACCATCACTCTTCCTACCCTTGATTACCCCATTGATGCCTTGGGGCCCTCCTCCTATGTATTTCCCCCCCCCCCCCCCCCCTTCTTCCCCCCTCCTATCTGTGCCCTTGCCCCTTTCATTCTTCCCCTTTCCCTCCTCCTATTTGCGTTCTCCCCCACCCCCCCAACCCTCTTCTTCCTTCTTTCTCTTTACATCGCTACCCCTCCTGCTTTTCCTCCCTCTATTTGTATCCCTCCCCTCCCCATCCTCCTCTTCCTCCTTCTCCTTGTGTCCCCTCCCCCTCCTCTTATATGTGTCCCTCCCTCTTTCCCCCTCCCACTTGGCCTTATCATCTTTGTGCTCCCCCCACCTCCTATTTGTGTCCTTCCACCTCCTACTCATGCTCCTCCTGTGTGTATCCCTTCTTCCCTTTCACCTCTTCTTCTCCTTAAAGTATCCCTCCCCCCCCCCCTCTACCTCTTCTCCCACCCATGCATGTGTCCCGTCCCTGCCTTTCCCTTCACTTTTGTCTCAATTTGTGTTCCCTCCCCACCCCCCTCCTCTTCTCTTATTTTGGTTTCTCCTTCCTTTTTATAGCTTCGTTCTTCTCCCCTCCCTTTAGTCTCTTCTCCCACCCACCCATCCTTTCTGTATTTCTCTGCCTATATACAGTATATATATATATATATATTATATATATATATATATATATATATATATATATATATATATATACTGTATATATATCGAACCTAGTCATAGTTGATCCATCTGCCACCCTCCTGTTCAAACTTCCATAATGTCGCCCCTTTCACCTTATCATAACTTGGTCCAGCCTCTCAACTTCTCAATACATGACCCCTCCCCCCCCCCCCCCCTCCTATCCCCCCCGCCCCCATCCCCTCACCTTCTCTGTTATCCTGTCCAAACTTAAACTTACTCATCGCCTAAGAGGGTTTCACCCCTTTGTTCTATGGCATCTTACTCCCCCCCCCCCCTCCCACCCACCCCATCCCGCTACTCCACCCCAAGTCCTCTTGACCTCTTACTCCCCTCTCCCGCCAGCCAACCCCTCCTCTTGACCAATTACTCCCCTCTCCCACCCACCCCACCTCTCCTCTTGACCTCTTACACCCCTCCTCTTGACCTCTTACTCCCCTCTCCCACTCATCCAACCCCACCACCCCTTCATATACTGAATAAAATAGCCTCACATAACTTATAATGATATACGAAATATATCACTGTATTTCTAAGGTGTTATAAGGACGTATGTATCAATTGTAAAATTGATGAAGGTACTCACGTAAATCCGTGTATTAGTTTGTGAAGATATTTCCTTATATATAGGCACACACACAAACAAACAAACAAACAGACAGCTAATATCACAATATCTACATCAAGACTTAATTAATATACTGACAAAGTTTCATCTAAATTCAGCCATTACCTAATGAAGAATTCTGCTTACAGACAGACAAACAAACAGACAGGCAGCCAATATCACATAATCTCCGCAAATTTAGTTTTGCGGAGCTAATTACTGCAGGAAAAATAGGGGTACTCACAGTGTACATTGAGCTTGTATATATGATTCCTCTAGGGCGGAGGTGGAGAGGATGGGGTTCTGTATACGACAGGTGTACACCACCCCGTAATCAATAGGTTGGGGCACCATCTGTAGAGTTGATACCGTCTTGTTCACTAGTCGCACCACCTGGACAGAGAGGGAGGATGGAAGAGTTTTATTAGCATGACAATTGTGGAGCTAATATTTGAGCGTATGCACAGATCGGATATGCATGCTTACAGTAACAATTCTTTGCACAATCAAACACACAAACATGGACACGGTGATGAACAAATACACAATAATTAACAGTATCTATTATGACCAAAGTAGAGGAAATCACCAAGTATATTAGCTATCTAGTTTCAAGCACAATCCAGTTGATATAGCCTTTGGTTTGCTGTAAATAGTAGGATTCTTAAGGTGCAGACCGTTCCTCCATTAATATATGGATACAATTATTGTAGAGGAAAGTTGAAAAATTCCTCTTTAGGTTATATATTAAATGCAAAAAAGCTTGCTAAACAGCACCGACCTATACATTAGGGTTGGTGAGGCGTAGACCATCCCTCCACCAGGATATAAGGGACTCTGGTCTGCTGCCCGTGGCGGCACACTCCAGGGCCTCTGTTACTCCGGCAGATACGTACTCCTGGGGGCCCTCAACCTTCAGTAGCGATATGGTCAACGGCGCCACATTTGAAAAAAAGAAAGGTTGATATTATGAAGGACGAGTTAGTGTGAGGTGAAGAGGCTGAATGAAAAAGTGGTTAAGAGGAGAAAGACAAATGAAAGAAAAATACGAAAGGAGTGAATTTTTTAAGGAAGGAGCGAACTGGGGATAAGAAAGAGTGTAATTGAGAAACCAATTTGTACGAAAGAGCTAGATCATGTCCCATTGACGGCACAACTCAGACCATCTGTTACCCCCGTAGCCATGTTGTATAGGAGTCAGAATGTTTGGCACTCAACCCCGCATTTTACCGGAGGATAACAGGTTTTTCACAATACATAGACGGAGGTCTTTAAAAAAAAAATATATATATATACCGGTATATATATTTGTATAATTATAAAATGTATATTGGACAGTAATAAATATTGGGTGTCCGCAGTCAACAGTAATCTACTACACACAGCCAGCAGCCAATATTGGTAGTTGGTCGGGCGGGGATTTTTATCCCGGCAATATAGGACAGGGCATACTGTTAAATGTGTTTATATATATATATATATATATATATATATATATATATATAAATTACATACATACATACATACATACAAGGGGAGGAGTGGTGGAGTGGTCTTGCCACTGGCCTGGTAATCCAATGGTCCTGGATTCGAATCCCGATACATCAATGGGAAGATATTATTGGGATGGAATTTGTGCTGTACCTAGTATCAGAGCATTACCACAAAGCCCACCGAAACGCCAAAAAAATACCCTCATTGTTCCCTGATTAAATAGCATAGTATGATTATTCCCATATTCAAAATATGCTACAGGGGGGCAATGCCTAGTGAGTTAATTGCTCAATAGGTGGCGTTCTGAGAGTGAGGGTCCGAGTCTAGGTGGTGAGACAGTGAAGCACGAAGGTGAAGCAGCTTCAGAGATGGGGCTGCTTCGAGTCTTGAGTTGAACTCTTGTGCTTCACGTGTCTCACTCCCTAGACTGGAACAAGACCTCACAGGCTTCACCGTATTGAGTGGTTGGATGTGCAGGCTCTCAGCCTATACCCGAGAGGGAGTAGTTGGAATATAGAAAACAAAAATACATACATACCGGTACATACATATCGATCTTGATATTATGATATGTATTATTCAAGATTGACTATATTCAAACAGACAAATTATAGTTTACTTATATTTAATTATATTATGCTAGAGCATGTTATGATAGGATAAACTAGGTTGGGTAATATCAGTTCCGCTTTATAATGTATACGCGAATTGACTCAACACGGTAGGAATATTATATAAATGTTTCGCGTACTAATTATTGCCAGTGACGATGATGATGATGATGATGATAATGGATACAAACAATTATAGAACCTTCAGAGATGAATGTGTATTGACTAACGAATGAATTTATGTATGTTGAATTACTGTTTGTGTACTGTTCACGATAAATGGTAACTGTTGTGTGAATGTGATGGTTCTATTATCGATACTGATTGGCTTTGACGTTCAGGCCTGGTTTTTAAAACCAAGTGAGAGTAAATGACGGCCAGCTTGACCATGTTACGGGTTAAGGGAGGAGGGTTCATTGGTTTTGGACGATGTTTTCATTTATTTATTTTATTATTAGTTTCCTCCCTAGACTTCCAGCAAACCTAAAAATACAACCCCAGGATCCCCCTTCAAGATATATTTGTACATTTTTCGGTAAAAAAATGTCCTGGCCAAAGGCCAGTTCCTCCTAAATTTCAGGCTCGCTATCGCTCGCCAGGAAAAAAAATCGACACCTAAATTACACGCAAAGTCTTAATATTAACAAAGGAAAGGGGCAAAACGTCTTAAAATCGACAAACTAATGGGCCGATCTTCATAAATCCTGAAAACTAATGGGACTAAACATGAGGAAGAAGAGGAACCAGAAAAACGGCCCATCTCCCCTTAAATACTAAAACTATAACCATATGAGAGAGCAGATCACAGCTAATGTCTGCATGTTAGGATACATGGAAGCTTGGCACTAGGTTGATGGAACAGGGCTATATACTCATGCTTACTGTAAACTATTTTATGTTGTTAACTTCGAAGGATTCAGTTACGATATCATAAACAACAATTACAAAGCCGGTATCCTGTGTCAAATTCCAGGAACTAAATATATAATAGTATTGATATTGTGGATTCCACATACCTCGTAAACATGACAAGAGAACTATTAGCAGTATGGTAATATACACTCTAATGTTAATTGGTTTGATGTCAATCAGTATTTATGGTGCATTTGTTCTGAGTGTCATACATTTATTCAAAGCGAATAATTGCTAATACAATCATGGTTGTCTGTAAGCTATCAATGTTAATAACTTTCATATTACATATATTTAACATATACAATTTTGAAATAGTATAAAATCATATAGAATATAGATGAACCATCAATCATATTTTTGTATTGCAAGTTTCTATAACATGTCTGTGTTAAAAAAAAAAAATCACAGATCACTTTTCCCGTTAAATTTCTAAGAGCAAGATTTTTTTCTCGTAATAGTTCGGGCCTTTCGTTCATTGTTATCGGGAACTAATCTAAAATTGCAATATGGTTGGTAAATTTTTTGGTCGATTTTGTTAATATATATATACAGTATATATAAGAGATTTCGGACCTGGCCCCTGTGGTCGACGGCGTAGGAATCCTCCACCACCCTGCCCCCTCGTAGCCAGAACTAAGGTGGGGGACGGACGGCTTAGAAAGAGCAGGGTGTTTGTGACTTAGAGGAGTTGAAGTACGTGCTAATGATAACACACACACACACACACACACACACGCACATTAGTAGATTAGAAAAGACGTTTTTAGCACGGGTTGTCCTCATGGATAAATTGACTTACGACAAAGTTTTAAATTGAATTAGATTACAGCCCAACAGAAACTAGGGAGATTGGGGCCTTTGGGCCTTTGGGGGAGGGTGGGGTAGAGGGGGTAGACAGATCGGAAACTGTTTTCAGAGGGTAAAGTGGAGAATATTATATACATTAATAATAATAATAATAATTAAAGTTGCAAGCAACGTTGTCCGGGGCTCGAGCGGTTTTGCAAGTAGGGTATTGTGTTGGATACAAAAGCTGTGTCACAGATATCAAAAGATCATTTAACTTATCGGGCATGGAGAAACTACAGAAGGAACAGATTGTGCAAACAAACAAGAGCGAGAGAGGGAGAGATTGGCTGTGTAAAGGATCTACCTCTATTCGTTTAGTAACAGAGTTGTAGATATGTGGAATACGCTATCGAGTGCTATAATGGGATCAAGAACAATAGAGCTTCAACTTGAAATTAGATAAAACGAGATGGGTTGCGTGTGAAAGGGATCTGCCATGTGTAGGTCAATCGGCTCTCTGCAGACTCCCGTTTTCTTATTTTTTATGTTCTCATTTGCGAGGGAGAGAGAGAGAGTATGGCAAGAGAGAATAGGATGTCGTAAACGTAAGGAAGATAGCGATAAATATGAGAGAGAGAGAGAGAGAGCGCGGGATGGGTTGGGTGTGAAAGAAATCTGACATTTGTTGGCCAATCGGCTCTGCAGACAACGGTTATGTTCTCCTTTGTGAGAGAGAGAGAGAGACTAGGATGTCATAAATGTAAGGAAGACAGAGATAAATGAGAGAGAGAGAGAAAGAGTTTTTATGAGAGGGGTTGGGTGTGAAAAGGATCTGTCTTGTGTGGGCCAATTGGCTCTCTGCAGACTCCCATGTTCTTATGTTCCTATTTCTTACAATTGTGTTTTGGTTGCAGGTATATGATAACATGGGTGTATAGTAAGTAGTGTAAATAACAGGTAACGTTTATGAGATGGGTTGGGTGTGAAAGGGATCTACCTTATGTGGGCCACTTGGCTCTCTGCAGACTCCCATTTTCATCTGGGTTCCATGTGTAAGGGATCTGCCTCATTTGTACCGGTGTGCAAACAAACAAGAACGAGAGAAAGAGATTGGCTGTGTAAGGGATCTGCCTCTATTCGCTTGGTAAAAGAGTTGTAGATATTTGGAATAGGCTACCGAGTGCTATAGTGGGATCAATAACAATAGAGCTTCAACATAAAATTTGATAGGACGAGATGGGTTGGGTGTGAAAGGGATCTGCCGTGTGGGCAAATCGGTTCTCTGCAGACTCCCGTTTTCTTATATTCTAATTTGTGTGTGTGTGTCTGAGAGGGAGAGAGAGAGAGAGAGGGTTTATGAGATGGGTTGGGTGTGAAAGGGATTTGTTTGTGTGGGCCAATTGGCTCTCTGCAGACTCCCATTTTCTTATGTTCCTATTTCTTGCAATTATATCTTGTTTGCAGGTAAACTCGAGCCTCCATTCACCGGACTTCCCTTTAACGGATATCGCCTTTAACGGACAGGACTTGCTGGTCCTGGTCTATCTATATTTACATGTATATAAATTGATTTCCCTTTTTCTATTTATATTTATTTCTATCTCTCTTATCAATGGACAGAAATATTTGATGTATGGTCTCTATTTAATCTGGGTTTCATTTTTGATGTGATGGAATTAAAAATATATATATTCCAACAACTGTTAAAAACAAAAATAGACACAAGTTATTATAAAAAATATTTAAAACATTTCCCCTAACTTTTCTCATTTATCCTCTCATTTGTCCCAAATGAGGAAATGAATAAATGGGAAAAAACTGAGATAGTTTGGGTGTGAAAGGGATCTGTCTTGTGTGGGCCAGTTGGCTTTCTGCAGAACCCCATTTTATTATGTTCATATTTCTTACAATTGTATCTTGGTTGCATGTACATGATAACATGGGTGTATAGTAAGTAGTGTAAGTAACCGATAACGTTTATGAGATGGGTTGGGTGTGAAAGGTGTGATGCCTACCAGCGTTGGCAGAATTGCCTCCCGTTAGCCTCTAGCGCTCGCCAGTGCAGTGAAATGGGCTACAGTCTATCTACAATGTTGTACTTTCTTTCTTGTGAATCGTCATGTCACAGGCAGTATAGAAGTGGTAATTATTTTCGTCTGTGACAATGCATTATATTTTATATCATCAGTTATAAGTTTAATGTATAAGACTGAATGATACAGCTAGAGAGTGTGAGTGAGTAAGTGCAGGAGGCAGAGGGTTGTGCGCGCTGTGTTACGAGTTGTCTCGGTGACGTCATGCCACGGCCGGGCCCTCTGAGTGGCTGGCCGCTTTCCCGCCCTCCTACCGCAGCAGAAGGTAGTTCCCCCGCACTCCTTGCTGCCTTTGTGCCTTCCTCGCTCAGAGCTTGCTTGACCAGCATAACCTTCACATCTCCCTTGCCATCTGTCCCCGACTTCCACCTATAGAACACTTTCTCTCTCTCTCAACTTCTTACCTCTTATTCTTCTAATCTATTTAACATCATAACTCCCCTTTGGTTCTGCACGATTTCCTATATCGGCCATCGTATTATATGCTGAAGCTCTCAGATATTTCATGTTTAGTTAGACATTTTGGAGGGGTTAACATTTTGTCTGTAGAGGTTCGACACACTCGCGGTGTCTCCCTACCTATTTATTGGTTGTCTGCTGGGCTATTTAATGCTAGACTGGGGTGAGGCTATTTGTGTTGTGATTTCCGATGTGTACCAGGTTTTGTTGAACTTGTACAATCGCAACGGATGCGTGGTTGTCTTTCTGACTGAGTTCCTTGTGAGTTTAGTACTGTGTTGCGAGTGAGGGCTTTTGCCTCTGCCACCTAACACTGTGCTAACTCGTTTTGCTTTGACTTGAAGAGGGTCGCCAGGAGAGAACCAGATACTAGCGATCTGGATCTCTCAAGAGAGCACCCCGTCATTTAACGTAATTTGGCTGTACAGTCTTAAGGACCTCGCTAGGCCGCTTGCTCAGTCACAGTTTCCTAGCCTACGACATCCCAGCTAGACTTTATTCGCCTAGCAGACACCCGATTAGGATTATAAACTCTTATGTTATGTATGCAGCATTTGTATTCACGTTGATTGCAAGCCTTGGTTGTTGTTGAGGTGCACAACCTGAGCAGGCTTTTGCGTTGCCTGAGGAAGTACTTCTTTTGTTGTTGGAGATAATACTATTGCGCATTTATCATTATTCCCGTGCCAGTTAACACTATATGTCCCTACACTTGTCATATCTTGTTCTGCTTTATATAACAGTTCAAAATCCGATTTGATCATCTTAGCAGCATCAGACTTTCTTCAGAAGATTCCTGTTCGATGCTTTAGGACTTTCATTCACTTTCTTTAATATAGGAGTGACAGTTTATTATTGTTTAGAGTAACTTTAGTTATACCTTCTTCTTGTTTGCATTAAATAATCCAGTGATTTAATTAAGCTCTCTATCTTTTTCCTTGTATCTATTATTATTATTATTATTATTATTATTATTATTATTATTAATATTGATGATTTTTTAAATGTATTGTTCTTGTTAAAAGAGTACTCTTTGTTTAAATCTGTTGTTACTTCATATTTTGCAATTATTTGTCTTTATATTATATGTATTCATTGTCGATAGTATCAATTGCTTACTTTTGCGATTTCCTTAGTTTATTTGTGCTATAAATGTAGGTTATTTGTAGGGTAGTTATTGATAGGGGTCACTTGAGGCATGCTATGCTTACAGGTACCTACCCGATAGCACTATCGTTAGTGAGTGCTGTACTGTATTTTATATATTATTTTGTAATAGTATAGATATCTTATCAATATTTGTATTTTGTACTATTGTTAATGTCTTGTCATGTTGCAAATTTGATTTTAAATAATATTTGACATTTAACATGTAGTTTCTTTATTCATGCAGAGTTTAGTCAAATTTGCCAGAACGTCCCGGACTTCCCAAACTTGACTACTTCCTTTAACGTGACGATAGTGCGTTGTTATATGTGCGATTAGTTTGCTTGGGAAACAGATTAACTTGCTTATGTAGTAATGTACACCCTATGTGGTGGATTGTGTTCTTTTATTTAATAATTTTCATTTTAGTAAGCGTTGTTTCCACATAGCGATTTTGATAATTTAATTTGACTTTATATTGTCCTTGTCCCAATTTTGGTTTGTTTAGTTTGCAAGTTTTACATTTTAATTAATAACGTAATTGTATGTTGTTGTGATCAGGCTGTATCAGAGATCATCAGCCTGTAGTAGTAGTGCATTTATACCAAGTTAGAGGATACCCCACTATCGCAGATTTAACTCTGGAGGGTATAGATGTTTTTGTTCACCGGTATTATAAGTTCGAGGGTTGGATCTAGTGTTACCGTTGTGGCTGTGTGCCTTCCTAGTCCAATGATTAAGAGCCCTTGTTTTATACGAGTCCCGGTCGTAACAAAGGGATCTGCCTTGTGTGGGCCACTTGGCTCTTGCAGACTCCCATTTCATATTGCTTGCATTTGGAAGGGATCTGCCTCATTTGTACCGGAGTGCAAACAAGAAATAGAGAGAGAGAGAGAGAGAGAGAGAGAGAGAGAGAGTTACCATAGACCTCCGGACCGTATGGGCTGGCAGGCCCTGGCTGAAGCCTCCACGTCTATTCTCAGGAATCTCGCAGAGCCTCCAGACAGACAGACAGACAGACAGAGAGAGAGAGAGATTGGCTGTGTAAGGGATCTGCCTCTCGTAACAGAGTTGTAGATATGTGAAATAGGCTACTGAGTGCTACAATGGGATCAAGAACAATAGAGCTTCAAGATAAAATAAGGACGAGATGGGATGGGTGTGAAAGGGATCTGCCTTTTGTGGGCCACTTGTTTCTCTGCAGATTCCCAAATTGCATATGTAAGGGATCTACCTCATTTGTACCGGTGTGCAAACAAACAAGAGCGAGGGAGGGAGAGACTGGCTGTGCTAGGGATCTGCCTCTATTTGTTTTGTAACAGAGTTATAGATATGTGGAATAGGCTACCGAGTGCTTTAGTGGGATCAAGAACAATAGGGTTCCAACATAAAATTAGATGGGTTGCGTGTGAAAGGGATCTGCCATGAGTGAGCCAATCGGCTCTCTGCAGACTCCCGTTTCCTTATTTTTCTTATGTTCTCATTTGTTAGAGAGAGAGAGGGAGAAAGAGAAGCATGGCGAGAGAGAATAGAATGTTGTAAACGTAAGGAAGACGGCGATAAATGAGAGAGAGAGCGCGGGAGAGGTTGGGTGTGAAAGGGATCTTCCGTGCGTGGGCTAATCAGCTCTCTGCAGACCCGTTTTCCTATGTTCTCATTTGCTAGAGAGAGAGAGAGAGCCTAGGATGTCGTAATCGTAAGGAAGACAGCGATAAAGGAGAGAGAGAGAGAGCTGCCTAATTTGTACAGGGGTGCAAACAAACAAGAGCAAAGAGAGTGATTGGCTGTGGAAGGGATTTGCCTCTAATCGTTTGGTAACAGAGTTATAGATATGTGGAATAGGCTTCGGAGTGTCTTGTGTAGGCCAATTGGGTCTCTACTGACTCCCATTCTCTTATGTTCCTATTGTTTACAATATATCTTGGTTGCAGGTATATGATAACATTGGTGTATAGTAAGTAGTGTAAGCAACATATAAAACTTATGAGATGAGTTAGGTGTGAATGGGATCCGCCTTGTGTGGGCCACTTGGCTCTGCTGACTCCCATTTTCATCTTGGTTGTATGTGTAAGGGATTTGCCTAATTTGTACAGGTGTGCAAACAAACAAGAGCGAGAAAGAGATTGGCTGTGTAAGGGATCTGCCTCTAATCGTTTGGTAATAGTTGTAGATAGGTGGAATAGGCTACCGAGTGCTATAGTGGGATGAATAACAATATAGCTTCAACATTAAATATGATAGGACGAGATGGGTTGGGTGTGAAAGGGATCTGCCGTGTGTGGGCCAATCGGCTTTCTGCAGACTCCAGTTTTCTTATGTTCTCATTTGTGTGTGAGGGAGAGAGAGAGAGCATGGCGATAGAGAATAGGACGTCGTAAATATAAGGAAGACAGAGAGAGAGAGAGAGAGAGAGAAAGAGAGGAAGAGTTTATAAGATGGGTTGGGTGTGAAAGGGATCTGTTTTGTGTGGGCCAATTGGCTCTCTGCTGACTGCCATTTTCTTACGTTCCTATTTCTTACAATTATATCTTGGTTGCAGGTATATGATAACATTGGTGTATAGTAAGTAGTGTAAGTAACATATGTGTATGAGATGGGTTGGGTGTGAAAGGGATCTGCCTTGTGTGGCCCACTGGCTCTCTACAGGCTCCCAGTTTCATCTTGGTTGCATGTGTAAGGGATCTGCCTCATTTGTATACCGGTGTGCAAATGTATGGGATCTGCCTCTCATAACAGAGTTGTAGATATGTGAAATAGGCTACCGAGTGCTATAGTGGTATCAAGAACAATAACAAAGCTTCAAGATAATATCAGATAGGGATATGGATGAGATGGGTTGGGTGTGAAAGGGTTTTGCCTTGTGTGGGCCACTTGTCTCTCTGCAGGCTCCCATTTTCATCTTGGTTGCATGTGTAAGGGATTTGCCTCTATTTGTTTGGTAACAGAGTTGTAATAATTTTTCCACAGTGGATTATACATGTAGCCTATACAGTATAAGGATTCCATAGACCTACAATGTCCCTAATAAATCATTTATAATAAGGCAGCGAGCCTTCTCCAAATAATTATCCTAATGATTATTGATAGGCCTATTTATTTACTACTAAAGCAAGTTGTCAATATTAATGCCTTCTTTACCGGCGACGTCTTTTCAACTGTTTTATAACTATATTTAGACGATTTTTTGCAGTTTAACTTAAGAAGGATCTGGGGTAGTAAAAAGGGTTAAGTGAGATAGTTCGAAGTCTGTTGATTGTTGGAGGTTCTTTTTAAACTGAATAAATCGCCTAACAGTAGCCAGAATAGTTAAAAAGATGTCGCTGGTACAGAAGGGGTTAAAAAGGGGTAAATGGAGTTTTACCAACCGTAGCCTATACAGTAGGCATAAGCTTCTTACTGTCTAGTATTGCAACTAAGGCCACTTAAATTCGGCCTTTTTGCGTGTTCGTCATTCTTAAGTTGCTCTAAATAAAAGATGGGGAAAAATTAAATAGTGTATGAGGAGTATATGGTGTTTTTCTGAAGTATTTACACCATGCACAATATAGTTTCCCTATCGCTTCATCTCAACATGGAATTAAAATGACAAACATCGGAAAATAATACTAACTTTAAGAGGCCATAGCTGCAAAATAATGCCAAAAAGCCTATCTTTCTAGGAACTATTTATTCAGAATGGCATAAACTTTAACTTCTGTAAGTAGCCTACCGGTAGGCCTATATAAAAATTCGCGGGACACTTCGTATACAGCCACTAACAACAATGGTCACAAACATATCCACAAAACACAAATAATCACACATACATTACACATAGCCACTAATACATAGTACTTCAGACACAAACATATTTTAACACACATACAGCCATTAACAAATATTGTCACACACACACACACACACACACCTCTACAAACTATTATGTTTATATAATCAGCATCCCTAGCAATAAAACTCGCTCATATACACGTCCGCTAACATCAATACTATATAAATAATACTCGCAAAATCATTATCACGCTCTCGTCTCCTGTTGGCAGAGAGAGAGAGAGAGAGAGAGAGAGAGAGAGACTAGTGACGTCACATACTATTTGTCACTCACCCTCCCTCCCTACGAAATGTCTAGACTCTAGTATATCGGGGTCCCTTGTGTACTTTCCTCCTCCCTCTTAATTCCTTCATTCTCGCCATAATGTTCGCATATTTATCGCGTGTATTGTCTATGTGCGGCTTATTTATTGCTGTGTAATATTCAGACGAGTCGCCTTTTTTTTTCTTTTTTTTTTCTATGTGATTGATTGGTATATATTGGTATATGTACAGTATAAAGCATGAAAGTGCTCAAAAACTATATATATCCAATATTCATTTTCAATCCTCCCTTCTCTCCCATGGTTCTCTTGCGCATATGTAACCTACGATTTGCGCATACATTATATGTCAGCTTCCCGAAGACAAATAAATACTTCCGATGAATATCTATCCTTGTATTTATATCATGAATCTTGTTAGATGTCATTACCTAATAGAGAGACGTGGAAGGGGGTTACAATTATACACAGGATAATATACACAAATACAAACTTCAGACTATAATTATTATTCGGTGAGGTGAGGGAGGGAGGGAGGTGGGTGTTGCCTCTCACTGTTTGAGTTTGACGTCTATGGGGAGATATCAGCCATCTCTTCTTATTACACACCATTTCAGTTCCCTCCACTCAATATTTTGCCCGTTTGGGCGAGTTATAAAGAGCGCAAATATGCGTATTATGCCCAGAGAGAGAGAGAGTGAGAGCATGAAGATAGAGAGGGGAGGGGAGGGGAATGGAGAGAGAGAGAGGAGGGAAGGATATAATATATAGTGACATGATGTAGGCAACGAAAAGGAATGCTTTCTCTCTCTCTCTCTTTTTAAAGGCCTAGATTCTCACTCATGCGCAGATAATGAGTTTTGGACAGGATTTGGTGCTACATACATGACCTCCCGAGGAGGTGGGTGACTGCAGTGCTGCCATTGTTACCGCTAGATGTAGCGCTGGTACTTACTTCAATCTAGCAGCCATTTTTTCATATCTAGAGACATTTATTAGGGATAATTTGAAAATTTCAGACATTCTGTCATATTACATTGTAAAATTTGCAAAACAAACAAACCAAAACTCTTTAGAAATTGCAGCATTATTCTAGCATTGTTTGACTATGTAGCAACATGCTAGCGACTTTTGAGAAAGGATCTAGCGGTATTTTGTGGTAACACTTAGGGTTGAAGGAGGAGGGTTAAAATACGAGTCACACAGGCAATTGTCAAAACTTTGAAGGTCTAGAACTTTGTTATTAAACTAAGCATTTGGCAAAGGGAGGAATTGTTAAGAACCTTAGCCAATACTCTGCTATTCACCAAAAATAAATTTGAATTATCATCATTATTTGGTAGGGTAGGCATGTATAGGTAGGTTGGCTAAATAATTGGTGGAATTCGTAGGGACTCAAACTATTTTGAGAGAGTTAAATTTAAAAAAAATTATGGATCTGAATGATTAATCGATTGTTATTAAGCAAAACTAGGGTATGCGTGGAAGCCTATAGACTGAAGACTGAAAACGTTGTGTGGGTACCGAATACGGTTTTAAAGTCATTTGAGAATAGACAGTTTTCAATGCTGCGGTCAAACTATTCCACCCATTTATATTCTTTTGGTATCAAAACGTTCGGAATTGCGAGCCTCACCCAACTACGCAAACATGGCTTTGATCATCGGCGTAGTTTTAAAGATGTAGAATTTTAAGTGGAATTCAAGTTTTTTCAAGATTGACGGAAACAAACCTACTTGAAAAAGCAAAACCTTTTCTATAACATTTGTGGAGCATTAGTAGTGGAGTCCATATGCCAAAGCCCAATCATTTTCTTTAAGTGGGAGAGACGGTATTTAAGTTTTAAATGTTTCGGAAAACGGCTGCCACGGACCTGTTTGACCGTCATTTTGGATGTTTAGCATATCAAAAGTTGCCCAATACAAAACCGCACCTTGTGTGAAAGTTTGGTCCCGATCCGAAAAGTGGTTCTGGAGTTATTGCGTATAAACCGGCGTGGAAAAAATAATTTGGAAGAATAAGAAGATTTAATGATTACAATAGGGGTTCCCCGCAGGGCTCGAACCCCTAATAATAATAATAATAATAATAATAATAATATTATATCATTTTGTAGCTGCTGTACATAAAACTATAATTATAAATTCGTTTCCAGATAGAGTTACATGGAGTTAAATGTGGAGTTACATGGAGGGATAGACAGACGAATGAGGAAGTACAAGAGCGGTGTGGTGTGGATGTGGATAGGTGAAATCCACGAATATTTATGAGTGGGCTAGAGACTATGGCATCCGACTGTATAATTCCTTGTTATATATAATGCAATGGTGCGTTTAAAGTGTATAGTATATTTGTAAATGTCTTTAATCAGTTGAATCCCCTTGAGAATTATGACACATTTTAGCAGTTTTTATTGGCTATTATTACACGATTTTATGTAGCTTAGGAAGGATCTGTGGGAATTAATAGGATAACGATTATTTTAATCAACCCTCTAAATTCCACATACCTTTCCTAATCTGAATAGCATCGTCTAATAATAGCTAGAAAACGGAAAAGAAACCCGTAATGGTATCTAGGAAGGGTGTATTTTCCTGCTAGCTCTCACAAACACCTCCTCCTCCTATCTATTTCACTACACTAAAGAAGCACACCACTTTATTGCAATACTATATATATACAGTATATATATACGCTTCCAACTTTGGGGAGGCACTTGTTACGGGCAGCTTTATCTTTTGTCTCCTTCATATACATAACACATATATTGGTTCTGGTATTGAGCTGAACTGCTGTATGCTCTGTTCGGACATGTTGACAGGTTCGTCGGCGCTGTTGGACTGTGTTCGAGAGGCAGACACGACTTTAAGGGAGAGGTAGTCACTATTTCTGGACCCCCTTCTCCCACATGCTTAGCCCCATTAATTGTCAAATTTTAAGACTTTTCGCCCCATTTCTTTGTCAATATTAAGACCTTTCGTGCCATATAGGTGTCGATTTTATCCTGGCGAGCGACATCGAGCCTGTAATTTTAGAAGGAACCGGCCGTCGACCAGGACATTTTTCCACTGAAAAATTTAAAAATTTATCTTGGAAGGGGGTCTAGGGGGTGTTTTATTTAAGCTTGATGGTGGTCTAGCGAGCAAGCTAAAAAATGTATAAATATATAAATATATAGACCAAAAATCAACCACTACCCCCTTAACATCAACAGGCTGGACAGTTTTTCATGCAATTTCGTAACACGGGATTTCATACCAGGCTTATCTCATTTTGCCGCGTGAGCAAGATAGCGCGGCGGGAATGGAAGTTGAAATTGGTAGGGGTGTATAAGAGAGCGAGAGAGAGAGAGAGAGAGAGGGAGAGGGAGAGAGAGAGAGACCGCGCGAGATGACCAGTAACAATCACTAGCCTCGGAAAAGAGGGGGGGGGGTAATAATTATAATTAGTAGTATAGTAGTAGTAATAAAAGTAGTAGTAGTATAATTATAATGAATATATATTGGTTAACATTTAAAAGATATTTCAGTTCATTACCATGAGAGACCATTGATCTATCTATCTATATGCTCAGGCCCAATCCCCATTTTGAGAGACAATTGATAACAAACTTTTGTTAAGAGATAATTGCAGTGTGCAAATTGCAATTTCCTATTATGTTGAAATTTTCTACGTATGAATTACTTATAAGTTTTTTTAGAAAGAATGTTGCATGCAGAACAGATCTCGCTTTTGAAAATGTTTCTAAATACACTTGTGTTAAACATTTGTTGTTTCTATTTTTGCTTCCATCAAAGGTTGCGAGATATAGTCGGATTGATTCCTCATAAATTGCAAACTCGCTTTCGCTCACCAGGAATACACTCGACACCAAAATGGCACGAAAGGCCTTAAAATTGACATAGAAATGGTGCGAAAAAGTTTAAAATTATCAAACTAATTGTGCGTAAAGTCTTACAATTTCAAAACTAATGGGGCGAAGTGTCCACATCACCCATTTGCCAACTTAGATACTTTAATTATTAGGACTTTCAGTTTACGTGTACCGGTATCAAAGAAAAAAACAAACGAGACTTCTCAACTGGTCGATGCTAATCAAAACGCTAAAATTCTGTTCCAAGTCAATTACTTCTAGATCCTTTCCCAAGAGTGAATAATCTGCTTTAGGAGAGGAAAGTAATGACATGAAGAAACAGAGATACTGAAAGAGTGAATGTTTGCTTTAAGAGAGAGAGAGAGAGAGAGAAAACAAAATTAAATGAAGAAATAGAAAGATCCCGAGAGAGTGAATAATCTGCTTTGGGAGAGAGAAAAAGAATGAAATACAGAAATAGAAAGATCCCGAGAGAGCCAAGAGATAGGAAAGAGAGCGAGAGTAAAATCAGAATGGATGATCTTTTGGTGGTTGAAGTGCAGTTCCCTCTGGCCCATCTCTCCTCCTGAGACTGAGAGCAGCTAGGGTGATGGTGAAGGGTGGTGACGGGGAAGGAGGATATAGTGGAGAGACAGAGAGAGTGAGTGTGTGTGTGTGTGTGAGAGACTGAGAGCAGCTAGGGTGATAGTGAAGGGTGGTGACAGGGGAGGAGGATATAGTGGAGAGAGAGAGAGTGAGAGTTAGTGTTAGAATCATAGTTAGTTACAGTTACATAGATACAAATACCATACAAATTTCTTATTCCTAACGAGAAAGAGAGAGGGGGCTGATATATATATATATATATATATATATATATATATATATATATACTGTATACCGGTATATATATTTGTTTTCTCTATATATATACTGTATATATATATATATATATATATTATATATATTTATTTATTCCATGCACCATTCCTGTCGCCACATCTCCTTTAGTTTGCGACATCCAATATTTCCTACTTACACTGTGGAGTTGCCAGTATCTTAGCATTTTCTGGTTTTATGCTATATTGTATTCTACTCTTTCTTCCTTTCTAGATTGTAGGCTCGCTATCGCTCGCCAGGAAAAATCCGACACCTAAATAGTACTAAGGGTCTTTTACTGACCAAGAAATGGGGTGAACGCCTTAGAATGTCAAAACTAATGGGGCTAAACATGTAGTCCATGAGCCAAGACCCGAATTTTGGGATATCGGTACCACCCGGGGTGACTAATTCTCTTAGGTGTTTTTAGCTTGCTACATGTCTCTAGTTTATGTTTTGATATGATAGCCCTTGCACATTGGTAGCTTAATGGTCGTTATCACTTCTTGAATAGACATACCCTACCGAAAATTCCGAAATTTTTTAAAATGTCAAATTTGGGGACAGGAATGCCTAAATGTCAACAAAATGCATATAGTAATTGTCACATTTAATACAAGTCCTGTAAATACACACTAAGCATGCCATGGGCTTGTACATACTATTATGGCAAATTACTACTCCTAAATATCATCTACGTCAGACTCGGAATCTGACTGTTGTGCCACCGGCTCTTCTTCAATAGCCTTGTTCTGACATGTCTGTAACCTGCACATGTCCGTGCATTTTAGACCATTGCTGAGGCAAGTACACTTAGGGAGTTCGCATGACCGCACACACTTGCAAGACAGTAGCTGCATAACAGCATCTGGTGCTGGTGAGCCTCGCATCCAGTTGACGGCAAGCTTACCGTCCTCATCTGTCATCCAACCGCAGTCTGTTGGGTTCGCAACAAATGGCTGGCTCTGAAGACTTCTCCTCCAGATCGCAGCCTGGTAGTTTGCACGCAGTGCATGCATGAAGAGGCAGTCCTCACAAGGAGGGAGTTGACTTGACTCTACCTCTCCACGTCTTGCACAGAACAGCTCATACCGAAGCTTGTTTACCTTAGTTGTGTGGGTAGATGGTAGGTACATGTGGCAGGTGATTTCCTGTAGCTTCTCAAAGAGTTCAGGAGACACTTCCCATGAGCGTCCAAGTTCGTGAAAAGCATGCTGGTATGTCTTGTCCATCTTCACCTGCTTGAGTGTCGTCATCTTCCCTCGGCCAGCGAATGCACTGACGGTATCACAGCCTGTAAAGGCATGCATACCAATCAATGAATCACACACGCTGCCTCCCAGTGTGCGGCTCAGTGTGGTGATATCCAGGAATCTTGTCCGGTTCTTCGTCCCGCACTTCTGGAACAGATGGGATGGGATCTTGTGGCACATGCCAAGACACAACACCATGACGTCTGTATCTTCTGCAGTGATGATGACAGACTTGTTCCCAGATTCTGCTGCATGAAGTGCATGGAGAAGAAGGCGTGTGTCTGCTTCTTCTTGAGTTGACTTAAGCTCAGGAGCCTCTTCCCACTGCTCTTTGGTGATCTTGAAGCAGTGCTGCTCACATGTGACATACAGCTCCTTGTCCTTGAGCTTCTCCCTGTGCTGTGGTGCCTTCCATTCTTCTACCAAGAACTTGATAAGACTTGCCTTGTTGGAGGAACTACCGAGTAACTTTCTCCACTGCTGGATGTTGTGCCCAGGTTGAATGTTCTTGAAATGAATTCCTGTGCCTGCACTTCTTTTGGCTCGTTCTGCATCCTTGATGGATGTCTCCTTGTAGATATCAAACACAACATCAATGCGCCTGCTCTTAGCACCTTCATGAACAGCGTGACTCAGTGCTGTACCTGCAAGCTGTGAAAAAGTTTTGTCGTTTCCCTTCAGTTTGTGGACCAGGCTCATCCCATCAATTATGGTAGCAGAGGGCTCGGGTATCACTTCTGCAGGAGAAACATTCCTCTCTAACTTCTTTGCGAGGGCAGCCTTGTTGGTCTTGCGGAGAGACCCATCACCGCTGGCAAGTGCCCAAGGCAAAGGCCCCAGGGGATGAGCCAAGACATCACTCATTTTGAGCTTTCTGTTCTCGGCAACAAGGATCATCTGGCCAAATAGGTTCCTGTCAGCCTTTAAGATAACCTCCTTGGCATGGTCTTGTGAGCGTGGCTTCATTCTGATGTTAGTGAACGTTCTCAGTTTCGTCTTCGTCATCGTGTCATGAAACTGTATAGTTGGCGTATCGATCTCCAGGCGCTCTTCCTTGAAGGCTTGATATGCATCCTCTCCTATTCTGTAGGCCCCTAGAAGGTCTTTGACAACTTCTGGTGGTGCCATAGTCGCAGTTGACAAACTGACAAGATCTTCTTGCTCTGCGTTGAAGGGGTTCAACCAGCTGGTCTCCATCAGTTGAACTAAAGATTGGACATCGGCCTCATCTCTTCTAATCCTGGGCATCTGTAGGTCTGGGTGGCTGAAGTCAGTATACTTTTGGCCTACTACCATAGTCCTGAGCTGCCTTAAGTACCTGCTGCGATACTCCGATGTCAGGTAGTACCTGGCGACAGCTCCGCCTTTCAGGCTGAAGCCTTTTGTGCCCCCTGGTGTCTGGGTGTCTTTGTTGATCGTCTCTTCGATTGTCTGGTCCACAGGGATCCGTCCAAAGGGATTCTTGCTACCGATCTGGACCGAAAAGCCACCTTGCATGAAGTGTTCATGGACCTCTGGGTGTTCAATGGGCAGTCGAGACATCAAGGCATAGTAGTAGGTTAGGAACCGGGCATAGTTCACTTTGTCATAGGCAAAACACCACGGTATCATCTGTCGGATTGCTCCTAGGTGGAGCATCCAGTTGCCTTCTCTGGAGGCTCGAATTAAGTCCAGCATGATCTCAACCATGTCCAGGTATGACATCCAGAATGCTGAGAGGTTGTGTTCATCTCTGAGGGTCTCAAGATAAACTTGGAAAAGCTTCATGATATGTGTGCATGATTCACTCTCCATCAGCTCTTGAAAGAGTCCCTGAGACACATTGCTGTGAAAGCTGTTGATGTCCTTCAGTGTTTCATCTAGATGGTGTATGTCCCTTGAATGGTTTTCTTCTAGCCATGAAAGGAAGCCTTTCCATGCAAGCCTCATCAGTGCTTCATACACGAGCTTGTGTAGTCTCACTGCTCTGTTGTACCTCTTGCCGTTCATCACTCCTGACACTGATCCTTCTGCGATGATACCTGATTCCACACACAGATCTCTAAGACCTGCATCTTGAAACCTCTTTCCTATGGTGGAGATGAGATTACAGATTGTGTGGAAGACGCCCATCCTGATGATAATGTTCTTGAACTTCTCTTGTTTCCAGATAACTTCGGCAGCTTTGGCATAGAGTGCTTGATCAAACACGCACACAATCTTGTTAAGCTGTAAGGACTGCATGATAGCATGCGTTTGTTCCAAGATTTCATTAACGGTGGACATTTCTGTTGCGGGAGCATTGATAGTGGGCAGGTAGCTTACAGTGTCCTGAACCACTGCAATGTCTCTGCGCATTTTGATGTTGAACCCAGTCCAACTGCTGATGGACTGGTCCTCATGGTCTGACATTCGAGTAAGAAGCCAGATATGGTTCTTTGTCTTTGAATCCTGGACTTCCTTGGTAGTGTCGACATACGCAGTCTCAATCCTAGGTGGCCCTGCCCGCCGCCCAACATTGTATATTGGCAGCATTGATGATGTCTGAGTGATGCTTCTTATCTTGGACTTGGTAATCTCTGGCAGGACTTTCTCTGGCACAGAGCCTGCAACCTTGGACTGGACAGCAATGCCATTGACTCTATGAGAAGTACCTGCTCCACTTAGGGTCTCTTCAAGTCGGTCAATGTTATCCCAGGCCAGGGTTGTGAACACACCAGGGTAGATGTTTGCTGGCAGTGGAATGTCATCCTTTGAGCATTCCAGCTTCTGGATACAAAGGGCTGTATCGATCTCCTCAAACATTGAGTAAGACACACAGTGACCAAGACGATTCAGAGTTCGGATCAGTTCTGTGTTTCCTGTCAAAGACTTTACAGCATTGGTCAGCAGTACGTGCTTGGGTGGTTTTGTCTTGCCACTAGTAACAGCAAAGACCAAGTCACTGCCAAAGGAAGTGGCAAGACGTTGAGCTCTTTCAGAGGGAGTTTCACACTCACACTCTCCTGTCAGCAGGGTGTGCAGGAATTGAGTGACTGCTGCAGGAATGACATTCTGATCTGTATCGGGAGGCCATGGCTGACTCACATCTTGTTTATTGATCTCATTCCTCAGCTGCATTCCTGCTTTGGTTAAGACATCTTCAGAGTTAGCTGCTCTTGCTTCTTGCAGGTCTTTTGCCATTTTGTGTGCTTGCCGGGCAAGGTCGTCCATTGAGAGGCTGCGTGGATAGATTAGAAGCTTTCCTTTCTCATCTGGGACAAAGCGTAGTGATTCTCCAAACTCGGTTTCAATCTTTCGGCGAACATGTTTCTTTGTCGCTGGTTTCAGTTGGATAATACCACGGGACATCATGGATCTCTCAAGCCTAGATGTGAGGTTTGTCATAGGCAGTACCTCTGGTTTGGGGAATAATTTGGTCCTTATATACAAGCAGAGTTCCTCGAGGGCTTCTGTCTCAACCTCTTCGTAGCGTGCTTCCTCGCTTTCTTCCTGATTTTCACCTGCACCCGACCTGGCGGCCGCTGGGAAATCATCTTTTGTGAAGAGTTTGTAGCACGACTTGTGGTAGTGACCCTCTGCAGCAACAAGGTCTCTGCTAACTAAACCAAGGATTCTCTGGTTGAGTTTCCTTATTGCTGCTTTGCGAATCTTCTCATCTGCTCGTAGCTCAACACACTGTATGAGTGGCTCCCTTGTCTTTGTTGTTTTTATGTACTTGCTTGACTTCTCGCAGAAGATACATACTTTGGCATACACCCTGCTAGTACTAGGGGCATCCCTTGATGCCCTCCTCCTGGGGTCGACGCTTGCTGATTCTATCTTGACACCCTTGGCAAGGATAGAATCCAGTGACTTCTTCATTGTAAAGAGACTACGACATTTACGGTGATAATGTATGTGTGGTATTCCTCCTTCTTCAAGGCCCTTGGCTGCTTCCAGGACTGGATCATGCTGCCTGATTTCTGCAGCCCTGAGCAATGTGTTCCAGGAGTCCAAATCCTGTGGTGACACCAGAGCATCGCTGTCATCATCAGAGCAGTGGATGATACAGTCGATCCGTGCTCTCTTCCTCGCAGATGGTTCCATCCTGCCGTCAAACAGTCGACACACACCTGCAAAAAATATCACCATTAAACCATGAACAAACAAACACATTACATGGAAACCACTCTACATATGTTTGCTCCTTCCAATAATAAATTATCCCCAAAATATAACAAAAAATCCCCAAATATGAAATAAACCCCTAAATATGGAGAAACTTGAAATACACATCGGAATAATTCTTGTAGAGAATCAAATAAGCTACAAGAGCTGTTAGAATATATTTTTCAATGTTCCCCATATTTAAGGATTTATTCTAGATTTAGAGGAAAATACCCAAAATATAGAGTATATTCCGAAATATGAGGAAATTTGAAAAATACCTAGGAACAACTCTGGTAGAGAATATAATTCTACATAGGTGTTCAAAGTTTCGCGATGATTGTGTGATGGATTTTAAAGAAAATTAGGAAAACGCCGAGCGTCACGCTAAAAATCTTTATTTTTGGGTAGCGCCCCTATTGCATCAAAAAAATTAGACTAAGCTACCAGTGCGAGAAGGCTATCATATCTTAATGTACTTACAGTCACTCTATAAACATTTTAGTACCATTCGTGTTTAGTCACCCCAGGTGGTACCGATATCTGGCCTGGCTCATGGACTATTATAAGAGGGGAGGCCAAACATGTCTGCTCAATAGTCCCTCACAGATCAAACACCACCACTGATGCCAGGCTCTCCAACATTAGTCTCTCAGATTTACTAATTGGATTATCTTTGCCTCAAAGTAAAAACTAACAAAACATTTTTTTTGACAAACATTTTGACGCGAGCCATGGCATAGTCAGTAGCGTGTTGACTGCTGATCAAAGGGTCAGGGGATCGAGCCCGCACTGTAAAAATGTAAATAAATGGTCCTCTCCAAAATTGCAGGCTCGCTACTGCTCCCCCATAACACAATCAACGCCTGAATAGGGTGAAGTGTCTTGTAATCGCCTATTTTTTTTTAGGTGAAACGTATAATATTCTCTAAACTAATGGCATGAAACAGGGCGGATCCTAAAAGACCTGAAAGGGTTATAGGCGGTGGGCCAGATAGGGTCAGCGTGCACCCCCCCCCCCCCCCCCCACCTCCCAACGAAACTGTTTTTCTATAGCCCCTGAACTTCCTGCACACGAATATGAATGTTAACATTGCAAACTTTGTGATTCAATACTCGCTTCAGCCTTGTATTTGATATTTTCCAGCTTTCATGGTACAGAGGGGGGTCAAATGGACCCTTCCCCGTATTTTCCACAGTTTTGGTCGTAGAGGTAAAATTCAAACAGCATTCGAAAGCTTCCATTAAGTACTCCTAGGTCAGTTGTTGGTATTTGACTTAAATTCAAAAGTCAACCAATGACTTGAGGTCAAAGGTCAAAATTGCTTCCCAGTTGAAGCATTACAGGGACCTCCCTTATTGACCGATCGTAATGAAAATTTGCATAAATATAGTATGTAAAGAACGCACAAACAAAATCAAAGAAAATATTTGTAATAAACAATATTTTTTGCAAAATTTAGAAAACAATTATATTAAATAATTTGATTTTTTTTGTTTTACATTTGTCAACTAGATGTGTGTTCCACAACACATATTTTTTTTTTTTTTGGTACTGTAAAACCTAAAACAACAAAGGCAAACTGTGGCTCAGTCGAAATCTCTTGGGCATTCAACAGACACTTTGTTCTTTGGGAGTTACAGTTAACGAGAGGAAATCATGTTGGGTCCCCTCCACATCAACTCACTGTCTGGGGTTTATCTTAGAGGTGACACCACCCGCTCATTCGACTCTCTAACGGAGTACAAAGGGCCCCTTCTAGAAGCCATTGTGATGCCCCCCCCCCCCCCCCGACAGCCTTTTCTGTGGAGAAGGAATCTCTTCGGCTATTTATCATTAATTGTGAAAATTCTCAGGCTGCCTACGACGGCTGTTTCCACATTGTTATTTCGGCCTCATGAAGCAGAGTTGATCAGTGCGGCTCTACGACGGGTGAACGCCCTATGTCCTCCTCTTCCCGTGGACATCCTGCTGGCATCAGACGCCTGAAGATGTATGCTTTTTACGTCGGATCCAAAAAATACATTGTTTTAGTGCCATAGGTCAGGTCACAGTGACCTTTCCCTGAGGAATACAACAAATTATTAATATTCTTTTTGTGTTTATTTCCATATATCTGCCTTCTATGTGCTCATATCCATGTTTTGTATGTGATAGGTAGGGTTGGTCCATTGATTAGATATGTGTAGGTCATTCAATGACTCAATTTTACCTTTATTGACCTTGGGTTTACCTTCCAAGGTCAAGTTTACAAAATGGTTGTGTTTGATCGAATTTTGGGTTGTTTTAATTTTACAGTATCAAAACCTTTTCTTGTGTGTTTTGTAGGACAAATCTACGTGAAAAATGTAAAAAAAAAAAAATCAAATTTGTTGATATGTTTTTTTCTCAAAATTTAGCAAAAATATGTTTTTAACAAAAGTGTTTTTGTTTCTTTCTTTACATACTATAATTATGCAAATTTGCAGTACGATCGGTCAATTAGGGAGGTCTCTGTAACGCTTCAATTGGGAAGCAATTTTGACATTTGACCTCAAGTCATTGGTTTAAGTTTGACTATAAGTCAAATACAAACAACTGACCTAGGAGTACTTAATGAAAGCTTTCGAATGCTGTTTGAATTTTGCCTCTACGACCAAAACTATGGAAAATACGGGGAGGG
>CM064567.1:18505824-18538726 GCA_032716605.1 Paralithodes platypus
TCTCACCCTCTCTCTCATCCTGTCCACCCACCCTCTATGTCTCTCTCTCTCCTCTTGTCCGCCCACCCTCTCTGTCTCTCGTATTGTCCTCCCACCCTCTCTGTTCTCTCTCTCTCTCTCTCTCTCTCTCTCTCTCTCTCTCTCTCTCTCTCTCTCTCTCTCTCTCTCTCTCTCTCTCTCTCTCTCATATTATCCTCCAACCCTCTCTGTCTCCCTCTCTCATATTATCCTCCAACCCTCTCTGTCTCCCTCTCTCATATTGTCCTCCCACCCTCTCTGTCTCTCTCTCTCATATTGTCCTACCACCCTCTCTGTCTCTCTCTCTCATATTGACCTCCCACCCTCTCTCATATTGTCCTCCCACCCTCTCTGTCTCTCTCTCTCATATTGTCCTCCCACCCTCTCTGTCTCTGTCTCTCATATTGTCCTCCCACCCTCTCTGTCTCTCTCTCTCATATTATCCTCCCACCCTCGCTGTCTCTCTCTCTCATATTGTCCTCCCACACTCTCTCTCTCTCGTATTGTCCTCCCACACTCTCTCTCTCTCGTATTACCCTCCCACCCTCTCTGTCTCTCTCTCATATTGTCCTCCCACTCTCTCTGTCTCTCTTTCTCATATTGTCCTCCCACCTTCTCTGTCTCTCTCTCTCATATTGTCCTCCCACCCTCTCTGTCTCTCTCTCATATTATCCTCCCACCCTCTGTCTCTCTCTCTCATATTGTCCTCCCACCCTCTCTGTCTCTCTCTCTCATATTGTCCTCCCACCCTCTCTGTCTCTCTCTCTCTCATATTGTCCTCCCACCCTCTCTGTCTCTCACTCTCTCATATTGTCCTCCCACCCTCTCTGTCTCTCTTTCTCATATTACCCTCCCACCCTCTCTGTCTCATATATTTCCCTCCCACCCTCTCTGTCTCCCTCTCTCATATTTCCCTCCCACCCTCTCTGTCTCTCTCTCTCATATTTCCCTCCCACCCTCTCTGTCTCCCTCTCTCATATTGTCCTCCCACCCTCTCCCGGGATGTCTTGTTCGCGCCACACAATAAGAATCTTCCCTTATTGTTGGCAGGAATCGTTAAGAACATTGATTGTCCGGGGAAATTGTTTGATTGAAAGAAAGCAATGACAACTTTTGCGCTAACGTTCAGATATTTATTTAATAGAACGTATTTCTAGGTGATATCATTAGGGTAAAATATCATGGACTGCAAAGAATTGTCATCGAAATAACGTAACATTTGTATTAAAATAAAAAAACGTCCTGTTCTTATATTTAAATTGTTTATACCAAGTAGTCCATGAGCCAAGACCCGAATTTTGGGATATCGGTACCACCCGGGGTGACTAATTCTCTTAGGTGTTTTTAGCTTGCTACATGTCTCTAGTTTATGTTTTGATATGATAGCCCTTGCACATTGGTAGCTTAATGGTCGTTATCACTTCTTGAATAGACATACCCTACCGAAAATTCCGAAATTTTTTAAAATGTCAAATTTGGGGACAGGAATGCCTAAATGTCAACAAAATGCATATAGTAATTGTCACATTTAATACAAGTCCTGTAAATACACACTAAGCATGCCATGGGCTTGTACATACTATTATGGCAAATTACTACTCCTAAATATCATCTACGTCAGACTCGGAATCTGACTGTTGTGCCACCGGCTCTTCTTCAATAGCCTTGTTCTGACATGTCTGTAACCTGCACATGTCCGTGCATTTTAGACCATTGCTGAGGCAAGTACACTTAGGGAGTTCGCATGACCGCACACACTTGCAAGACAGTAGCTGCATAACAGCATCTGGTGCTGGTGAGCCTCGCATCCAGTTGACGGCAAGCTTACCGTCCTCATCTGTCATCCAACCGCAGTCTGTTGGGTTCGCAACAAATGGCTGGCTCTGAAGACTTCTCCTCCAGATCGCAGCCTGGTAGTTTGCACGCAGTGCATGCATGAAGAGGCAGTCCTCACAAGGAGGGAGTTGACTTGACTCTACCTCTCCACGTCTTGCACAGAACAGCTCATACCGAAGCTTGTTTACCTTAGTTGTGTGGGTAGATGGTAGGTACATGTGGCAGGTGATTTCCTGTAGCTTCTCAAAGAGTTCAGGAGACACTTCCCATGAGCGTCCAAGTTCGTGAAAAGCATGCTGGTATGTCTTGTCCATCTTCACCTGCTTGAGTGTCGTCATCTTCCCTCGGCCAGCGAATGCACTGACGGTATCACAGCCTGTAAAGGCATGCATACCAATCAATGAATCACACACGCTGCCTCCCAGTGTGTGGCTCAGTGTGGTGATATCCAGGAATCTTGTCCGGTTCTTCGTCCCGCACTTCTGGAACAGATGGGATGGGATCTTGTGGCACATGCCAAGACACAACACCATGACGTCTGTATCTTCTGCAGTGATGATGACAGACTTGTTCCCAGATTCTGCTGCATGAAGTGCATGGAGAAGAAGGCGTGTGTCTGCTTCTTCTTGAGTTGACTTAAGCTCAGGAGCCTCTTCCCACTGCTCTTTGGTGATCTTGAAGCAGCGCTGCTCACATGTGACATACAGCTCCTTGTCCTTGAGCTTCTCCCTGTGCTGTGGTGCCTTCCATTCTTCTACCAAGAACTTGATAAGACTTGCCTTGTTGGAGGAACTACCGAGTAACTTTCTCCACTGCTGGATGTTGTGCCCAGGTTGAATGTTCTTGAAATGAATTCCTGTGCCTGCACTTCTTTTGGCTCGTTCTGCATCCTTGATGGATGTCTCCTTGTAGATATCAAACACAACATCAATGCGCCTGCTCTTAGCACCTTCATGAACAGCGTGACTCAGTGCTGTACCTGCAAGCTGTGAAAAAGTTTTGTCGTTTCCCTTCAGTTTGTGGACCAGGCTCATCCCATCAATTATGGTAGCAGAGGGCTCGGGTATCACTTCTGCAGGAGAAACATTCCTCTCTAACTCCTTTGCGAGGGCAGCCTTGTTGGTCTTGCGGAGAGACCCATCACCGCTGGCAAGTGCCCAAGGCAAAGGCCCCAGGGGATGAGCCAAGACATCACTCATTTTGAGCTTTCTGTTCTCGGCAACAAGGATCATCTGGCCAAATAGGTTCCTGTCAGCCTTTAAGATAACCTCCTTGGCATGGTCTTGTGAGCGTGGCTTCATTCTGATGTTAGTGAACGTTCTCAGTTTCGTCTTCGTCATCGTGTCATGAAACTGTATAGTTGGCGTATCGATCTCCAGGCGCTCTTCCTTGAAGGCTTGATATGCATCCTCTCCTATTCTGTAGGCCCCTAGAAGGTCTTTGACAACTTCTGGTGGTGCCATAGTCGCAGTTGACAAACTGACAAGATCTTCTTGCTCTGCGTTGAAGGGGTTCAACCAGCTGGTCTCCATCAGTTGAACTAAAGATTGGACATCGGCCTCATCTCTTCTAATCCTGGGCATCTGTAGGTCTGGGTGGCTGAAGTCAGTATACTTTTGGCCTACTACCATAGTCCTGAGCTGCCTTAAGTACCTGCTGCGATACTCCGATGTCAGGTAGTACCTGGCGACAGCTCCGCCTTTCAGGCTGAAGCCTTTTGTGCCCCCTGGTGTCTGGGTGTCTTTGTTGATCGTCTCTTCGATTGTCTGGTCCACAGGGATCCGTCCAAAGGGATTCTTGCTACCGATCTGGACCGAAAAGCCACCTTGCATGAAGTGTTCATGGACCTCTGGGTGTTCAATGGGCAGTCGAGACATCAAGGCATAGTAGTAGGTTAGGAACCGGGCATAGTTCACTTTGTCATAGGCAAAACACCACGGTATCATCTGTCGGATTGCTCCTAGGTGGAGCATCCAGTTGCCTTCTCTGGAGGCTCGAATTAAGTCCAGCATGATCTCAACCATGTCCAGGTATGACATCCAGAATGCTGAGAGGTTGTGTTCATCTCTGAGGGTCTCAAGATAAACTTGGAAAAGCTTCATGATATGTGTGCATGATTCACTCTCCATCAGCTCTTGAAAGAGTCCCTGAGACACATTGCTGTGAAAGCTGTTGATGTCCTTCAGTGTTTCATCTAGATGGTGTATGTCCCTTGAATGGTTTTCTTCTAGCCATGAAAGGAAGCCTTTCCATGCAAGCCTCATCAGTGCTTCATACACGAGCTTGTGTAGTCTCACTGCTCTGTTGTACCTCTTGCCGTTCATCACTCCTGACACTGATCCTTCTGCGATGATACCTGATTCCACACACAGATCTCTAAGACCTGCATCTTGAAACCTCTTTCCTATGGTGGAGATGAGATTACAGATTGTGTGGAAGACGCCCATCCTGATGATAATGTTCTTGAACTTCTCTTGTTTCCAGATAACTTCGGCAGCTTTGGCATAGAGTGCTTGATCAAACACGCACACAATCTTGTTAAGCTGTAAGGACTGCATGATAGCATGCGTTTGTTCCAAGATTTCATTAACGGTGGACATTTCTGTTGCGGGAGCATTGATAGTGGGCAGGTAGCTTACAGTGTCCTGAACCACTGCAATGTCTCTGCGCATTTTGATGTTGAACCCAGTCCAACTGCTGATGGACTGGTCCTCATGGTCTGACATTCGAGTAAGAAGCCAGATATGGTTCTTTGTCTTTGAATCCTGGACTTCCTTGGTAGTGTCGACATACGCAGTCTCAATCCTAGGTGGCCCTGCCCGCCGCCCAACATTGTATATTGGCAGCATTGATGATGTCTGAGTGATGCTTCTTATCTTGGACTTGGTAATCTCTGGCAGGACTTTCTCTGGCACAGAGCCTGCAACCTTGGACTGGACAGCAATGCCATTGACTCTATGAGAAGTACCTGCTCCACTTAGGGTCTCTTCAAGTCGGTCAATGTTATCCCAGGCCAGGGTTGTGAACACACCAGGGTAGATGTTTGCTGGCAGTGGAATGTCATCCTTTGAGCATTCCAGCTTCTGGATACAAAGGGCTGTATCGATCTCCTCAAACATTGAGTAAGACACACAGTGACCAAGACGATTCAGAGTTCGGATCAGTTCTGTGTTTCCTGTCAAAGACTTTACAGCATTGGTCAGCAGTACGTGCTTGGGTGGTTTTGTCTTGCCACTGGTAACAGCAAAGACCAAGTCACTGCCAAAGGAAGTGGCAAGACGTTGAGCTCTTTCAGAGGGAGTTTCACACTCACACTCTCCTGTCAGCAGGGTGTGCAGGAATTGAGTGACTGCTGCAGGAATGACATTCTGATCTGTATCGGGAGGCCATGGCTGACTCACATCTTGTTTATTGATCTCATTCCTCAGCTGCATTCCTGCTTTGGTTAAGACATCTTCAGAGTTAGCTGCTCTTGCTTCTTGCAGGTCTTTTGCCATTTTGTGTGCTTGCCGGGCAAGGTCGTCCATTGAGAGGCTGCGTGGATAGATTAGAAGCTTTCCTTTCTCATCTGGGACAAAGCGTAGTGATTCTCCAAACTCGGTTTCAATCTTTCGGCGAACATGTTTCTTTGTCGCTGGTTTCAGTTGGATAATACCACGGGACATCATGGATCTCTCAAGCCTAGATGTGAGGTTTGTCATAGGCAGTACCTCTGGGTTGGGGAATAATTTGGTCCTTATATACAAGCAGAGTTCCTCGAGGGCTTCTGTCTCAACCTCTTCGTAGCGTGCTTCCTCGCTTTCTTCCTGATTTTCACCTGCACCCGACCTGGCGGCCGCTGGGAAATCATCTTTTGTGAAGAGTTTGTAGCACGACTTGTGGTAGTGACCCTCTGCAGCAACAAGGTCTCTGCTAACTAAACCAAGGATTCTCTGGTTGAGTTTCCTTATTGCTGCTCTGCGATTCTTCTCATCTGGTCGTAGCTCAACACACTGTATGAGTGGCTCCCTTGTCTTTGTTTTTTATGTACTTGCTTGACTTCTCGCAGAAGATACATACTTTGGCATACACCCTGCTAGTACTAGGGGCATCCCTTGATGCCCTCCTCCTGGGGTCGACGCTTGCTGATTCTATCTTGACACCCTTGGCAAGGATAGAATCCAGTGACTTCTTCATTGTAAAGAGACTACGACATTTACGGTGATAATGTATGTGTGGTATTCCTCCTTCTTCAAGGCCCTTGGCTGCTTCCAGGACTGGATCATGCTGCCTGATTTCTGCAGCCCTGAGCAATGTGTTCCAGGAGTCCAAATCCTGTGGTGACACCAGAGCATCGCTGTCATCATCAGAGCAGTGGATGATACAGTCGATCCGTGCTCTCTTCCTCGCAGATGGTTCCATCCTGCCGTCAAACAGTCGACACACACCTGCAAAAAATATCACCATTAAACCATGAACAAACAAACACATTACATGGAAACCACTCTACATATGTTTGCTCCTTCCAATAATAAATTATCCCCAAAATATAACAAAAAATCCCCAAATATGAAATAAACCCCTAAATATGGAGAAACTTGAAATACACATCGGAATAATTCTTGTAGAGAATCAAATAAGCTACAAGAGCTGTTAGAATATATTTTTCAATGTTCCCCATATTTAAGGATTTATTCTAGATTTAGAGGAAAATACCCAAAATATAGAGTATATTCCGAAATATGAGGAAATTTGAAAAATACCTAGGAACAACTCTGGTAGAGAATATAATTCTACATAGGTGTTCAAAGTTTCGCGATGATTGTGTGATGGATTTTAAAGAAAATGAGGAAAACGCCGAGCGTCACGCTAAAAATCTTTATTTTTGGGTAGCGCCCCTATTGCATCAAAAAAATTAGACTAAGCTACCAGTGCGAGAAGGCTATCATATCTTAATGTACTTACAGTCACTCTATAAACATTTTAGTACCATTCGTGTTTAGTCACCCCAGGTGGTACCGATATCTGGCCTGGCTCATGGACTAAAGACAAACATGCAGATATATCTATCCAACACTAGCAAATATACACTTCAGAATACCTACGTAAGTGTATAAAACAAGCGTTGCAAAGCACCAAATGCCTCTGTCGAGTCGAAAAATATGTGTATCCCAGCCGCTCCAAACCCTTCTTCTTCCTAGTCTCTCTTCCCCTTGACAACTCTTTTGGCCGATCTAGTCCAACAAGCAGAACAACACAAAGAATAATGAGATGACCAGTAATAAGATTTTCGTCAGTTCCCAAGGAAACGAAAATAAATCGATTATTGTTTTGGCCTACACTACTGTCCCCCTGCCAGCCAGAACTATCACACCCTGAATATTACTGTCCCCCAGTGTGTCTATACCCTAATTATCTATCTATCTATCTATCTATCTATCTAATTATCTACCAATCTATCTATCTACCACTATCACACCGTGACTGTTACACCTTCTCAGTGTGTCTATAGAGAGACGTTATCTGCGTCTACGGAGGACCACGATTGTTGGTGGTAATGATGGTGGGTGGGTGGGTGCTGTGAGGGGTGGGCTGGGTATGTGGTGGTTGGTGAAGTGGGTGACATTGTGTGTGTCCTCCTTGTATGTGATGTTTGTTTGTGTATCGTACGTGTGCGTGTGTGTATATGTATGTGGATGAGTATGTGGTTGTGTGTGTGTGTGTTCTTGAGTGTGACCATGCCCTGTGTGCGTAAGCTTAGAGTGAGCTAGTACTGTACAGGGTGCCCATAAATTCTCTCCCTGTTAAATACAAAAACATATTAGACATATTATGGTACACTGAAACATGGGTTTGCGGCAGTCAACAGCTAAACTCACCAAGTTATATTTTCACCAACCGTCGTATTCTTAGACGTGTGGGGTGGGCGTCATACAGCCCATATTGAACGAAGATATTGGAACCGAGTGTTAATTAATGAAAGAGAACTAAGCTTAAAATATCCCAAATTTTAAAAGTTAAAGTTATCTTGTCTTATTTCGTTCATTAAGGAGTAGGGTTTCACCGTGAGAAGGTTTAAGAATACGGCTTTAAGTTTCACTAGCCACATACTTGCACGTGGTCACCATTTATGGCCCTGAGGACGTAGAGTCAATATTTAATTTGTGTCCAAGTGTTGGCCAACATATACTATATATACATATACTAAACATATACATATTCATATACATATACTATAGCAATAGCAGCTGTAATCCTAGCCTCCAAGGTCTCCACATCTGGAACTGGAGTTACATAAACTCTAAAACTTGACGTAGCCCCATAAACAAACGTCGAGAGGCCTTACATCCAGCGAGCAGCACCCCCTCCACCATGTTTAAAATAAATACCCCCAAGACCCCGCTTCGAGATAATTTTTTCTATTTTTCGGTTGAGAAATGCCCAGGCCGAAGGCAGTTCCCTCCTAAATGCAGGCTCGCTATCGTTCGCCAGGAAAAATCGACACCTAAATAGCACAAACGATCTTAAATCGTCAAACTAATGGGGTGAATGTCTTAAGATTTCAAAACTAATGGGGTTAAGCATGATGGAGAAAGGGGTCCAGAAACTCACCTCCCCCCCCCCCCCTCCTCCTCTTAAGGTTATTGATCAGGAAGCTGGAGTGATTGTGACGGTGACAATGAGGGAGTGGTTTAAGTGGCTGTGTGGCTATATTGATTTGGGATCTAGTGTGCTTATTGTGGTAGTGAGTGGTGCTGTGTGAGTGGGTGTGGTGGTTGTTTTATGAGTTAGTCTGGTTGTGATGCTAGTGTTGTGGTAGTTAGTGTGGTATTAATGGTAGAGGTGGTGGTGGTAGTGGTGTTGATGGTCTAAATGGTAGTAGGGTGGTGGTGTTGGTGCTGGTGATCTGAAATGGTAGTTGGGATGTAGTGGTGGTGGTAGTAGTGGTGATAGTAGTGGTGGTGGTGGAAGTGGTCTAAAATGGTAGTAGGGCGGTGGTGGTGGTAGTAGTGGTGGTGATGGTCTGAAATGGTAGTAGTAATGGTGGTGGTGGTTATGGTGGTGGTAGTGGTGGAGATGGTCTGAAATGGTAGTAGTAATGGTGGTAGTGGTAGTGGTTGTCAAAAGGTCTACCACAGTTTCAGGCTTCACGTTCCACTGATTATTAAACTGATGACCATGAGTGTGTTGGACTGCCGAGGGACCAAACCCGCTCTGACCACTGCCAGATCCACTGCTTCGCCACACACACATATATATATACCCGAGATTTACCCCATTATTACTTCGAGAACATTTATGTGACACACAATACTTTGGAATATATATAGAAAATTACTTGGAGAAAATTAATATATGACATTCTATACTTGGGAATATATAATAGACACATTCATACTATTCTGATCACTGATAGATCCACTGCTTCACTACCCACACCAATATATATACCCGAGAATAAGCCTATTATTACTTGGAGAATTCCATGTTCTCAAATATTAGGTCTGTACAACGATCTATAGTTTGATTTAGGGGAATGTTGGTATAATGAGACACTATATCAAAACTACACACTGTTTTTATATATTTCTCTTTTTACCAACATTCCCCTAATGATGGTATCACACGAGCGCTTTTTCCCTCAACATTTATCCTGAACATTGGTCTGGTAGCTTATGAGGTACGGTAAACATTACAAATATCTGTGTTGCATAAGTTAATCTACCATCAGTCTAGTTTCCGATACCAGTGCAAAATAATCAAACGTTGGAAGAAAAATTTTGATCATCGAATGTTAACTATAAAAGCTCTCGTGTGATACCAGCTTAAATCAAACCATTACTTAGATAAAATCATTATTACACGTTACACTTAGGAATATATATAGAAACATTAATACTACTCACATGTACTGTAGGTTTATGTAATATACTTGCAGTGGAAATTATATGTATCACATATAATATATAAGGCAACTGTACAGTCTATAATAGACTGTACAGTTGCCTTATATATTATATGTGATACATATAATTTCCACTGCAAGTATATTACATAAACCTACAGTATATGTGAGTAGTATTAATGTTTCTATATATATTCCTAAGTGTAACGTGTAATAATGATTTTATCTATGTAATGGTTTGATTTAAGCCGGTATCACACGAGAGCTTTTATAGTTAACATTCGATGATCAACATTATATAACCTACAACTATTGAAATGTACAGAATATAATTAAGTCATTATTATGTAGTGTTACAGTATTTCACTTATTGATTTAAAAACTTTTATATAATATTTTACAACTCAGTCTTTTTTCGGTGACACTAAAAAAATAGTAATGGCAAGTTCATCGACTTGCGCCAAATAACCTAATTTAAACTCCTGTGTTTTGACTGAATCGCTTGTGTTAATTTACTCTCACCAAAGAATTAGGGTTACTATTTTCATGTTTGAAATAGTTAACAAATATTATAATTGTACTGCACTGCGTAGATTCATAAAAGTAAAATTGTTAAGGGGGAAGAGTTTATTTTTTTGGTCAATTATTTCGTATATATAATATTGTTTTAGTATCCTCCCTAGGTCTCCATCAAACTTTAAAAAAAGAAGCATCCATTAGATCCCCTTTCTAGAATAATTTGTACATTTTTCGGTAGAAACATTTTCAGGCCGAAGGCCGGTTCTTCCATAATTACAGGCTCACTATCGTTCGCCAAGACAAAATATCGACACCTAAATAGCACGGAAGTTCTTAAATATTGACAAATAATTGGGGCGAAAGGTCTTACAAACTAATGGGGCAAATATCTAAATATCTGAAAACTAATGGGGATAAGTATGAGGGAGAAAGGGGACCAGAAAAACGGCCCTTCTCCCCTTAAAAGCAGTCCCGGCAGCAACTCTCACACCATGGTCCCTTTACACACGTTTGTCAAGTCTCGGGATAAAAATATCCTCCACTCGGCACTTTTCATGTCACAGAAAAAATGTCTCCACTATTTTAGTTAGACTTTGGCTCAATGCTTTTATATTGCATTTTGTTTTTAATAATATATATAGTGTTATAAATTAAATTATCAGTTGGTTGTATTATTTGTAATGTATACAGAGATACACTGCAGGATTTATGCAGTTGAGTACTATTATGTACTGGATAAGGAATATTATTAATATAGGAAACATAATCACAAAATGCAACAAATCACTCAATTGCACTTTCCCAAATTAGCAACTTTTTCAAGGGTCGTTAAAGGTTGCAATTAATTATTAATAAAGAATGCTACTTAATTTTGTTTTCATTATATTGTATGTATTTATTTATATTTATATTTGTTTATTTATGTATGTATTTATTTATGTATGTATTTATTTATATATTGATTTATTTATATTTGTTTATTTATATATATATATATATTTATTTTTATTTTGTATTGTATTGTTTTACCTAGTTGTGTCAGATAGAGACCTCACTTTAGCATCATACAAAGTCCAGAGTCGGGCTGTAATGAAAAAACTTCTCACATTCTCACTGGATATTTCCCTCTCATACCACAGTTCTTTGTGTTCAAGGAGACTTAAGGGGAGGTTTGGTTGTTTTGGCCCCCTTTCTCTCTCATGTTTAATCACATTAGTTTGGCAATCTTAATACCTTTAGTTCCATTGCTGTGTCGATATTTTCATAGCGAGCGATAGCAAGCCAATACTTTAGGACGAATATTGCTACAGACAAATGTACACATTTATCTCGAAGGTGGGTCTTGGGGTTATATTTAAAGTTTGATGGAGGTTTTGGGAGGAAAATAAATGTATTAATTATATGTATTTATTTATGAACGAATAAATACGAATCTCCTCTCAAGTATTAGTTAGGCCCTGCATACAATACACACACGAGAGACTCTTACAGGGATAGCTTATCACGTATGTTAGATCTGGACGCTGTACTTGGAATATGCAGATCATCGGAGGACCTTATTATGGTTTTATATATAATCCATGTATAATATTAACCCATACAGTACCAGGGACGTCCTTTTCTTCATATTCTAGGAACTATTAGACGATTATATTCAGCTTAGGAAGGACCTCTAACAATAATATGGTTTCAAACTATCTCAACCAACCCTTATAACTTCCACAGATCTTTCCAAAGCTGCATAATACCGTCCACATATAGCTATAATAAAATATAATACGCGTCGTCGTTGGTACTCACAGGGTTATATTACACCGAGGACCATATTACGGCATTACGTACCATTATTGTATATTATTGTTCACAACACTGAGGACCATATAACGGTATTGTGTACCTGTTACGTATACTGTTGATCATATCACAGAGGACCATAATATGATATTACGTACCGGTATAATTCTAATATATTACCAATCAACTCAATCTATACTATGATTTAGGTATAGCTAGGATAGGTCAGGCTAGGCTGGAGTAAGTAGTTTGTCTTGATACAGAAGTGGAGACCAATTGTTGGACAAATTATAAAGTTACAATTATAATTATACACTACCGAAATATTTTGATAGGTTGCTTGAACTACAAAGATGTAACGTAATTACTGTCTGGGATTTACTAGTAAAAGCTACCCGTCTAGTTAAGGGGGTCACCGTTTTTTTTTATATTTCTCTCCTTCTCTCTCTTTCTCTGGCTTGTATCCATTCGGCCTCATTCAGCCAACTGTGTTAAGACGTTTATCCCCATCCAGGTGTCGAAATCCGGCTTCACCAGAGACATTTTTCTATCGAAAAATTTACAAATTTAGCTTGCTGTCAAAACAAATATATATATATATATATATATATATATATATATATATATATATATGCTGGCTTGCTACCACTCGCCAGGAAAATATTGACACCTGGATGGGGTAAGTGTCTTAAAACAGTAGGCTGAATGGGGCCAAATGGATATAAGCCAAAGAGAGAGGGAGAGAAAGAGAAAAAAAAGCGAGGTGGGCTCCCTTACAGGTTTGGCTAATGACTGAGTGACTGTTATACTGGTGTCGGGTTAACCCGTTCACGCATCAATACACAATTTGCGCCCTTGCTGGGATACTTATGGGGAGATGAGTCGTTTTTCTAGATCCCCTTCTCCCTAATGTTTAGCCCCACTAGTCTTCAGATTTTAAGATATTTGCCCCATTAGTTTGTCGATTTTAAGACCTTCCGCCCTATTTCCTTGTCAATATTAACCCTCTCCGGCATATGACGCGATTTTGAGCCTATTGGGGATACTTTAATGCCTGTGTTACCATCAGGGGTATTTACAAACCTTTAGTTTAGTTACTTCAACCTCTGCAGTTGTCTTTGAGTTAGCTGTGGGCAGAAAACTAATTTTGGAGAGGTAATTATAAGAGTGAGAGAACTCTATTTCTTATTGCTAATCTGGCAACCACTACGTCATAAATGCGTGAAAGGGTTAAGACCTTTCGTGCTATTTATGTGTCGATTTTGTTCCAGGCGAACGATAGTGAGCCTGTAATTATGGAAGAACCGGCCTTTGGCAGGGACATTTTTCTTCCGGAAAATGTACAAATTAATCTAGAAGGGGGATCTAATGGATGTTTTTTTTAAAGTTTGATGGAGGTCTAGAGAGGAAACTAGAAAAAAGAATTAATAAAAGACAAAATTAACCAAAAAGTGAACCATCCTTCCTTAAAAGCCTTTGTGACCATCAGGGGTGTTTAGAAGTCGTTAGGTTAGTTGTTGTTGTTGTTGTTCCCCATGCTGCCTGGCCGAACAGCCCCAAGGCCCCAAGCAAGGCCAAGGCCATAACCGAGCGCCCCCAACAGAACCCTACCCGCCGACCACAATAAAGCCTGGGTGACCGAAGCCACTCCACGGCGGGGAGCTGAGGAGGGTGCGGAAATGCCCGGGAAACCAAAGCCCCACCCAGGGCCCTGTGCCCCTCAGCAATTATGAAGAGAAAGTTGAGGGGCAAGGATAGGTTAGTTAATTCAACCTCTGCACGTGTCTTGGAGCTGTGGGCAGAAACATTTTTTTTTTTTTTAAGGCAATTATGAGATTCGGACAATTATTATATTTCTGAATACGAAACGGCAACCCCTGGTGCATAAATAGGTTAATCAAGTTAGTAATCTAGTTTGTTAGATTAAACTCTGCTTAGGGGTGGTGGTTGCTTTTTCTGGACCCCCTTCTCCCTCATGCTTAGTCCCATTAGTTTTCAGATGTTATGACGTTCGGCCCATTAGTTTGGCGATATTAAGACCTTTCACCCCATTTCTTTGTTTATAGTAGGACTTTTCGTGGCATTTAGATGTCGATATTTTCCGGGCGAGCGATAGCGAGCCTGTAATTTAAGAGGAATCGGCCTTCAGCTGCGACATATTTCTATCGAAAAATATACAAATTTTTGTCTTAAAGATTTTTTTTTTTTTTTTTAAGCTTGATGGAGGTCTAGCGAGGAAACTAAAAAAATAAATGAACATATATATATATATATATATATATATATATATATATATATATATATATAAATAAATAGACCCTCCAAAATATCCACTGTCCCCTTAACCCGGGAACTGCGGGAAGACTCTTAAGAGTTCCCCCGGCGGACTGCGGGAAGACTCTTAAGAGTCAGAGAAAAAAAAATCAATTTTAACCCGTGGAGCCCCAGCGACGCGTCTGACGCGTCGGCTATGTATGTAACGCACAGCCCCAGAGACGCGCCTAACGCGTCACCCTTATAGCTCCAGTCGTAAGTCTCAGAATGGCTCTAGATTTATATGGGAACTACTTTGGGATCCGGCGGACTACTTCCAAAACGTTTTGTCCATACGCGTGCAGCGCGCGCGGGGACGGGAGAGAGGGCACCCGCCTTCTCACACCTCATGGTCAGTTTACCGCGCACCCTCTCGAGTGAAACACCATGTCTCGACGTTATAGTGCCCGCCTTACCCGCCCCTGCAGTACAGAGGAGGTCATGGATATACTGTACGACACTGACAGCCCTGATAGTGACACTGACTCGGCATTGGACGAGTCTGGAGACGAGTATGCCCCCTCCCAAGCCGAAATAAGAGAGCTAGAGGAAGAGCTTGCTTAGATTCCTGTCAGGCGGCGTAGGCCGTCACAAAGACAGCAAGGGGCAAGTGCACCTCCCCGCCGCCCACTTCCCCAAGACCCCACTGAATCCTCAGAAAGTGGGGAAGAGGTTGTTGTTGCAGATGAACCTGCTGACCCTCAAAATTACGTGCGTGTACCTGGGGAAGAACGAAAGGGATTGAAGAGAAGAAGGGGCGAGTCTGGGAGTGAAGAGGAGGTACCCCCACAACCCCGCCTGCCTTCTCCCCCAATTTCCATAATCTCCCCCCTCAAGAAAAATACCCCGGGGAGGTTCTATGGTCGTCACAAACCTAGTGACGAACAACCTGGTGATGGAGAAATGGCACAACGTGGTGCGAGACAAAGGCGGTCACGTGACCCAAAACTCTCCCTCTTCCCTCCTGACCCAGAGCACGAGGGGGGGGATGAGTCACCACCACCACCACCACCACCACTACTACCAGACTCTCCGCCTCGCCATTCTTCCCCCCCCACTATCACCTTCAGGCTCCATCCCGTACACACCCCCACGAATGTCTCCCTCACCTGAACCAGGCCCCTCCCGCGCCACTGCATTATCACCAGCCTCTCCACAACGCCCCGATCTGCCCCAACGCCCTGCAAGCAAACGACGTGGGCGTGTCATATCTCGCGGGCGTGGCACCCGCGGCGGAATGCAGAAGGTGAAACAAATAAGACGCCCCAGCAACGACTCGAGCTCTAGATCTAGCTCTCGATCAAGTTCGAGGTCTAGCTCCAGACCCAGGTCCACCTCTCGCCCACGCCGCCCACGCTCCACCCGCACCCGCCCAACCCGCCCCGGTGCCCCTGACGATGACTCTGATGAGCCCGATGCCCCATCTAGCGACGACGAAGGCACTGATAGGTGGGATTGGGTGGATGGGGAGAACTATCTACCAGAACAATACCACTTTTTGGGGGCAGCTGAGGCCGGCCCTACCATGCCCAATCGTGGACCTGACACCACAAGACTGGGTGTTTTTCTGCAGTTCTTCACTGCCAACCTTGTCGGCTTGATTGTTGACCAGACGAACTGGTACAACTATATTTTTATGGCAGGGAAGGAGCAGAAGAGGAACTCGGCACGTCTCTCATGGGGTGGATTTGTCTTCCGATGAGTTCTACGCATTCCTGGCACTGGTCATCCTGATGGGGGTCACCAAGAAGACGTCTCTCAGGAAGTACTGGTCATGTGATCCCCTCATCGCAACCCCTTCTTTGGGAAAGTCATGAGCAGGAATAGATTCACGGCAATCATGGGAAACCTGCACTTTATTGATAGCCTGGCAAGCCACACCAGGAACCAGGAACGCCCCAGGAATACCAAAGACCCGATGGAGAGGATAAGACCTATATTTGAATACCTGAAAACTAAGTTTGCAGCCTCCTTCAAACCTTACCAAAAACTAATCATTGATGAGAGTCTGGTGCTATGGAGGGGGATATTAGCATCCGACAGTACATCCCCAGCAAGCGTCACCGTTATGGCCTGAAACTGTTCGTGATGTGCGACTGCAAAAACCGGTTACATCCAGGACATCATCCTTTACATGGGCAAGGTCACTGAACTGGTGGAGGAGAGGACATATGGGATATCTGGGGCCGTTGTCATCACCATGTTGGAGGGATATTTGGACAGGGGACACATCTTGTACCTCGACAACTGGTACACCAGCCCTTCCCTTGCCAAATTCCTGTATAGCAGAAACACTGGCGTCTGTGGCACCGTCAGGAGGAATCGTGTCTACATGCCAGAGCTACCCGAAAGGCGGGAGAAGGGCTCCATCATCCACCTCCAGGCAAATAATATCTTGATGCTCTCGTGGATGGACAATCGTGACGTCAATATCCTCACCAGTATCCACCTGCCCCGCTTAGAGGACACCAAACGCCGTGATAGAGCCACAGGTGAGGCAGTCAAAAAACCAGTTGCAATCATTGACTACAACATCAACATGCGGCTGGTTGACAAGTCAGACTCTGTCATATCGTCGGTCGAGTGTGCCAGGAAGACGATGAGGTGGTATAAAAAAACTATTTTTCCACCTACTCGACCTCACCCTCTACAACTGCCACATCCAATATCATGAAATAACAGGTGAAGTTGAGACGATGGAGTCGTACTGCATCGAACTTGCACGGGAGCTTCTGTTCTTCTTCAGGGAGGGTCCACGCCGCCAGCAACGTCCCGCAGCTCGTTTTCAAGCACCAGAAGGCCCCGCCAAACTGACACAACGCCACTTTTGCGATTTTGTCCCGCCCAACGAAGTAAAACCCAACCCACGCAGACGGTGTCATGTGTGTCGCAACACAGGCAGACGCACACCAAAACGGACAGACACCCGGACGATGTGTGAAGAATGTGATGTGGGACTGTGTTTCCCCACCTGCTTCAGGGATTATCACACCCTCGAGCACTTCTAAGTGTTCAAAGTGTTCAAAGACTGCGATAAAAAGACGCTATAATGTAATACTAACAGTGTATATAAAAGACGCAAAAAGTGAATATAAAACAGTGTGTATATATATATAATTTACAAGTGCAAAGTACCGAACAATATAAAACACTAAGTAAATTCTAAACTTATAAAACTGTGTGCAAATAATTATAAGAATAAGAGACAATAAGTGCGTAAAACAATGTATATACACCTCATAATCTTAGGTAAAACAATGAACAAGTACAAATAATTCAATGAAAAGGAGAGACAGAGTGACCTTGAGTGAAAGTGACAGCCAGACAGAGAAAGAAAGAGGGAGGGTGCTGTGGAATGTGGGTCACTCGGTCCGCTGTCTGGCCGTGTGTTCGTATGTGCGTTTTTGTTATTGTCCTGAGCAAAGATGGCCGCCCAAGATGGCCGCCATCACCATGGCAACGGGGACGCTAACACTCGTGCGCACTTGTAATACTTGAATGAAGAACTTATCACACTACAACTTCAGTTATATTTACATTATGTGATATACAAAGACATTCTATGAACTCTGAAGTGCACTTTATGTCCGAGAGGTGCAAAATAAGTCATGCTGCCTGGCGGCTGGCAACTGGCTGCTGGCGCGGGAGATTTGAAATGGCGCTAAGGCTCCTCTGAGGCTGGGGACCCCCACTACCTCCCAGGACCCCCAAATGGCCTAGGTAAGTACTTTTTTCAAATTTCTTCATGTCTATCATTATTTTCTAACACATTCTGATATATTTATAAAAAAATAAAAAAAATGAAAATTGCCCGGCTTCTTGTGCACAAAAATAATAAAACCGGCCGGGGCTGTACGGGTTAAACATCGAAAAAAAAATATATATTTTTATTTTTTTATTTATTTTGTTTTTTTGCCCTTGGGCCATGCAAAATATCAGTCCTCTACCTCCCGTCCTTCCCCACTTTCCTCCCCTCCTTCAGTTATCACCTATTTTCCCTGTTATTCCCTTATTCTGAGGTATATTTTCGTGCTAACATTAGCGAGTTGCAAGCAGGGCATTGTCATCACTGTTAGCAAGCGAGTGCAAGAGAGAGAGAGAGAGTATCGATCGACAGTGTCTCAGTGGCCTTGGGGGAAATTGGCGGGAAAGGAGATTGCCTCACCCATACATTATGCAACTCGCGGCCTGTATCGCCGATTTTGACCATCCAAACGCTGTTTTCACTCGTTTTATTATTGTAACAGGTTAATTCCTTTATAATCAACCTATATGGATATGTGGATATGGATAAGTATTAATGCTATTTATGGTAAAATTAATATTTAAGTGATGGAAACAGCTCAAATACATGCGCACAGGCAGAGGTGTCTAATTACCCCCATGCGCACTTAAGAGGAGAGGTTCATTGCCATCTATTGAATGTGTGTTATAAGACACCAGGAATAACACTCCAAATCTTGAACACTCTTGAACTCCCTCTCCTCTCTGTACTTTGACCTTCCACTTGTTCTCCCCCTCTAACCCCCCTCCTCTCTCGCTATCTCTCTCTCTCTCTCTCTCTCTCTCTCTTTATTGATCCCATCCCCCTCCCCCCCCAACACAACATCTATATTCTTCGTACAGTCACGGCCAATAGAATCCATATAAAAAATAGCATCCACACTACAGAAAAATGTACAAAGTCATCTCGAAGGTGGGTGCTGGGGGTAATATCTTGATGGAGGTGTAAGGAGGAAACTGAAACTAAAGTAATATTAAGGTGATTCAGCAGCATTGTATTATGACCAGAATGAATCCTCCATTAAACCTCTCATTATTCGAAACTTTCAATCATTACGAAAAAGAATGTTGTTCGTGAATGTTCAGTGGGGGGCTACTGAATATATATATATATATATATATATATTATATAATTATTATATCATTTAGTATTTTTTGTTCAACTTTCCTCCCTAGACCTCTATCAAGCTCATAAAATACCCCAAAGAGCCCCCTTCGACGTTAATGTATGCATTTTTTCGGTAGAAAAATGGCCGGAGGCCAATTCAACCTCGTGTGATACCGGCTTTAGGCTAACTTCTACAAGGATTTGACACTATCATTTCCTTCGTTTTTCTTTCATTACTTTAATTATGTCCTTTTTTTTTTCTTTCATTACTTTACCTCTGTCCTGTTTTGTTATTTTTTTCTTCTATTTTGTCCTATGTATATGAAGGAGACAAAAGGCAAAAATGCCTGTAACAAATGTCACGAAAGGTCTTAATATTCACACAAATATTGGGCAAATGGTCTTAACTCGCCAAATTAATGTAGCGAACGTTTTATAATCTTACAGCTAGGCCTAATGGGAATTTGTTTCCTTCACTTGTAAACGAATATTTCACAGTTGATCACTCAAATTACCCAAAAGGAAATGGTTGTAAGATAGTTAGACACAAATTTAATTCATATGAGGCGAAGCATTTCTTGTTTAATCGAGTGGTAAATTTATGGAATGGACTACCTAGTTTCAAACTTTAAAAAAATCGACATGACTATCTCGCTCGTAACCCCCGATTAACTGAGTTTACAAACTAACAGCACCACTTTATACTGTGCTATCCTTTCAGGGTTTCCCATATGATCCTTAGTTTAGTTACAAGCATCCTCGTAAAGATTAATCGATATGTCGTTACATAGAGTTACATAGCTACACAGACCCCAAGGCCCTTATTAGGCAGTCCGGCCTTATGTATTTAATATTTGTTTGTAATTTTTTGTTTTCCATGTCACCCCAGACTCCTCGAGATAGAGGCCTAGCATACCCTTGACAGTGTGTATTGTGTCGCTCTCAGAGAGAGAGAGAGAGAAAGAGAGAAGGAGAAAGAGAGAGAAAAACAAACGAGAGTGAGAACGAGAGAAAGATATTTTCACGTTCATCACCAAACCCAAGGCAATCACAGGGGAACAAAAGCCAGAATCCCGGACCATCCTCTCTCTCTCTCTCTCTCTCATCTTAACCCTCTCCGACATATGACGCGATTTTGAGCCTATTAGGGATACTTTAAAACCTTTGTTACCATCAGGGGTATTTAGAAGCCTTTATTTTAGTTACTTCAACCTCTGCAGTTGTCTTATGAGTTAGCTGTGGGCAGAAAACTAATTTTGGAGAGGTAATTATATGAGTGAGATAACTATTTCTTATTGCTAATCTGGCAACCTCTGCGTCATATCAGTCTGAAGGGGTTAATACTGGCTCACATCAGCGTTCCACCGTGATCCGAGCCGATGCCGATTCATTCGTTCCGCCAATGGAGAGCCGTCCTGGATCTGACGTGGCGTCGGGCCCTTGGATTGGCTTACTGGCCATGGACACCCGAGAGAGAGTTACATAGATACAAAGACTTCACAGACCTTACGGTCCCTACTAGGCAGTCCGGACTGAATGCTAACATAGAATTTGATGCAAAGTGGAAGGTAAGGATAGCAAAGCAGAAGTCTCTCTCCCCACCCACCAATCCCTCCGACCTTGGGTCGGCATAACATTTAGTTGGGAAAACAAGGCCCCCAGCAGAATGAGAACATTTCTACTGGGAAATTCATAGTAAAGAAGGAAGTTGGGAAATATTGTATACTACTTATGCTTAACCCTTTTATTTATTTATTTATTTATTTATTTTTATTTTATTTATTTTGTTTACCTAAGATACTCCAACCTCCTTGAAATGGATGACTAGACCCCATTTGAATGTGTCCATTGTATTCCATTGTACCACTTTCTCTGGCAGTTTGTTCCACTTTTTGACAACACTGTAGGTGAACAAGTGGTTTGTGACATCGAGATTCACCCTCCTGGTTATTAGTTTCATTCAATTTCCCCGAATTGATGAACTATTATTGAATTTTAACAGTGAATCTACATCAATTTTGTCAAAGCCCTTTAACACCTTACGAGCGGCCTAGGCGGTAATTTCTACGTACCGCCCAGCAGGAGGTTTTACCATAAATAGCCTTGTTTCCGTGCTCTTTTTCATGCATAAACAAGAGCCAGAGCGTAATACAATTATGTATCCCTGAAAGGGCATTAATTGAGCTTTCCAATGACACCTGAACCATCCTTCTACGATCACTGGTTGTCTTGCAACGTTCGTGCAACCGAAGGACAAAATCGCTAAAATACGGTCATTTCGTTACATAATTACGTGTGTAGCGAGGGATGGAGGGAGGGTGGATAATTATGTGTGGAGTAGATGTCAGTAGGCCCATGGCAGCCGTGGCGGGCGGTCATGAGGTAACCTACGCTACTCCCGTCGCTCGTCTCTCTCTCAGAGCCAATATTGCGCCAAAATTGCACACGGACTAAAGTCGGGCCCCGCCACATAGTCCAGTTTTTAGATACGGACTTAAGTCGGGCCCCGCTACGAATGGGTTAATATCTTGAAACACTAAAATAATTGACCTCGCAATCTTCTTTTTTTAAGTAAAACAAATTTATTTTTTTAATCTTTCATGATATGATTTATTTCTCAGTGACGGTATCAACTTCGTCGCTCTACGCTGCACTGACCCGAGTTTCTCAATGTCCTTGTTCAGATAAGGAGACAAAAATTGCACCCCATATTCAGGGGCCTCACTATGCTTTTCAATAACGGTACTATAATGCTTTCATTTTTATAAGTATCATTTTGTTTAATATATCCCAATGCTCTATTGAGAGAGAGAGAGAGAGAGAGTGTGTCAGAGAGAGAGTGAAAGAGTGTGTCAGAGAGAGAGCGAGAGAGAGACCGTAAAAGAGAGAGAGAGGAGTTTTATCTCTGACAATGACGCCATTGGGAATGATTGCGCAGAGCCTTTGTCGGGTGTTTGATGGATAATGTAGCCGTGAGTGAGAGATGCTGATAGTGTGTGTGTGTGTGTGTGTGTGTGTATGTGTGTCTTGTGTGTGTTTGTCCAAGGGAGTGTGTGCGTGTGTGGGAGGACTGTTCCTGTGTGTGTGATCTGTGTGTGTACGGCCAGTGTGTGTGTGTGTGTGTGCGGCGCCTGTGTGTGTGGTGTGTGTGTGTGAGTGTGTGTGTGGTAAGCGCGTGTGTGTGTGTGTGTGTGTGTGTGTGTGTGTGTGTACGTAAGTAAGATATATTTACAAAGAGTTGCTAGAATCATGTTTATGTGAAAGAACTTGCGTTTCGTGTAAATGCTCTTGGTGATAAAGGAGATCAGAAAGTTATAGATTATCATAGTTTAAGTATAATCAGTTTCCGCAAATTTGTTTGTCTATGTCCACAATATTCTTTTACAGTTTTTTGGATATTTTGACAGTGATAGATCGAGTGTGCGTTCAACAACATTTATTTGTTTTCCCATTGCCGGGCAGTGATTATATCTTAAACCTATTTAGGTGCAGCTGTAGTATATATATATATATAGAGAGAGATAGAGAGATAGAGAGAGAGAGAGAGAGTGTGAAGGTAAAGGTAGGTGGAGGGGTAGGGCGAGAGAGAGAGAGGTGGGAGGGGAGGTACGGTAGTAATAACAATACTCCTACATTCAACCATTATCGTTCCGGAGCTTCACATACGGCTGTTATTTGTCTCGCTACTGCCAATAATTCACCTGTCAATTACAATTAAAGGGGGATGGGCGTATGTATTTGCTTATTTATTTATCTGTTTATTATGTTTTAAAGTTTCCTTGCTAGACCTCCATCAAGCTTTAACAACAAAAACCCTAGACCCCCTTTCAAGATAAATTTGTAAATTGTTCGGTAGAAAATGTCCCGGCCAAAGGCCAATTCCTTAAACAAATAAAGACTTGCTATACCTCGCCAGGAAAAAATCGACACCTAAATGGCACGAAAGATCATAATATTGAAATGAGGCGAAAGGTCTCTAAATCGCCAAACTAATGGAAGGAACGTCTTAAAATCTCAAAACTATTATGCTTCACATAAGGGAGAAGGGGGTCCCATAAAGCGACAACCTCCCCCACAAGGGAACAACGATATCGTGCTGATCGCTTTTATCGACATCCAATTAAACAGGCAGTATACGAGGGTACGGTCTGAAACTATAAATCGGTTAATGAATTACTGGTTTTACTTTCAAACTAATTTTTGTATTTTTATTCAGTGTAAATATTTGTTGTATATCTTGTTGTAGCGTGAATATAAAAAAGGCAAATACAAAATAAATACATCAAATCAGAGTACACTCGTGACCTAAAATATATTAAGAGGGACAGCAGACAGTGTTGTTGAGTGACGGTTTTGGATTGTATATGTAAAGGGATTCTAAAAGCCTTAAATCTGTATTATTATTTTTGTATTTGCTTTTTTTAAGTGATTCCCCTAGATTATATCAATGTAATATTTTCCCCGTTTTCTAGCGTTAATATATAATGTTGTCAGTATCAAACTAGAGCACCAACCAGTCTTTGTAATCAGTTGTGCACATATTCCACCTCGTTTCTATAATGGTGGTTTTTGTCAATTAGTTTGCCTTTTCTCCTTAAGCCGGTGTCACACGAGCCTATTGTCTGGTTATTTTTATGAGCAATTATTGTCTGGCAGCTTCAAAATTCAAGTTCCGTAAAAATGAAACAGCCTAACATAATTTACCTTCGATCAAATTCCCAATGCGAAAGAGCCTCAATATAGTGCGAGAACAAAACAAAATTGCTCATCGAAAATTGCCGGAAAAAGTGCTCGCGTGACATAAATGGCTTATAAATGGCTTAATAAATGGCTTAACCCTTTCAAGATCAAATACGCCTTTCTTTTCTGTGTTCGGACTATTATTGGCAATGTTATTCAGCTTAGGAAGGGTATATGGATGTCAGAGGGTTAATCGATATAGTATTTACCCTTGTAATTCCCACAGGCCCTTCATAAACTGTATAAAATCGTCTAATGATAGCCAGAAAAAAAACTTTCCAAATGCGTCACAATGTTCAAAGGGTTAAAGGTTCCCCCGCTTCATAGGGCCGGAGGATCAGCGGGATCAGGACCGGCCCGAATTACACCGATAATACTATAATGGAAAGGCCGAGATCAAAGCTAACGGTACGGGGGCTAGAGAGAGGCCTAGGGTAGACTGTACGGGATATTATGGCTGAGGTTTCGGGATCTTCTTCTCCCCCATGTTTAGCCCCATTAGTTTATCAGCTTTGAGATTGTTTGGCAGTTTCAAAAGCTTTCGTGCCATTAAGGTGGCTGTAAAAGGAATAGTGAATTGCTATGCTAACAAAAACAAATTCTCGATTAAGATCTCTCTCTCTCTCTCTCTCTCTCTCTCTCTCTCTCTCTCTCTCTCTCTCTCTCTCTCTCTCTCTCTCTCTCTCTCTCTCTCTCTCTCTCTCTCTCTCTCTCTCTCTCTCTTTTTAAGGGGGCCCACCTAATGTTTTGTTCTCTCTCCCTGGGTTGTATCCATTGGCCCCATTCAACCTACTGTTTTAAGACGTTTATCCCCATCCAGATGTTATTTACCGATCGCCAACATATCTTTTAAAATGTGTGTGATAATAAGCTAAATTTGTAAGTTTTTCGATAGAAAAATGTCTCTGGCGAAGCTGGATTTCTCCATACAATGCTGGCTCGCTTTCGCTCGCCAGGAAAACATCGATACCTGGGTGAGGATAGACGTCTTAAAACAGTAGGCTTAATGGGACCGAATGGTTACAAACCAGAGAAATAGAGAGAAGTAGAGAAAAATAGCAGGTCACCCCCTTAAGAATACCATTGTTATTTATGATAAACGAGACAGGTGATCATACAACACTGAGATAAATAGCTTAGGAGATACATGGTGGCCATACACATCAGCTACAGTACTTTGTATTGGACAGAAACTTCAGCTGGTGAAATAGACAGATACACTGGAATCATTTGTGTGCCGTCAGGTAGCAAGACAAGTGTGACAGACTCTAAGATTATATAATGTCTCTCTCTCTCTCTCTCTCTCTCTCTCTCTCTCTCTCTCTCTCTCTCTCTCTCTCTCTCTCTCTCTCTCTCTCTCTCTCTCTCTCTCTCTCTCTCCCTATCTCTCATGTCTCCTCTCTCTTTGTTTCTTTTTTTTTTTTCTCTCTCGCATCTCTTCTCTCGTCCTCTCTCTTCTCTCGAGCTCCTCTCTCTCCCATCTCTCTCCTCTCGTCTCTCTCTCTCTCTGTCCTCCTCTCTCGGGGGACAGGAGACATTCCCCTGATGGACGTGACATTCTTAAGGGTAGTGACCTGGTTTATTTTTTTCTCCTCTCTGACTCTCTCCTGGGGCTGTAATCCATTCGGCCACATTTAGCCTACTGTTTTTAAGAACGTTTTAATTATCTTCATCCAGGGTGTCGATTTATACCCTGGTGAGAGCCCGATGGCGAGCCAAACCATATTTTGTGGATAATGTGTTAATAAAATACTTGCTAACTATGTGTACAATTTTTCGATTGAAACAAATGTTCTCTGGCAAAGCCGGATCTCTCCATAAAATGTTTAGCCTCGCTATCAGTTCACCAGGAAAGAATTCGACACCTAGATGGGGATAAAATGTCTTAAAACAGTAGACTGAATGGGGCATGGATACTAACCAACGAAAGACAATAAATTAGGAGGTAACGTTCCCCTTAATGAGGGGGCCAGTGGTGTGCTGCCTACATTTTATCTAAGGTGAGCCATTTTAATTTACCCAAGTCTGTCTGTCCCCCCCTGTGCCTGTGAAGTCTGAAGTCTGCCGTCCAACAACACAGAAAATGGACATGGGCCTTCATATTCCTAATCTACCCATAGAAGGCTCATTCAGTTCTCCCATGCCAGGACGAACTTTATGTACAGTGGCTCTAATAAGGTCATGTCCCCGCTTGTCATTACGTTTGGCTCGCATCTGTGCTGTATTAATCGTCTGCAGATGATTGAATAGGGTGGGAAATTGTAGGAAAATATTGGTAGATCTCACGCTCAAAAGAAGAATCATTAGGTAAAATATTGCTGAGTACAAATTATTGATCAAAACATAATTGGTTTGCCGAGACATACACTTATGTAGGCCAACTGTACCTCGTGCTTTCTACCTCCGTGAGCGGATGTCCTTCTTGACAACAAAAATGACACTCTAAAACAACCTTGATTTGGCTTTCGATCACTCTTTCAACCTTTGGGGGACACTTGTTACCTTTGGGCACCTTTGCCTTTTGTCTCCTTCATTCACATAATAATAATAATTAATTAAATAATAATAATAATAATTAATATATCGTCTGGTTACTTATATAGGCGGCCGTATCTTCTCCTTCTCCTTCGAGGATTCACAAATCCATCCTAAGTTGGTATATAGGCATTCTGATTGATAGCCAGCATAAGCTTTCCAAATGCGTCATAATCTTCCAAATGGTTAACTTGCCTCAGTGCAGTAAAAGAGTGGCCCCAGATCGAAACTTTATTGTATATCTTAAGGGGGTGGTAAGTCGTTTTCTTCCCTGAACCCCCTTTTTTTCCCTCATGTTTAAGGCATATTAGGGTGGGTTGGTTGAGATTTGTAAGGACGGTGTTCGTTCCATTAGTGTTTGGAGGCATTTTGAGACCTTTCTGCCCCCATTTTTTTTTTTTTTTTTTTTTTTCGTCAGTATAAGGACATCATATATTGCCCATTTAGGGTGTACATTTTTTTTCCATGGCGAGAGGTCGTGAAATAGCGAGCCTGTAATTTTAGAGAGAACCGGCGTTTCGGCCGGGAAATTTTTCTAAAATAATCTCATTCTAGCCCCGTAAAAAATGTACAAATTTATCTTGAAAGGGGTCTCTAGGGGGTGTTTGTTTTGTTTTTTTTTTTGTAACCCTTGATGGTAGGTCTAGTGAAGAAACACAATATCATCTATATATATATATATATATATGATATATATATATATATTAATTAATACATACAACCAACAAAACAAGCCAATACCCCCCATTCAAAACCGTCCTTGCCACCGAAACTCTCACTCACTCCCTCATCTCCCCTCCGGCAGGTCATAGTGTTGTGTTGCCAACTTTAAGAGAGCCACTTTCCTCGTTCCCCGGCTAGTATATAGAGAGTATTTCCTTCAATCTGAGGTAATTAGTTTCACATCTAGCGACATGAATGTTAGCGAGTATCTGGTCCTGGAGATTTTAAGTAAAGCCGTTTTTAAAGTGCGATAATGTACAGCTTGTGGGCATTAATTTCTAACCTAATTCTAGAAAGAAAAAAAAACAAAATCTGGAAGGATTCTATAGCCATAAAGCTTTTTTTTCGGCATTTATTTTATTTTCTCTCTGAGCGGAATTTGAGTGTGTGTGGGTTGTGGGGGAGGCAAGGGTGGGTGCCTCCCCCCGGTCGGTCTGGTATTCCGTAGACCGTCACCTTTTTTCCTTTTTTTTTTTTTTTTGTTTTCCGGTGTCCTGGGTTGGTGCGAAGGTATAATAATAATAATTTTAGTTTATTTTTTTTTTCTTTTTTTTCTTTTTGTTTTTTCTTTCCCCTTTTTTTCCCGCTCAGCTGTGTAATTTGGGAACTATAAATAAAGAGCTCGCCTTGGTCTTTAATTGTGTAGAGAGAGAGAGAGAGAGAGAGAGAGAGAGAGAGAGAGAGTGAGTGAGATTGAGAGAGACATTTACAAACTTTTAAGTTGAATATTATCACAAAGCCCTAAGTATTACTAAGTACACATACTAAAATATTATGCTCCAGAATATTAAGGGAATATTATTTTATATTTATCTATCTATTGCATATATGTTTTCTTTTTGTTTTAGCTTTCTCCCTATACCTAATTCAAGGTGAAAGAAAGACCCCACTTCAAGAAGAATTTGTGGATTTTTTCGGTTCCTTCTAAATTGCAGGATCGCTATCGGCAGGAAAAATAGACATCCAAATGACACAAAAGGTCTTAAAATCTCCAAACTAATGGGGCGAATGTCTTAAAGTGTTAAAGCTAATAGGGCTAAACATGAGGGAGGAAGGGGGCAGAAAACCTTCCCATCATACTTTTATTTGATTTTGTGTGTGTGTGTGTGTGTATGTGAGTGTGTGTGTGTGTGTTAAGGCTAAACTAAAACGGTAACAGAGGATACGGTATGACGACCACTTAAAACTTTTCCAGCGAGTTAAGTGTGTGTGTCAGGCGGTATTACATTGTGTGTGTGTGAATTGACCACTGTGGGCTTTCCGGTTACGGGAAGTTGGGAGTCGTAAAAATCTAATTAGTTGTTTTTTTTTTCTACACCAAACCAAATTCATTCCTAAACTCAAAAGAAATCAACAAACTACATGTGGCACTCGAGGACTGAACCCAGAATTGCAATAATAATGTGGTTTTGGTGGATAGGAAATTATGTGTGATGTATTTAATGTAGTCATGCATGCATTCCATTGGTATTTTAGATAATAATTCTGTATGTATCAATGTTCACAGCTCCAACTTCATCATAGGCCTGAAGCCTGCATGTTGGTCAATTAATGTTCGTACGTGTACACATTTATATGTATCTGTGGGACGATGTGGCGTGTGTAAAGTATACATGGGGGGGTTGCGCTGATTACGTGTCAATGTGAGTATAGAAACTATATCGTACAGTACATTTGGTTTCCAGGTGATGTAAATTGAATCCTTTAGCAACTGATATATTAGACTTAACCCCTTCTTTAGCGGCGATCCTTTTACTTTATTCAGGCTACTATTAGGGACGTGTGTATTAGTTTTAAAAGGGGCTACAGCAAGTAAAGGCTTATAACTATCTTACTTACCCTTTTTACTACCCAGATCCTCTTAAACGCCATAAAGATCCGCTAAGTATGCATAGAATAAAATGAAAAAAACCTGTCACCGGGTACAGAAGTGTGTGGTATGGTGTAAATATGCGACACTATATCCCTACATCATGTGAAATAGCAATGTTTTCATAATATAATATACTTCAATAGCGAAATCTATATAAAGAGTATCCAAGAAATGGGACATGACATTTACGTCAACTGAAAGTAAAACAGAACTGATAGTGATTGTTGTGAGATATTTGTAGAGAGGAGAGAGAGGAGAGAGGATGTTAGGGGGGGACACGCTTTTTTTATCTTCTTTTCTCTCTTGCTCTGGGTTGTATCCATTCGGCCCCACTTCAGCTATGCTTTAGACCGTTCAATATCTTACCATCCAGGTGGTCGATTTCTTCCTGGCGAGGTGAGTTAGTGCTAGTGAGCCAGCATTGCTAGGAGAAATCCGGCTTCGCGGAGGACGGAGAAAGAAGGACGGGGGAGAAAGGAAAGAAAGAAGAAAGAGGAGAGAAGGCGCCGCGAGAGAAAGAAGAGAGAAAAGAAGGAGAAATTTTTCTCTCGAAAATTTTACAAATTTAGCTTGCTGTCAATACAAAAATTATTACGTAATATACTAGTTCGCTACCCGCTCGCCAGGAAAGATATTGAAACCGGGATGGGGTTGGGTAATTGTTTTTGGTAGGGGTTGTAGGTTGTTGTTGTATAGTTATGTATAGTTAGTGTCTATGTAGTGTTGTATGTATGTAGATATGTGGTGTGGTTATAGGGTGTTATAATTTTAGTTTAGGGTATTTTTTTACGAGTTTAGTTTGTTTATTAGTGTGTTAGTGGTGTGGTTTTTGTTGTATTATGTTGTATTTGTTTGTTAACCTAGTATTTGGTTGTCGTTGTGTTGTTGTTGGGGTAAAGGTGGTGGGTGTTTTGGGTATAGGGTTGTTAAGTTTAGTTGTGTAGGTGTTTGTTTGTGGTATGTATGGTTTAAAAAGTGTTTTGTTTGCTGTTAGGGTATTGGGGTGTACTGTTAGTATAGTTATTTTTAAAAGGGGGTTTATTGTTGTAAACGTCCTTCTTTTATCTTGAAAACCCAGTTAGGCTGAATGGGGTCCCGAATGGAATATAAGCCCCAAAAGGAGGAGCGAGGGGACAATAATTAAAAAGCGAGGTGGGTCACCTTAAAGCGATGTTCAAAAACTACCCTAGTATGTAATACAAATCTTCATTGGCGGCCTCGTTTGGGATTCAATACACAATTCAACTTTGGCGTTTGTTATCTGTTACGGTTCACATCTATGCAATCTTGTCAACCACACTTTGAAGATAAGATGACGCATTTATGTTCTGTTTTCTGGCTATTATTAGACGATTTACTTCCTATTAGGAAGGGTATATGAAAGTCAGGAAAGTTAATTTTAGATCATGGTTAACCCGCAGGAAGAATGCCCGCAGATCCTTCCCAAGTAGTAGGACATCAGCTAATGGTAGCTTATAGCCTGAATAAACGTTCAAAATGTGTCATAATCTTCAAGGGTTTACAGACTTGGAAAACATCTCATTCAACCGGCAAATAAACAGAACATTTGGTATTAATTTGCCTAGGTTGCGGAGGGTGGGAGGGTTGCTTTATATGCTAGATAATAAACTGCATAGACCATTCAACAGTACATTATATTGTCTTGAAGGGGGTCGCCGGCTTTTTTTTTTATCTTTCTCTCCTTTTTCTATGTTCCCTGGCTTGTATCCATTTGGCCTCATTCAGCCAACTGTTTTAAGACGTTTATCCCCATCCAGGTGTCGATTTCATCGCGAGCCAGCATTGTATGGAGAAATCCGGCTTCACCGGAGAAATTTGTCTATCGAAAAATGTACAAGTTTATCTTGCTGTCAAAACAAAAATAAATATATGCTGGCTCGCTACCGCTCGCCAGGAAAATATTGACACCTGGATGGGGTTAAACATCTTAAAACAGTAGGCTGAATGGGGCCGAATGGATACAAACCAAAAAGAGAGGGAGAGAAAGAGAAAACAAGCGAGGTGGCCTCCCTTAATAGAGCAGCCCAGCAGTTGAGTCGATAAACACAACAATACCTGGATCCATCATCCTGGTGTTATCAGAGGAGATAAATGATGGGACCTGCTTGGCCCAAATTGCAATAGTGTGGGAGGGGGAAAAATTTAATCAAGAAGGTTTGGTCGTTCACCAAAAGAAGGATCGATCGATGCTAATATTCCGCATTGTGGCTGTGAAGGGGGCAATCCATCAGGGGCCAATCCATCAGGGGCCAGATTCACCGAGATAGCTAAGGTCCCTTGAATAATTGACATTTTTGGAGGAAGTACAGTGGCGCTTATAAATCATGCCTCAGCTGTCTTTATGTTTGGCTCGCTATGTGCTGTATTAATGTCTGCCAGATATTGAATAGGGTGAGTAAATGTATTAACCTGTTTGTTATCTCACTCGAAACGAATAAATCGAGTTTTATCTATTGATACAAAGTATTGATCAAAAATATATTTGGTGCCGAGACATCAATTATTAGGCCCCGACGGTACAAAAATAAATATTAAGGAGCAATAGGCTGCACACAGTATGTAGATTTGTGATGGAGGGAAGTTAATGTGGGCCTGTAAATCTTACTGAAGATACTCTTTCAAAGCATGGGGACGACCCACCAAATAAGATAATAGCTTGTATTCCACAAACGCTACTAAATGTTTGGAGCTTCAACATTCTTATTGCCAAAAAACCATGCAGTTGAGTCAATTATGGGCATATTATAATTCGTAAAGAGTATCCAGAATGCAACTGACTACAAAATTGGCTTTGTGTTTTGCAATATTGTGGATCCTGTGCAGCTGCTTATGGACTCGTTCACAGGAATATGTTGCAAATATTTTCAATTTTTAGGATTTCCAGCAGGGCGGCCAGTTCAGTTACCCTCCAGATTATGTGACCTTGTTTTATGTACAGTACGTACACATGGCCACATTCATTTCCATGTACCCGGTGATTTTATGAATGGAAGGAAACTTAGTATGATTAACTTACCCTAATAATTTGCTATAAAACAATTAATTGGTCACACACACACACACACTCACACACACACACACACACACACACACACACACGACCATTTTGCTAGATAGGTTTGTAAATTTTCGGTAGAAAAATTTATCGGCCGAAGGCCGGATCCTCTTAATTTATATGCTCGTTATCGCCCACCAGGAAACAATCGGCTTATAAATGGAACGAATGCTCTTATAATTGCCAAATTAATGGGGCGAATGTCTAAAATCTTACAACTAATGGGGCTGAACATGAGGGAGAAAGGTATACAGAAACAATAAAAACCTCCCCTTAAAACTATTTCAATGACTCCTCTAACTTACATATGTTCTTTCCAAGCTTAATACAACCGCCTGGAGGTAGCTTGGTTACCATGTAATATAGTGAAAGGATTGAACATTTTGTTTATGATAGATGGAGGTCTACGAAGGAAATAAAAACAAGAATGAATAAATATAAAATAATACATCGAAATATAAATAAATATACTGTATATATATATATATATATATATATATATATATATATATATATATATATATTTGGGGGGGGGGGGGGGGGGCCCCCCACCCCCAAGCCCTTCAAATTAAAACCATAGCGCCCCCCAAACCCTTCAACCTAAGTTGTACGTTATTTTCCAGCAGAAGACAAGTTATCTTATATTGCGGGCTCGCCATCACTTGCCCGGAAGACAAATAAATCGACTATTGATTAGGG
>CM064567.1:18538826-18563826 GCA_032716605.1 Paralithodes platypus
CCTACTGTTTTAAGACGTTTATCTTCATCCAGGTGTCGATTTATACCTGGTGAGCGATGGCGAGCCACCATATTTTGGATAATGTGTTAAAAAACTGGCTAAATGTGTACAATTTTCGATTGAAAAATGTCTCTGGCAAAGCCGGATCTCTCCATAAAATGTTAGCTCGCTATCATTCACCAGGAAAGAATCGACACCTAGATGGGGATAAATGTCTTAAAACAGTAGACTGAATGGGGCCAAATGGATACAACCAAGAAAGCAATAAATTAGGTCACTCCCCTTAATGAGGGGGCCAGTGGTGTGCTGCTACATTTATCTAAGGGGAGCATTTTACCCAAGTCTGCCTCCAACAACACAGAAAATGGACATGGGCCTTCATATTCTACCCATAGAAGGCTCATCAGTCTCCATGCCAGACAGACTTATGTACAGTGGCTCTAATAAGTCATGACCCCGCTGTCATTACGTTTGGTTCGCTCTGTACTGTATTAATGTCTGTCAGATGTTGAATAGGGTGGGTAAGTGTAGGAACATATTGGTAGATCTCACTCAAAAAGAAGAAATCATAGGTAAATATTGCTGGTACCAATTATTGATCAAAACATAATTGGTGCCGAGACATCACTTATTAGGCCAACTGTACCTGCTTCTACCTCCGTGAGCGGATGTCCTTCTTGCACAAAAATGACCTCTAAACAACCTTGATTTGGCTTTCGATCACTCTTTCAACCTTTGGGGGACACTTGTTACGGGCACCTTTGCCTTTTGTCTCCTTCATTCACATGATAATAATAATAATAATAATAATAATAATAATAATAATCGTCTGGTTACTTATATAGCGGCCGTATCTTCTCCTTCGAGGATTCACAAATCCATCCTAAGTTGTATATAGGCATCTGATGATAGCCAGCATAAGCTTTCCAAATGCGTCATAATCTTCAAAGGGTTAACTTGCCTCAGTGTGAGTAAAGTGCCCAGTCGAAACTTATTATAACCTAAGGGGGTGGTAGTCGTTTTCTGAACCCCTTTTTCCCTCATGTTTAGCATATTAGTTTTGAGATTTGTAGACGTTCGTTCCATTAGTTTGGCGATTTTGAGACCTTTCGCCCCATTTTTTCGTCAGTATTAAGACATCATGCCATTTAGGTGTACATTTTTCCATGGCGAGCGATAGCGAGCCTGTAATTTTAGAGAGAACCGGCTTTCGGCCGGGAAATTTTTCTACCGAAAAATGTACAAATTTATCTTGAAAGGGGTCTAGGGGATGTTTTTTTTTTAAACCTTGATGGAGGTCTAGTGAAGAAACCCAATATATCTATATATATATATATATATATATATATATATATATATATTAATTAATACATACACCAACAAAACAAGCACTACCCCCTTAAACCGTCCTTGCCACCGAAACTCCCTCTCCAGGTCAGTGTTGCCAATTTAGCCACTTTCCCGCTAGATATAGAGGTATTTCCTTCAATCTGAGGTAATTGTTCACATCTAGCGACATGAATGTTAGCGATATTCTGGAGATTTAAGCCGTTTTAGTGCGATAATGTACAGCTTGTGGCATTATTCTAGCGATTTTCGGTATTTATTTCTCTCCAGCGGATTTGATTTGGGAGGCAGGGGGTGCCTCCCCCGTCGTCTGGTATTCCGTAGACCGTCACTTTTCCGGTGTCCTGGTTTGGTGGAAGGTATAATAATATAATTTTAGTTTATTTTTCCCGCTCAGCTGTGTAATTTGGGAACTATAAATAAAGAGCTCGCCTTGGTCTTTATTGTGTAGAGAGAGAGAGAGAGAGAGTGAGTGAGATTGAGAGAGACATTTACAAACTTTTAAGTTGAATATTATCACAAAGCCCTAAGTATTACTAAGTACACATACTAAAATATTATGCCCCAGAATATTAAGGGAATATTATTTTATATTTATCTATCTATTGCATATATGTTTTCTTTCTTTTTTAGCTTTCTCCCTATACCTAATTCAAGGTGAAAGAAAGACCCCACTTCTAGAAGAATTTGTGGATTTTTTCGGTTCCTTCTAAATTGCAGGATCGCTATCGCTCGGCAGGAAAAATAGACATCCAAATGACACAAAAGGTCTTAAAATCTCCAAACTAATGGGGCGAATGTCTTGAAAGGGGCAGAAAACCTCCCCATCATACTTTTATTTGATTTTGTGTGTGTGTGTGTGTGTGTGAGTGTGAGTGTGTGTGTGTGTGTGTGTGTGTGTGTGTGTGTGTGTGTGTGTGTGTGAAAAGGCTAAACTAAAACGGTAACAGAGGATACGGTATGACGACCACTTAAAACTTTTTCCAGCGAGTTAAGTGTGTGTGTCCTGGAGGTATTCATGTGTGTGGTGTGAAATTGACCACTTGTGGGCTTCAGGTTAAAAGGAAGTTGGAGTCGTAAACATCTATATTATTTTTGTTTTACACCAACCAACTTCACATCTAAACTCAATTAATGAAATCAACAAATACATGTGGCACTCCGAGCACTCGAACCAGAAATGCAATAATAATGTAGGTTTCTGGTGGATAGGAATTATGTTGAATTTTATTTAATGTATTCATAGATGCATTCCATTCGTATTTCAGCTAATAATTCTATGTATCAATGTTCACAGCTCCAACTTCCTCATAGCCTGAAACCTGCATGTGGTCAATTAATGTTCGTACGGTACACATTTATATGAATCTGTGTGACGATGGGGGTGTAACGTATACATGGGGTGTGCGCTGATTACGTTCATATGTGCTTATATAGTATATATACAGTACATTTTTTTCCAGGTGATGGTAAATTGAATCCCTTAGCAACTGATATCTTAATACTTAACCCCTTCTTTAGCGGCGTCATCCTTTTTTACTTTATTCAGGCTACTATTAGACGATTGTATTAAGTTTTAAAAGGGGCCTCCAGCAATTAACAGGCTTCTAACTATCTTACTTAACCCTTTTTACTACCACAGATCCTTCTTAAACTGCATTAAATATTCTAAGTATAGCTAGAATAAAATGAAAAACACGTCACCGGTACGTACCAGAAGGGGTTAATGGTAAAATATGAAACTACTATATCCCTACATCATGTAAATAGCAAGTTTTCATAATTAATAATATACTTCAATACGAAATCCTATTAACCGAGTAATCAAGATGAGGACATGACAATTTACCGTCAACTGAAAGTAAACAGACTATAGTGATTTTTGTGGATATTTGTAGAGAGAGAGAGAGAGAGAGAGAGAGATGTTATTGTTAAGGGGGTTGACCTGCTTTTTTTATCTTCTTTTCTCTCTTTCTCTGGGTTGTATCCATTCGGCCCCATTCAGCCTACTGCTTTAAGACGTTTATCCCCATCCAGGTGTCGATTTCTTCCTGACGAGTGATAGTGAGCCAGCATTGTATGGAGAAATCCGGCTTCGCCGGAGACATTTTTCTATCGAAAATTTTACAAATTTAGCTTGCTGTTAATACAAAAATATTTACTGTATATACTAGTTCGCTACCGCTCGCCAGGAAAATATTGACACCTGGATGGGGTAAACGTCTTAAAACAGTAGGCTGAATGGGGCCGAATGGATATAAGCCAAAGAGAGAGGGAAAGATAAAAAAAAGCGAGGTTGGTCCCCTTAAAGCGATGTTCAAAACTACCTAGTATGTACTAAAATATTTCATTGCCTCGTTTGGATTCAATACACAATCAAATTGGCGTGTATCTGTTACGGTTCACATCTATGCAATCTGTTAACCCTTTGAAGATACGATGACGCATTTATGTTCTGTTTTCTCGCTATTATTAGACGATTTTATTCCTATTAGGAAGGGTATATGAAAGTCAGAAAGTTAATTTAGATCATGTTAACCCGCAGAATTCCCGCAGATCCTTCCAAAATAGTAGGACATCAGCTAATGGTAGCCTGAATAAACGTTCAAAATGCGTTATAATCTTCAAGGGTTTAGAAACTTGGAAAACATCTCATTCAACCGGCAAATAAACAGAACATTTGGTATTGACTAGGATGCGGAGGGTGGAGGGTTGATTTATATGCTAGAAATAAACTGCCTCACCATTCACCAGTACATTATATTGTCCTTAAGGGGGGGTCGCCGGGTTTTTTTTTTTTATCTTTCTCTCCTTTTTCTCTCTTTCCCTGGCTTGTATCCATTTGGCCTCATTCAGCCAACTGTTTTAAGACGTTTATCCCCATCCAGGTGTCGATTTAATCGCGAGCCAGATTTGTATGGAGAAATCCGGCTTCACCGGAGAAATTTGTCTATCGAAAAATGTACAAGTTTATCTTGCTGTCAAAACAAAAATAAATATATGCTGGCTCGCTACCGCTCGCCAGGAAAATATTGACACCTGGATGGGGTTAAACATCTTAAAACAGTAGGCTGAATGGGGCCGAATGGATACAAACCAAAAAGAGAGGGAGAGAAAGAGAAAACAAGCGAGGTGGCCTCCCTTAATAGAGCAGCCCAGCAGTTGAGTCGATAAACACAACAATACCTGGATCCATCATCCCGGTGTTATCAGAGGAGATAAATGATGGGACCTGCTTGGCCCAAATTGCAATAGTGGGAGGGGAAAATTTAATCCAGAGGTTGGTCGTTCACTCAAAGTAGGATCGATGGCTGCATATTCCGCATTGTGGCTGTGAAGGGGGCAATCCATCAGGGGCCAGATTTACCGAGATAGCTAAGGTCCCTTGAATAATTGCAATTTTTGAATGAAGTACAGTGGCGCTAATAAGTCATGACTCAGCTGTCTTTATGTTTGGCTCGCTATGTGCTGCATCAATGTCTGCCAGATATTGAATAGGGTGAGTAAATGTATTAACCTGTTTGCATATCTCACTCGAAACGAATAAATCGAGTTTTATATATTGATACAAACTATTGATAAAAATATACTTGGTGCCGAGACATCACTTATTAGACCGACTGTACAAAGATAAATATTAAGCAGCAATAGGCTGCACACAATGTTTAGATTTGTGATGGATGGAAGTAATGTTGGCCTTAATTCTTACTGAAGATACTCTTTCAAAGCCTGGGGACACCCACCAAATAAGATAATAGCTTGTATTCCACTAAAGTTATAAATGTTTGGAGCTTCAACATTCTTATTGCCAAAACCATGCAGTTGGTCAATTATGGGCATATTATAATTCGTAAAGAGTATCCAGAATGCAACTGACTATAAAATTGGCTTTGTGTTTTGCAATATTGTGGATCCTGTGCAGCTGCTCTGGCCTCGTTCACGGTAATATGTTGCAATATTTTCAATTTTTAGATTCCAGCAGGGCGGCCATTTCAGTTACCCTCCAGATTATGTGACCTTGTTTTATGTACAGTACGTACACATGGCCACATTCATTTCCATGTACCCGGTGATTTTATGAATGGAAGGAAACTTAGTATGATTAACTTACCCTAATAATTTGCTATAAAACAGTTAATTGGTCACACACACACACACACACACACACACACACACACACACACACACACACACACACACACACACACACACACACACACACACACACTCACACACACACACACACACACACACGACCATTTTGCTAGATAGGTTTGTACATTTTCGGTAGAAAAATTTATCGGCCGAAGGCCGGATCCTCTTAATGTATATTATGCTCGTTATCGCCCACCAGGAAACAATCGGCTTATAAATGAAACGAATGCTCTTATAATTGCCAAATTAATGGGGCGAATGTCTAAAATCTTACAACTAATGGGGCTGAACATGAGGGAGAAAGGTATACAGAAACAATAAAAACTCCCTTAAAACTATTTCAATGACTCCTAACTTACATATGTTCTTTCGAAGCTGAATACAACCACCTGGAGGTAGCTTGGTTACTATGCAATATAGTGAAAGGATTGAACATTTTGTTTATGCTAGATGGAGGCCTACGAAGGAAATAAAAACAAGAATGAATAAATAAAAAATAATACATCGAAATATAAATAAATATACTATACATATATATATACAGTATATATATATATATATATATATATATATATATATATATATATATATATACAATAATAGATAAACCCTACCCCCTTCAAACAATCTATTTTATTAATTTTACTCTAACAACAAACACCTCAACGAAATTAATGAAATCATGTGATCCACCGGGATTCGAACCTGGGTTACCACACACAGATTTTAAACACTCTAACCATTACACCATCAAGACCAGAGTGTATAAACATCCTTGGGAGGTGCGGGGATCGATCTGGCGACCTTTTTGGAGTCCAGCCTAATAGTCCCCCATTGGCCATAATATATACCGGATATTATGGGTCTCTCTATTCAATGTATCTACTCAGACGTTTTGGAGGGTTTATTGTGATATTTTGCTTGATTATTATGGAAGGCTTTGATTGTGTTGGTAATTTTCAAGCAATGTATTTTCTAGTTAGTAACCTGACGAAGCTATCTGCGAAACGTTATCAATAAAGAGTTCTTCTTCATATAGTGCTTATAATTACTGATTTGTTAGTGTGCCCCCTAGAAGACAGAAATGTCTGTCAGACCCTCTTCAAACTAACCCCCCCCCCCCCAAGTCCTTTACAGTAAAACCATAGCGCCCCCCAAACCCTTCAACCTAAGTTGTAAGTTATATTCCAGCAGAAGACAATTTATCTTAAATTGCGGGATCGCCATCACTTGCCCGGAAGACAAATAAATCGACTATTGATTAGGGTGAAGCGGCTTAAGATCTCCAAACAGATGAAGTGAGTCAAGGAGGGTAAAAAATGCCCTCCCTCGCATCACATGAGAGAGAGAGAGAGAGAGTGAGAGTGAGAGAGAGAGAGAGAGAGCATGAAAATGTGAGGTAAGTAGGTGTTGCAGCCTTTTATTGAACATCAAGTCCGTGTCACTTGAGAGAGAGGGTGTGTCTGTGTGTGTGTGTGTGTGTGTGTGTGTGTGTGTGTGTGTGTGTGTGTGTGTGTGTGTGTGTGTGTGTGTGTGTGTGTGTGTGTGTGTGTGTGTGTGTGTGTGTGTGTGTGTGTGTGTGTGTGTGTGTGTGTGTGTGTGTGTGTGTGTGTGTGTGTGTGTGTGTGTGTGTGTGTGTGTGTGTGTGTGTCTTTTAAGTGGGTGGCTTTTAGCTAACGTAAATGTTTCACTCGCCAGAGAGAGAGAGAGAGAGAGTGATAAATAGGTAGATGCATAGAGTGATAGATAGATAGAGAGAGATATTAACTACATTACCTGACCTGCTAGCGTGTGTGAGTTTAGTGGTGTCATGCTTGAGTGTTCTTGACGTGTGGATATGTCGTGTTTAGAATAGTCAACGATTGCAGGCGGTTAGGTTGCGGTGGACTAGTTTGATCTACCAGTAATAATATACGATCTGTCAGTTTAATTCCTATGTATTTATACAAACAAATCTATTTGCTGGCTATTATTAGACGATTTTATTCATATTAGGAAAGTATATAATTATGTAAGTCAGAAGGTTCATTTTACACGTGTGTGTCCATTTAACTCCCACATATTTGTCGTAAGCTGTATAAAATCGTCTAATTATAAGGAGACTCTACTGGTAAAACGTGTCATTATCCTCAAAGGGTTAGTTTAATTATGCTCGTATTTGTTAAGGTGTGTTCTTAAAGCATGATTGATAGCAAATTCTTTGGTTTACTAAATTAATTTAATAACATCCATTGCATATTTGGGAAATGTTGTTGCTTTAACAACTGTACGGAAGTGTCGAATTCCTCAAAGTAGTATATCCTTATCACTTACATGCCACGAGCAATACAAAAGATTATAACAATATATGAAAAATGGAAATCTACAAAAGGCCTACTGGCCCACACGAGGCAGATCCCTTTTGCCGTGAAAAGCAATTGTGTGACACAAGCTCATTCAGTAACGGTGACATCCTTTTCATGATCTTCTGGTAACTAGTATACGGTTTTATTCAGCTTAGGAAGGGTGTCTACCCGTTAAAAGATTAGAGACCATCTCAATGAATCCTTTTAACTTCCATATATCCTTCCTAAGCTTCATAAAATCGTCTAAATGCAGCTGAAATGTAAACCAAAATACGTCGCCTGTACTGTAAGGGTTACGTGTTCGCCTTCTCTGTAGCTGTTGTTTATCACTGTGTTGCCTTTTCCTATTTGTCTTATATCCTCTCTCCCTTCCTCCCTCCTTCTATTTGTCATAATCCTCTCTCCCTTCCCCTCTCTCCCCCTATTTTTCCAATATCCTCTCTCCCTTCTCCTCTTTCCCTCGTATTTGTCTTGTATCCTCTCTCCCTTCCCCCCTCACCCTCTCTCGCTCCCTCTATTTGTCTTATATCTTCTCCCCCTTCCCCCTCTCCCTCACTTTCTCCCCCAATTTTTCTCATGTTCCCCCTTCCCCTCCTCACCCCTATTTGTTCTCATATCCCCTCTCCCTTCCCCCTTGTCTCCCCCTATTGTTCTTATATCCTCTCCCCCTTACCCCATTTCCTCCTCCCTCTCTCCCCCTATTTTAGATGGCCTTTATTCTCAATTTCACTCAATAAATGCTGGTGTTCCCCAGGGATCAGTTTTGGCCCCAACTCTGTTCCTCATTCATATCAATGATCTCATATCTACCACTCATAATCCAATACATTCCTACGCAGATGACTCAACACTCCACAGTTCCTTCACATTTACCAATTATTTCACCCAACCCGATCTTATAAATTCAAAAATAAACACTGCAATTTCTCTGAACCGGGACCTATCTAGGATTAATGAATGGGGACAAGAGAATCTAGTTTCCTTTAATGCACAGAAAACCAAGTACATTCAATTTTCTAACCAACAGAATCTCACTGACTCCCATATATTTTTTAATGATGTAAATATTCCCACTTCCCCTAGTATTGACATTCTCGGTGTAACATTAACTACTAACTTGAGCTGGACACATTATGTTAGAAGCATTGCTAAGAATGCCTCTAAAAAACTGGGACTCCTGTACAGAGTTCGAGAAGTCTTCACTGACGAGCAGTTGGCCGTAATATATAAAAGTCATGTGCGCTCTCAGATGGATTACTGTTCACCTCTGTGGGGTGGAAGTGGAGTGGTTGCATTGAGGCAGTTGGACAAAATTCAAAATAAAGCTATTAGATTAATCAATAACCCTGCAATCACACAGGACCTTCCTACATTAGCCATACGAAGAAACGTTGCATCCCTTGCATTATTCTACAGATATTTTCACAGCAATTGTTCCGAGGAATTGCTTCAATTGTGCCGCCTCTCCACATCTTTCCCCGTAGAACTAGGGCAGCTGAGAGCGCCCATGAATTTACACTTTCTCCTCCACAATGCAGAACTTCTGCTTATCAGAATTCATTTATCCCCAGAGCTACTACTCTTTGGAATTCACTTCCCTCGAATTGCTTTCCACAAACTTACAATCAACAAATGTTTAAATCCAGTTGTTACAAACATTTTATGAATGGAGGATGCCTTTAGGCACATGGACCTTTTTGTTTTATCTGTGTTTTTCCTTCCTCCGTTCATTGTCTCTTAAAAAAAAAAAAAAAAAAAAAAAAAAAAAAAAAAAAAAAATTCATATCCCCTCTCCCTTACCTTCGAGCTTGACCCCTGTCCTCTCCTTCACCTTTTCACATCCCTGCCTCTTCCTCTCACTCACTTCCCTCTTACGTTTCATCTTTTTTAGGAGTCTTAATTCTGCCAACTGTTAGTGTTGCTTCCTGGCAAGACTATCTTTCTGGCTTGTTATAATATTTTTTGTTTTATATATTGTAATTATTCTGTCCGTGCATCTTTTCTCGGCTCCTTTAGGTCCTTGCCTTCTGTCCTTGTTGTTACCATTAGTCTATTTCCCTTTAATGTGGGAAAGGGATGGGGGGGGGGGGGGGCCCCTTCTCCCTTGTATTTAGTCCCATTAGTTTCGATATTATTTTAAAGATATTTGTCTCAGTAGTTTGGCGATAATAATACATGTATCTCCATTTTGTTTCAATATTAAGACCTTTCGTGCCATTAGGTGCCAATTTTACGGCGACCGATAGTGAGTCTGTAAAAAAGGAGGAACTGGCCATCAGTCGGGCCATTTTTCTTCCTAAATATCAACACATTTATCTCGAAGAGGGGTGTTGTGGGTGCTTTCATAAGCTTGATAGAGAGGTCTATGTAGCAAACTACCCCCCCCCCCCCACCCCACCCTCACACACACCTCATAAAATATAAACAGGTTCAGTGGACAAGGAATGACGGGAACATAATACGAAACAAATAAGGCAAGAATAAGCGAACACAGAGACAAATAGGAGAGATGCCAAAAGAAAACACAGGAAAGGAGATCCGAGACAAATGATAAACGAATAAGTGAGCCTAAGACAAGGACAAGCGAGCAAGAAGACAAAGAATAAACGAACAAGGATACAAATAGGAGAGCACAAAAAAAGGAGATCCAAGACTAATGCTGAACGAATAAGGGAGCATAAGGCAAAAATAAATGAACAAGGCTACAAAAAATAAACGAACAAGGCAACAAATAGAAGAGCTAACAAGAAAGAAGATGCAAGACAAATGATAAAGCGAGCAAAGAGAACAGTAGGAGAAATGACGGGAAGATATACGAAAGAGTAAGGCAAGAAAAAGCGAACAAGGTGACAAACAGGAGAGATCACACAAGAAAGGGAGATCCGAGACAAATTATGAACAGATAAGCGAGCGTAAGACAAGCATAATCGAACAAGGAGAACAGTACGAGAGGTAACGCAAGAAAGGAGATCCGAGACATGATAAACGAATGTGCGAACAAGGAAACACACAAGAAAGCTAACAAATGAGAGGGGATCAGAGACAAATGATAAAGCGAACAAGAAGCCAAATAAAAAAGATAAAAAGAGAAAGGAAATCCAAGACATATGATAAATGAATGCGCAAACAAGGAGACAAATAATAGAACACACACAAGAAAGAAGATACGAAACATATGAAAACGAATATGCGAACATAAGGCAAGAATAAACGACCATACATAGAATACTACGAACAAGAAGACAAACAGAAGAGATAGCAAAACAAAAACACAAGAAAGGAGATCCAAGACCAATGTTAAACTGATAAGCGAGCTTTGGTAGGAAATACAGGCTTGATGACACACACACTGCACCGTTTCATATTCCTTTGTCTGGGTCGCACTTGTCACCAGGGAGCGCCGATATAATGGCAGGGGTGAAGCCGGACATGTGACCACTGGACACCAAGGAGGATATGGGAAGGAGGAGGAGGAGAGAGGAGGAATGGTAGGTGGTGGTGGTGGTGGTGGTGGATTATGAGGAGCAAGAAGATATGGAGTATGGTTAGACAGAGAGATATTTGAGGAGGAGGAGGAGGATTATGAGGAGCAAAAGGAGAACAAAGAGGAGTCGGGAGAGAGATAAGAGGAGGAACAGGACAAGGAGGAATAGGGAGATAGATAAGAGGAGCAAGTGTTTTTAGACAGAGAGGTGTAGAAGGAGAACTAATGAGAAACAAGGGGATAATATGAAGTTTTGTTAGAGAGAGAGAGAGAGAGAGAGAGAAGGGGGTGAGGGATGAAGTGGAGTAGGGAGAGGGATAAGAGGAGGAGAATTATGAGGAGAAAGAGGATATGACGTGTTGTTTGACAGAGACGGGGACGAAGACGGGCAGACGGAGAACTAGGCATAGGTAGGAAGAAGTTATTTTATTTTTATTTTTTTTTGTCTATGTATACGAAGGAGACAAAAAGCAAAGCTCCCCCCCACCCCCGCCCTCCCACACAAAAAAATAAAGAGTGATAGAGAGCCAAATTCAAGGTACGATTGAGTCAAACTTTCTGGACACACGAAGCTTGAAGCAGTGTGAGGGAAAGGGGAAGAGGAGGAAGTGAAGTGTGAAGGGGAGGAGGAAATAGTGTGAGGAGGAGTAGGAGCAGGGGTATAGGAGGAGGAGCAGGAGGAGGAAGTGGAGTGTGTGGAGGAGGAGGAAGAGGATTTGTTGGAAGGTAAGGGCTCCACTTCTCGACTGACTCATGCGTATGAATGAGGTGTAAGCGAGGGTGATGCTGGAGGCGAGCTGTGGGATTGACACGGACGTAGCTAAGCCCTTACAATGCCTATATGTGAAAATATAAAATGACATTGAAAGTCATGACAACTGAGGGATTGGGTGGAAGATAATGCACTTTGACAAATAATGTTGGTAAGCTTATTTATATGTCACACACAAACACACACACACACACACACACAAACAGAAGTGTATACTGTCAGTGGAGGTTGGAAAGTATTATATACTACGACAGGTAAACACAGGCAATAGTGGCAATGATAAACATATTGATTTTTGTTGATTTGTTTGTTTTTATATTTAGTATTATTTTGTTTACTTTCCTAGACCTCCATCAAGCTAAGGAAAAAAAACTCCCTTTGGAATATATTTGTGTATTTTTCAGTAGAATGAAAGGTTTTATAATCACCAAACAAATGGGGCAAATATCTTAAAATATCAAAGCTAGTAGGGCTAATTATTAGGGAGAAGGCGGGGGGAAGAAATCCCCACCCCCCGCCCCCTAATGCAGCCTGTCTCTAAGTTGATCACATAGTAGTGTACCAGTTACATATGCAGGCCATAATCTAATGAGGGAGTTTGGAAGTCATAATGGATTAACGCAAGGAACGAAACTAATGGTGACCGGACAACTCCACCAATAGACCATGTTAACCAATTTATCTATCTGTCCCTCATCCTATGACTTGAACTGCTTTAAGCTCTGTGTATCCAGAAATTTTGACTCTAAAACATAACTTGAATTTGGCTCTCTATGACTTTCATTTTTAGGGGGAACACTCGTTCCATGCAGCTTTGCCTCCGTCATACACATACAAAAAAAAACAGTTGCCTCAACTAGGGCCAAGTCAACTGATAACGTTGAGTTGTTAGGTTGGGACTTTAAATTGACTCCGGTGTCTTTGGCCCTGGTAGATTTTATACCGGTTAAGATCTACTGGCTGAAATGGTCTGGTGGTGGAGATATCCGGGAGCTGAACCTGATGACCATGGGTGTATGTAAGCAAGACAGGGAGCTAAGCCAGGGGGGATTATGGGTGAAGATAATGGGAAGGTAAAGGGTTAAGGGGGGGGAGGGGATTATGGATGAAGACAAGGGGGATGTAAATGGTTATTGTGGGGGGTTAAGGGGGGAGGGGAGAGGATTATGGGTGAAGGCAAGGGGTATTGTGGGGGGCGGTGTGGAGTGCTGCAGGGGATTAAGGTGGGATTATGGGTGAAGACAAGGAGAAAATTTAAGGGTATTGTGGAGGGGGGGGGGGGGGGGTAGAGGTCTGCTAGAGGTTAACCCCTTCTGTACCGGTGATGTAGTTTTCAGTATATTCTGGCGACTATTAGACGATTTTGTATAACTTAGGAAGGCCGTCTACTCATTAAAAGGCAACTGACAATCTCAGATAATCCTTTTAGCTACCATACATCCTTCCAAAGCTCCATAAAATCGTCTAAATGTAGGTGAAGTCAAATTAAAAACACGTCGCCGGTACAGAATGGGTTAAGGGGGGAGGGGAGGGGATTATGGATGAAGACAAGGGGAAGATTCGAAGAGTGTTGTGAGGGGAAAAGTGGATGTTGAAGAAAGAGGAAGCTGTCCTGACTGGGTGCGGGCAAGTGAAGCACGCTAGGACACGTACTACCACACGCACTAAATATGTCCGCCTTGGCTGGGATCGAACCCATGTCAAGCAGATTCACACGTGAGCCACTGTGAGTTAATTCAGATATTTGTTTTGCCACTTTGATCCGTAGGTGAGTACACTGAATATAGTCGTTCATCAACTCTGCGAAGCAGAGTGGTATCGCGCACACAGATCCCGCCCGTATACTGTGCACCACCAGCCAGTCTGTCTGTCTGTCTGTCCGGAAACTCCTCCTAGACTGTTTGATGGATTTTTACCAAATTTCACAGGTATATTCATTTGGTCAATGCGATGGTCAGTCAAAAAGAAATATTCCATTTAACTTAAAGATTAAGGTCAAAGGTCAAGGTTAAAAATAATGTCAATATTTCATATTTCTTACTCAAATGTCTTCATTTTTACTATACAAGCTACTGGTAACCTATATATCATAGTGACAACATTTTAGGTAAATATTCTTAAGGGTAAGGTCAAAGGTCAAGGTCAAAGGTCAAAACAAGTTTTTCACTAGTATTTCTTATACTAACTGTTCGATTCTCACTAGGCTTACCATGTATATTCGGAATACCTAAGGGAAGGTCATACAAGAAACTATACAATTCCATAATAAAGGTCAAGGTAACAGGTCAAGGTCAAATAAAAGGTCAATATGCTACTTCCTTTACTTTTCTTGCAAACTTCACAAAATTTGGTGATAGTTGCACTTTAAATGAAAAGGAAATCATACATTTGGACACATATCATAAAGGTCAAGATAAAGGTCAAAGGTCAAGGTCAACTATTCTATTAATATATATGAAACTAACTGATGGGTTTTAATAAAATTAGGCATGTTTATTTGATTTTCCGGGGCAATGTCAATAAAAAAACAAAAAACACTCTTACATAAGGTCCAGGTCACAGGTCAAGGTCAAAGGTCAACTTTTACTATTTATTTTACTTTATAATCAAATGTCTTCATTTTCACTATACAAGTTACTGGTAACCTTGATATTGTATTGCCCACATTTTAGATGCATATTGTAGAGGGTAAGGTCAAAGATCAAATTCAAAGTTCAAAATAGTTTTTCTACTAGTATTTCTTATACTAACTGTTAGATTTTCACTAGGCTTACCATGTTTATTCGGAATACCTAGGCCAAGGTCATGCAAGAAACTATACAATTCCATAATAAAGGTCAAGGTCACAGGTCAAGGTCAAATAAAAGGTCAATATGCTATTTTCTTTACTTTCCATGCAAACTTCACACAATTTGGTGAGATAATTGCACTTTAAGTGAAAAGTAAAATAATAAATGTTGAGACATAAAGGTCACGATAATGGTCAAAGGTCAAGGTCAACTATTCTATTGATATATATGAAACCATCTAATGGGTTTTAATGAAATTATGCATGCTTATTTGATTTTCATGGGCAATGTCAATGCAAACAAAAATTTACTCTTACATAAAGGTCAAGGTCACAGGTCAAGGTCAAAGGTCAACTTTTATTATTTATTAAGAAAGATTACTCAAATTTTGGAAAACTGGCTGTGTTATGGCTTATTACTTAAATATTATATATGTATCAAATTTCACATACATATTGTAATAGTCAAGGTCAAAACAAGAGTATTTGTCATTTTCCCTAAACTACTCCTAGACTGTTTAATGTATTTTCACCAAGTTACACAGGCAAATTCAGTTGGTCAATGCGACGACCATCCAAATATATGTATTTTATTTTATGTCAAAGGTCTATGTCACAGTAAGCCTATATAATCACTATTTGTAATAAATATTCAAAATGCTACACAATAGTGTTATGCTGACCTTATTATAGATAAATATTTTAATAGTTAAGATTCAATGTGATCATAAATGTAATTATATATATACATTATATACTCCCAGGCGGACATGAATCACCAACAGTCAGGACGAGTGTCTATGCTTTAATCCACTACACACAAGTATCCTCTATCACGCCGTAGTATAGTGGATTAAAGTATACGCACTTGTTTTGACTGTCGGTGGTTCAAGTCCGGCTGTGAGTATAAAAACATTTAATATATATACAGTATAAATATAAATTGCATATAAACCGATTTCACCTAAGAGATTCAATACTACTTGCAGAATTGTAGGTCGCAGAGTTGCGTATGTATTTTTTTTTTTTTTTTTTTTTTTTTTTTTTTTTGGTAATGCGAAAACTGCACACCTACTTTATTTATAGCTAGAATATAATTAAGTATACCGGTACTGTATATTCGTGATAGCAAGAGAGAATCACGATCGGTAGAATGGGTTTGAACTCGTTAACGGGGAGATTTCCATTTGAGGGATAGTTTTCTGGACCCCTTGTTCCCTCATGTTTAGCCCCATTGTTTTTTGAGGTTATAAGACGTTTGCCCCATTATTTTGGTGAATTTAAGAACTTTCGCCCCATTTCTGTCAATTTTAAGTCCTTTCGTGCAATTTAGGTGTCGATTTTTTCCTAGCGAGCGAAAGCGAACCTGTAATTTATGAGGAACCGGCCTTCAGCCGGATTTTTTTTTTTCCGAAAAATGTACACATTTTTCTTGAAAGGGGGTCTAGAGGGTGTAATTTTAAGCTTGATGAAGGTCTGGGGAACAAAATAAAAACCTCCCCTTAACCCCTTGTGTACCGGTGACGTCTTTTATATTTGACTTCAGCTACATTTAGACGATTTTATGAAGCTTAGGAAGGACGTATGGTAGCTAAAAATATTAATCGAGATAGTCTGTAGGGCTTTAATGGCTAGACGTCCTTCCTATGCTGAACAAAATGGTCTAATAGTGGCCAGAATATAATGAAAAGTACATCACTGGTAAAGAAGGGGTTAAGACGGTTTTTGTAAGAAGATAATATTTGTTGCAGCTTTGGAGACACTTTTTGGAGTGTGATTGAGATTCGTGGAAGAAGCGTTTACTTTGATTTCCTGCTAAAATCGTCCATTGGTAGCCAGAAGAAAATTAAAAGGGTATTATGGTACAGTTGGCTAAATAAGTCGTGTTACCGCTGTCATTACGTTTTGCTCGCTGTGTGCTATACTAATGGCTGTCAGATGCTGAATAGGGTGTGTAAAGGTAGGAAAATGGTTGTATATCTCACTCGAAACGATGAATTTTTAATACTTAGATAGTGCTGAAGTGCTGATACCAATTATTGATCGACATCTACTTGGTGCCGCGTCATCACTTATTTGTCCGACTGTACAAAAGGTATTGCCACCGAGCATGTTGACAGTTCTCGCTCTCTCTCTCTCTCTGTTGAGCCGCCAAGAAAATGACAACAGAGGGCGAGGAAGGGAAGAGGTTATTGTTTTATCTGGACCCCCTTCTCCCTCATGTTTATCCTCATTTGTTTTTTTTAATTTTAAAACGGTAGTCCCAATAGTTTGGCAATTTTAGGAGCCTTCACCCCATTTATTCGCTGATTTTAAGACCTGTCGTGCCCTTTAGGTGTCGATTGTTTCCGACGAGCGATGGCCTGTAATTTAGGGGAAATCATCCTTCGGTCGGGACATTTTTCAACCGAAACAAATATTTAGAAATTTATCTGGAAAGAGGTCTTGATATTATTATTTTGTTCTAAGCTTGATTGAGATCTAGAGAGCAAACTTATATATAATATAAAATATATAATAATAATAAAAGACAAAGTGTAAGAGGGTATTCGCTATTCAGTTGGTGAGAATTGCCATTGTTTGCATAGAGTACTTGACCTATTGGGCGCCATAGACACTAGACGAAGAAGGGGCGGTCCGAGATGAAAGGAGGGGGCCGATAAAAAGGGCATGTTTGTTTTGGTTGGCCGAGAGGGAGCATTTCAAGAGCGGTGCATACAGTAGGCAAAGCAATCTAGAGGTTGTGTGTTTAGTATTTATGTTGGCGGGAGGAGGATGAAATAAAGAAGAGGAGAAGGAATGATCAATACTTATGATGCCACTCGTATGGAGGAGGAAGGAGAGAATGAGGAGGAGGAAGAAGAAGAGAATGAGGTGGAGGAGGATACAAGAGAAGGAGGAGGTGGAGAAAGAGGAGGAGGAAGAGGATAAATATAATAAGGAGGAGGAAGAGGAGAAAGAAAATGAAGAGGGGAAGAAAGAGAAGGAGGAGGGTGGAGAAAGAGAAGGAGAGGGAGGAGGAGGAAAAAGAGGAAGGGAAGTATGAAGAGAAGTGGTAGAATAAAGGAATAGTGAACTAATGATGGGGATAGGGGGAACGGAAGACTGAATGGCTCTTCCAATAATCCTAACTTGAGAACGAGTCGAAGAAATAGAATATAACACTCAATAATTACAAATGATAGCAGGTTGAGAAAGGTTATGTTAATTTCAGGAAGAGAAGAAAGAACTACAGAAACATTAGCAGACGAAACAGATACAGAAGAAACTGCAACAGCAGGAACAAAAGAAACAGGAAAGGAAGAAACAGGAACAGAAGAAACAGATACAGAAGAAACAGCAACAGCAGGAACAAAAGAAACAGGAAAAGGAGAAACAGGAACAGAAGAAACAGATACAGAAGAAACAGCAACAGCAGGAACAAAATAAACAGGAAAAGGAGAAACAGGAACAGAAGAAATAGATACAGAAGAAACAAGAACAGAAGAAAAAACAGAAGCAACAAGAACAGAAGAGACATGAACAGAAGAAAAAACAAAAGAAACAGTAACAGAAGAACAGTAACAGAAGAACAGGAACAGAAGAACAGGAACAGAAGAAACAAATACAGAAGAAACAGGAACATAAGACACAGGAACTCCAGGAACAGAAACAGGAGAAACAGAAACAGGAGAAACGAGAACGGAAGAAACGTAAACAGAAGAAACAGGAACAAAAGCAACATGTACTCAAGAAACTGGAACAGAAGAAACAGAAACAGAAGAAACAGGAACAGAAGAAACAGTAACAGAAGAAACAGATACAGAAGAAACAGATACAGAAGAAACAACAACAGAAGAAACAACAACAGAAGAAACAGCAACAGAAGCAACAGATACAGAAGCAACAGGAACAGAAGAAAAAACAGAAGACAAAACTGGAAAATAATAAAAACAGATAGAAGGTCGAGATGTAAACAAACATTCCATTTATGGCTGGGTTGACTAAGGCACTGTTGACTTCAGATGTGTGATCATATAATTATGCAGAGCCGCTCCTCACTAGTCTTTGACCCAACATCATCTACAGTATACTATACATTATATAAAGTGATATAGTGTGTTCTCTCTCTCTCTCTCTCTATATATATATATATATATATATATATACCGGTATACCGGTATATATATATATATATATATATATATATATATATATATATATATATATATATATATATATATATATATATACAGTAGATAGATAGATAGATATATTGTTGGCACATGTACTGTAAATACAGCTGTAGGCCTACTCTAATATTGGCGCTTGAAATCATTCTAGTCTGTCTTGGCGTATATAGAATTGAAACATGAACTGTGCGTGTGTGTGGACGTGTGATTTGTATGTGTAGGTGTGAGTGAGAGTGTGTGTATGAATATGTGTATGTATCAGTGTGTGTGGGTGTGGTAATCCTTCCTTTTGTCTTCCTATATGTATGTATCAAGTACGGGATCGGTATACTAATATGTCTGCTTGCCTGCCAAGAAAGAGAGAGAGATAAAGAGAGAGATTGAGAGAGAAGGAGAGAAAGATAGAGAGAGAAAGAGAGAGATAGTGAGAGCAAGAGAGAGAGAGAGCGAGAGAGGGAGATGGGGGGAGCGAGACAATAATGCAATACTGACATAATTTGCTTAGTGTTCATTTACTGGTAGCGGTAATTTCCTTTGTGAGTATGACCTTGAGGAGATGTGTGAAGGTAGCGAGAGCATCCTTTGTGTGTGTGTGTGTGTGTGTGTGAAAGAGAGAGAGAGAGAGAGAGAGAGAGAGAGAGAGAGAGAGAGAGATACTTCTAACATATATTGCTTATTTGTATTAGTTTCTTAGCTTTATCATGTCCTAACTTTAACTTGTTCTATTCTGTTTGCTATCACAGTGGGGAAGGATACCCATTGAACCCAACTATGCCCTACATACCACTTGCATCTATCTGTCTATCTATCTATTGCCTGATCTCCGAAGGGGTGTCCACGAACTAACCACCTCCATGCACCTCTGTCCCCAGTCAGTCGACGCCCCTCCTCCCAACTACCATCGCCTTCATCCATATACTTCCTCACTCCATCCTTCCACCTCTCTTTTGGTTCAATCACATCTACCTCCACACCACACCTCCTTCTTACTTCCTCATTCGTCTGTCTCTCCCTCTATGTAACTCTGCACGCACTTCTTAAGTAACTCATTTCCACCCCTCTCACTCTTGGTCTGAGTCTCTCCACCAACGTCCATGCTTCGCTTCCGTAAGTCAGTGTCGGGATTACCACACTATCATGCAAGGACTTCTTCACTTCCACACTGACCACCCTATTTCTTGGTACTGCTTTCAAGTGTTCCTGCAACCCTCTTCCCCTATTGCACCCTCTACCTCACTTCTTCATTCATAGTCCCATCTTTACTCAACACACTGCCCTGATACTTAAATGAGCTGACAATCTCCATAGCCTGACCGTTCAACTTCACCTCACACTCAGAGGCTTCACCACTTTCGAAGACCATGACCTTGCTCTTCCCCGCATTTACCTTCAGATTCCGTTTTTGCACACTGTTCCAAACATATTTACCAGACCCTGCAACTCCCATTCATTATTGCTCATCAGAACTGTATCATCAGCAAACAGCAGTACAGGTAGCTTCCACTCATTTCCCTCCCTAATCAGCTATACACCAACATCCTTTATGACTCCATCCATATATACAGTAAACAAACACGGGGACATCACACACCCCTGTTTCAACCCAACATTCAGGTCAAAGAACTCGCTCTGCTTATTCTCCACACGTACTGCCGCCTTTTCACCCTCATAAATGCTCTTCACTGCTTTCAGCAACTTGCCATCTACTCCGTATATTCTATTGTGCTTTCCACATACCTTCTTTATCCACTCTGTCATAGGCCTTCTCCAAGTCCATAAAGGCAACATACACCTTTTGTTGCTTCTCCAGATATTTCTCCACAACACAATTCAGGGTAAAGATCTGATCTACACATCCTCTTCCCTTCCTAAAACCGCCCTGCTCGTCACCTATCCATGTTTCCGTTCTCGCTCCCACTCTCTCAATCACTACCCTACTGTACACCTTCCCTACTACGCTTAGAAGACATATTCCTCGGTGGTTACCACACACTCCTCTTCTCCCATTTACACTTATATAGGGGGACTGTTATGCACGTCTTCCAGTCATCAGGTGCACTCCCCTTCTCCTATGTTAGTTTGCACATTTTCCATACCCATTCGTTCACTATCTCACCACCATACCTCAGCATTTCCCCACACACTCCATCTATTCCTGGTGCTTTCCCCAACTTCACTCTTTTCATACCACTTGCATGTTCATGTGTAATATGTGATTTTATTTATATTATTAATTTATTTATATATGTTTTTAATTATAGTATTATATATATTTATTCATACCGGTATGTTTTATTTTATTTTTATTTTTTGTTTATGCAAGTTCTTCTGAATGTGATGACAGGGCTCCAACAGGGCAGCAGGCAAATGTGCTACAGAGCTCAAGGGGCCGCTTGGGTCTGCTCACATAAATTACTTCTGTTGATATTTCAGGAATAGTGCGAGAAGGCAGAAAGACGGGAGAGGGGGGAGGAGAGAGAGAAAGAGAGTGTGTGTATGTATGTGTGTGTGTGTGTGTGTGTGTGTGTGTGTGTGTGTGTGTGTGTGTGTGTGTAAGAGAGAGAGTGTGTGTGTGTTCGAGTTAGAGAGTGTGTGTGTGAGTGAGTGTGTGCGTCAGAGAGTGAGTGTGAGCGAGAACAAGCGAAAGACTTTTATCACACAAAGTTGGGGCAGTTCGTTCACTCGATCGAAAAACTGGATTGTAAGAATATGAAAGCACACAATAAATTGCAGTCTCGGTCTCGCTCGCCAGGATAAAATCAACACCTAAAGTGCACGAATGGTATTAAAATTGTCAAAGAAATGGGGCGAAAGGTCTTAAAATCGCTAAGCTAATGGGGCGAACGTCTTACAATCTCCTAACTAATGGAGCTAAGGATGAGGTAGAAGGGGGTCCGGAGAGACTATAACCCTCCCCTTAACAATTGCCTCATGGTAGAAAGTTGTTCAGTATCTCTAAGTTATCAAGGGTCTCTAATGCAAGCCACTCAAACTATCAAGGAGTCTTCTCTCTCTCTCTCTCTCTTTCTCATTAAGAAATTATACATTATTCTATCTATCTATCTATATGCTCAGGCCCAATCCCCATTTTGGGGGTAGCCGACTCAAGACAGAGCAAGAACAGGGAAAACACAAAAACAACATAAAACAACAAATAAACACAGATAAAAAGCACAAACTCACACACATCCAGGTCACCCAGGAGAAGACCCAGAGACCAGGGACACCAAGGTCGCTCCAGCACTCCCCCGGCCCCCGACCACCTGGAGAGGTTCCGAGGGGGCCGGGGGAGTTTATACATTATTAAAGAGGTAATATTACAGAGATTGGTCAACCTCCGCCATGTTGGTGCCACTGGTGTCATTGGCTCTCTGTCACTCTTTTGGCTTTGGGGAGACACACGTTATAGGCAGCCTGCCTTTTGTCTCCTTCATACACATACAAAAATATATGATAAATTTGGTGAGTTTAGGTTAGTCTTCGTTTTCTGAAGTTACGACTTACGTAGAGGCTAAGGTTTCCCTAGTAAAGGGTGAGGCAATATATATTGAATGTGAGCGAAGTAACTGAGTGAATACATTATATGGAACGATCGTAAACCTGAAGCTCTCAAAGGTGAACCAAGGAGCTTATTGTACCTCCTTCAATACCTGTTTCAGTCCAGGCTCAAACCGGGTCCGTCCCACTCTCCCCATTGACCACACCGCTACTGTCCACAACCAGCCTCTCGGGGGATATGTATGACCCTTCGGCAATATATTCTCAGATTTTAAGTATTTTCCATTTCTTTTGAATAATATGTCAATTAATCAGTAAATCAATACTATATAAATAAATAAATATATAAACCGTCAATGGTATAACTTAAAAGAAAATTATGAAATAGCTTAGAGGTTTCCTTATCATTGCATATGGAAAAACACTACACGATTAAAGTAAGAATCACAGAATTGTAAGAACAAAAATCTGAACTAGTCCCTGTACTAGCACTGACGAGCATACCTACTATTTAACTGGTATATAGCTAAGTAACCTGAACATATCCTATACTCTAAGAGTAGACAAACTGATGCTCCATATATATACAACAATTTGAACATTAACTACCCAGTACATTACATGAAAAAAGAAGCACACTTACAATACGACAAAAATGTAGCTTTTTGTACCTCATTGGTTTGCTTCTCTTCCTTTAGCAATGACGTTATTGCATTATAAACTAATATTTGTAAAATATGAGTTCATGCCAGTTTTGATGCAGCTTCCCTACTCTTTCATCTAGTGCAACAAAATGACTACCGTACATTCATTATAGGTAGGCCGGAAATCGTGAATCCTAGCTTCTGTAACTCAACAAGGGCTATAGCAAAGGGGCTTTAAATTTCCATACCTACTCCCTGGCTGATCCTTCCCAAATTATAGAAATATTAGCTCGATTACTTTAGTCGTTTTAGAGTTAAAGAGGAAAGTGGTCAAGATGTGCGGCCTGCTTATAATAAATAGAGTAAAGCTGTGAGTTTGAGAATTATAGCAGGAAGTTAAAGCAGTAAACATTGGTATTTAACAGATATGCAACAAAACGAGGAGTCTGTGACGGAATATATATTATGCTGAATTTGTTTGTATTTATCTATATATACACTACACCTGTATTTCAGCTATTAATTCTGCTAAATGTCGATATATACACCTTTAACGTCTTTATAGCCCGGCAATTAGCAGGTAGACAATAGTAAAAGGATCCATTGAGGCAGGTCATTGGCTATAGTCACGGCTGGTTACTGACTGACTTTTACCTTCACTTGAGTGACTCTTAACCTTCAACACACACTCACACACACACACACATACAGGTATTGTTAACTTCCCCATCAACCCCCCCCCCCCCCCGTCTATTGTATACGCCACTTCCCTTCCCTAACACCATTCCCCAGCCAGCCAGCTACTGGACTTCTATTGCTCTGTGTGCTTGTTTGATGTTCCTCACCCTGTGAAGATTGTGGCGCATTTTAATAGATTACTCTGGCTAGCATTAGACAATATTAATAATATTTAGGAAGGATATGTGGGAATTCTAAGGGTAAAGACACTCTCAAATAACCCTCTGACTTCCATATACCCTTCCTAATCTGAATACAATATTCTACTGATAGCCAGGTTAGACAAAATAAATGCGTCATCGGATTTGTCAAGGGTTAAGCTAAAGTTGAGGGGGGTTAGGTAGATTGGGGAGGTGAGAGGTGTCTTAAGAATTAGATAGAAGTTAAGGAGGAAAGAAAGAGTAGATTAGAAGAGTAACTGATGGATATGCTTTAGTGCAAGACATAGACATTTCAGATTTTCTGTTATTAACGAATATCGTTCTTAACACCTATAACTCACAATTAAATTACTGAATGTATATGATCCTCCGGGGATTCTAACCAGGACACCACATACAGAACTTACATGCCTTAACCATTATACCACCAAGACAGTTAGAGATTGAATCACTGACTACGATTAATATCCATTTATCGAATACTGGATATCAATTGTTACGACCGGGGCTACGAATAAAACAAGGGCACTTAATGATTGGACTAGTAATAGGGCACTATGCAACAACGGTACGCTAGATCCAAACCCTCGAACTTATATGTTGGCGAACAAAAACACCTATACCCTCCAGGGTTAATCTGCGATAACGGGCTATCCTTAACTGGGCATAAATGTACTCTACTTCAGGCTAACCCACATAGCCTGATATAGCCTATTGCTATAGCCTGATAACAAACAAGATGCAAGTTACGTTAAAATGCATAAAAAGGGAAGCTATGGAAAGATCAATTAAATCACTGCAAGATTTAATACAATTAAAAGATGCTTCAATATAGTTACTCTAAACAACAATAAACTCTTCACTCCTATCTGAAAGAAAGTTAAGTATAGTCCTAC
>CM064567.1:18568826-18689372 GCA_032716605.1 Paralithodes platypus
ATGGATGTTTTTTTTTTTTAAAGTTTGATGGAGGTCTAGGGAGGAAACTAGAACAATAATTAATACATTACAAAAATCGACCCCTTACGACTATCATTTATACCCTAGAGAGTACAGCATGGGTTTGTGTGGGCGATTGGCCTTTCTCCCTAGGCTAGCAAGGTGTGGTGAGAGAGGAGGGACGTGCAGAAACATAGTAGTGACAGGAGGGGAGTATAGATCACCTCAGAAAAAACTCTGCGTTATTGTGATGGGCTGACTGAGGGACGTGCAAACACAAATATATTAGTGATATAAAGGGAGTCTCGATCACTTAACAGAACATAAATACATAAATAAGTAAGTAAATAAGTAAAATAAATAAAAAACGGGGTTATTGTGATGGGATGACTGAACTTCTGCTAGGGAATGTAGGCACAAACCCTCAAAATCTCCCCAATAGAGAACTGCAGGAGTGACAGAAGGAAAGTATAGATCACCTCACAAAAATCCCGGCGTGATTGTGATGGGGTGACTTAACTTTTGCTAGGGAATGTACACTAAATCCCACTAAACCCCTCGAATGTGGCAGAGCTCTCTAACTAACTCTGGACTTGAATTCCCTAACTTTTGTTCTGCAGTATACGCTACGCCACCCATTCATCTCTGCGGCCATTGAAGAGAGAGAAAGAGAGTGTGTGTGTGTGAGAGTGAGTGAATGTGTGAGAGAGAGAGAGAGAGAGAGAGAGAGAGAGAGAGAGAGAGAGAGAGAGAGAGAGAGAGAGAGAGAGAGAGAAACAAGAGAAAGAGAGAGAGACAGAGAAAAACAAGAGAAAGAGAGAGAGACATACAGATACAGAGAGAGAGAGAGAGATACAGAGACAGAAACAGAGAGAGAGAGAGAGAGAGAGAGAGAGAGAGAGAGAGAGACAGATTGTATAAACACGTATAAATATAATATAACATTAAGGGAATATTTGTATTATTTATTTGTATATTTATTTATATATTTATTTATTTGTTATTCATTTACTTTCCTCCCTAGACCTCCACCAAGCTTAACAGAAACACACCCAAGACCCCCTTCGAGATATAATTAGTAATGTTATGGTAGAAATGGCCCCGGCAAAAGGCCGACTCCTCCTTAATTGCAGACTCGCTAAGCCTAACATGAGGGAGAAGGGTGTCCAGAACCCCCCCCCCCCCCCCCTTCCACCCACTTTCCCTCTCCTCCCTCTCACGATACGCAGTAGGGTAAAAGACTGTTTTACCACCTTTGCCCTTTTGAGACAATGTGTAATTATGTATTCCCATGTATTTATGCTTTCTCAATAAAGAATCAAATCAATCAATCTCACCCTCCGTTAATCAAACGAGTTGTGATGGTGCCAAGTGAACGACGGGTCAGAGCTAGGTTGTACAGTCGGCCAAATAAGTGATTGGCGACACCAAGTATATTTCGTTCAAAAATTGGTATCAGCACTATCTAAGCTACATTTCATCGTTTCGAGTGAGATATACAAACATGTTCCTATCTTTACACACCCTATTCAACATCTGACAGACATTAATACAGCACACAGCGAGCAAAACGTTATGACAGCGGAAATACGACTTATTTGCCCAACATTACGAGATAGCCTCCCACCCCCCTAACACACACACACACACACATACTGACACACACACACACACACACACACACACACTGGCACTCACTCACACATACACACACACACACACACACCTCTAAACTCTGTCCAAATGTGTCCGGCTCAAAGTTTGGATGGCCTTCGCTCCACCCTCAATGTTGGGATGTGTATTCTGGGTTGTCCTCATGTGAGGCACCCCACTAGTTTGGAAATTTTAAGACCTTTCGCCCCATTTAATTGTCAATTTTAAGACCTTTCGTGCCATTTTGGTTTTCATGATGTGAGGCACCCCATTCGTTTGGCGATTTTAAGACCTTTCGCCCCATTTCTGTGTCAAATTTAAGACCTTTCGTTTCATTTAGGTTTTCATGATGTAAGGCACCCCACTAGTTTGGCGATTTTCAGACATTTAGCCCATTTCTTTGTCAATTTTAAGACCTTTCGTTTCATTTAGGTTTTCATGGTGTGAGGCACTCCATTCGTTGGCAATTTTAAGACCTTTCACCCTATTTATTTGCCAATTTTAGGACCTTTCCTATCAATTATGTGTCGATCCGCACAAAATCCTCTAAAGTTGGCTAGAATAAAAGTAGAAAGACGTTGCCGGTACAGAAGGGGTTAACATGAATAAAGTAAACAAAAAATATATAAAAAAATCTGTTTCCCCTCGCTGCCAGTGTCTGCTCCTGAAAATTGTGAGTGAGTGAACCCTTGTTGACAAAGTTGTGTATATATTTGTTTATTTAATAGTGTACCGATTTGTGTGTGTGTGTGTGTGTGTGTGTGTGTGTGTGTGTGTGTGTGTATGTGTGTGTGTGAGAGAGAGAGAGAGAGAGAGAGTTTCTGCTTCTGAAAATTGTGAGTGAGTTACCCCTTGTTGACAAAGTTCCGCTGCCTGGGTTAGGGTAGTTAAGGCTTTATTTGTTTGTTTGTTGTAGTTGTTGTTGTTGTTGTTGTTGTTGTTGTACAGGACTATAATAATGATATGATAGTAGTGTTCTATCCCAGTCAAACTCTTTGCTTTGATGTATGGCTGTGTTCCCCTCTGTCCTCCAACACTTCATAGTATGCTAACGGGGAGGAAACTGTGTAGGTGGTGTAATGGTCTATGTTCTGGGTGTGGTGTCCCGAGTTCGAATCCCGGGAGGATCAAATGCTTCATTGGTTTATTCAAGTACATTTGGGTTTGTAATTGATGATTAATGTTAAGAACGGGGTGTTACTTATTTTTAACGATAGAGTAAACTAAAACAAAAAAGTAATTAAATAACAAATAATATATAAATCAAATACAAAATAAATAATGCTTTTTCGCCTTATTAACCCTCTGAAGATAATGACGTGAAGATTATGACTCATGTTGACAGTTTATTCTGGCTATCATTAGACGAATTTATAGTTTAGGAAGGATCTATGGAAATTATAAGGGCAAAGAATAACTCAATTAACCATAAACCATTCCTAATCTAAATAAAATCGTCTAACAAGAGCCAGAAAACAGAAAAGAAATGCGTAATCGCATCTTCAAAGTGTTAAAGGAAATGACAAAGGCTGGATATAATTTTTGTTTTTTGTTGTTTTTTGTTTTTTTTTATATATTCCAACTTACTTCCTCTCGGGCATAGGCTGACATAGGCCTTAACATTCACCGCTTTACAATGAACAGTGAAGCCCGTGAGGACTTGTTCCAGTCTAGGGAGTGAGACATGTGAAGCACGTAGAATACAGTACATAAAATCCAGTACGCGATCCGAATAAAAAAGGAATTAACTTAAAGGAAATGCATTAATCTAAGATAAAAAAAGAGGTTACATTTTAATATGTGACGCCTTACAATATATTTAACTCTTTAGAATATGGTTCACAATGGAAAAACCTTCGTTGTTTGTGTTTATTGGTTTAATTTCTCTACTCCTACCGACTGTTTGGAGTTTCTCATTTTAGGGTTAAATTTCGTGTAATGTAAGAGAGGATTTTCTGGACCCTCTTCTCCCTCATCTTCAGCCCCATTAGTTTTAAGATTTGAAGATATTCGCCCCATTTGTTTGACGGTTTTAAGACTTTTCATCCTATTTATTTTTCAATTGTAAGACCTTTTGTGGCATTTAGGTGTTGATTTTTCCTGGCGTGCAATAGCTAGCCTGTGACTTACGAGGAGCCGACTTTCGGTCGCAGCCTTTTTTTACCGGAAAATGCACATATTTATCTCGAAGGGAGGTCTTGGGACAATCTTTTAAACTTGATGGAGGTCTAAAGAGCAAACTAAAAAACAGAAAATATATATAATAAATACAGTATATGTAAAACCTATCCCCTTAAGCTCTAACCGTAAAAAGCCAACAATGTTGTTACCGTATTTCGTTCATCACATAGTGGCATATAACTTTTCAGGTTTAGTAATATTGATAAAAAAAGCCTGCACTCTATGCCTTCATCATGCTATAATTTTGAGGCCAAGGCATGGAGAGAGAGATAGAGATGCACAATTTACGATCCCAGCGAGGTGGTCAGGATTTGATTATAGTAGAAATTGCAAACCTGATAGTAAGGGGAAGTGGAAGTAAAGGATAGCAAAGAGAGAGAGGGAGAGAGAAAATCACGGAAAGGAAGAAAGAGACAAATATGGAACGCCGTGTTATGTCAGACAGTCGTTTTTCTCGTCAGAAATATCCTCGGCGGCGGCGGCGGCGGCGGCTCTATACAATGATTCTGTTTGCTAAGGCACTCCATAAGTATGTCATTTGTCCCTCAGAGTCCGATATGTAGCACGGAGAGTGAGTTTGTAGCATCCAATTACCTTCACGCAGGAACGGAAATCGAAGGGGGAGTACTCTGGCATGTGTATTTGTGTGTGTGTGCGGTATGTATCAGTGCCTGTGTGCGTGTTAGGATGTGGGTGCGTAGGCGGTATTTATCAGTGCCTATGTGCGTGTTATGGTGTGTGTAGGCGTAATGTATCAGTACCTATGTGTTACTCAGTTACTTTGTTCGTCAAGGGGAATCCACGCAATGCGAGCTAAGCTCATTATTATCGCGCCTCCTTAACTGGGAATGTATTGCGTGAAATGCATGTTAAGTGATTTATGTATTGTTGGAATGGCTGTGGATATGTGTGTGTAGTCTGTATTTTAGCCAATTGGCGACATCGGAAACGAAGGCTTAGGGTGGATCTGTATGGTACCATTCTCACTATAGACGGTACCGTCTCGCCCGAAGGCTTGGGTAGCCATCAGCTTAGGTGAACCATAATTATGATACCCATCTCGCCTTGTACCATTTTTGCCAAACCCAGATGGGACGTTACAACGTCGTCCACTTATTCCAGGTACCTATTTACAGCTAGGTGAACTGAGGCTAACACATGAAAGGAGACAAGCCCAATTTGTCTCCGCCCGGCCGGGGATTGAACCCCCGGCCCCTCGTGTGTGAGACGAGAGCTCTACCACTAGGCTACGGGCGTGTGTGTGTGTGTGTGTGTGTTGGGGGAGGGGGGGGGGGCGGCATGCGTGTATCCGTGTCTATGTGCGTGTTATGATGTGTGTGCGTAGGTGTATTTGTTTGTTCATCTTTATAAATGCGATGGTGTATATACGGTATATTTGTGTCTTATGTGTCCTTGTGTTTGTGCAATTTTTGTTATTGTGATTGTATTATTATATGTTTATGTACTATAATATGTGCCTGTTATTCATGAGTGTGTGCTTTATTAGGATACACAGTATATATATATATATATATATATATATATATATGTATATATACTGTATACTACCTATTGCATAGTTGAACAAAAGTCCTTGAGAATAGTTTTCCAATTGCTCAATATGCCATCGACTCCATTACAGAGTAAAATCATCATTATCATAAAACATGTCATCGTCAATAACATGTATGAACTGCATCGATATTCTGAAAGTACATACACACACACACGAGCACATATTACACACACACACAAACTCACACGAGCGAACTCCACCACACACACACACACACACACACACACACACACACACACACACACACACACACACACACACACAAATCGGTACACTATAAGATAAATACTGTATATATTAATTAACACAATAAATCATTATCATCATTACCTGAATTGATAATAGTTACTGGTAATAATGTAAGACACATCCACGTTTGCCACCTTGCATTGATACTATGGCATTAAAACAAACAATGATAAAAAAAAAACTTGGCCCTAAGACACCTATATAGGAAAAGGTCTTAACATCGCCAAACTAATGGGGCGAATGTCTTAAAATCTCAAAACTAAAATAGCTAAAAATGAGGGAGAAGGGGGTCTAGGATAAACACTCCATTAAGTAAAAATCTCCCCTTAAGATAAATTTTCTCAACGTGTACTTACTCTAGTTGTACTTACTCTAGTTGTATTGCGGGAGTGAGCATGCTCGTTATTTCCCGCCTCCTATATGTGTAGGTGTTATATGTATCGTTGGAATGGCTGTGGATGTGTGTGTAATCTGTATTTTTAGCCAATTGGCGACATCGGAAACGAAGGCTTAGGGTGGATCTGTATGGTATCATTCTCACTATAGACGGTACCGTCTCGCCCGAAGGCTTAGGTAGCCATCAGCTTAGGTGAACCATATGATACCCATCTCGCCTTGTACCATTTTTGCCAACCCCAGATGGGACGTCACAACGTCGTCCACTTATTCCAGGTACCTATTTACAGCTAGGTGAACTAAGGCTAACACATGAAAGGAGACAAGCCCAATTTGTCAATTTGTGTGTGTGTGTGTGTGTGTGTTTGTGTGTATGTGTGTGTGCCAGTCGTCTCTGTGTATGTCAATGTTTTCAGGGCATGTGTATGTGTGTGCGTTTTTGTTCTTGTGTGCATACGTGCATGTGTGAATTTACGTGAACAGGGAAAGTGAAAAGGTTTTCCACTCTGAATCTCCCTTTATCTCAATCTGATACTGAGGTGAAAAGTGTATGTTTACAGAGAGAGAGAGAGAGTGCTGGTGTATATGCCGGGTATGTACTGTATATTGTGTGTGTTTTTTTTTTTTTTTTCTATGTGAGTGGGGGAGACAAAAGGCAGAAATGCCCGTAACGAGTGCCTCCACCAGAGTTGAGAGAGTGACCGAGCCAAAATCAAGGGACGTTCGAGCCAAAATGCCTGGACACACGGAGTTTGAAGCAATTTAAGTCATAGGAAGAGGGAAAGACCGATTCTGGGAGAGAGTTCCAGAGCTCAGCTGTTGAATAGAAGAAACTGTATTTGCATGTGTGATAAGTGTGTGTAACTGTGTGTCAATGTTTATTCTTGATAGTATGATATTTGTTATCTCTGTGTGTATTAAGTGGGGGGGGGGGAGAGAGAGAATTTGGACCACCTTCACCTTCATGTTTAGCCCCATTGGCTTAAAGGTTTTAATATATCAACACTTTATACTGAAAAATGTACAAATGCATCGCCTTGGGAATATATTTTAAGCTTGATGGAGGTCTAGATATAAAACTTCTTAAGTATTGGAGGTTTCTCTCTCTCTCGCTCTTCCTCTCCCTCTCTCCCTCACCCTCACCCTCACCCTCACACCTCTCTCTCTCTTTTTGTTCTCTCTCACTCTCCTCAGCCTCCCACCTCTAACCAGTAAATTTTGAGAACACCAGTACATTTTGAGAACACCATACATTTTGCCAACACCAGTACATTTTGCCAACACCAGTACATTTTGACAATACCAATACATTTTGACAACACCAGTATATTTTGACAACACCAGTACATTTTGACAACACCAGTACATTTTTACAACACTAGTACATTTTGACAACACCAGTACATTTTTACAACACCAGTACATTTTGTCAACACCAGTACATTTTGCCAACACCAGTACATTTTGTCAACACCAGTACATTTTGTCAACACCAGCACATTTTGCCAACACCAGTACATTTTGTCAACACCAGTACATTTTGCCAACACCAGTACATTTTGACAACACCAGTACATTTTGACAACACCAGTACATTTTGACGACACCAGTACATTTTGACGACACCAGTACATTTTGACAACACCAGTACATTTTGACGACACCAGTACATTTTGACAACACCAGGGAGGAACACACACTGGTGGCCGTTAAATTAAACTCGGACAATAAATACAAAACAATGACAACCAGTGAAACACGACATACCCAGGACCTCTCTCTCTCTCTCTCTCCAGTATATATATATATATATATATATATATATATATATATATATATATGTATATATATATATATATATATATATATATATATATATTATATACTGTATGTATGGAACATCACGAATGTGCGTGATTCTCGTATAGTTCATTATCATAGTGCAGCCAGGAATTCGGGACCAAATATATTTTTTTTTTAACCGGGAAATACTGTATATATCTAGTTTATTATAATCCTTTGTTTCCCGAACGAGTCTATTATTTACCATTTACGCCGGGGAAATTTTGTATCCCCCGACTGGCAATATCAAATATATTCAATGAGAGAGAGAGAGAGAGAGAGAGAGAGAGAGAGAGAGAGAGAGAGAGAGAGAGAGAGAGAGAGAGAACAACACACATAGACACACACACACATACACAATTAAATAGAACAATATAAAAGCAAGCAGAGTCGAGAGTATATTTCCTCCAAGGTTTGTGTATGTTGGGCGAATAAACAAACCGGAATTTACATAATGGCATAGAGGATGGTTGGTGAACGGCAGTACAGGCGTATTAAATACAACCATGTACAGGGTATGACGGGAGGAGGAGGGAAGTGGAGGGGTGAGGAGAAGGGAGACAACATAGTGGGAACAGTATTACCGTGATGTAGGGGGTAATTTGGAGGGAGGTTAGGGAGAGAGGAGGGAGGAGAGTCGCCCAACATACACAAACCTTGGAGGAAATATACTCTCGACTCTGCTTCCTTTTATATTTTTATTTAATTGTGATTGTGTGTGTGTATGTGTGTTCTCTGTCTCTCTCTCTCTCTCTCTCTCTCTCTCTCTCTCTCTCTCTCTCTCTCTCTCTCTCTCTCTCTCTCTCTCTCTCTCTCTCTCTCTCTTATTGAATATATTTGATATTGCCAGTCTGGGGATACAAAATTTCCCCGGCGTAAATAGTAAATAATAGACTCGTTCGGGAAACAAAGGATTATAATAAACTAAATATATACAGAATTTCCCGGTTAAAAAAACAAAACTTTGGTCCCGAATTCCTGATAGGGCTGCACTATGATAATGAACTATACGGGAATCACGCACACCCGTGATGTTCAATACATACAGTATATAATATATATACTGTATATACAGTATATATATATATATATATATATATATATATATATATATATATATATATATATATATATATATACTGGAGAGAGAGAGAGAGAGAGAGAGGTCCTGGGTATGTCGTGTTTCACTGGTTGTCATTGTTTTGTATTTATTGTCCGAGTTTCATTTAACGGCCACCAGTTTGTGTTCCTCCCTGGTGTTGTCAAAATGTACTTATGTTGGCAAAATGTACTGGTGTTGTCAAAATGTACTGGTGTCAAAATGTACTGATGTTGGCAAAATGTACTGGTGTTGGCAAAATGTACTGGTGTTATCAAAATGTACTGGTGTTGTCAAAATGTACTGGTGTCAAAATGTACCAGTGTTGTCAAAATGTACTGGTGTTGTCAAAATGTACTGGTGTTGTCAAAATACACTGGTGTTGTCAAAATGTACTGGTATTATCAAAATGTACTAGTGTTGTCAAAATGTACTGGTGTTGTCAAAACGTACCGGTGTTCTCAAAATGTACTGGTGTTCTCAAAATGTACTGGTGTCAAAATGTAGGCCTACTGGTGTTGTCAAAATATACTGGTGTTGTCAAAATGTACTGGTGTCAAAATGTACTGGTGTTGGCAAAATGTACTGGTGTTGTCAAAATATACTGGTGTTGGCAAAATGTACTGGTGTCAAAATGTACTGGTGTTGTCAAAATGTACTGGGGTTGGCGAAATGTACTGGGGTTGTCAAAATGTATTGGTGTTGTCAAGATGTACTGGTGTTGTCAAAATGTACTGGTGTTGTCAACATGTACTGGTGTTGGCAAAATGTACTGGGGTTGGCAAAATGTACTGGTGTTGTCAAAATGTATTGGTGTTGTTCACCCATTCAGTACCGAGGACGTCCTTTACGTTATATTATGACTTTTAGACAATTTTATTCAGCTTAGGAAAGACGACTACCCATTAAAAGGCTACAGACTATCTCAATTAATCCTTTTAGCTCCCATGCAACCTTCCTGAGCTTCATAAAATCGTCTAAATGTAAGTTAAATCAACTAAAAAGACGTCACTTGTACAGAAGAGGTTGAATGTATTGGTGTAGATATTCCTCTTCGCAAGTATAAATATGCCAACGCGAATTTCTGTCACTGGCAATATTGAATCCCAAGTGTATGCTGTGTATGTGTGTGTGTGTGTGTGTGGATGTAAGTGTGTGTGTTTGTAAATATGTTAGATCTGTAAGCTTAACGCTAGGAATGTTTTTTTTTTTTTTTTTTTTGTATTCAATACACAACGATAAATCTGAAAAGAATGTAATACTATCAAGGGGGAGGGGGTGGGGGAGTAGATTGTGCTATACGTAACAAAGACCTTTCTTTATACGGAAATAGAGACGAAAACCATCGATTTTGTAAGCCATTGAGGTACAAAGCGCGTACATTCCAAGCTCAATATGTTCAATATATCCAGTAGTCTACGCGTACTGTATGTATTATTATATGTTCAATATATCCAGTAGTCTACGCGTACTGTATGTATTATTATATGTTCAATATATCCAGTAGTCTATGCGTACTGTATGTATTATTATATGTTCAATATATCCAGTAGTCTACGTGTACTGTATGTATTATTATATGTTCAATATATCCAGTAGTCTATGCGTACTGTATGTATTATTATATGTTCAATATATCCAGTAGTCTACGTGTACTGTATGTATTATTATATGTTCAATATATCCAGTAGTCTACGCGTACTGTATGTATTATTATATGTTCAATATATCCAGTAGTCTATGCGTACTGTATGTATTATTATATGTTCAATATATCCAGTAGTCTACGCGTACTGTATGTATTATTATATGTTCAATATATCCAGTAGTCGACGCGTACTGTATGTATTATTATATGTTCAATATATCCAGTAGTCTACGTGTACTGTGACGCCTCCCGGCGTTAACAGAATGGTTGCGTTGGGCATTGCAGCTCGCTAGCGCTCGATCAGGATGGGCTACAGTTGTCCTAGAATGATCTGCTTTATTTTATTAGTGTCGTGTTGCCACAGACAGTCTAGAAATGGTCTTTGTTTTGGTCTGTGACCGTGCCTTATATTTTATATTCGCTATAATATAAATGTTGCTTGTGTGGGAGGCGAGCGAGAGAGGGTGAGGGAGTACACCTGGCAGCGGGGTGAGCTGTTGCCCGGCTCGCTTGGGCGCTGACGGCGTTGGCGGCCGGGTGGTCAACTAGTCCCTGCCCATCGCGGCCGCGTGTTCTTTACCAGCTCAGAGCTTGCCTGACACGCGTATCGTCTACATCCTTTGCAATTCTGTCCCCCATACTCGCCACTTTGCATACTATTTCTCTCTCTCGACTTCTCCTTTCTCATTCTCTAATCTTTATTAAACTCAACATCCCTTCTGGTTTCAGCATAGACGTTCACCGTCGGCCAGTCGTATTGTACACGAAGCTCTCAGATATTTCCATGTATTAGGCTTTAATGAGGTTTGGAGAGAAGGACTTTTCCGTGTGTGTCCTCTCTCGGGAAGGTTGTAGACCGGTATATGTCTCCCTGGCAAGGTGTTGAGTGATTCTGCTGGGTTATTTAAAAGCTAGACTAGGGGTAAGGTTACTGTGTCGTTGTCTCCGATGTGTGCAGTGTTAGCTAAGCCCTGCACGACATCGACAGGTACTGTGGGAGCCTAAGTTGTCTTCGGGTGGGTTTACTTTGCGAGCACAGCGCTGTGGTGTGAGAGGGCCATAGCCTATCCCTCACAACATAGTGCTGCCTCTTTGTGTTGACTTCTGAGGGATCGCCAGGATAGAACTAGGTACTAGAGACCTAGATTTATCAAGAGAGCATCCCCGTCATATAACGTAATCTTCATTATACCACCTTCGGACAACGTTAGGCTACGAGCCGCATGCTCGCCCATTGTTGCCCTGCCTTGATACCCCAGCTAGACTTTATTAACTGAGCAGACACTGGTTAGAGATAAGCCCCCATTATTATATGTATGCCAGCATTATTATTCACTGCACTTTTGAGCCGAGGTTGTTGTTGAGTTGCACAACCCTAGTAGGCTGTTGCGTTGTGTCACGAAGCATTTCTTTAGTTGTCGAGCATTACTACCTTTGCGCAGTCTTTATTATTCGCCTGCCTATTATTACTATATGTCCTAGTATTATTGTGACCCGTATTCTGCATTATAATTGTTCAAGATTCTTTACGAACATCTTCCCAGCATCAGACTTATTTCAGAAGTTTCCAGTTGATGTTGCAGGACTAGCATTGCACTTTCTTTAATACAGGAGTGCCAGTTATTTGAGTATTTACCGTAACGCTAATTAATCACGTTAACTATCTTTTCTTTGTGTAACCTAATCGAGTAATCTTTTACTGTTTGAGAATAGGCTGTTTCATCGAGCGTCAGCCTAGTGTGTGTGCACCAGTTACCGAGTCATAGGATACCTCGTTGTCCAGGCACGACTCAGGGCGGTAATGGTGTTTTGTTTTCCAGTGTTTAAGGCAGGGGTTGGATCTAGTGTTTCCGTTGTTGCATTTTGCCATTATCTAGTCCAATGTTGAAGAGCCCTGTGTCTTTGAGAACCTGGATCGTAACAAATGGCGACCTAGCTCAGGATCTTGTGAACTAAGAGATAATTGCAGGATTGTTGTGGTCATTTGTTTTATTGAGGAATATAGTGGGCACGTTAATTTTTTTTTTTTTTTGGCAAAGTAGTATAGCAGTTGAGAGTCTTCAGACATTTTTGGCAAGTGAATAGTGCTACATAAGAGTTTGGGGTACTTCTTTTCTGAATATTGTGGTGAGAATTTTTTGTGAGCATCATGTCTTATACCGGGTCAGAGGAGAATGGAGACACAGTACGTCATGTCGAGACTGAGGAACAACAGTATGATGAAAGGGTTAATCGGGTGAACTGTGAGGAGGATGCTAGGATATTTTTGCAATGGCCTGTTACTGCCGAGCGGTTGGAGGGTATGGATCGGTACGGTCTTCAATGCCTGGCCACAGCTATCGGTCATGCCGTTACTAGCAGCATGACCAAGGATAACTTGATAACGTGTGTACTGGGCAGGGTGACTGGTGAGCGAGATGGGTTGAGTGCTCAGAGCCCTTCGGCCATGCTTCCCCTACACTCGACTCCCAGCCATCCCAGTAGTTTGCCGACCCCGGGTACGCTTCCGCAGTTGGGTGGTGACTGGCAGGGTGGGTTGCCCCTGGGGGGACCACCGGTAATTTCAAACATTGTAGCACCTTCACCTCCTCAAGGGTTAACTCCAGAATTAGTGTATCAGCTTGAATTAGCTAAGATTCAGCAGCAAATAGAATTAGCCAAGATAGAAGAGAGAAAAAGTCACCAGCAACAAAGGGCAGGTGAGCTTCAGCAGCAAATAGAGCTAGTAAAAATCCAAGCTGAGTCGACTAAGTACTGTGCCGACATGGATGTAGAGAAGTCGCGAGTAGAGGCAACGGGACAGCGACTTGGGGCTGGTAACCGTGTTCATGAGCAGTCTCTCTCGCACTTATTGAAACTGGTTCCGGTGTTTGATGAGAGTGGTGTAACAGAATTTTTCACACGCTTTAAGAAGAAGTGCCAGGAACACCAGTGGCCAGAGAATAAATGGGCAGCACTTGTATCCTCTAGATTAATAGGCAAGGGTCTTACAGCCTACGATGCGTTGCCTATAGAGTCTTGTATTATCTATGAGGAACTCAAGGAGGCTGTCCTGAGAGCATACGAACTACAACCAGAGACGTACAGGTTGAAGTTCCGGGGTGTTACCAAGGGTCGGGAGAGCACCTTTTTGGAGCATGCCCGGGAGCTGTCCGATGCTTTTGGGAATTGGCTGAGGTCGGAGAAAGCTACTACGTTTGACGACATTAAACAGTTGGTGCTTTTAGAGCAGTTTTTCAAATGCACGGGCGGCGACCTGACGTTAAACCTTAAAGAAAAGCAACCAAAAACTCTACAGGAGGCAGCTGAGATGGCTGACCTCCGGCTATCACTAATTCGTGGGTGCGGGTCTGCCTAGCGTAGTGAGGCAGGTAACAAGGGGCGTGACACCCCACCCCCCCGAGTTAGTGATATACCTTATGCAAACAAGTACAAGAGCCATGATACCAAGACTGACCACAAGACTAGCACCGTCCCATTTAAGAAGGGGCCGGGCCCTTCCCAGTACCAAGGGAAGCCCAAAGGGGAGTTGGAGTGTTATCATTGTCATAAAAAGGGGCACTTTGCAAGAGTCTGTCCTAGCAAACCACCTACAGCAGCTGTGTCTTTGGCCTGCAACATTGGTGTGTCTCCGAAGTCATCTGAGTTTGCCCGGGGCAGTTCGTCAGAGGCTGAGGCACAGCCAATGCAGAAGCACCTGGGAGGCTCGAACCCTGCTCAGGATGTTTTTTGCGACCATAGAGGGCGGGGTTGCGTGATGTGGGCGGGGCGCAAGCATGGAGTAGAGGTCTTGCGTGATACAGGTGCTTCCCAGACTCTGATGAAAAACTTGACTGGCTACCCTATAAACGCGGCTCGGGTGGTGGTGCAGGGTATTAATGCAACTCGGTCATACCCGCTGGTGCGGTTGGAGTTGGAGGTGGATGGTGTGGCACGTGAATTGGATGTCGGGATTGTGGAGAAACTGCCAGTGGAGGGCGTCGACCTTCTTCTCGGCAACGACTTTGCAATGCCCGCTTCTGAGGTTCTACCCTTAGTCGTTGCCGAGAGGCCGGCCGACGTGAGTAGGGAAGAGCAAGAGTGGGTCGAGCGGTGCCAGACACAACCCATGGCGTGTGTTGTCACCCGAGCTCGGGCAGCTAAAGTGTCACAGCCTAGTCCTCCGTCTTCAGACCAGCGGAGGAACGATCAACAGGAGGAGGCTAAAGCTGGAGTTGGTTTTAAGAGTTTTGACTCGGCGGCTCTCCTGGGTGATTCAGTATTAGCACCATTACTTAATTCTGGAGTAGCCCCTGGGCCTGTCATCGAGAGTGACGAGGCTGGGCATGACGAGTCTCCACGACAGCAACGTTATGTACATCGAGAGAGACAGAGGGAGCAGCCCAGTATCGGGGAAGGTCATGCATTGCTCCGGGAGCAGTTAGAGCGCTTGGCACCCTCAGATATACGTCGGTTGCAACTAGAGGACCCTGAGCTCCAAATGTGTGCTAATGGAGCTGTAGAGCTCGACGAGGACGGCGATGCACAGCCAGGAGATTTTTTTTATTTAGAAGGCATCCTCTATAGGCGTTTTCAAGACCCTAAACGTAGTTGGCAAGAGGGGTCCGGAGTAGTGGACCAGTTGGTGGTGCCACGGGAGTGCAGGGATAGCCTACTGAGGTTGGTGCATGACATACCACTGGCAGGACATCTAGGGGTGAGAAAAACGGTGGCGGCTTTAGAAAAATTGTTTTGGTGGCCGGGGTTGAAGGGGCAGGTGGTAACCTGGATAGCAAGGTGTCATACGTGCCAGAGGGTTGGAAAACCTAACCAAACAATTCCGAGAGCCCCGTTGCACCCCATTCCTGTCAGTGGACCGCCCTTCAGTAAGGTCATCATTGATATGGTCGGACCCCTACCCCCTACTAGTGCCGGTAATAAATTTCTATTAACTATCATGGATGTGGCCACTCGTTATCCTGATAAATATCCAATGAGAAATGGCACTGCGAAAACTGTTGTCCGGAACCTGCTCTTGTATTGCTCGCGGTATGGTTACCCGCAAGAGGTGCAATCGGACCAAGGTTCTAATTTTACCTCTAATCTGTTCAAACAAACTATGATTCAGCATGGCATCAGCACTGTCGTCTCTTCTGCGTATCACCCGGAGAGTCAAGGGGTGTTGGAGAGGTGGCACGCCATGCTGAAAAGCATGCTTCGATGTTTTTGCACAGAGAATGGAAAGGATTGGGACCTTGGTCTGCCGTATGTTTTGTTCGCGGCAAGAGAAGTACCTGGCGAGAGTCTCGGTTTCAGTCCGAATGAGCTTGTTTTCGGGCATCAGGTGAGGGGTCCTCTCCACATGGTGAAGGAGATGTGGGAGGGCACTAGGCATGTTGTTCTGCGAGATGAGTTGCGGCCTCTTGTTCCTGAGCGACGGGAGGAGTTGTTCACTAGGCTGTGGCAGTCCGTCCGCATGTTTGTTGCTTCTCCAGGCCTGATGTACGGGGTAGAATCCGACATGGAGGCTGGAGACAGTGCAAGGCTCGAGTTGGTTTCCTACCGTGTGAATCCTGCTCGACAGCCTGTTGTGAAGGCGGAGCTGGACAGCGTGTGGAGAGGGGGTCTGAGGGATGAGGGATATCGTGAGTGGTCGTTGCCAGTGGCTTTGCAACCTGAGTTTGGTGGCAGAGTCCGTGTGTATGTTGATTGCAAGAGTGTGGAAGCATTATCCCTGACAGACGCCTATCCATTACCCAGAGTTGACGACACCATAGACCGCTTCGGGGCTGCCTCGCTCATCACGAAGGTAGAACTAGTTGTCGGGAATAGGGTAATGATCCCGACAGGTTTTGGTCCAATGGGACATTTGAATTTGGCGGTATCGTATCGCTTGTACGATTTCGACTGGTTCTTTGTGTATTGTAGTTTATTCTTAAGTTAGGTTAAATATTAACTGTAATGTATTAATATCTACATCAGCTCTAGATGTATTATGAAACCAAGTTATGGGTTATAATTATTATGAGCCGGCAGCCATATGTAATTTCGCGAAGCGATCGGAAGCTGGCCCTTCAGTCCCTCAAACAACACCGTACAGTCAACATCTCCTCCCCCGGCCCTGACTCAACCCACAGTTCACCATGTGCTACAACTACTAATAATATTAACAACAGTCCTACATCACCAGTCCTCTAAGCTAAGTTCATTGTATCGATATTGTATTATGTGAACATTCCTACATGTCATGCAATTGAACTAGCCGCGTGTGGGGGACTGGATTACACCTATCAACGACTACGTCGTTGGTAATTATAATATAACTATTTGTTGGGATATTTCATGTACCAGTGATATGTAATTTAACCTTTATCTAAATTCCCGATAAATATTGGTCCTTCGTGCCCTACAGGTTCCATACCGTAGTACCGTTTTGTTTGCTTCCTTGACGCTTGTGGGCTTACAAATGGCTGCCGCCTCGCGCGTTGTTGGCCGACTGCCATTTCCCTAGTTTAGACCCAGCTTCTTCCCCCGTGTTTTTTACCGTTTAGGCACCGTCCCTATCTTTTTTGGGACTGGTTTCCAGTTTTTTTTTGGGCGTGTGATCCTTGGCGTTTTTTTTGGTGGGTTAGCTGGGCTGGAGATTGGGGTTGGAGTAATTTCGTCGGGCTCCATTTCGCGCTCATAGGCTAGGCTAGGCAGTCTAGGCCTGCAGGTGTCTGGGGTGGATTTTCATTTCGCTTTGGTGGTGTGCCTGTGGTGTTAGTTGTGTTGTGTCATTGTGGGACTCTTTATTAATTTTGCTAGTGGGGAGGGTTCTCATGTGACCTTTTATATTTAAATTTCATAATAGCCTAGGCCTAGTTGCTTAAAGTGGCGGTCATGAGTGTCGGTCTTTGTTAATTCCTAAGCGATTGACGGTTAATAGTCAGACCTCATGATTGTAGCTTAACCAACTAGGCTTACCTATAAAGGGCTTACAATAATTAGTGCTTCACCTTACCCTTTCCTTTAATGGATTTAGTATTTAATTCTTTTGTCAATACATCATGGCTCAAAGGAACCATCCCACAGCTGCGTCAGGAAGTAGCATTGGGGTGAATTTTACACCAACCTCCTCATACAATCAGAGCCCTGGGAAAGTGGTGGGTATATTAGGCCACAGTTATGTTGGTCGCCTAGGGGTTTCCCGCCGAGAGTTTTATGACCCGGGTTTTGTTGTGAGGGTGTTTAGTGCCCCAGGAGCCACTCTCGATAATATCAGGTCCCAACCAGCCTGGGATGGTCTTTTGAGCCTAAGGCCCGAGATCACTGTATTAGTGTTAGGCGGTAACGACATCGTCTCTGGGGTAGTCCCGCAGGAGCTCGCGGCTAAGATCCAGGAGTTGACCTATGAGATTGAGGCATCCACGAATGGCCGCTGTCTTGTATTGGGATTAGAGCAGAGGGAGTCTCCTCGGGGTATACCGGCAGGCGAATACCACAAGGTGAAGAACTCGGTCAATGCTCTCCTCAAGAGGAAATACAAGCACCTTGGTGGTCGATTCTCCCCATATAGTTTTGGGAGCCAGTATATGTCCGAGGACGGCGTCCACCTCACCAATGAAGGCAGCGATCGTTTGTTGGCCCAGGTCATTAAGATGGTAAGGGACTATCTTGCGTCGCAGTAGTCGGTCTCCTCATATATAGCCCCAGTGTACTTTATGTTGTTGTCTAGTCAGATAATTTCCTTTCGTTAGTTTATATTAAGGGGACTGTAGGTATTATGTAATTCTTTTTGAGTAAATTTCTTAAGTAATGGGAGTTTGCCGCTGTTGATTCCTAAGCGATTAACGGTTTGTAGTCTGACCTCATTGTAGTTTAAGTTGCTTAAAATTAAACCTTAACGATGACAGATTTGAAGAAACTTAAGATTCTTAAGGGAGGGATGAAGGGAAGTTTAAATAGAGGTTTAAGAGATCTTGATGAATTTTTAATAAGTGCCACGGCTGATCAGATAAAAGGTAAAATTGCTACTGTTACTAAATCGCTAGCTGCTTATGATAGTTATTCTCAGCAGGTATATGGTTTATTGACAGTTACTGACGATGTGGAAGAAGAAATGTCGGCAGATTTTGAGTACTTTGAGGACGTTAATACAGCCTTAGCCAGACTATCTTCCACCCAAGAATCAACCTCTGTTAAGGATACCGGTACACCAAAGGCGACTGGTTTTAACCTGCCGAAGCTTACTTTGCCTACCTTTTCCGGGGATTCGGCTACCTGGACTGGATTTTGGGATATTTTTGAGTGTTCCATCCATCATCATAAAACATCCAAAGGTTCACATATCTCCGTGGTCAATTGAAAGGGGAGGCATTGAAGTTAGTCGATGGGTACAAGCTAGAAGCTAACAGCTACGAGTCTGCAGTGGAGTTGCTGAAGAGAACTTACGGGAGAGTAGAAGTCATCAAGACCGCTTTAATTACCAAATTCTTCACACTAGATCCTCCATCCTATGATGTGGCGGACCTAAAGGAGTACTATGCCTCCTTTGAGAGCCTCCTCCGATCTATGGAGACAATGGCCGTCACCAAGGAGGAGATATTTTGTGTGAATATCTTGAATAAGATACCCTCTCCCTTAAGGGAAATCTTACGACGACAACTAAGCGACTCTCCACTAAACTTGGAAGCGTTGGTGCAGGTGTACCAGACTGAAGTCTTCAATATGGAGAGTACTGGACACTACCGACAAGTGGAGATGTCGCCATCTACTGCAGCTTTCCCGGTACAGACTTCTCCTAAACAGAAAAGGCCAATATCATTAGGTTGTAAGTTGTGCAGTGTCCACGGTCATCTGTGGTATCAGTGTCCTAAGTATCCTAAGGCTACACAGAAGATTAGCAAGGCTAAATCGCTTAAGTTATGTACCAGCTGTCTGGCAAGAGACCACTTCAACAGTACCTGCACCAATTCCTACATCAAACCTTGTAAGTATTGCAAGGGGAAACATTGGTTTTCCCTTTGCACCCAGTCTGATCGGCACGACGGCAAAGAAAAGGGGAGAACCCCCAAAGAGTCACATGAGAAAAGTAAGAGCGAGGGTGATAAAGTATCTACCATGTCCATTGCTTCTCGAGAATGTCAATTGCTTCCTACTATGATGCTGCCAGTAGTGGGGAGTATTAATAATACTATAATGACGCGCACCATACTTGACCAGTGCTCACAGAGGTCATTCGTTCTGCGGTCATCATTACCCCAGCTCAAGTGTACCAGCAAGGGTCAAGAGAATTTGCGTCTCCATGGTTTCACTGGTGAAATAGATTCCAGTGACTATGATATTGTGGAGATTTCATATGTTTATAGAAAAAAGGTATGTCCCATCAAGGCTGTTGTGGTCGACACACTACCCAGTTTCTATATAGCATCAGAGATTCAACCACATTTGAAATATCTCAGAAGCAAGGGGTATAAACTGGCTGATGATCAACTCTCTGCTAACAATGGTATTATGCTACTGGTCGGAGCTGATTATTACTACGACCTGGTTCACCCTGGATATCGGCGGGTAGATAAGCTAATAATGCTCCCCACGATCCAAGGTTATGCCATTTCTGGATCCTATGCCACTTCCTCTCAAGACACACAGGTGGAGGTGGTTACGGTCCTCAAGGTAGCAGTAAGCCCCATAGATAAATATATTAGGCCAAATGTGCCTGATAATACATGTACTGATATAGATAAGCTATGGGACTTGGACAATATTGGAATTGACCCACATGAACTTGATCGTGAGTCCAAGCTAGCGTTAAGCTCGTATGAAGAGACTGTAACGTATGACTCTGGCAGAGGTCAGTATGTGGTAAGGCTCCCTTGGAATGATAACCAGAGTAAATTACCTACTAATTTCCATCTAGCACTTGGTAGGTTACGTGGCCTTCAGAAGCAGTTTGTCAAGGATTCAAGTTATTGCGAGACTTATGCGGCAGTTTTAGCCGAGCAGGTACAACGTGAATTTGTGGAGAGAGTAGATCTCAGTGAGTATGGGGATAACATCCATTACCTTGCTCACCATGGGATTAAAAAGGACAGTTCCACCACTCCTGTTCGTATTGTGTATGACTGCTCTGCTAAATCCAGTGATCGCTCCTATAGCCTGAATGATTGTCTGTACACGGGTCCGTCCCTGGTCTCTGATCTAGCGCAAATTATGTTGCGCTTCAGATGTCATAAGTTTGCATGGGTCGCCGATATTGAGAAGGCCTTCCTGATGCTTCAACTCCATCGTGAAGACAGGGACTCGACAAGATTTTTATGGCCACGGGACCCATTGGATCTAGATTCAGAGTATCTGGTCTACAGGTTCAGAGTCGTCTTATTCGGGGCGACCTGTTCCCAGTTCCTTCTCAACGCTACTATCTTGCGTCATCTTGAGGAGGCTGGACTAGATCCTGACTTCAAGAATGAGATCAAGCAGGCGATCTATGTGGACAATCTTCAAGGCACCGGTGACAATGAAGATTTATTGCTCAAGAGATGCTGGGAGATCCGTGATATATTTGCCAAGGCTCATTTATACTTAAAAGAATGGGCCACTAATAGTGATCTTTTGACAGGTCACTTTGCTTCTGACGGTGTAGCTACTGAGAGTAGTGAGGTGAAGTTTTTAGGCCACAAATGGGACACTACCACAGATTGTATATCCTTCTGTCACACCCCATGCGGCGGTGAGCTTATGACCAAGCGAAACTGCTTAAGCTTGTCAGCGAGGTTGTTTGATCCCCTAGGTTTTTTGCTGCCTGTTACAATCCGTGCTCGTATGTTTTTACAGCAACTGTGGCGGTTAAAACTAGATTGGGACACGCCCCTCCCGATTGAGTTACAGGATACTTGGCGGTTGATTCGGTCGGACCTTTCCGCATGTTGCGAGGTCCAACTTCCTCGTCAGGTTATTGGTGGTCACCAGGTGGATCTACATGCCTTTTCTGATGCTAGTAATAGTGCGTACGGTACTGCCATATACATATGTAATGGTAGTGAAGCGACGCTGGCTATAGCGAAGGCCAAAGTAGCCCCTATAAAGAAGATTACAGTTCCTAAATTAGAACTTACTGCATTGCTTCTGTCTGCTCGTCTAATAAAGTTTACACTGGATGCTTATACAGACATACTACAGATTAATAACGTCTATATCTGGAGCGACAGTCAAATAGCGCTTTCATGGGTACACAGCCAGAAAGTGTTACCTGTTTATGTTTCTAATCGCACTGATGAGATTCATAACTTAGTTCCTACAGCTACATTTCGCTATGTGAGCACCAGGGATAACCCCAGTGACATAATTTCCCGGGGGATCTCAGCACAGCAGTTTATGTCTTCCTCTATTTGGTGGCATGGACCTCCATGGCTTACATCTCCAACTGAATGGCCTCAGGATTTCAGGGAATACATATCTGATCCTTCAAGTCGGCCCCAAGATGATGTGTTAAGTAGTTCGAATGTGAGTACTACACATCAGGATAACAAGTTGGTAGAGTGGGAACGTTACGGCAGCTATGATCAAGTAATACGGGTATTTGCATGGATATACCGTTTCATTAACAACATGAGAAGTCGGGCTCATGGGTCTTTCCTTAGTGAAGATTCGAAGCATATCAGACTCCATGAATTTAGATCAGCAGAAGCAAAACTAATATGTTTAGTACAAAGGGAATCTTATCCTACTGAACATCAAATCCTGAGCAAGGAGTCAAAGGCCAAACCCTCAAACTTAATGAGGCAGCTAGGATTATATATGGAAGGAGGCATAATTAAGTGTAGAGGCAGGATACAAAAGGCGGACATTATTGATTCTGCGAAATATCCTGTCCTCCTTAGCTCCTCTCATTTGATTACCAAACTGTTGATTCGCCAATGCCATCGGACCTGCCTACATTTTGGCGTAAATTATGTTCTGGCGTATATGCGACAACGTTGGTGGATCCCTAAGATGCGACAAGCAATTAAAGGGATCCACAATAGCTGTACGATCTGTAAAAGATTACAGGGTAAGCCTTACTCCCCAGTTGATCTACCTCCCTTACCTGAGTTCAGGGTACAAAGGACTGAACCATTTCAGGTAACCGGGGTGGACTACACCGGAGCGATTCATGTTAGGGAATCGCCCGGTACTATCATAAAGGTATATGCCGTCCTATTCACATGTGCGGTAACCAGAGCGATTCATATTGAATTGATTGACGACCTATCCAGTGAGGGGTTTTTGCATACTCTAAGACACTTTGCAGGCCGCAATGGTTTCCCTCAAATTATTATGAGCGATAATGCGACTTGTTTTGTCGGGGCCTCTAAATATCTCCAGAGTTTAATGGATGACCCGCAGGTTGTGGCTACCCTCACTGGAAAGGGTTGTCAATGGAGATTTATACCAGCACGTGCACCATGGTTCGGGGCGATTTGGGAGAGAACAATCGGTATCGTCAAATCTGCCTTGAAGAAGGTATTAGGAAGGGCACTGGTGACCAGACGGGAGTTGCAAACCATCTTAATAGAGATTGAGATGTTAGTCAACGACAGGCCCTTGACCTATACCTCGGCAGATGTTGATGACCTCTTACCCATTTCGCCTTCCATGATGACACGTGGACGAACCCTTAATACCTTTCCTAGATCGTCCGTAAATGACGAAGATCTGCATGACCCTACGTTCGGCAATGCTGACGCCACACGTCGTCGCTTCCGGTATGTAAACAAGGTGTCCGACGATCTATGGAAACGGTGGACCCAAGAATATTTGCTGTCTCTTCGCGAGCGTCACTCTCATAAGACCAAAGGGACGAATCAACGATGGCCTCGTATCGGGGATATCGTCCTGATTCATGATGAGCGTCCTAGGTTATTTTGGAAGCTTGGGAGGATTATCGATTTGTTCCAGGGCATTGATGGTCTTATAAGGGTTGCTAAAATACGAACTTCGACTGGGGTTACTACTCGCCCAGTCGTGAGGTTATATCCCTTGGAGCAGGATGTAGAACTGCCGGATTATCCTGGCGTCTCTACTGATACCCCTCCGCGGGAGAGTGCTGGTGACAGTGCTCCTCAAGGTGGGGCAGCAGATGATGAGAAGGATGATCCTCCTCAGGCTTCAGGTGGCGCTCGTCCCAAAAGGAGGACGGCTATGAGTTCCGTGGATCTTTGGAGATCAAAGATCCAACAAGGTGATCTTTGACTTCGATGTCCTTTTTTTGTTCCTGTATATCATTTTTGGTGGCGGGCAATATGTCGGGAATAGGGTAATGATCCCGACAGGTTTTGGTCCAATAGGACATTTGAGTTTGGCGGTATCGTATCGCTTGTACCACAGGGGATTTCGACTGGTTCTTTGTGTATTGTAGTTTATTCTTAAGTTAGGTTAAATATTAACTGTAATGTATAAATATCTACATCAGCTCTAGATGTATTATGAAACCAAGTTATGGGTTATAATTATTATGAGCCGGCAGCCATATGTAATTTCGCGAAGCGATCGGAAGCCGGCCCTTCAGTCTCTCAAACAACACCGTACAGTGAACATCTCCTCCCCCGGCCCTGACTCAACCCACAGTTCACCATGTGCTACAACTACTAATAATATTAACAACAGTCCTACATCACCAGTCCTCTAAGCTAAGTTCATTGTATCGATATTGTATTATGTGAACATTCCTACATGTCATGCAATTGAACTAGCCGCGTGTGGGGGACTGGATTACACCTATCAATGACTACGTCGTTGGTAATTATAATATAACTATTTGTTGGGATATTTCATGTACCAGTGATATGTAATTTAACCTTTATCTAAATTCCCGATACTAGTGAAGGGTTATTGGCAGGCCCCGTTGCCGGAAGGAGCGAAGAGAAGTGCCAGTCTTGCGATGGACTGGGCAGTTTGTCAGTGTCAGGTGTTGTTGTGCTGCCGGAACACAAGTTGGATGTGTGGCATGCTAAGGGCACTGATAATGTTTTGGCTTTGTTTGCAGGAGAACCCTCGCTGTTCAGTCAGTGTCTGTCGTGGGTGGAGGATCCGGGGTAGGCTACCACAGTATGTTGGTATAGCCTCCTGTCTTGGCTCGCGGTGTATTTTTGCGCTGTTGCTTGTTGGCTCGCGTGTGTAGCATCAGCGTAGGGTCACAGGGCAGGAGTTGTTGGCTTTGATTCGACGAAAATTAGGCTACATCTATAGTAGCCGCCAAAAACAACATTAAAATAAAATATGAAAAATTAAATAAAAACTCTTTCTTTTTAATAATTAATTTTAAGATAATATTGTAGCTGAGTACTGAGTGCAGATGATTTTCCCTCAGTAGGCTGTGCTTCTTAAAGCTCGCTCTGGGAGCACAATGTTATGAATTAATGTATTATGTTTGGGAAGGGTGATAAGATTTTTTTTTATATATAAATGTTGTTGTATTTTTTTTGAGGAGACTGAGCTTGCATTCCATGAGTGGCAGAGTGGTTAGGAGTGGCAGATTCTAGCGACATTCTGTCTGTTCAGATATGGGCCCATGGTTGAGTGTCCCATATCTTGGGGGGGGGTGTGACGCCTCCCGGCGTTAACAGAATGGTTGCGTGGGGCATTGCAGCTCGCTAGCGCTCGCCAGGATGGGGGGATGGGCTACAGTTGTCCTAGAATGATCTGCTTTATTTTATTAGTGTCGTGTTGCCACAGACAGTCTAGAAATGGTCTTTGTTTTGGTCTGTCACCGCGCCTTATATTTTATATTCGCTATAATATAAATGTTGCTTGTGTGGGAGGCGAGCGAGAGAGGGTGAGGGAGTACACCTGGCAGCGGGGTGAGCTGTGGCCCGGCTCGCTTGGGCGCTGACGGTGTTGGCGGCCGGGTGGTCAACTAGTCCCTGCCCATCGCGGCCGCGTGTTCTTTACCAGCTCAGAGCTTGCCTGACACGCGTATCATCTACATTCTTTGCAATTCTGTCCCCCATACTCGCCACTTTGCATACTATTTCTCTCTCTCGACTTCTCCTTTCTCATTCTCTAATCTTTATTAAACTCAACATCCCTTCTGGTTTCAGCATAGACGTTCACCGTCGGCCAGTCGTATTGTACGCAAAGCTCTCAGATATTTCCATGTATTAGGCTTTAATGAGGTTTGGAGAGACGGACTTTTCCGTGTGTGTCCTCTCTCGGGAAGGTTGTAGACCGGTATATGTCTCCCTGGCAAGGTGTTGAGTGATTCTGCTGGGTTGTTTAAAAGCTAGACTAGGGGTAAGGTTGCTGTGTCGTTGTCTCCGATGTGTGCAGTGTTAGCTAAGCCCTGCACGACATCGACAGGTACGGTGGGAGCCTAAGTTGTCTTCGGGTGGGTTTACTTTGCGAGCACAGCGCTGTGGTGTGAGAGGGCCATAGCCTATCCCTCACAACATAGTGCTGCCTCTTTGTGTTGACTTCTGAGGGATCGCCAGGATAGAACTAGGTACTAGAGACCTAGATTTATCAAGAGAGCATCCCCGTCATATAACGTAATCTTCATTATACCACCTTCGGACAACGTTAGGCTACGAGCCGCATGCTCGCCCATTGTTGCCCTGCCTTGATACCCCAGCTAGACTTTAGTAACTGAGCAGACACTGGTTAGAGATAAGCCCCCATTATTATATGTATGCAGCATTATTATTCACTGCACTTTTGAGCCGAGGTTGTTGTTGAGTTGCACAACCCTAGTAGGCTGTTGCGTTGTGTCACGAAGCATTTCTTTAGTTGTCGAGCATTACTACCTTTGCGCAGTCTTTATTATTCGCCTGCCTATTATTACTATATGTCCTAGTATTTATTGTGACCCGTATTCTGCATTATAATTGTTCAAGATTCTTTACGAACATCTTCCCAGCATCAGACTTATTTCAGAAGTTTCCAGTTGATGTTGCAGGACTAGCATTGCACTTTCTTTAATACAGGAGTGCCAGTTATTTGAGTATTTACCGTAACGCTAATTAATCACGTTAACTATCTTTTCTTTGTGTAACCTAATCGAGTAATCTTTTACTGTTTGAGAATAGGCTGTTTCATCGAGCGTCAGCCTAGTGTGTGTGCACCAGTTACCGAGTCATAGGATACCTCGTTGTCCAGGCACGACTCAGGGCGGTAATGGTGTTTTGTTTTCCAGTGTTTAAGGCAGGGGTTGGATCTAGTGTTACCGTTGTTGCATTTTGCCATTATCTAGTCCAATGTTGAAGAGCCCTGTGTCTTTGAGAACCTGGATCGTAACAGTACTGTATGTATTATTATATGTTCAATATATCCAGTAGTCTACGCGTACTGTATGTATTATTATATGTTCAATATGTCCAGTAGTCTACGCGTACTGTATGTATTATTATATGTTCAATATGTCCAGTAGTCTACGCGTACTGTATGTATTATTATATGTTCAATATATCCAGTAGTCTACGCGTACTGTATGTATTATTATATGTTCAATATATCCAGTAGTCTACGCGTACTGTATGTATTATTATATGTTCAATATATCCAGTAGTCTATGCGTACTGTATGTATTATTATATGTTCAATATATCCAGTAGTCTACGCGTACTGTATGTATTATTTGTAAAGGCCACCTCTCAATAAATGACCATCTTTGTTCAGCAAATACTTTGTGGTTACATGTACACTTACTTACTCTTACTCTCTCTCGCTCTCTCTATCATTTATATATATATATATATATATATATATATAGAGAGAGAGAGAGAGAGGGAGAGGTATATATATATAGATATACTGTATATACAGTATTATGCACAGTAGGCTATATTGTTGAAAGGTGTATCGGGTCAGTAACCAGCTACACTTTCCATCATCATGTCAAGGTGGTTGATATTACGACCCTGTACTCTTGAACCTCTTATGGCAATACATCCACCTTAGTTCCTCCCCTTATATGTATCTATCTTCCATTGGCTATATATCCTTGTATGTGCCTTTGTATGGATCTATGTATGTGTCCTTGTATCTTCCTTCATACAACAGCTTGATAGATTTCCAGAATATACACATCTCTTCTCGTAATAAATCCTTCTTAGTTCCTCCCCCTCTTGTATGTATCTATCATTCCTTAGTATGTATCCTTGTACGTGTCTATGTATATATCCTTGTCTCTTCCTTCATACAAGAGGTAGATAAGTTTCCAGATAAAGAATGTATGCATATATTCTGGCAATAAATCCACCTTAGTTCCCCCCCCCCCCTTGTATGTATCTATCTTGGTATGTATCCTGGTATGTGTCTTGGTACCGGTATGTGTCTTTGTATGTGTCCTTGTCTCTTCCTTCATACAACAGCTAGATAAGTTTCCCGAATATATGCATCTCTTCTGGCAATATATCCACCTTAGTTCCTCCCCTTGTTTGTATCTATCTTCCCTTGGCTATGTGTCCTTAACTGCTTGGTCTATATATTTACCGGGTATATATATATATTATATTTATTGTTTAGTTTCCTCGCTAGACCTCCATGAAGCTTAGAAAAACACCCCCTAGGGGGTACCCCGTCAAGATAAATTTGTAAATTTTTCGGTAGAGAAATTTCCCGACCGAAGGCCGGTTCCTTCCTGAATTAGAGGCTCGCTATCGCTTGCCAGGAAAAAATCGACACCTAAAGGCCAAGAAAGATCTTAATATCGACAACAACAAAATAGGCGAAAGGTCTCAAAATCGCCAAACTAACGGAACGAACGTCTTAAAACCTCAAAAACAATATGCTAAACATGAGGGAGAAGGAGGTCGAGAAAAAGCGAGTAGTACCCCCTTAACTGTGCCTGCTGGTGCGTGTAGTCATGTGTCTCCAAGGCCCTCACTCCAGGCTACAGGTATGCCAGGGAATCTTAAAAGGAGATTTTTAGTTTGTTCCCTAGACCTCCATCAAGCTTAAAATTACACCCCTAGACCCCTTTCAAGATATATTTGTAAATTTTTCGGTAAAAATAATCCCCTCCTATATTACAAGCTCGCTATCGCTCGCGAGGAAAAACTTGACGCTCAAATTGTACGAAACGTCTTAAAATTGACAGAAATGGGGCGAAAGTTCTTAAAATCGCCAAACTAATGGGGCGAACGTCTTAAAATCTCAAGAGCAATGGGGCTAAACATGAGGGAGAAAGGGGTCGAGAAAAAAAATCCCTCTAGTGGAAATCTCCCCTCAATGGTCACTCTTGTGTAAATCTAAAATGGCTTACTTAAGAATGGGAAAAGGGTGGGACCTTCTATTTTTTTTTTTTTTTTTTTTTTAGCTCTGGGATTGGGTGGCACTTATGTAGGAATGTCGTTAATCCCTTCTGTACCGGTGATGTACTTGTTATTAGCCTATATTATATCAACTATTAAACGATTTTGTTCAGCTTACAAAGGAGTACAAAGGAAATCAAGCAACAACAGATCTAGTGACCCTTCTAGGCTGCTTGTCCTCCAAAACACTGAGGATCAAGTGTCCAAACAGTGGTTTAGAGTGGGTATGGGAACATTGGAAAGGGAACTACTGCCCTGGAACTAATGTCCGTGGCAGGATTAGGAAGTTAGTAGGGGACAGATGGGTTAGTAACTGAGGGGAGGATAAAATAAAGTTATTCATTTACAAACGCAGTCAGTCGCGGGTTTGATGAGAGATATTTGTCTAGGCGAAGAAATGAATCAACGATGCTGCAGTCTATAACATCTCGGGGAAGCCCATTCCACAAGTTGACAACTCGATTGAAGAAGACATTTGTAGCTTCGTGTGAGTTAAAAGATTTACCAATAATTTTGCACCCGTTTCCCTGCGCGTAATTAGATTGGTCGATAGTGAAGTACTTACTACAGTTCATATTGTCGATGCCTTTGATGATTTTGAACACTTTAATTAAGTCGCCTCTTAATCTGCGCTGGGTTAAAGAAAATTGATTTAATTCTCTAAGACGCTCCTCGTATGGTTTGTTCTTTAGGCTCGGTATCATTTTGGTAACTCTACGTTGAACTCGTTCTAGCTTGTCTATATCTTTTTGGTAATAAGGGCACCAGGATTGAACGCAGTATTCCAGAAGAGGGCACCCTAAGGAATTGTAAAGGATTAGGATAACGTCTTTGGATTTATGCTCAAATGACCTGCCTATAAAGCCAATTATTTTGTTTGCCTTCTTAACAACTTGTGAACATTGTTGACTCGGTTTTAGGTTACTCGATATTGTTACTCCCAGATCGGTTTCTCTGTTTACATTCTTAAGCTGAGTGCCATTCATCAAATAGTTTGCTTTCTCATTTTGGTATCCGATATGTAGTACTTTACATTTATCCGCATTGAAACTCATTTGCCAAATTTGGGCCCAACATGACAACTTATCTAGATTGTGTTGCATATCGTCAACTTGTTCTTTTGAGAGTACGCTATTTGCAATTTTTGTATCGTCAGCAAATTTTGAGATTGTACAGGTGAGACCCTCATCTATGTCGTTGATGTAAATTATAAAGAGAATTGGTCCTAGTACCGATCCCTGGGGTACCCCGCTACTTACATTGCTTACATTACGAAGGATGTCTACCAATTAAATGGCCACAGACTTGGTACCTCAATTAATTCTTTTAGCTACAATAATTATGTCCTTCCTAAGCTTCATAAAGTCGTCTGAATGTAGCTAGAATAAAATTAAAAAGACGTCGTCGGTACAGAAGGGGTTAATGTGTATTGTATTAACTGTTCAAATTAGACCGGCAGCTTAAAGGGAGATGGGCTGTTTTTCTGGTCCCCTTTTTTCCTCATGTTTAGCCCCATTAGTTTTCAGATTGTACGACGTTCGGCCCATTAGTTTGGTGATTTTAAGACCTTTCGCCCCATTTCTTTGTCAATATTAAGACTTTTCGTGTCATTTAGGTGTAATTTTTTTTCCTGGCGAGCGATAGCGAGCCTGTCATTTAAGAGAAACCCTTCGGCCGGGATATTTTTCTATCGGAAAATTTAAAAATTTATCTTGAAGGAGGGTCTTGGGCGGGTGTTTTTTAAGCTTGATGGAGGTCTAGGGAGCACACTAATAAAATAATAAATAGCTACATAAATTAACAAATATATACGCCCATCTTCCCTTAATATTTCTTACTTCTCAGTTAGCCTACTCTTTATCGGTTAAATTAGATGTTTCAGATATAATCGTTAATTATTTAGCATCGTGACCACTGACAACCAGTCATGTTCATTTATAGGGTAAACGAGTGAATTGGATTGGATTAGAATTTACATGATGCATTTGAAACCTATCCTTAGTGTATTCAGCTGACGATAATGTTACCCGTGTCAGATGATTCATCCTTTCGGTAGGAGGAGGTTTCGTTTACTCTCTTTGTGTCTCATAAACCGATGTTCTACCATTTTGGAAGGAACTGTAGCAGTAAGTACCGCACCGTATGATATTTATCTTGTATCCATAAAGACACTTCCTATGATTATTAATATCGTCTTTTTGTAAGCCTAATTACATGTACCAGGTAGCCTACTTTAACGCCAATGTATCGTCTCATGGTTATTTAATATTGTTTTCTCAAATCAAATAATTTGCTAGGATTTTCTTTGGATACCGGTAATGTAAGTAAACATACAGTACCGTTACTAAATTACTTTAGTAAACTCTCATATGTCCTTCCGAAGCTAGATAATATTGCCTAGTGATAGCCCCCCTTCCCCCTAAACAAAATAGGAAAACAAAAAGCAAGAGAGGTGTCATCTGATACTGAAACGTTTTAAGACACTCAATCTCCTCCTTTTCCTCTCCTATAGATCAAGGTATATAGACTACAGTCTGATCTCTTACAAAGGTGAATCCATTTCCTCTTGGTATCGTCGTCTTGGAGAAGGCCTATGACAGAGTGGATAGAGTAGGTATGTGGAAAGTACTTAGAATATACGGAGTAGATGGCAAGTTGTTGAAAGCAGTGAAGAGCATGTATGAGGGTGCAAAGGCGGCAGTACGTGTGGAGAATGAGCAGAGCGAGTTCTTTGACCTGAATGTTGGGTTGAAACAGGGGTGTATGATGTCCCCGTGGTTGTTTACTGTATATATGGATGGAGTCATGAAAGAAATACTAGGAAGAGCAGTGGATGTTGGTGTATCGCTGAAAAGGGAGGGTAATGAGTGGAAGCTCCCTTTACTGCTGTTTGCGGATGATACAGTTCTGATGAGCGATAATGAATGGGAGTTGCAGGGTCTGGTAAATGAGTTTGGAACAGTGTGCGAAAAACGGAATTTGAATGTAAATGCGGGGAAGAGCAAGGTTATGGTCTTCGAAAGGGGTGAAGTCACAGAGTGTGAGGTGAATTTGAACGGTCAGGCTATGGAGATCGTCAGCTCTTTTAAGTATCTGGGCAGTGTGTTGAGTAAAGCTGGGACTATGGATGAAGAAGTGCGGGAGAGGGTACAACAGGGGAAGAGGGTTGTAGGAACGCTGAAAGTAGTAACAAGAAATAGGGTGGTCAGTATGGAAGTAAAGAAGTCCTTGCATGACAGTCTGGTAATCCCGACACTGACTTACGGAAGCCAAGCATGGACGTATGAAAAGAAATTAAGACCAAGAGTGAGAGAGGTGGAAATGAGTTACTTGACAAATGCGTGCGGAGTTACATGGAGGGATAGACAGAGGAAGTAAGAAGGAGGTGTGGTGTAGAGGTAGATGTGCTGGAAAGTGTGAAAAGGAACACCTTGAGATGGTTCGGCCATATGGAACGTATGGGAAGCGAGAGAATGACTAAGAAGGTGTACGAGAGCGAGGTGGAAGGACAGAGAGGGAGAGGTAGACCTAAAGAGAGGTGGAAGGATGGAGTGAGGAGGTAGATGGATGAATGCGGTGCTGGTTGGGAGGAAGGGCGTCGACTGACTGGGGACAGAGGTGCATGGGCGGTTCGTTCGTGGCCACCCCTTCGGGGATCACAGCGTCAGGCAATAGATAGATAGATAGATCGTCGTCTTTGGGAAAGTTATGAAAAGTAAGATGCTTATCACTTGCTTTCTTCCTACTTGAGAAGCACCCAAACACTGCACAGTTGTTGGGCATGTCTGCACACTTGCTTAAGCAAAGAGAGATGTGCGCGACCTTCACAAATCAAAGGGAAGAAAGTAATGAGGGAGCGAGGGAAGGGGTCCATTTCACGTGCGCGGGAAAGACAAGTTTAGGGACTCTGGTGACAATACCTTATACTGTATATCTTGCTATAGTCCTTCCCTCTGCATAAGACGTTAAGGGAGGGAGAGCTGGGGGAAGGGGTGGATAGGGGTAGCAGAGATAGCAGAGTCCCTTTAAGGCAATTGTCTCACTTTACTGCTAATGTTAGGAGCGCCAGGAGACCAAAACCCTTCACCCATGTCCTCCTTCATCTCTCTGGCATTCCTTGTTCCAACATTCTCTTAGCAGCGGGAAAATAGAGTAAGCAAGATATTTCCTCCTTTCCCTGTCCTTTCTCTGAGAGATTCAGAGGATAAGAACAGGAGGAAACCAAAACCCTTCACCCATGTCGTCCTTCCTCTCTCTCTGGGCTTCCTTGTTCCTGCATTCTGTTAGTTGGGTATCAGAGGAAAGGGAGGGAACATAAGAGTAAGCAAGACCTTTCCTCCTTTCTCCGGCCTTCCTTATTCCTGCATTCTGTTAACGGGAGAACGAGAGGAAGGGGTGGGAAGATACAGAGTAAGCAAGACCTTTCCTCCTTTCTCCGGCCTTCCTTATTCCTGCATTCTGTTAACGGGAGAACGAGAGGAAGGGGTGGGAAGATACAGAGGAAGCAAGGCCTTTCCTCCTTTCTCTGTCCTTCCTTTGGGAGAAACATGCGAGAACAGAGGAGAATATGAAGGAGGAAGATGAGGAGGAGGAGGAATAAGAAAAGCATGGGGAGGAAAAATAGAGCATGGAATCGAGGAAAAAGAGGAGGTGAAGGGCAAGGAATAGGAGGTAGAAAATGAAGAGGAAGAGGACAATTTGAAAGAGGATGAGGATATGAAGGAAGAGGAGGATGATATGAAGGAAGAGGAGGAAGAGGATATGAAGGAATAGGAGGTGGATGATATGTAGGAAGAGGAGGAGGGTGGAAGTTAAAGGGAATAAGACAGAGGGGAAGGGGAGTTCGAATGGAATGCAATGAGGCTGTCGGGGGAAGGTGGATAAGGGGAAGGGAGATAATTGATTAATGACGGCAGAGAGAGAGAGAGAGAGAGCGAGTAAAAACTGGCGCCTTAGTCCATGGGCCAGGGTGAAAAACGGCTTTTTACCTAAAATATTTGCGAGGCACCCGTTTGAAACAGTATCAAACACAAGTGAGACAATGCTATGATTTATCATAACCTAATTGTTTCAGAACTTTAGTTTAAAGGTTCAAAGATTCGAATTAGTATAACTTGTACAAGTATATGCTCACGACTGTACATCAAATTCAATGAAAATGCAAAGTGTAGGAAGGGTCAGAACTAGGTTAAATAAGATTAGCTTGCTGCCAGTTGGATCGCCATCATGAGAGAGAGAGAGAGAAGGGAAAGGGAAAGGGAGGGCTGGGAACGAGTGGGCTATGTAAAGCTGAGAGATGAAACGGGAGGGCTGAGAGTTTATGGGTTCCTAGGGTTCACGAGATAGATTGTGTGTGTGAGAGAGAGAGAGAGAGAGAGATATTTACATAGAATATATACTATCCCAGCGAGGTGTTCAGGTTATAATTCTAGTAGGGATAGCTACACGACTGAGAGAGAGAGAGAGAGAGTGTGTGTGTATGTGATTGTTATAGTGTTAGTGGTGGTGGGTGAAGATTACTGGCACCACCGACAATATTTTGAGATTTGAAAAAGTTTGTTCCATACACTTGGCGATTTCAAGACCTTTCGGCCCATTTCTTTGACAATTTTGTGACTTTCGAAGGATTTACAATTGTTTCTCGATGGGGCGTCTTGGAGGTATTATTTAAGCTCGATGCAGGTTTAGGGAGGGAAAATATAGTTTAACAATAATAAATTAAACAAATCTCCCTACACTGTAAAACCCTCTCCGACATATGACGCAATTTTGAGCCTATTAGGGATACTTTAAAGCCTTTGTTACCATCAGGGGTATTTAGAAACCTTTAGTTTAGTTACTTCAACCTCTGCAGTTGTCTTTGAGCTAGCTGTGGGCAGAAAACTAATTTTGGAGAGGTAATTATACGAGTGAGAGAATTCTGTTTCTTATTGCTAATCTGGCAACCTCTGCGTCATATGTGCGTGAAAGGGTTAATGGGTACCGGTATGCCTATGGAAGGGGTAATTGAGGGGTCCATATATCGCCATTTAAAGATATACTGCTGGTAATAAACCCATCTTATACAAAGATAGAAAGGTAAATCACCATCAATATACCCAATGATTCTATATACCTCTTTCATAACTTACGGCTGTTTTTCGTATACCCGTTTAGCGGTATATTGATGGTAATAATCCCATTTTATAGAAGAATAGAAAGGCAAATCCCCATTAATATACCAAATATTTAATCCAGTTGTTTTTCATAACTTCACTTTATCCAGTTATAAGCTTTTGTGTATCAAGTTATTGATAGGCTAAGCTTAACACAATAGTTTCACTCCCTGACGTACAGTACAGTTGGTTCAGATAATCAGTTTTGCAATAATGACTTGGAAAACTATAATTTATTCTATACAAGAACCTTCTGAAGTTATTATTTTTTAATGAAAGCAATATTCTGTTAACATTTATAAGTGATCCTTTTTTGTAGTGACACACACACACACACACACACACACACACACACACACACACACACACACACACACACACACACACACACACACACACACACACACACACACACACACACACACACACACGAGCGCTCTATAACACAAATGTAATGTCCATTGATGTGTATCAGGACACGCTCTGATTTACGATGTTTGTCTTCGTTATAGCCTATATAAATCTTCATCACACGTACACACAAACACGCACGCATAAACATACTGATACAACCGCACGCACATAAAATTCACACATACACAAACACGTACACTATTACACCAGGCACATTTCACCGTGTCCTCTACTCCTCTGGCGAAAGTTTACAGACACGGCATATGAATTAAATATAGCAAACCAGACAGTATCATATTTCCCGCCACCTAAAACAAATGTACAGTTGCCTACATGAGTTTTGTTTCTGTCCGTGATGATCTTATACGTGGAAATATACTGGTCATGGTTGACTTGCGAGTGTAGTTTCTTATGCAGTGGTTAAGGGGAGGTTTTTAGGTGATTCTCTAGACTTCCATCAGGCTTAAAATTACTCACCCCTAGACCCCCTTTCAAGAAAAATTTGTACATTTTTCGGTAGAAAAATGTCCCGGCCGAAGGCCGGTTCCCCTTAAATTACAGGCTCGCTATCGCTCGCCAGGAAAAAATCGACACCTAAATAACACGAATGGTCTTAAAATTGACAGAAATGGGGCAAGGGGTCTTAAAATCGCCAAACTAATGGGGCGAACGTCTTAAAATCTCAAAAGCAATGGGGCTAAACATGAGGGAGAGGGGGGGTCCAGAAAAAAATCCTCCAGGTGGAATTCTCCCCTTAACTCCTCTGATTAGTCAACTGATAATTATACGAGGCCACACTCGCAATTCATTCATACTTTCATACACAAGATCACGACGAGGAACCGAACTTATGTGTCCAACTTTACAAACCATAATACCACAGGGATCACGGAGTTTAATAAAGGATGGAATCATGCTTCGTTGTAAATAAACAGAACTCGTGTGCAGTATATATATATCATTAGTTACACAAATATGTAGCCTCCGAATACTCCTAGCACAGCATTATACAGTGATGAATAGTTCACCTCATTTCTGTGTTTTAAGTATTCCCAAACGTAAGTCTGTAATTAATAGATAATCACAGATGATCAAAAACATTGGATCATTATTATGGAGTTTACTATACGAGGTGTCCAGGAAATAGTTAAAGGGGTAGGGTTTATTTTTTGTTCGATTATTTCATGTATATATTATTTATTTAGTTTCCCCCCTAGACCTCCATGAAACTTAAACAACATATCCATTAGATCCACCTTCTAGATTAATTTTTACATTTTTCGGTAGAAAAAGTTCCTGGTCTAAGGCTGGTTCTTCGAAAATTACAGGCTCACTATCGTTCGCCAGAAAAAATCGACACCTAAATAGCACGAAAGGTCTGAATATTGACAATGAAATGGGGCGAAAGGTCTTAAAGTCGACAACATAATGGGGGAAACATCTTAAAATCAGAATCAAAATAATGGGGCTAAACACGAGGGAGAAGGGGGCCAGACAAAAAAAAAACAGCCCATGAATGAAACTTGGTAAGTTTATTACCAATAATACTAAATTAAAATAATTACAGTGATTTATTACCAACTTGACACCAAAATCCCCAACAACCGTATACCTGGTTATTGTCAAGATATAATAGACTAATTGTAATCCCTTCTGTACCGGCGGTATCATTTTAATTTCATGCTAGCTATACTTATACGATGTTATGCAGTTTAAGAAGGATCTGGGCTAGTTAAAAGAGTAAAGTTATATAATTCGAAGCTTATTCATTGTTAGAGACCTTTCCTAAGCTGTTAAAATTCGTCTAATAGTAGCCAGAATATAGTCCCGGTACTGAAGGGGTAAATGAGTGTTCAAAATATAGCCCATTTGTCAAACTCTCCACATCTGAAAGCACTGGATTTCTTTGAATTAACCCCTTCTGTACCGGCGACGTCTTTTTAGTTATATGCTAGGTATATTTAGACGATTTTGTGCAGTTGAAGAAGGATCTGTGGTAGTAAGAAGGATAAAGTGAGATAGCTCGAAGCCTGTTAAATGCTCGAGGATCTTTCGAACCGGAATACAATCGCCTAATAGTAGCCATAATAAAGTTTAAAAGACGGCACCGGTACTAAAAGGGTTAAGGGAGCCCACCTCGATTGTTTTATCATTCTCTCCCTCTCTCTTTGGCTTGTATCCATTCGGCCTCATTCAGCCTACTGTTTTAAGACGTTTACCACCATCCAGGTGTCAATATTTTCCTGGCGAGCGGGAGCGAGCCAGCATATATATATATTTTAGTTTTGACAGCAAGCTAAATTTGTACATTTTTCGATAGACACATTTCTCCGGCGAAGCCGGATTTCTCCATACAATTCTGGCTCGCTATCGCTCGCCAGGAAGAAATCGACACCTGGATGGGGCTAAACGTCTTAAAACAGTTGGCTGAATGGGGCCGAATGGATACAAGCCAGGGAAAGAGAAAAAAGGCCGGTGACCCCCCTTAAGGATCGCCCATACGTGAACAAGCTCCGGACATGGGCGTATTTATTCCCTCATTTATATTTGTTTTTATCATGTTTGTAGTTTCCTCCCTAAACCTCCATCACGCTTAGATTCAAACACCCACCATCCTTGAAGATAAATTTGTACATTTGTCGATAGAAAAATGTCCTGGCCGAAGAAGGCCGGTTCCACTTAAATTGCAGGCTTACTATCGCTCGCTAGGAAAACAAATTACACCTAAATAACACGAAAAGTCTTAATATTGACAACAAAATGGGGCGAAAGGTCTTAAAATCGCCAAAAAATAATGGACGGAACGTCATAACGATCTGAAAACTAATGGGACTAAAAGTGAGGAAGAAGGGGAACCAGAAAAACAACCTACTGTATATCCCCTTAAGACAACCATTATGGGTGAGGCAGACAACCTCCCAGTACAGGAATGTAATGCCATCACCAACCATTGTGGGTGAGGCAGACAACCTCCCAGTACAGGAATGTAATGCCATCACCAAACATTATGGGTGAGGCAGGCAACCTCCCAGTACAGAAATGTAATGCCATCACCAACCATTATGGGTGAGGCAGGCAACCTCCCAGTACAGGAATGTAATGCCATCACCAACCATTATGGGTGAGGCAGACAACCTCCCAGTACAGGAATGTAATGCCATCACCAACCATTATGGGTGAGGCAGGCAACCTCCCAGTACAGAAATGTAATGCCATCACCAACCATTGTGGGTGAGGCAGACAACCTCCCAGTACAGAAATGTAATGCCATCACCAACCATTATGGGTGAGGCAGGCAACCTCCCAGTACAGAAATGTAATGCCATCACCAACCATTATGGGTGAGGCAGGCAACCTCCCAGTACAGGAATGTAATGCCATCACCAACCATTATGGGTGAGGCAGACAACCTCCCAGTACAGGAATGTAATGCCATCACCAACCATTATGGGTGAGGCAGGCAACCTCCCAGTACAGGAATGTAATGCCATCACCAACCATTATGGGTGAGGCAGACAACCTCCCAGTACAGGAATGTAATGCCATCACCAACCATTATGGGTGAGGCAGACAACCTCCCAGTACAGGAATGTAATGCCATCACCAACCATTATGGGTGAGGCAGACAACCTCCCAGTACAGGAATGTAATGCCATCACCAACCATTATGGGTGAGGCAGGCAACCTCCCAGTACAGGAATGTAATGCCATCACCAACCATTATGGGTGAGGCAGACAACCTCCCAGTACAGGAATGTAATGCCATCACCAACCATTATGGGTGAGGCAGGCAACCTCCCAGTACAGGAATGTAATGCCATCACCAACCATTATGGGTGAGGCAGGCAACCTCCCAGTACAGGAATGTAATGCCATCACCAACCATTATGGGTGAGGCAGGCAACCTCCCAGTACAGGAATGTAATGCCATCACCAACCATTATGGGTGAGGCAGGCAACCTCCCAGTACAGGAATGTAATGCCATCACCAACCATTATGGGTGAGGCAGGCAACCTCCCAGTACAGGAATGTAATGCCATCACCAACCATTATGGGTGAGGCAGACAACCTCCCAGTACAGGAATGTAATGCCATCACCAACCATTATGGGTGAGGCAGACAACCTCCCAGTACAGGAATGTAATGCCATCACCAACCATTATGGGTGAGGCAGGCAACCTCCCAGTACAGGAATGTAATACCATCACCAACCATTATGGGTGAGGCAGACAACCTCCCAGTACAGGAATGTAATGCCATCACCAACCATTATGGGTGAGGCAGACAACCTCCCAGTACAGGAATGTAATGCCATCACCAACCATTATGGGTGAGGCAGGCAACCTCCCAGTACAGGAATGTAATGCCATCACCAATCTGAGTGATGGGCTTATTTGGGTTAGGAGTTGTTACAATAGACCACTTGCGAGTTTGAGGCTATAAGGAAGTTGGAGCCGCAAACATTGATATATAATAGAAATACTATAATAATGTAAGTTTTTGTTGGATAAAAGGTAGGATGAATTGGGTTTTATGTATTTATGAATCACCATGACCATATTGTAGCTGGTAATTTTGCTATACTGTATATCCATGTCTACATCTCCAACTTCCTTATAAGACGAAACTCGCAAGTGTTCAATTACCAGGGTGACGGTTTTTGGTGATTTTGGTTTGCCATCAAGTTGGTAATCAAATCGTGTAATTATTTGTCTCTAGGGTTGTTGATAAACTTACTAAGTTTCATTTGAGTTTATATCCGGGCCACCCTGTACTTTAAGGGGGTAGTGCTTGGTTTTTGGTCTGTATATTTATGTATTAATACATTTTCGAGTTTCCTTGCTATACCTCCATTAAGCTTAAAAAAAACACCCCCTAGACCCCATTTCAAGATAAATTTGTAAATTTTTCGGTAGAAAAAAATCGCCTAAAGGGCACGAAAGGTTTTAATATTGACAAACAAAATGAGGCGAAAGGTCTCAAAATCGCCAAACTAACGGAACGAACGTCTTAAAATCACAAAACTAATATGCTAATCGTGAGGGAGAAGGGGGTCCAGATGATGATGATGGCTATAGATAAGTAAGAGATTAGAGAGTTAAAAGCGAGCAGTACCCCCTTTAAGGTACGGTACCGTCATGATCTAGAATCTTACCTATCATTCGTAAGTTACCACAGTATTTCTGATTTTAGGAACCAGGTAACTTTTAATCGTGCTTGTCAGAAATTGCATATTTTTTACCTTAGGCTACCCGATCTTTAATTCAAGTCAGCATCTACCGATTCGGTTAAATATAGCAATATAAGGAAGTATTAAAACCAACATTGTCACTTGTCAAAACTTTTATTTGTTCCTTATTGTCATCGACCTTGTTGCCAGGGCTGGGGTCAATTCATTTTTGTCAATTCAATTTTAATTCGGTATAAAATTTTAATTTGTCAATTCCAATTTAATTTAATTCATTCGTAAAAAAAGACATTCAATTCCAATTCAAATCAATTCACAAACCTTTCAATTCAATTAATTAATGTCGATATTTCATTAAATTAAAATGTTTTCAATTCAAAGTCAATTTCAATATATATTTAATAGATTACTTCACTTGATATATTTCCCAGCCCTGCTTGTTGTTATCAGAAAGGGTGCACTGGTACTCCCAAATCACTCATGTCACCCGTATATCCTGTGCGCCATACTCATGGAGGTGAGAGACATCCACCTACTTCGAGCGCCGAGAGGTAACTGAGGCACATGGTCGATACAGGTCAGCCAGCCAGAGAGGTATCCAAAAATAAGCCCTCTCCCGCGCACCTCATAGAATGCGCCACTCTCACTCCTACCCTGATTCTCCTACCCTGATTCTTTCCAGAGTCACACCTACTGTATAGCGAGGGGTTTCTATTAAAAGGAGACATATATTTGGATATTTATTTTAACGAGGGTTTTCTCTTAATGGGAGACTCTTATATATACTGTATATATATATATATATACGGTATATATATGTATGTATATATATTTATATATATTAATGTATTTATATATATATTTTTATTTAATATACTGTATTTGGTTTCTTACCCAGACCTACAACCAACTTGAAAACATACCCTCACGAATCCCCTTTGAGATAAATATGTGCATTATCCTAAAATGCAGGCTCACCAGGAAACAATTGACAAATAAATGGCATGGAAGGTCATACAATCGCCAACACTAATGGGGCAAGTGTCTTAGAATTTCAAAACTAATGTGGCTAAATATGAAGAAGAGAGTCCTCCTTTAACACTAGGTCATGTTACGTTCTGGTGGTTATTGTGGTGTTTTATGGTTTATTATTGTTGAGGGTTTTCATTGGTTTTGTTATTTTAGATAAATATATTTATCTGTGTTCTCCCTTAATTGATGTAAATAAAACGCTTCCTCAGACCCGATCATGATAATATAATTGCTCCGCTCCCCCCCCCCCCCAAAAATAAATAAATAAATAAATGGGGCTAAATGTATACCTTTTTTTCGGTCAAAGAATGTACCTGTCGAAGGCTGATTTACCCAAGATTGCAGGCTCGCTATCGCTCGTCCAGAAATAAAATCGACACTTAAATGGGGAGAAACGCCTTGTGAAGTTATGATATCCTAACTACAAAAGTAAAACGTCCTAAAACAGCAGTAACAAATTTAGCTGGATTACGCTAGTCGTTGTTGTTGTTGTTGTTTTTCCCCAAGCTGCCTGGCCGAACAGCCCCAAGGCCCCGAGCAAGGCCAAGGCCACAACCGAGCGCCCCCACAGAACCCTCCCCGCCGACCACAATAAAGCCTGGGTGACCGAAGCCACTCCACGGCGGGGAGCTGAGGAGGGTGCGGAAACGCTCGGGAAACCAAAGCCCCACCCAGGGCCCTGTGCCCCTCAGCAATTATGAAGAGAAAGTTGAGGGGCAAAGGAAAGATGTGACGCTTTGGCTTCCAATCTTGGTAGATTAGGAGGTCAATCCACGCAAGAGACGCCGTCACTTGAGATCTAGAAAATATATAAGTAAAAGGAACAGTCAGAGTAAGCTATGGGTATGGCAGAGATCGCTCAGTTCTCACTCTGATAGACCAGCCCATCACCACATGACTAGAACCCAATCCTCTCAGCATCAGCTAGGAAAGGCCCTAGAAAGCCGCCTTTGGCGGGGGGATAGCTCCCCTATTTCAACCCTTTTCGGGGTTGGGCACCCGCCCTAGTCGTTGTTAAGGGGGGTGGTTCACTTTTTGGACGATTTTGCATGTATTCATTATTTTTCTAGTTTCCTCCCTAGACCTCCATCAAAAAAAAAAAAAAAAAAAGGCCATTAGATCCCCCTTCTAGATTAATTTGTACATTTTTCGGTAGAAAAATGTGCCGGCCAGAGGCCGGTTTTCCCAACATTACAGGCTCACTATCGTTCGCCAGGGAAAAAATCGACACCTAAATAGCACGAAAGGTCTAAATATTGACGAAGAAATGAGGCGAAAGGTCTTAAAATCGACTAACTTATGGGGAAAACATCTTAACATCTGAAAACTAATGGGGCTAATCACGAGGGAGAAAAGGGACCAGAAAACTAGCCCATCTCCCCTTAAGTTATGAGAGGTTGAGGTTGGGATTTCTGGGATTGTTCTACCGAAAAATGCACACATTTATCTCGAAGGAGGGTTTGGGGGTATTTTGTAGCTGGTCAAGTATAAGTCGTGCACATGTTCGAATAATATGAGAGCATAAAATATGCACACTAACTCCTTTTTTTTAAACATTTTTTTGTTCATACTATTTTATGGTAATTTCGCATTGGAATCGACAACTAGACTAAATGTATATGATTTTAAGAGGCCAAAATAATTAATATATAAATTAAGAAGATGCCAGACCATAATGGCCTGAACAAATTGCCGGAAAATGCGCCCGTTTGACACCGGCTTAAGGGGACAGTGCTTGTTTTGTTGGCTATATAATTATTCATTAATTTTTTTTTTTTTTTTCGCTAGCCCTCCATCAAGCTTAAAAAACACCCCCTAGACCCCCTTTCAAGATAAATTTGTACATTATTCAGCAGAAAGATTTACCGGCCGAAGGCCGGTTCCTCTTAAAATTACAGGCTCGCTATCGCTCGCCAGGAAAAAAAACACCTAATTGGCACGAAAGTTCTTAAAATTAACAACGAAATAGGGCGAAAGGTGTTAAAATCACTAAACTAATGGACCGAACGTCTAAAAATCTCAAAACTAATGTGGCTAAACACGAAGGAAAAAGAGGGTCCAAAAAACCAACCACCTTCCCCTTAAGGTGGCAAAGAGAACATGTTATTTTGTTCGGCTTGAACGTTGCTATCTTTTACTGTGTGAAGGAATGGGTAAAGCCTCATGGTTGCTGACAGATAACGACGTAACCAAACAAATACACGGCCTAAAACGAGCCCTGTTGTGTTATGTGTTGGCCCTATTCTTGCTCTGTCTTGTTTCCCCCCCCCCCCCCCCTCAACAAACAAAAACAGGAAAAGTGGGGATTGGGCCTGAGTAAATAGGTAGATAGGTAGATAGGTAGATAGAAAACTATCCCAACCTGCAGTACCGGTATTCAACACATGTTATTGGCCCAGTATTGTAAGATCTATTCTCGGGTACACTTTAGTAAATACAAACCTTATGGTAGGAATGAATATTAACACCATAGGAGGAGGAGGAGCATTTTATTGACAATGTTTTGCATAATTGTAGCTTACATTTTATATATGTGTATACTGTATATGTATGTAAACCGGTAACAAATACTGGTTGACATTAAGGGAGCCCACCTCGCTTTTTTTCTCTTTCTCTCTCTGCGGCTTGTATCCATTCGGCCCAATTCAGCCTACTATTTTAAGACGTTTACCCCCATCCAGGTGTCAAAATTTTCCTGGTGAGTGGTAGCGAGCGCAGCATGTAATTTGCCGGAGGATAACAGGTTTTTTTCACAATACATAGACGGAGGTCTTTAAAAAAAAAAAAAAAAAAAAAAAATTTTTTACATCAAGCTAAATTTGTACATTTTTCGATGGAAAAATTTCTCCGGCAAAGCCGGATTTCTCCTTACAATGCTGGCTCGCTATCGCTCGCCAGGACGAAATCGACACCTGGATGGAGATAAACCTCTTAAAACAGTTGGCTGAATGGGGCCGAATAGATACAAGCCAGAAAAAGAGAGAAAAGGAGAGAAAGTAAAAAAAAAAAAAACGGTGACCCCCCTTAAATCTTACCTGGCTGCTAGTGTACACAGATATCCCACTGCCTGTCACCACCACCACACGTGTCAATATTTTACTTATGACCTGTTGCACGTCCACTGACATACTGACGTGGTATTAATGTAACTCAGTGGTTTTATATCCGGCTTATACAGTACGGAGTCCACACTAGTAGTATGTTTTCTTTTTCACTTTTTATATACCTGGCAACGACTGTATTTTGTCATTGCATAGCGTTATACTATAGCAGGTTGTCTCGTATTACTAAAGCAACATTTGTGTATTTTATTATTTTTTTGTTTGTCTCTCAATATCGTATTAACCTCTTCTGTCCCGTCTTTAATTGATTTCAGCTACGTTTAGACGATTTTATGGAACTTAGGAAGGATATGTGGTACGGTAGCTAAATGGATTCATTGAGATAGTTTGTAGCCCTTTAATGGGTAGACGTCCTTTTCTAAGCTGAACATAATCGAATATTAGTTGCCACAATATAATGAAAAGTACATTACCGGTACAGAAGGGGTTAACATTGATCATACATATGTTCAATGCACAGCATTGATCTAGTGTTAAGAGAAGCACAATGAGCGTACAGAAGTTATTTTATGAAAAATTTCCAATAGATTTGTCATGTTGTGTCTATGTATGCCAAACGGGAACAAGACATAGCTGAAGGGAAATAATTGACAAATGCTGGATAGGAATTACTGGATAAAGATGGTCTGTGAGATAACCCATAGCCATAGTTGTTGTCGAGTTTGTAACATATAACATCTATATTAATGTTATATTGCAAGCCTTATAAAGTTATACAAATTATACCGTAAATAAGCTTGCTATAATAAACTACCAGCTTACTTTAATGCACAACCATGCAAGCTAAATGCGAAGATTATAATTATATATAATATATAGTTTAAGGGAAAGAATCTCGTATTGTCTATTAATGATAATTAGGCCATAACTCCTGACAACTAGCCTCTATAACTAAAACAAAACGACTAGAATAATCGAGCAATAATGTCGACCATTTGGGAAGAGTCAGCCAGGGAATAGGTGTGGACATTTACAAAACGACTAAACGACGGCTAATAAACCGTCTTGGTGGTTTAATGGTTAGTTTTTAAAAATCTGTGTGTGATAACCCAGTTTCGAATCCCGGTGGATCACATATATACTTTCATTAATTTCATTGGAGGTGTTTGGTGTTGGGGTGAAATTGATAAAACATAGAATGTCTACCATTTGGGAAGAGTCAGCCGGGGAAAAGGTGTGGATAGCCTATTTACAGCTCATTTGCTCTAACCCTTTTTGAGTTACAGAAGTTAGGAGTCACGATTCCTGGCCTACTTATAATGAATGGACTATAACGTCTATACAAAATGTTATCGTCCGTAGTAGTAGTATAGTAGTAGTGGTAGTAGTAGTAGTAGTAGTGGTAGTAGTAGTAGTAGTAGTAGTAGACTCTACCATCGATGGGATTAGCGATGACACGATTAGCTATCACCAAAATCATGCCGGGTAAAAATAGACTCGATACCGTATATATTTACAACACGAGCCATACCAGCGAATTATGTCACCAGGTTTTTTATTACTAAGAAGCATGTGAAGTTACGTGAATTAGACTCGATACCGTACCGTATATATTAATTTTAGAACACAGGACATACGAGCGAATAAGTAATTAGGTTTTCTTTATTAATGAGGTTCATGTGAAGTTAGGTGAATTATTTAAAGTTGGTCATATTGGAAGGATACATTGGATAATTGAGTTTTCATTCATTTGGTGTTCATTCATTGGGTGTTCATTCATTGGGTGTTCATTCATTGGGTGTTCATTCATTGGGTGTCCATTCATTGGGTGTTCATTCATTGGGTGTTCATTCATTGGGTGTTCATTCATTGGGTGTTCATTCATTGGGTGTCCATTCATTGGGTGTCCATTCATTGGGTGTTCATTCATTGGGTGTCCATTCATTGGGTGTTCATTCATTGAGTGTTCATTCATTGGGTGTTCATTCATTGGGTGTTCATTCATTGAGTGTCCATTCATTGGGTGTTCATTCATTGGGTGTCCATTCATTGGGTGTTCATTCATTGGGTGTCCATTCATTGGGTGTCCATTCATTGGGTGTTCATTCATTGAGTGTTCATTCATTGAGTGTTCATTCATTGAGTGTCCATTCATTGGGTGTTCATTCATTGGGTGTCCATTCATTGGGTGTCCATTCATTGAGTGTTCATTCATTGGGTGTTCATTCATTGAGTGTTCATTCATTGGGTGTTCATTCATTGGGTGTTCATTCATTGGGTGTCCATTCATTGGGTGTTCATTCATTGAGTGTCCATTCATTGGGTGTTCATTCATTGGGTGTCCATTCATTGGGTGTTCATTCATTGAGTGTTCATTCATTGAGTGTTCATTCATTGAGTGTCCATTCATTGGGTGTTCATTCATTGGGTGTTCATTCATTGGGTGTCCATTCATTGGGTGTTCATTCATTGAGTGTTCATTCATTGAGTGTTCATTCATTGAGTGTTCATTCATTGAGTGTCCATTCATTGGGTGTTCATTCATTGAGTGTTCATTCATTGGGTGTTCATTCATTGAGTGTTCATTCATTGGGTGTTCATTCATTGAGTGTTCATTCATTGGGTGTTCATTCATTGAGTGTTCATTCATTGAGTGTTCATTCATTGAGTGTTCATTCATTGGGTGTTCATTCATTGGGTGTATGGAACTGTGAACTGGTAGTGTTGGAATTATGTCATAGAGCGAAATGATTATATTTTTGCCGGTATTTATTTATTTTTTCCTCTGGCAGTGGCCTTCATAATATAAATATTTTGTTTAATACTTAGCAAATAATATGGCTATTATTAGACGATTATATTCACATTATAAAGGGTATATGGAAGTCAGAGGGTTACTCAAGATCGTCATAACCATTTTTGATGCCCACACATCCTCCCTAGGCTGTATGAAATCGTCTAATAACAGCCAGAATATACTGTTAAAGCAAATCATAAAAGGCAACCAAAAATCGTAAGAGTAAAGAAAATGGAGGTTTTAGATTTCAAAATATTAATTTAAATAATATAAAAAATAAATAATAGCGCTACTTTATACCCAGCATCTTAGTTCGCCAATGTGTTGACTGGAGAAAGTTTAATGTAAGATAACAAATGGTTAAACAATTTTATGAAAGATTACGTATTACACATCGTAGTGGTGGTGACTGCAGAGCAACCCGGCAGTTCTACTCCTGAGCTGGCTCCACGTGCAACACAAAGCAACCAGGAGTTTACCATTCCAGGACGATTTTCTATAGCTTCCAATCTACCTCTAGAACTCAGAGGGGTAAATACGATCTCCGTAAACCCTCTGACTAACACAGGTCCTTCTTAAACTTCATAAAACCGTCTAACTTTAACCAATGTAAAAGATAGAAAGGTGTCCTCGTGCTGAAGGGTTTAATGGAATTTTACTTTCGAATAAGTTCGTAATTGCTAGTATATTTATCAATTCAGTTTAGTCCGGTGTTATTTATCTTCTAATGTGTAACTATATAAAGTGAAGTTCATCTAGAATTTAACGTTCTATATATGTAAACTCTGCAGGTGACACATTGTTATTAACTATAGCAAGTAATCTCTCACCTGAAGCTTTGGATTAGAAATGTATGTAAAGTTTTAGTTTTTCAATGTGTGTGTGTGTTTTTTGTTTTTTTTAAGATTTACCTGTTTAATAGCAAAGTGCACACCATTAATTGCTTCGAATTAAAACTAAGGTATTATTAAAATCTCGCTTTCAGTTAAAGATTAATGAGAATGAGACTGGTTCTGGTGGGGTGTAGACCTACCTGGGCCACTCGATCCTACCCCTTGTAATTCTTGGGTGAAGCTGTTAACTGTGTTGGTGGTGTAATGGTTTAGATGCTTGTGTTCTGGGTGTGGTGTCCCGAGTTCGAATCCCGGGAGGACCATATGCTTTCATTAGTTTATTCAAGTACATTGGGGTTTGTAATGATGATTAATGTTTTTTTTTTTTTTTTTTTTCCCCTAGCGGGGGAAGGGGAGGAAGGAAGAGGTGTGGGCGGGGAGAGGTAAAGTCAGAAATATGAAGGAAAGGAGGAGAGTAAAAGTTGGCGGGCATACCGCCTTGCTGTGTTTTTGTATATGTGTTTTGTTTTGTTGCAAGTGGTGTGTTTTTAGTGTTCTTCTTGTGTAGCTAGCTAAAAACTATGTGTTTGACTTAATTTTAGTTTGATACTTTACGTCTTATATAAGTTGTTTTGATATTTTTAATTCTAAAAGGTGTTTCTTTCTTTGTTATGATGCCTTAGTAGATAGGTTCAGATTCTATTATGTTATTTAATATTTTGAGACTGCTTGGGAACCATTTGTGAAATTGCCTTTCTTCTATTACTTCTTGATCTTCTCTTATTTTCTCAAATGTTGGGTCCTCTAGATAGTCTAGATGTGCCCATATTTGTTTAGCTTGATTGTGAAGCCGGATGTTAAGTGGAAGTGTGTTTGTTGCCTCGTGTATTTGTCGGGTTGTCATTGTATAAGGATATGTCTGATTTGTGGCAAATCTTAGTGCTTTGTTTTGTATTTTTTTTTAGTTTCCTTAGTTGCGTTCTACTTAGTGTGTGAGTTGGAATTGGTGGATATTCAAGAATAGGTAGTATTATTGCTTTTACAAGGTGGGTTTTAATTTGTGTTCCCATTTCCCTAAATCTATATAGTTTATGGAGGGCAACATTGGCTTGTTTCTTTCTTTCTGTTGCATGTTTTATATAGCCTGTGGTGCTTATATGAAGTCCTAAGATTTTACCTGTATTTTTATTTTCAATTATTTCTTGGTTTATTATAATTTGTTCCTTATTTTTTACTGTGACTTTATTAGTGTTTGTTTTTATATTCCATTCTTTTTCATAGTTGTTAATGATTTCTGCTTCTCTTATTGTTTGTCTTGCCATTATTGCCCTTGATGGTCCTGCGTATCCTACAATCTGTGTTATATCGTCTGCGTATGAAATGTTTGTGCCTGTTTGTGAAGGTGGTGTATCTGAAGTGTAGTTTATGAAGACAGGTGGAGAGAGACCTGATCCCTGTGGGACCCCACAGCCAATTGTAAAACTGTCACTCAGGGTTGATTTGATTTTTACTTTTGCTTTTCTGTCGTCTAGGAAATTACAGAGTAGTTTTTCTATTATTATTGGTAAGTTTAAATTGAGGATTTTGAATTTCAATCCTAAGTGCCAGACTTTATCAAAGGCTTTTGAAATGTCCCTCAGGATGATGTGGCATTGTCCTTTGTAGGCTTTGTTGTTGGCAACTAATTCAGTGGCTAGTGCTAATGCATGAGTTGTTCCTCTACCTTCTCTGAATCCGAAATGTGTGTTATTGTATAGGGTGTTTGTGTTCATGTGTGTTCTGAGTCTTGTTTATGATTTTTTCCAAGATTTTTCCAGGTACTTCAAGTAGAGATATTGGCCTTTGGTTTTCAGTGTAGTGAGGGTTTTTTCCGGGTTTGGGGATTAAACTTATGATGGCTTCTTTGATATTTTTTGGAAAGTAACCTGCTGAACGGGGTGTTACTTATATAGGCCTACAGTATGATGGTATTATGCAAGGTATCAAACTACAGTATGTTTAAAATACAGACAAACCTGTAACTAGTCTAACAAAATATGGAGTCTAGAGAAAGTAAGATAATTAGGACTGGATGGCTTGGCAAATACTATTGATAAATATTTACTGGATTGTGTAATGATACCTGACAAGATAATGATACCTGACAAGATAATGAAACCTGACAAGATAATGATACCTGACAAGATAATGATACCTGACAAGATAATGATACCTGACAAGATAATGATACCTGACAAGATAATGATACCTGACAAGATAATGATACCTGACAAGATAATGATACCTGACAAGATAATGATACCTGACAAGATAATGATACCTGACAAGATAATGATACCTGACAAGATAATGATACCTGACAAGATAATGATACCTAACAAGATAATGATACCTGACAAGATAATGATACCTGACAAGATAATGATACCTGGCAAGATAATGATACCTGACAAGATAATGAACCCTGACAAGATAATGATACCTGACAAGATAATGATACCTGACAAGATAATGATACCTGACAAGATAATGATACCTGACAAGATAATGATACCTGACAAGATAATGATACCTAACAAGATAATGATACCTGACAAGATAATGAAACCAAGGTTTTACCCAACTAAAGTTAAACTCGCCAGAAATAATGTGGCTAAAATAGTGCTATTCCCATGATCCTTCCTTTCCTCTTCAATTTGCATATTCCAATCTCATTGTTCTTCTTCTGCTGATCCAAATTCCCGCTCCCATAATGCCATCTCGCGACACTTTTTCCTTTCCAAGTTGTATCCTACCATGGTTACCAAATAAAGTCCGCTAGATAGTAAAATATAGCCGATAAACGCTAGAATAATGCCTTAATCTCTAAACTATTACTTTAAAATGTCCAAAATATAGCCAAAAATCGCTAGAATAATGCCTCAATCTCTAGACTATCACTCTAAAATGTCCAGACTATCGCTAGAATTCATGTCGCTAGAAGTAAAAATTTGCCTCGAGATCGAATACCTCTAGATCTAGCGGGAAAGTAGCTAAATTGGCAACACTACATCCTCCCTGTCTCTTTTCTTCTGCTCCGGTCTGTTCAAGTTCCTGGATAATTTTTCTGGACCACTTTCTCCCTCGTGTTTAGCCCCATTTGTTTTGACATTTTAAGATGTTCGGCCCATTAGATTGGCGATTTTAACACCTTTAGCTCCATATCATTGTCAATTTTAAGACCTATCTTGCCAATTAGGTGTTGATTTTTTTCCTGGCGAGCGATAGCGAGCCTGTTATTATAAGAGGAACCGGCCTTTGGCAGAGACATTTTTCTACCGAAAAATGTACAAATTTATCTTGAGGGAGTGTAGGTGGTGTTTTTTCTAAATTTGAGGGAGGTCTAGCGAGGAAACTAAAAATTATATGAATATATGAATTAATAGAAAAAATAAATAACACAAAATAGCCACTAGCCCCTTAATATCTTTCCCCATCTCAATTTTCTTCTGGTCCTGTCCGTTCAAGTTCCTGTTTCCATAATATCATTCCCCGACACCCGCCATCCCTCATTTGACCAAGTCCTCAAAAACTTCGCTTCCCCTTCCTCCCTAATGTCCTGGAAGGGAAAAAAAAAAGAATAAAATAAAATAGTTTGACCAAGAATTCCGGTACCTGCCAGAGCTGTCTCATATTCTGACAACTACTGTATACTTGATTTTATTTTACTCCCTTTTAGCAGCTCATTTCTCAATAATTAATGGAAAAATCTGAAACTACTGTGTCTCTGTATCATATTATTCCCAAGTTATGGTGATTAACAGCATATTTGGCTACAACAACTGTGTACTAACTGAATAATTGAGAGAGGAAGAAGCCAATTTCACGCCAGCTTAGGACTTTCTGTTTTCTATTATCTCTATAGAAGAAGATTAGATGGAGATGTTGATTATAAATAGTCACGGGGAGGCCTTTGTCTTTTTATGGACCTTTCTCCCTTATGTTTAGACCCATTAGTTTTTATGGACCTTTCTCCCTTATGTTTAGACCCATTAGTTTTTAGATTTTATGACATTCACCTCATTAGTTTGTTGACTTGAAGACCTTTCATCCAATTTCTTTGTCAGTAGACTATTCGTGCCATTCAGGTGTCGATTTTCTTTCCTGGCGAGGCGAGCGATAGCGAGTTTGTAACTTTTGAGGAACCGGCCTTCGGTTAGGACATTTGTCTACCGAAAACTTTATAATTATATCTGGAAGGGGGATCATGGGGATGTTTATTTAAGTTTGATGGAGATCTAGAGAGGAAACTAAAGTAATATTAAGTAAATATATAAACAAATAAGTAAACCCTCCCCCCCCCCCTTAAATTCCCCTTTATTATATTTTTTCCTCATCTCTTCCCTTTATAATTTTCTAATTTACGTTATCGATAAAATACTACTCCTGCTTATCATTAATCTCCTTCAACCGGCGACCCCTTAGCACTTTTAATATCTATCCGGATGCCTTTGTTCTCCTTCATTGCCTACAGCCAGTAATCTTGGGACAAATGTATCACAAAGCCATAAATTATCACAAGAACTTTTACATTTCTTGAAAGAACGTCGCTGGTACAAAAAGGGTTAACTGGATGGAGGACTTGGGAGGCTTTTTTAGGAAGGAGCTTGTTTAGTTTAGGGGGCAAATTAATGCTACAACGCTCGAAAATGGTAAAATAACAATAAAAACTCTGAAATTATAATTAAACAACAATATAAAAATTACCCCCACAACAGTCGGACGAGCTAATGTTAAGAGAATAGAATGAATGTTTGTCTGAGAATTGGAAGAAATGTGGCTTCTCCCTGGTATTGGAGAACGTTACTGGAATACACTAGTCGCTTCTTGAAGGTGAAGTGCCGATTGCCGGGCTTGTTTTGACGCTCACATATATTTAGTGTTTGTATAATAGTAAAGATACTGTTCTGGAAAGAAATCAAGAAAGTTAGGGAAGGTATCAAGGGAAACAGTAAGGGTGTGAAAGATAAGAATGGGAGAATGCTAGCCGAGAAGCAAGTGAGAGTCGAAAGATGGAGGGAGTACTTCAATGAGTTGCTAAATGTAAGGAATGGAGAGCCAGCAAACATAGTTGGATATGGTATGGGTGGGAGAAGAGGAGAAGTAGTGGAGGAGGAGGTGGGGATCAGGAGGTCAGTAGTGTGGGAAGCCATGAAAAGAGTGAAGTTGGGGAAAGCACCAGGAACAGATGGAGTGTGTGGGGAAATGTTGAGGTATGGTGGTGAGATAGTGATCGAATGGGTATGGAAAATGTGCAAACTAGCATGGGAGAAGGGGAGTGCACCCAATGACTGGAAGACTGGCATAATAGTCCCCCTATATAAGGGCAAAGGGGAAAGAGGAGTGTGTGGTAACCACCGAGGAATATGTCTTCTAAGCGTAGTAGGCAAGGTATACAGTAGGGTAGTGATTGAGAGAGTGAGAGTGAGAAAAGAGAAATGGATAGGTGACGAGCAGGGAGGTTTTAGGAAGGGAAGAGGATGTGTAGATCAGATTTTTACCCTGAATTGTGTTGTGGAGAAATATCTGGAGAAGAAACAAAAGGTGTATGTTGCCTTTATGGACTTGGAGAAGGCCTATGGCAGAGTGGATAGAGAAGGTTTGTGGAAAGTACTTAGAATATACGGAGTAGATGGCAAGTTGCTGAAAGCATTGAAGAGCATGTATGAGGGTGCAAAGGTGGCAGTACGTGTGGAGAGTGAGCAGAGCGAGTTCTTTGACGTGAATGTTGGTGTGAAACAGGGGTGTGTGATGTCCCCATGGTTGTTTACTGTATATATGGATGGAGTCATGAAAGAAATACTATCAAGAGCAGTGGATGTTGGTGTATTGCTGAAAAGGGAGGGAAATGAGTGGAAGCTACCTATACTGCTGTTTGCGGATGATACAGTTCTGATGAGTGATAATTAATGGGAGTTGCAGGGTCTGGTAAATGAGTTTGGAACAGTGTGCAATAAACAGAATTTGAAGGTAAATGCGGGGAAGAGCAAGGTTATGGTCTTCGAAAGGGATGAAGTCACAGAGTGTGAGGTGAAGCTGAACGGTCAGGCTATGGAGATCGTCAACTCTTTTAAGTATCTGGGCAGTGTGTTGAGTAAAGATGGGACTATGGATGAAGAAGTGCGGGAGAGGGTACAACAGGGGAAGAGGGTTGTAGGAATGCTGAAAGCTGTAACAAGAAATAGGGTGGTCAGTATGGAAGTGAAGAAGTCCTTGCATGACAGTGTGGTGATCCCGACACTGACTTACGGAAGCGAAGCATGGACGTTGGTTGAGAGACTCAGACCAAGAGTGAGAGCAGTGGAAATGAATTACTTAAGAAGTGCGTGCGGAGTTACATGGAGGGATAGACAGACTAATGAAGAAGTAAGAAGGAGGTGTGGTGTGGAGGTAGATGTGCTGGAAAGTGTGAAAAGGAACAACTTGAGATGGTTCGGCCATATGGAACGTATGGAAAGCGAGAGAATGACTAAGAGGGTGTACGAGAGCGAGGTGGAGGGACAGAGAGGGAGAGGTAGACCGAAGGAGAGGTGGAAGGATGGAGTGAGGAAGTATATGAACGAAGGCGGTGCTAGTTGGGGGGAGGAGCGTCGACTGACTGGGGACAGAGGTGCATGGGGGCGGTTCGCTCGTGGCCACCCCTTCGGGGATGACGGCGTCAGGCAATAGATAGATAGATAATAGCTATGCCCTGTTCCAAATAGGTAGGCCGGAAATCGTGAACCGTACCCTCTGTAATTTAAAAAAGAATAGAGCAAATGGACTGTACCTATACCTATTCCCTGGCTGACCCATCCCAAATGGTAGAAATATTAGCTCGATTACTCTAGTCGTTTGTGAGTTCTAGAGGTTAATGTTCAAGAGTTTTCGTCTACCTATTTGGAATAAGGTATAGGCAATTAACTGATTATATTAAGTTTGTTTGCCTTGTTTTGATCTACATCATACCTGCTAATACCTACCTATTGCAGGAAATTTTGACGTTCTCATAAATTACGTGGGTGACCTAGATGTGTGTGAATTTGTGTGTTGTCTGTGTGTGTTAGGTTTTTATGTTGTTTTCCCTGTTCTTGCTCTAACTTGAGTCGGCCACCCCCCCCTCCCAAAAAAAAAGAAAAAGAAAAAGAAAACAAAAAAGTAGGAAAAGTGGGGATTGGGCCTGAGTGAATAGATAGATAGATAAAAATAGGTAGACAATTATTTTATCTACGTTTTATTTACTTTGCGTGTCTAAGGATGCCTCAATTGTTTACATAAATATCATAAATATTATATTCGTGTACAGTTGGCTACATGCATTCGTACCCCCTTCAGGGGTTGAAGCTGTACATAATCAGAGCAACAGCAACAGGTCACGTTATGAATTAAGGGGAGTTTTTTAGTTTGTTCCCTAGACCTCCATCAAGCTTAAAATGTACGCACCATTGACCCCCTTTCAAGATAAATTTGTACATCTTTAGGTAGAAAATGTTCGGCCAGAGGCCGGTTCCTCTTAAATTTCGGGCTCGCTATCGCTCGCCAAGAAAAAATTGACACCTACAGTAAATGGCACAAGTCTTAAAATTGACAGATATAGGGCGAAAGCTCTTAAATCGAAAACTAATGGGGCGAACGTCTTAAAATCTCAAAGGCGATGGAGCTAAACATGAGGGAGAAAGGGGTCTAGAAAAAATATCCCTCAAGTGGAAATCTCCCCTTAAGGGTACCTGGAACAATATCCCATCCGGTTGCGAATGCTCCCAGCATTCCCAGCATTCGAGTGCGCCGGGATAGATATTGGAAGAATCAGGAATGTACAGTCACTGATAAAAAATTCGGTAAGGATGGGACTCGTCAGCCTTGGTCGGCAACCCATCTAGGGGAGACAACCTTATAAAAATCTGTGTGGATGCCGAAGGGCGACTTGCTCATCGGTGCCACTTGCAGGTGGTGAACTCTACAATAGATAGATACAAGAGAAAGAGATATTCAGGCGTATCGCCCGCTTTGTTTACATTACTCGCACGCTCGCGATCATGTTCCCGTCTATTTTGACTGTCGTGGGATACAATAATAGGTTGAGGGATTTGCCCCCTCACTCCAACACGACTTATTGTCATCATCACTATAATGCCAGCAGGGGGCACATAACAAAAATTAGCCTTCAAAATAGACGGGAACGTAACCGCGAGCGCATGACCTATGTATATGCATGACGACCATACTGCATCCTTTCGAAAATTTCTGGACCTCATCTAATTAAAATTATGGAAATATTTCTCTGGAAACGAATTTATAAATAAAACCTATGCATCAATTACAAAACTATATAGACTATTTATTGAAAAGCAAGTTCCATCCCAAAATGTATCCAGATACTTATAATTGCTTAACGAAAATCATAGGGGGCCCACGAATTTTTAGAAGTGACTGTATGACGTTTGACCCCATTGAGCCACAATGTTGAGCTGATCGTCGAATCAAAGGCAATATAATTAAAATATCTTCATATAGAGATCCAAAAACCTGCGTGCAGAATTAGTATAAGGTAACATAAGGTAAGGTTATTATATTTGTCAAAAACGTGTAAAGTCCTTACTACGCTTGGTCTATGCTTTATATATATTAGCCGTGTATGGAATTCATATTTATATTGGTAATTCTGCATAACTACAACTCCTGTTATTTTAGGTTTTATGTATTTTATTTTTGTATTTTAATGCTTTGTAGGTGTGTATTTTATTGTTAGAAAGTGCGGAAAGCACTTTTAATGGCATTTGCATTGTTAACCCGTTGAGCCCCGGCTAGTTATAATATTTTGTTCACCCCAGTCCCAAGCCATTTTCACTTCTTTTTTTTTGTTTGCTAAAATGGAAGACAAGGATGAGAAATGAAAAAAAAAAAAAAAAAAAATCACCTCGGACATTTTTTTTTGGGGGGGGGGGGAGCCTCAAAAAAATTTGTTGAGCCAAAATGGAAGAGAATGGTGAGAAATGAAGACAAAAATTAAAAAAAACTCATTTCGGTCATTTGGGGGGCGGGGGGGGGGGGGGGTTTCAATAGTTCGTCTCCCCCGCATGACCACCCGCCCGGGAGCACTAGGGTAAAAAACTGAGTATGGCATTGTACGGCATACATCCTAAGGAGTGTCTCACATAAATCTCAAGCCTCTAGCTCCCATACGACCGGAGTAATGAAGGTTCAAAGTGGCGGTGAACTAAGGGTGTAAAGTATCCCCACTAAGCCCACCACCACCAGCCGCGCGGCTGTCTCGGCCCGCTCACACCTACTGGCCCGGCTCCCACACACACTACGGTACCTCCCCCTCCTATTCTCCCGCCATTTCCTACCTTACGAGCCACGTAAGTGTTTTTTATATGTTGGACGCACGTGATGCGTCGCTGGGAGTTGGTGATCAAACACTGCCGACGCAACACGTGCGACGCTGGGTCTCACTGGGTTAATTGTAATTCAGATACCCCAACAATCTAGGAGTTTACTCGATTTAGTCAACTTTGAAAAGACATTAGCCAAACCTACCAACCTTACTTAACCTATCCTAGTATTATGGGTAGGGGCTGCCGCCCCCACACCCCCGCTAATTGGGTATTAAAAGTTCTATAAACAAAAATTATGGAATAAAGTCTATGGTGTTTACTCTGCAATCTTCAGCTTTGACTGTCGATGACAGAAAAGTACCAATAAAAATGTACCGATTTCTTGTAGGTGAAGCTCCACTCTGATTGCCTACTAAACATCGGGGAGGAGCCTCCAAGGAGGCGAGAATGTAAACATAGTGTCCTGGACTGGCTGTACAAAAATAACTGATAATGTTATAGGGGAGTGAAAATCAAATTGACAAAATAAGAAAAGTAGCACTTATCCGCACATCACTAAGGTCCCCTGAGTAAGGTAAGAGCGAAACAAAATAATTCCATGAGACAGGAATCCCGTAATCGAGGAGTAGTTGTTCTGCAGAATACCATTTATGGTACCTTATATACCTGGAAAAACGATAATCAAGCCATGTATGTTTTATCTTGAGACGTATAGTGAAGCACGCAAAACACATTGCGACTTGAAGTTTATGAGTGTTAATATTTATTGAGTTACCCTCTTGAAATACTTCAAGGCCGTTTTCTGTAGTCTTTTGGGGGATCTTGAATGGGGTTGGGGATAGAGGAGGAGGGCTTAAAAATTACGTGGCTGACGAGTGACGTCATTGCTCAGTTCACCGGGAATCAAGCGAGGGTGAGGATGTGCCGGCTGGTTCTCCTTGTAGTTTGCCGTGTTTAAGGTGTGTATTGGGGAGTATTCGTGTATTATTGGGTCTATGAATGTATCTGGACAAGCTAGTACCGCTAGAACATCAATGAATGTAATACATTTGATTTAGTGGGCTATAGGAAAATTATGGACTTGAACTTAAGATGCAGCTTCATGTAGGCCTACGCCAGCGTCAACGCAATATGCACTACATCATTAAATTGGATATATCAGTAACTACATTGGCTTTCAAGTAATGTCAGATAAGAGTATAACAAGCGGCGGCTGATGTGCGGGGAACGTAGAATTAGCTATAAACTAATCATATAAGCAATACACATGAGAACAATATGGTTGCCTGCTATTTACCTCTGCCCTCCCCGTCCATTCTCTCTCAGACTCACTCGTTTTCGTTTTGTTTTTTCGTTCGTCTTGGTTATAATCTGTAAAGCTGCGATCATAAGTGCTTTAGGCCTATATCAGTGCTCGAAACAATCGTAGGCAAAGTTAAATCTTATCAATGTATTACCTGATATTTGCATTTCAGAGGTTCGTTTAATCACTTCGAGGCTTCAAGCCTTCAAAATGTATCGCAACTTTACACTCAAGGATACACATTTCGTCTCACTCCAACTCCTCAGCTGAACCCCCGAACTGCAAGTATCGAGAAAAGAAATATAAACGAGATTCATTTCAGCCCGAAATAACCTCGAACTTTAGCCTACCTCCGAGGGAAATGCATAAAACAAAAACGTTGTTGGTAGGACTAATAACTGGTCAAATGTATTTAATTCAATTACTGGGCTGTCTGAAGGGCCCTAGTGTTGATTTCCCCTCCCTCTCCAAACACATTCACTGACCCACTCCGCCCTCGTCTCCCCCCCCCCCCCTTCCTCCTTCCCCTTCCTCCCCCCCCCCCCCCCCCCGTCCTCCTTCCCCCTCCACATCCTCCCTCTTCACCCCCTCTCTCATCCCTCCCCTCCTTTACTCCTCGCTTTCCCTACTCCACGCCCTCCCTCCCCTTTCTTATCTCCTACCTGTACCATTCATCCCTTCCCTTCCCTCCCTATGCATCCACTTTCATCCCCCATACTCCTTCACCCCTCCCTTTCCCATTATGTCCTTTCCTATTCTAACTTTCCCTCCTGCTCCTGATTCACCACTCCCTTACCTATTCACCTTTCACTTCTTTCCAGTTCCCTACTCCTCCACCTCTTCCCTACTGTGATAATATCATTTATCTCACAAACCAATGCCAATCCGAGAAGAAAGTTTTCTGGCTTAGAAGGGTACGAAGTAGGCTAAAGAGGGTTTACTTTGTTTTACAGAAGTAAATTTGTGGCCACCCCCTCGGGAAAGAAGGCATTTGACAATAGGTAGCCTAGACAAATTAAGTACGTACTGTATAATTATGCGATGAAAGATTACTTTTGTTTAGTGCAATTTATTATATTGGTGGTAATGTTTACCTTTATATTCTAACCCACAGAACTGGAAATGTTCGCATGGAGAAGGTGGGAGTGTAGGCTACCATACTATCCGGATGTCTTGGATCAGATGTGTATCGCCTTCAGTTACAAATTGTAAGTATAGAGCATGTGATTAGTCTTTAATTTTGTGAAGACTGATTAGTCTTTTTTATTAAATTTATAGAAATGTAGGTTTAATGTCTTTCACATATTTGTTGTTGCAAGTACTGAATTTAACATTAAAGATCAGTCTGGTGATGGGCTGGTCTATCAGAGTGAGAGCTGAGCGTTCTCTGCCATACCCATAGCTTACTCTGACTGTTCCTTTTACTTATATATTTCTAGATCTCAAGTGACGGTGTCTCTTCCGTGGATTGACCGGTATATATCAAGGAAACCGACCACCTTTTATTTCGTGATTTTGTTTAGCTAGTTTTCATCATTATACAGTGGTTGTCATTAATTAGAATCTCCGGAAAAACCGTTTTCAATTACTTTGAAAAGTTAATATTTACCTCCTGTTAAAGCTGAAGATTGCGGAGTAAATACCGTAGATTTTTTTTTTGTTTTTTTTTGTTTTTTTTTTGCGACCGTCAACCTTTTATTAATCAAACACCAAACCAGCGGGGGTGTGGGGGCGGTAGCCCCCACCTAATATACTAGGTTAGGTTAGGTAAGGTTGTTAGGTTAGGCTAATATTACCCCTTATTTTCGTCTTTTACCACTCAATTTCCCTGTACTTCATAGCCCTGCCCACTATCGGGGGGGGGGGTCCGTATCTTAAGATTGTTGGATAATGGGGAAAACGTTTTTTCCGGAGATTCTAAATAATGACAACCACTGTATAATGATGAAAACTAGCTAAAACCAAAACAAAAATCACGAAATAAAAGGTGGTCGGTTTCCTTGATATTTTCCGATTGACCTCCCTACTGCCAACCTAGAGGTTGGCAGATTGGGAGCCAAAGTGTCACTATTTTCCTTTGCCCCTCAACATTCCCTTCATAATTGCTGAGGGGCACAGGACCTTGGGTGGGACTTTGGTTTCCCGGGCGTTTCTGCACCATCCTCGGCTCCCTGCCTTGAAGTGGCTTCGGTCATCTGGGCTTTATTAGTGGTAAGCAGGGAGGTTTCTGTGGGGGCGCTCGATTATGGCCTTGGCCTTGCTCGGGACCTTGGGGCTGCTCGGCCAGACAGCCTGGGTAACAGCAACAACAACAACAAACATTAATGATCAGTTTACAGTATATTTGACAATAAACCTTGCATTTGTATTTGATACATTCGGGGTTTCAGAATTGTAGGGAGAGCGGTGATGGTTCGGACGGTTGGATGGTTTGGACAGTGCATTTCCTGAGAAACGTATGGGACCTAAGGCCGCGAGATCTTGCGTGAAAGTGCGAGAGTTTGTTTACGTTAGTCACACGGAATCTCGGGCTTACAAACGCCACACTTTTCGATGCAGATCAGAATTTGTTTATTTGCACCTCCTATGTTATATTTTCAGTTTATATCGTAAGCTCTACCTCCATGAACATGTCAACCAGCGAGTTATGAATTATTATGGTGAATCTGTGTTGCTTACAGAAGATATTTCCGTAAAAAAACGAATGCTAAATTATCTTGTGTGAAAGTTGAGTGTACCAACAATTAACTATTTAGATTCGGGATGGTTCGGCCAGTTGAGGGTGGTGATGGTTCGACAGTGGTCGAACCATCCCGCTTTACCTATAATATAGGGGGACAATAGATGTAAATGTACCGTATCTATTTGTTTTATTTATTGATAAATTACATGCCTATTATGATTTATTGCAGATGTTTGAGAGAGAACGAAAGTACAGTACAGATTGGAGTGAATATGTGAGAGAGAACTGGTGTATGAATGAGATAATTATAAAGATCGAGTGAATGTGTGTATGACAGAGTGATAGGCCTATATATGAGGCAAATTATGCATAATTATATGCAGAGAGTAAAATGTTAAGTTAATTATCCATAATGTTGATTAATTTTATCTGTTTAAAGTATACATGCTTTGGAACAATTATGAAGATATAATTTTGGATGTTGGAGTTAAATATTGTGCATGTGTGTGAGAGAGAGAGAGATAAGACCAATTATGCATTATGTTAAAGCAGAAAATAAGAGGCTAACTAAATTATACATCATTCTGGTGAAGTTTAATTAAGTTTTAAAATATTATTTTATCTAGCAAATATGCAGAGGTATAATTTGGATTATGAAGTCTAATATTGTACTTTAGCACAATAAAACAAATTTAATTGATACATTCTTGATTTTAGCCAATCCAAATCTCATAATTTTAAGATTATGCCAATTACTACACGTGGCCATGCCATCCCACCCTTCTGGCCGAACCATCACCACTGGTAGGGATGGTTCGGCCGATTTAGAAACTTGTGTTCCGGGAACTATAGTTCAAAACTGAAAAGAGCTAAGGGTTTGATATAATCAGGCTTAAGAACCAAATAACAAGGCAACCTTTTAACATCAACTAGATTATACTACTGCTTAAACCTGAATTTATATAAATATTTAAACAAAAAATGGCCGAACCATCACCGCTCTCCCCTAAATGTGCATACTCTATTGAGGGAAGTAGTTTTTGTGCCTCCTTAAGATTACCCAGATTAAAAGCAGTCATAGCTTTTGAGTCTTTTTAGTATTAGTTTCTATGGGTTGCATTATGTAGAAGGAACCTTAGTTTTACAACTATTGTTTCTCCTTTTGGTAAATCTTTGCATTACCTACACCACTTTTTTTCGTTATTTTACTTTGGGAACAGATTTTCTTTAGTCTTGCCTTATTAACCCTTTCTCTGCGGGGACCGTACTGGGGATGGATGTAGATTCTGGGCGTACGGTCGTCATGTTCACAAAGGGCGATCGCCGTGGATAATTTCGTGTCTATTTTGACGGCGATTTGTTTTTGTTATTTGCCCCCTGCTGGCAGTATATATGATGATGACAATATGTCATGGGGGTGAGGGGGGGCAAAGGTCCCCCTCAACATATTATTGTATCCAATGGCATTCAAAATAGACGGGAACGTGATTGCAAGCGTTCGACGCCTCCCCCGCCGCCGCCGCCGTCAAGTTTACATTTGTCGATCGCCGTGGTTTAGTTCACGTCTATTTTGACAGCTATTTTTTTTCGGTTATTTGCCCCCTGCTGGCAATATATATGATGATGACATTATGTCATGGGGGGGTGAGGGCCCTCAACATATTATTGTATTCAAAGGCAGTCAAAATAGACGGGAACATGATGGCAAGCATCCGACGCCACTCCGCGTAGTGTAAACAAGGCTGGCGGTAGGCCCGAAATCTACATTCTACCCCCGTACTGTTACGTCCAGGAAATATCTTGGAATTATTAGCCCATTAAATGCTGTGGAGACAAGTGTGAGTAATCAGGAGTGCGACAGGCCCCCGTCCGCTCTCTGGTCTGTCATGGCACTGAGTCTCTGTGGGGTGGTCTCGCGAGATAGGTCTATATTCAGTGTTGCCTAATGCAAATTTAGCGGAACATTACTAATTATTAGCGAATATTGCCGATGTCTGTAGTAACGCTCCAGGTGAGCCCCGCTAGCTAGAGAGCTCGTCCTGGTGTCATTTAAAATTTATTTTCTTCTAGTTTTTTAGCTGCAAACAGTTAATTTAGTTTTGCAGGCACTTGCTTACGCAATAATTAGGAGTGCCTAAATGAGCCCTATTATAGCGGGAATATGGCCGCACTGTAAGGGAAGCACTATTGTAGCTTGGATAGATGCAGTTGATGCGTTTATTTACCACCATGCACTCCGTGCTCAAGAGCTGGGAGAGGGTGGGTGCCCTGATATTTTCAGGGACTTCAACGAACAGCAGTTGCTGCAGGTTGCTGGACCGTGCCAGCCACCACATCTCTGGCGCCTGCCATTAACACACACTGGCTGGCCCAAGCCTCTACTCCTCAACCTCACGGTTTGCAGGCGAGAGCACTACCAACCGCGTTACATAATATGTGTGGCCATTGACGCCATCGCGAAAAAGTCTATCCTACCACCACTCGGTTTTCAGTGGATCTATTTTCTTACGAGCGATTTCGGGGATCTTTTTCACTGTCCCACAGTATTTTTCTAGTACTGTTATATGACATGTTTACAGGGGTGTGGGAGCAGCATCCCCCACCTAATATACTAGGTTGTCAAATTAGGAAAATTACAATTTTGTCATCGGACGACACAGGTGGGGTTTTACGGTATGACTCACCAGCAATGTTTTGACGGATATATAAGCAGAGCTTTTTAAATTATCTGTAACAATTTTAGTCTACTTCCTTCATTAATTTAACCTTTAACCCTTCCTGCACGGGTGTCATTTTAAAATGACACCCCTTGCGAAGGGCAGGAGCCCGGGTGTCCTTTTATACTCCGTAAGCTTGAAAGCCTATTAAGCGTGGTTTGAAAGCCGCGCGGCGAAATGTTTGTTTGTAAACAAAGAAGGTCGGAGCGACGCGCAGCTTCAAAAACAAGAAGAAGAAGTCGGACCTTTGTTGTTGTTTGGTAGAACTAAAATTAGTGTTTGTAACTGTCCGATATTGCTAAAACCGTATCAAAACTCTCTCCACGGAAATCGTTATGACAACTGAACCAGTTGACCTAGAGAGTTTTACTCAACACCAGTCTACAGATACAAAACAGGGCTACATTTTGAGATTTGTGTGAATTCTCTAGCAGTTAAAATAAAAAAAATAGGCCAAGGCTTATTACGTTTTTTTGGCCTGGTCGCCCGGATAGGAGTGCTGTCATTTAGAAAGCCAGCTCAGGGGGGGGGGGGGGGAAGGAGGGTTAAAGGTCGAGCTGTGTGTAGTGAACATCCTACTACTGGGCGGCCATATTAGGCTTCATTCCCGCTTAAAATCGTAATTTTACGATAAATATAGTTATTACTTATTCATATGCGCCTATTTTACGTTTAATATGCAGATAGTAACATGTAGCAGCAATAAAACAAGTGGGAATAGTGTTTTGGGGGTGAAAATCGCGAATGATTGCAGACCATTCAGTCATGAAATGTCAGGCGGATGCGACGTATATCCTCACTCTCCCAAGCCTACAGGCAGACTGAGCTCTCTCTCGCGAGTCTCTCTCACACCACACAGTAGCTAGGCCTAGCACCACGCCTTAGAAGCAGATTGGAGATGTTGGCGCGGTAAATAAACCAATATACAAGGGAATAAGAGGAAAATTCGGTGATAATTGAAGGGAGGAAGGAGGGGGTTTTGACCCATGTGGAGGAGTGATATTATCTCACCTATTCCTTTATTTTAAGTGCTACTGGAGCCTTTTAAAAGGATCATTGCCTTTGCCCACTAAAACCTCTTAAGAGTGTTCTCGCCGTTCCCGGGTTAACAGTAAATGTTTAGAGCATGTTGTGCCTTTATATACTCAAAATGTTTATCATATTTATTTTTTAACTCCTTTACATTCGTGGCAGCAATTACATGTTCTGGTAAATCTGTTCCACATCTTGGGCGTTCTAACACTGTAGAAGAATTTTCTTGTGTCACGGTTTGCTGAAGGAATTACCAGTCGTTGAGAGTGGCCTCGGGTGTCGTGTCCATGATTTTGATCTCTCTTCTTGAAAATGTCTTCGCAGTTGAAACCTGAGGTTTTGTTGAGCAGTGAATATGCCAAAATTATGTCTCCCAGATCCCTTTGTTCCTCCAAGCTTGTTAAATTCAGTTGCCGAACTCTTTTTTCATATGGGATATCATTCATGCCGGTAATCATGTTCGTGGCCCTTCGCTGTATTCTCTCCATTTGCGAGACATCCATCACATAATGAGGTCTCCAGAACTGAATGGCTTTATTCTAACCTAGGTCTCACTATGGCTTTGTAAATGGGAAGTATAACATCTTCATCTTTACAGTTGAAGTTTCTCTTGATTGTACCAATTAGCTGGTTAGCCTTTGATGTATGTGAGAACTTTCCTCGCTGAATCGCATTATAAATGGAAGCATTAACCTACTCTGTGGGCTGTGTACGTACTTGTAGGGCTTCCTGAATATGGTAAGATTATAGGTTTGAGTCCTGAAGGGAAGAAGGAAAACCTAATATTTAGTACTGGCCCCGGAATCATTGACGATGCGCCTTAACATTGTTTATGGCCAATCTTTGAACTCAAGCTTGTCTTTCAAACTCCCGCCCGGGAGAGATCAAAATACGATTGCCACACATGTGAGCGAAACGCTCTTAAAAACCACTCACGGACTCATCCTATATGATGTGGGTACCACTACTAGAAAAAACTAGCAAAAAATAATGAAAATACAAATTTTAAACTTGATCTTAGCATTGCGCTTCCCATGCGTCTGCTGTTCCGCACGCTTCGCCTCACTCATCGAAGCGATTCCTCGCCCTTAAACTGATATATCAGGAATCAAAATATAGCAGATGAATGGGAAGGGGATGGAAGGGAGGGCCAAAATCGTCAATGATTTCGGGGCCACTACTAAATATTAGGTTTTCCTTTTCTCGTCGGGACTCAAACCTATAATTTATTAGTGGCCCCTTCATCATTGACGATGCGCCTGATATCTCAAGTCTGGAGGGTGACATTCATCAGGAATATCATGACCACTAATAAATTACTAAGGTTAAAAGAGAAACTCGTACGAAAAAGAGCATCGTTTGATAAACATAATAAAAAGGGTTTACAGGCGGCCTTTTTTTTTTTTTTTTTTTCCCTATGTGAACGACGGAGACAAAGGGCATAACTGCCTGCAGCGAGTGCCTCCCCCAGATTTCAAAGAGTGACAGGGCCGAAATCAAGGGACGTTAGAGCTAAAATGCCTGGACTCACAGAGTTTGAAGTAATTTAAGTCATAGAAAGAGGGAATGACTGATTCTAGGAGAGAGTTCCAGAGCTCAGCAGTTGAATAGAAGAAAGTCTGAGAATAGCATTTCACTCTTGGGTTGGAGAGTTGCACAGAGTAGGGGTAGGATTGTGTTGCAAGGCGGATACTACATACCCTACGTAGAGGAGGTGGTATACACAGGGAAAGCTCCGAGGAACACTGATTATTGTAGTAGCGAGAGAGATGCAACATTGCGTCGAAGAGAGAGAGTTGGTGAGTGGATGGGAGTTAATGATACGAAAGGCTTTCCTTTCTACTTTATCTAGGAGTGCGATGTGAGAGGATCCTCCCCACACATGTGAACAATACTCAATACAAGGATGCACTGTACCCCTGTAAAGGTTGCCTGTTGTGTAGCACCATTACGTTTGACAGAACAGTTGGTGTAACACACATAAACTATACATTTTAGCTTATGAATACATAAATAAATAAATCAATATCTCATCTCTTAGAAAATACTGATAATATGGTGGCCTATTTATATATGGCCTACAGGTACTCTATTACAAATAGATGTACTTTTGCTCTTAATCCTAACCTTAAGATTAATGAGCATAATGGATACTCTATTGCCATACATAAAGTATCACATAGGAGGCAGGTTAGAGGCCCTAGCTAGGATATTTCCCCCCCCCCCCTTTTTCTTATACAAAAATAGCTTAATACTCGACTCTCTGCCTTAATGCTGTACATGTACGAGAAGGTTTCAGGAGATTCACGGACAGGTAACGTGTTAAGAAAGTGTGATTGGACGACCACAGCTTGGTCTGTTGAATATCATCGAGTGAGTAATTATGTAGGAACCTGAGTGATGCAGCCCACTTCCGGATATCGTGTGATCTAGCAAGAACGCCCGGATTACTCTCTCTAATTACTTCTACTTATAACGCAGCCAGCTGTCATTTTTGAAGACGTTTACCTCTCCGCGAAACCCAGAGGGACCCGGCATGAGCTGGCTGAGATTCCCGCATAAATAAAATGAGGGATTGCACCTGGCAAAGTAAATGGTGCTTATCGCCTAGTTTCAGAGTGTTTCAGAGCAGGAGCTTCAAACTCTGTAAAGACATGATTAATGTGTTCATTTTTAGCAATGAAACTAGGAGCAGGAGCAATATGGACACTCATGTTGCGCCTCAAAATCCTTAAGCAAGATGGCTCCGAAATCATCGCCGCCAACTCAGACAACCTATCACCCGTGGCCAATGCCATTAGAAAAATAGCTTTCTTAAGTCTTAACTCGAAAGGAGGATTATGACAATATTTACGGGAATAAAGCATTTCAAGGGTCAAATCAAGAGACCAGGTGGGTGTGAGTTGACGTGGAGGAGGGCGAAGCCGGAAGCAAGACCACATGAACCCCTTGTCCTCCGCCTCTGGCACGGACAAACCAGTTAAATCGAAAAAAGGTGTCCGAATTGCTGTGAGGTGATTCCTTAATGTGACAACTAACAACTTTTGCATTTCAAAAAGTTAAATTAATTAATTAAACACCAGAGCCACCAAGGACTGCTGTTGGTCAGTTTCTACGATTCAGGTAGTAAAAGATTTCCAGTGAGATTGATACTGTCTTTGTGTTGATAATGTGTATTGATTAATCAACTTGTGAGTCACGGCTTCCCCAAACTGGCCTAGCCACTTTGCCACAAGGCGAAAGTCAGCGAGGTCTTGAGGTTTCCAATTGTGTCTAAGTGGAAGTACGAGATCGGGAGCGACACCGGGTTCTCGCACCACGTCTTCAATTGATTGTACCAAACTTGAGCCGGCCATAACGGCGCGATCATCGAGACCATGCCTCGATAACCCCGTAGTTTGTGAACTACTTTGCACATTAACCCTTCTTGTCCGGGCTCGCCATCCTAAGGACATTATTGAGATCCGGGCAATCTGGCCGAAAAACGTTGTAATAGGCCTAGCTCTATCGTTGTTATTTTAACTGCTAGAAAATTTCCACGCATCTCTAAACGTAGCTGTGTTTCGTATCTGTAGACTGGCGTTGAGTAAAGCTCTCTAGATCAATTGGTTCAGTTGTGATGAAGATTTCCGTGGAGAGAGATTCGATGCGATGTTAGCAATATCGGACATTTGTAGACACTAATCTCGTCATAGCATACAACAACAACATTGATCTGACGTCTCCTTCTTGTTTTCGGAGGTGCGGTGTCGCAAAGACAGGCTTTGTTTACATGCGTCAAACGCACGGCTTTCAAGCTTACGGATTTTAAAATTACACCCGGGCTCCTGGCCATCTGCCGCGGTGTCTTTTTTAAATGACACCCGGGCAGGAAGGGTTAAGGATGCGTCTGGAGGCAGAAATAGATAAATGGAGATCCATTTGTTCCAGTCTACCAGAAATGCGTCTGGACCCCCCCGCCGGAGTCTGACTCCGACGTGTGAGATACTGAGGCAGCCTGTGGTTTGCCTCTGACTGGAACAAGTCCACTTGTGGATCGTAAGGTTCTGCAATCATCTCTTGAAAGATGTTTTGCTTGAGAGCCCATTTTACTTGAGTGCTCTGTCTCCGAGACAGAGCGTCTGCCCACACGTTCGCCACGCTGGGCAGATATGTTGCATGAGGATAAATCTCTAGCCTTGCAGCCAGTAGAAAGATCTTTTCTGACAACCCTTGTAACACTCGAGATCTCGCTGACCCTTGCTTCTGAATGCATGTTGCTGTAGTCAGATTGTCCATTCTGAAGACTAGGGACTTTCCCTCCTGGCTCATGCCGTGCTCCTGTAAAAAGAATAGGGGGACTAACAACTCCTTGGCATTGATATGAAGGTGATTTGACCTGGACCATAGACCCTGACCCTGATGTCCTAGGTTTGACTGGTAACCCCACCCCAGGGTACCTGACGCGTCCTTATCTATCCAGACCGTCGGAAGAGGAGCTGTCCTTGTCAAGGAGGAGTGTATTACTTCTTGCTTCGCCCAAGCCGCCAGGAGGTTGGGGATTAACTTTGGAATTTTCCGCAGTGTTTCCGCTGTTGCCAGCGGAAAGTACCTGTTTCCTTCCAAAATAATTCATTTGACCTTCAAACGACCTAACTGGACCGTCAGCTGTATCCAATTGAGTGAGCCTACCAGAGATTCCCAGATCCTCCTCGTTGTCAGAGAATGAAGATACCGAAAGAGTTTCCTCCGAAATCTCTGACGGTTGTCTTCGCTCTGACTCAGAGTGAGTAACTCGGTATCCCAGATAAGGCCCACCCACTGGATTTTCCTGGTGGGGATCAAGGAAGACTTTGCTAAGTTCACCTTGAACCCCAGGGCAGCTACATGAGTTAACACCTGTTGTACATGCTGGAGGCAAATTATTTTGGATTGTGATACTATTAACCAGTTATTGAGATACCATAACACCATGAATCCCTGATTTAGCAATGGTAGCAAAGCCTGTCGGACTAATTTTGTGAAAACTCTGGGTGCCAGATTTAGACCAAAGGGCATTCTTTGAAAGACAAACGTTTGATCCCCGTTGCACAAAGCTAGATATTTCTGAAAAAGTTTGTTGATGGGGACATGCCAATTGGCTTCTGTTAGATTGATGGAACACATCCAACCCTGCGGCGGGAGTGTCAATCTGATCTGATTCACAGTCAGCATCCTGAACGACTGATTGTGAATATGGGTGTTGAGATAAGAGAGATCGATCACCGGCCTCATCTGAACACTGTCCCTTTTTGGCACCAGGAACAACCGGGATGTGAACATGGGTTGTGACAAAGGACTGGGGATAATGATCTGTTTTTGGGCCATCTCGTTGACGACGGATCCCACCTCTAATGAAACACGATTGAATTCTGTGGGGATACGTAAACGGGGTCACCGGGACCACCGCCATGAGAGGCCCTTTCGGACCACTGTCCTTGCCCATGTACGCCGGGGCCATGCCCGATGACAATCCCGGAAGTTGCCAGTCGCATGACTGGTGTTGTCCGGCAGTACTACTCTCGGATCCGGCTCGCCTTGCCACTGTCACTGGGAGTGAGAGAGCCTTTTGGTGTCTCAGTTTTTTGGATTGGAGGGTTGTGACTCTGATTTTGGATTGGGGGGATGAGAGGCCTTGCTACCATCGCTACCAGGTTTACCCCTAGACTTCCCCCTGAACCAACGCCCTCTACCCCTGGACTGACCTAGTCTTCGAGATGTCCCGCTACTTCCAGGGGTTGTGTGAGTCTTGGATGACTGAAAGGACTGGGACTGACCATGAAATGAACTCTTGGCATTAAATTTAGTCTTAAATGACTGCTCACCCTTTGGCTTAGAAGTAGTGGCAGGTTGAGAGTCTAATAGAAAATTAACAGTCCGCCAGGCATCTTCAGAGGCTAGGGTTTTGGTGAAAACATTTGATAAAATAAGTATCCTACCGATCTCTACAAGGAGTCTCCTTACCAGGTACACCCTCAGATCTTGACGAACCCACACCGCCTCAAAGACAGCAGTCCGGATATCCCCAAGGGACTGAATGGAGTTCTGGAGAAAGAGGCGCCTAGTAAGAGAAAGAGCCTTCTGGGTGCCAGCGTCCGTTACCGACTCAGTCGTCCTGGCCAGAGAAAGGCAATTGACATAAAGATAATTTATGGGCCCCCAAAAAGTAAAAAATGTGCTGTGGGATCCCTTCCGCCTTGCCTACCGGCATAGAGAACCAATGATTGTCCTCTTGCGGGAGCTGATGACTGCTCTTATTAGTTGTAGTGCTGGCAAACAGCTGGGCCTCTTGTCCCCATGCCGCCCACGGCCCTGACTCCCCCGCCCTGAATGTGCACGACTGATGTACCAGCATAGCCCCTGAAGGGTAGTGAATTTAACTTTTGGGTCATCCCCTGCAAAAGTTTTAAATCATTGAACCCATCTGACTTCGTCCAATCAGAATTTTTTTTTCCTGAGGAAGCGGGAGGCAAGGTAGGGGATGGCATGTAAACAAAATAGTCAGGATTGTAAATGGTGGGAATGGCTTTTACAAGAACATCGAGTACCTCCCCAGATTGCTTCTTGGCCCTTAATTTCTTAGCCTCACTCGCCTCTATTACCCAATGATCTAGAACAGGAGACTCACCTGTAACTGTGGGCTGTGTGACCTCTGGGCGGTTAGGCTTAATGACAGACCAAGATGTATCAGGTCCATATAACAGAGGCATAGGGCCCTTCTTACTAGGAATTGATTTATCAAGTGAGGGAGGAAGCAAATCTGAGAACAATTTCTGATTAGATGGCAAAAGAGCCGCGGCTCTCGAAGTGGTAGCCGCCGGAGTGACAGTGGGGGGAGGTATGTTTACGTTAACCTGAGGTTGAACTACTACTTGCCCTAGAGGTCGCATCGCCGGGGCTATAGGTACTGAAACCTTTACCTGTCGCTCACCCTTCACCTGTTTCATAAAATCCCGCCACTCCTGTTAATGTTCACTCGAAATATACACCCCACTTCCTTGGTCTGATTGGGACGCGGACTGTGACATCTCTGACTCCTGCGTTCCCGAGTGCCGAGAAGAAGGTCGCTGGCCAGGCGTCTGCTTCTCAGCGTTTACCCGTTGGTGGTGTAAAATAGATCCCGGTGACCGGGTCAGAGGGGCCGGGAAAGACTCCAACCGAGACTCGCCGACCCGGGCAGCGGAATCGTGTGTTTCTGTTTGTGAATCGTCGAGAACGTTGAACTCAGAGAGGTCCCGCAGATTCAGATCCGGTATATCATACTCCATAGGTTCTTGCACAGAGACGGGTCGGTCAGAGGAGCACTCATCATCCTGCCCACACTGCTGGCCCACTCCGATCCCAATACCGGTAAGGCCTTAGGTTCTGGCTGAGTACGGTGTGGGATGGTAAACCGGTGAGAGTGGCCTGAGACATTGCTGGGTGTGTCTCTGGGTGCCTCCTGGTGCGACGAAGACTTGGGTTCCGGTTGAGGTGGAGGCTGAGCTTCCGTCATCGACGAGGAGGATCTTTTGGACTGCTTCTTCCTGTCTTTGTCATCGCCAGAGCAGAGTGCGGCGGCAAAATTAGTATGTGGCCTTTTAAACGGTTGTTGCACAGTGGGCGACTTGGGCCTGGAAGCATGTCTGGGAGAGCGGGACCGATCACGTCGGGAAGACGAGGAAGGTACGTCCGGCGGATTCTTGGTCCTAGGTCGCTTGTTGTGGCGGGAGGGAGTTTCACGAGTATCAGCCACCGAGGGCGAAGTAACTGACGGCACTCTAAGAAAATCCTCTAATAACTGGTCATCCAACTGTAAAGATTTGTGGGCCACTGTCTTACAGTACATTAAATAACACGATTGAATGTGGAGCAAAATTGTCTTACACTGTCCATCTGAGTGGGTTAAGTATGCATTACGGAAAGCTGAACACTTGGGGTATGATTTGGAAAGCCAACGACCACGAGATCGATCCAAACAAGGTACACATTTAACACAGAGGAGATGCCCAATGACTTCTAAATTTTTGCAACCCAAAGCCGAGCAAAACACAAACGCACTCTTATCCATGACTCCCTCCCGCCAGTCAGGGAGATGCAGATCCTCCCAGGTGTCCCAACTGCGAACTGAGGGTGAGAAAATTCCAAGAATCAATGCTCATAAGGACACACTAGGCTGGAAAAGCTAATTTTAAAATATCTCAAAAAAAAAAAAAATTTGAATAACACTAGACAGTCTTAGTTCCCCTTACGTTAAATACATTCCCAGAAATGTAAGTGAGTAGTTAGTAGCCTACTATGTGCTACCTGAGTATATAACTTCTTACCTAAGTGACCAACACTGACCTCATCCCGTCTTGTTAACCCGCTGAGCCCCGGCTAGTTATAATATTTTGTTCACCCCAGTCCCAAGCCATTTTCACTTTTTGTTTTTGTTTGCTAAAATGGAAGACAAGGGTGAGAAATTTAAAAAAAAAAAAAAAAAAAAAAAAACCCACCTCGGATATTTTTTTGGGGGGAGGGGGTTGGGGGGGGGGGGGGAGCCTCAAAAAAATTTGTTGAGCCAAAATGGAAGAGAATGGTGAGAAATGAAAAAAAAATCACCTCGGTCATTTGGGGGGCGGGGGGAGGGGGCGAAAGTTCGTCTCCCCCACATGACCACCCGCCCGGGAGCACTAGGGTGAAAACTGAGTATGGCATTGTACGGCATACATCCTAAGGAGTGTCTCACATAAATCTCAATCCTCTAGCTCCCATACGACCGGAGTAATGAAGGTTCAAAGTGGCGGTGAACTAAGGGTGTAAAGTATCCCCACTAAGCCCACCACCACAGGCTGTCTTGGCCCGCTCACACCTACCGGCCCGGCTCGTACACACACTACGGTACCTCCCCCTCCTATTCTCCCGCCATTTCCTACCTTACGAGCCATGTAACTGATTTTAATATGCCGGACGCACGTGATGCGTCGCTGGGAGCTGGTGATCAAACACTGCCGACGCATCACGTGCGAAGCTGGGATCCAGTGGGTTAAGAAAGAACTAAACCCGGCAACCAACGCTACAATGGATCTAATGTCTTTACCCCGCGGCGAACCAGCGCCTTAAAATAAGCTATACAGATAACTGAGATGCTACAAGATAGGAATGGGTGAGTTCGTTTCTCGGCTCAGCCGTTATCTTCCCGGCGGAAGTGGCTCCCCACTTTCCACCACCAGGATTAACGTTCGGACAGTACCAAGCAACGAATGTTTTCTCTGTTAAGTTTATGCGGCGTAAAATATTTGCTTTATAATGGAGGCGGGATAGCCGAACTCTCCAAGAAAACAATTTAGTAAAATGTAGGTCAAGCCGGAATTATAATAGACGCCGTAAACAAAACAGACAAAATCCAAACTATCCCGCACCAAACCCGGATATCTGAATTTTAACATATCTCCAGATGTTTCTGGAAGTGTCCCGGCGGGAAAACCGCTTGAAACAACTAGAGGCACGTTGACTAAGTCTCACTTTTATAAATCCCGCCGGAAGGGCCAACCCCCCAGAATGGATCTCAATACAACGTGCACACATATGGTATAGTTATACTGTACATGAATAATACAATATCAATAATAACACTCCCTAGCCATATATACACAACCTACATGAGGCCAACTAGATGGGGCAGGTGGCGATGATATCAGATATAATAGCACAGACCTGCAATCCAGCGTAGACCCAGATAACACGTAGTAATCACAAAGTGTAGGTTGAAGAGCAGCATGGCTCCGTGCAGGACCCCTCCACTACGTGAGAAGATCCAAGATGCACTAGCCCACTTGGCATGCTGTTGAACACCCAAAACGGACCGAACAACAGGCCCCGGTTCACTAACAAGAAGCCTCATGACTAACAGTGAACTAATAATGAGCTAGGATATTAAAACAAGCACGTGGGAGCCTCGCCTTATCACAACGAGGACTCCGCCTAACACACTCGCCTTTACAACAGTACCCAAAAAAAACAGTCTCCAGGGCCCGCGAAAGGACGTTCACAGCCTACTCCTAGTCTATAAGCTACCTATCCTCAGCACTTAGCATGTACATATGAGCAAAAGACTCACCATGTCTGAGGGGGGTGAAGAATAAAGGAGGGCTGGAGCGCCCTCGAGACACGTCCGACGCAAGTGGGCCCGGGAGGAATAAGGGCGAAGAATCGCTTCGATGAGTGAGGCGAAGTGTGCGGAACAGCAGACGCATGGGAAGCGCAATGCTAAGATCAAGTTTTAAATTTGTATTTCCAATATTTTTTGCTAGTTTTTTCTAGTAGTGGTACCCACAACATATAGGAAGAGTCCGTGAGTGGTTTTTAACCTGGGAACTGCGGGGAGACTCTTAAGAGTTCCCCCGGGCGACTGCGGGAAGACTCTTAAGAGTCAGGAAAAAAAAAAATCCATTTAAAACACTCCCAATTTTTTTTTTTTTTTTTGCCCCTGGGCCATGCCAAATATCACTCCTCCACCTCCCCTCCTTCCCCACTTTCCTCACCTCCTTCAGTTATCACCTATTTTCCCTGTTATTCCCTTATTCTGTGGTCTATTTTCGTGCTAACATTAGCGAGTTGCAAGCAGGGCATTGTCATCACTGTTAGCAAGCGAGTGCAAGAGAGAGCGAGAGAGTATCGATCGACAGTCTCTCTCCAGACGTGGGGAAAAGTGGAGGGGAGGGAGGTTGCCTCAGCCATACATTATGTAACTCCTGGCCTGTATCGCCAATTTTGACCATCCAAACGCTGTTTCCACTTGTTTTATTGTTGTAACAGGTTAATACCTTTATAATCAACCTATAATAGGCACATATGGATAAGTATTAATGCTATTTATGGTAAAATAACGATGTTAGTGATGGGAACAGCTCAAATACGTGCGCACAGGAGTGTGGTGTCTCATACCCCCATGCGCACGTCTTAGGTTAAGAGCATTTCGCTCACAATGTGTGGCAATCGTATTTTGATCTCTCCCGGGCGGGAAGTTTGAAAGACAAGCTTGAGTTCAAAGATTGGCCATAAACAATGTAAGGTGCATCGTCAATGATGAAGGGGCCACTAATAAATATTATAATGAGTGATTCCCAAAAATGAAAATAGCTAAAAATGTTGTGTAGCTAATATGAAGATTGACTCCCCCTCCCCCCTTTTACTTTATAGGGCATACCCACATAATATTATAGTACAGTAATGGAATTGGGTTAACCTGCTTAACAGGTTACAACAGGTTACAACGGGGATGTTTGTAACTTCTACTACCTGGCATACCCTAAACGAGCTTCATTCCATGCTCTTTTTTATGCATAAACAAGAGCCAGATGTAATACAATTATGTATCTGTGAAAGGGCGATAATAGAGTTTTCCAATGACACCTGAATCATCCTTGTACGACCACGGGTTATCCTGTAGCGATCGCGCAACATGAGGGCAAAAACCCCCTAAAATACGGTAATTTCCCGAGTTTTTTCCTGGTCTCGCGAGGCCGTGGGTGTGGAATGGTGCGGAGGTAGTGTCAGTCGCGGCACTGGGTCCGTGCCAAGCGGTCAGAGCCCGCCTATCATCATCCCAACGCGTGGACTCTCTCTCAGAGCCGATAATATGCTCAACATCCCTTGCAACATATGTCGGACACCGCAGGGGTGGCCATGATTCTCTCACTCGACATATGTCGGGCCCCGCAGTTTGAGTAATAATGAAGTGTTAGGTCATTTAACACAAGTTGATTAGTCACTAGTATATATGGTATATGACTAGAACTTGTACAATATACAATATTACATGGGACTTGTCATAAGATTTGCATGGTCAACATTACAGGTTTGACATTAATAGGTAGGTATCAATTTACATATAGCTATGAAACAAAGTAAATGTTCTTATATGCTTATTAATTTTGGCTTAAAGGTTACTGGATTTGAGTAACTTTATGATTACATTATGCAAACAATTAATTCCCCTTTCTCTAGTGCTGGAAGGATGAAAAGGCTACTTGGTTTTCTGAAGTTGAAGGCGATCTACTGTCTACCTCCCTTTCCTTCAAGTGTATTTTCAGTGCAAAGCTCAATGTTATGGATATTTGGTAGGTATTCAACCCATTCATTTGTTATTAGTGAAATACTTTTTAAAAATCTCTCTTAAACTATCTGAATAGAGTAGACATTTTGAAAGCGTTGATATTATGTTGAATGAAATGGTGATTAATAATTGAATATTGAAAGGATAATATAAATGGCCTAATGTGGTTTATGGTTTATTAAATTTAGACTTAATATAGTGTTCATTAACAAAATACAGTACTAGTCGCTTGAAATGCATATTTAGAGTATACTGTACATCATTGAGCCCTTGAAGATTCTGATGCTTTTTGACATTTTATTCTGGTAATCATCAGACGACTCTCTACAGATTAGGAAGGATCTGTGGAAATTAAAAGTGTAAAGACTATCTCAATTAACCCTCTTACTTACATAATAATCAGGGTGTAAAACCAGAGCTATTTTGTTGAAGACTTAAATGAATATGAGAAGGAATACAAGCAATTTGAGATGAAATAGCATTGTTTAGGTTGTTTTATCACTTCCAAAGACATAATTAAATCCAAAATGTAATCTTTAGATAAACAATAATAAAGACTACCAATAATGGACTCGGCTTTCGTCTGACACTCTTTCACATATATCCCTCCTAATCTGGATAAAGTCATCTAATAATAGCCAAAATAAACTGTCACAACGGGTCATAATCCTCAAGGGAATAAAACAATATGGTTGGTATTTATTAACCCCTGTCTCTTCTCATAACTTTAGTTTACACACTTCACTTTCTAATTTAAAATAGCTTTATGTAACCAAACTAATTTAACCTTTCTTTATTTTTTTTTAAATATAATTTGAGTGACGGTGTCTCTTCCGTGGATATCCCAATCTACCAAGATTGGAAGCCAAAGCGTCACATTTTTCCCTTGCCCCTCAACTTTCTCTTCATAATTGCTGAGGGGCACAGGGCCCTGGGTGGGGCTTTGGTTTCCCGGGCGTTTCCGCTCCCTCCTCAGCTCCCCGCCATGGAGTGGCTTCGGTCACCCAGGCTTTATTGTGGTCGGCAGGGAGGGTTCTGTGGGGTCGCTCGGATATGGCCTTGGCCGTGCTCGGATCCTTGGGGCTGTTCGGCCAGGCAGCTTGGGGAACAACAACAACAACAACATCAACAACAACCTTTCTTCCTATCCTAACACCTTTTTTAACCAGTGGTCTGGTTAAACTACTGTACGATTAAAAACAAAATATCAATATAAACTAATCCAACTCTTCCAAAAATGCACTAACCAACCAGTAAAATTCATTTAGTGTCAGCGAGCTGCAATTAGGCAACTTGAACTATAAAACAATTAAGTCCTGCCACAGCGCTGCCCCACCACGTAAACACTGTGGCGTGGTGCCAAACAGTGGCCAGGTAAGACTAGATGAATCCCCAGTGGCACCTATCCGCTCTTCACCAGCCTCGGCAGTGTCATACCAAGGCAGCACCAATAGCAAGGCTGTATTGTATACTGTAGTTGTTGATCCCCAGGCTGTCTGGCCGAACAACCCCAAGGTCCTGAGCAAGGCCATAACCGAGTGCCCCCACAATACCCTCCCAGCTTTACCACTAAAGAATGCCCAGGTGACCGAAGCCACTCCCAGGCGAGGGGATGAGGAGAGTGTGGAAACTCCCGGGACACCGAAGCCCCTCCCAGGGCCCTGAGCCCTTTAACAGTTATGAAGAGAAAGTTGAGGGGCAAGGGAAAATTGTATTGTATACTTCTGGTTGTTGGTCCACCAGTCTACCGCCATCCACTCTATTAGTCGCCTTGTACGAACGACAGTCAGAAGGATATTTTATTCCCCCAGGGGGTAAGGGGGCAAGGGGGCCTTCATCTAATGGTGGAGGAAAAAAAATAATATGCCTCACGCATCCTACTGCGAGTCGTACAAGGCGACTAATAGAGGGGATGGCGATAGACTTGTGGACCAACAGCCATTGCTATGCAATAAAGTCTTTATCTTAGCACTGTCTTGGTATTGCACTGCCGAGGCTGGTGGGGTGTGGATAGGTGCCACAGGGGACTGAGTCTTACCTGGGCGTTGTTTGGCACCACACCTGTGTCGGCAACAGTGTTTGCATGTTGGAGCAGTGTTGGGGCAGGAATTTATTGTTCTATAATCCAAATTGCCTAATATACAGTAGTCTTGTTATGGTGCTGTCTTTTTGTAACACTGTTAAGGCTGGTGTGGTTGCAGATACTGCAGGTGCAATTGCTGCAGGGGGACTGTTGAGTCTTGCTGAGCACGGTTAGCACTATACCGTACCAACATCAGCCACAGTGATGACTCGGTGGGGCAGTGCTGTGGCGGGACTTTATTGTACTACAGTACACTCCAACTACTGAAAGGCAGCCCCCTCGGGTAAAATCAGAATGGGGTGAACTTTCAATGTTATACAGTACAGTCTGTAAAATAATGGAACCATTTAATTGTTTTTTTTGTTTTTTGTTTTTTATGTAAAAATAACCAAAGAAAATCTTGTATCATGGTGCAGATACTCACATTTTGGCTGCAACTTCCCAAATGGAAATTTGTTTTGTTATTACTTATGAATTCTAGGTTATTGGTAAAGATTTGTTTGTATTACTTATGAATTCTAGGTTATTGGTAAACAATTTTGGCCTAATTATAAAGATACTGTATAATGAATAGACTAGAACCATATATATTGACTGTTGGTCACATTTAGATGACCATACTGTTTTTTATATTTTAATATTTTTAATAGAATGCACCTCATTAGAGAAAAGTGTTCAGTAGATATTGGTTCAAGTGAGTAGACCATTGCAGATAAAAATAATGAAACAAATGGCTTCAAACTCAGAGAGGAATGACTTTAGTGAGTAACTGTAAATTAAAACCATATAAATAATGTGTATAGTTAATTAATAACTGGTTTTGTTGTCAGACGGTTGGCCCAGGAGAGGTGTAGTGTGCTGGACTGGACAGTAGTTCTCCGAAAGCCGCCTGAACTTCGGTGGCAACCTATGAGAAAAGAAGTTTGTAAGTATGCTGTATAAAATACAGTACAGTTGTTGTTGTTGTTGTTCCCCAAGCTGCCTGGCCAAACAGCCCCAAGGCCCCGAGCACGGCCAAGGCCATAACCGAGCGCCCCAACAGAACCCTCTCAGCCGACCACAATAAAGCCTGGGTGACTGAAGCCACTCCATGACGGGGAGCTGAGGAGGGTGCGGAAACGCACGGGAAACCAAAGCCCCATCCAGGGCCCTGTGCCCCTCAGCAATTATGAAGAGAAAGTTGAGGGGCAAGGGAAAAATGTGACGCTTTGGCTTACAATCTTGGTAGATTGGGAGGTCAATCCACAGAAGAGACGCCGTCACTCGAGATCTAGAAAATATATAAGTAAAAAGAACAGTCAGAATAAGCTATGGGTATGGCAGAGATCGCTCAGTTCTCACTCTGATAGACCAGCCCATCACCACATGACTAGAACCCAATCCTCTCGGCATCAGCTAGGAAAGGCCCTAGAAAGCCGCCTTTGGCAGGGGGATAGCTCCCCTATTTCAACCCCTTTCGGGGTTGGGCACCCACTCCTTGGTGCAGCTCCCTCCACATTCATGACTTGCATCCATGTCCAAACCATCCAAGCTGCCTGGCCGAACAGCCCCGAGTCCCTGAGGAAGGCCATGGCCACGATCGGGCTTTCCCACAGAGCTCTCATTGTGTTGTTGGCGTAAGTGGTTGTGTGAAATGCAGTCTTCTATGATGTGTTTAATGGTATGGGGTGCTGTGTTACATCCCGGGCAGGCGTCGACAACGGAGTCATCCAGTCTCTTCTGATAGCTCAGGAGAGCTGGATGGTGTCCGCATCTCAGCCTGGCCATGTGGACTCTGTCCTCGCGAGGAAGGGAGGATTCGGAAGGATGGATTTCGGGAGGTCGTGCTTGCAGCTGCGTGTTGTCTGTGAGTGAGTGGATGGATCGGCGAGAGATATGAGTATGGATGTGCTTCTGGAAGTTGGTTCGGGGTGGGCAGGGAGGGAGAGAGGACAGTAATTGTGTGTGATACCGTGTGCTGGGTGTTGTTTTGATATTTCTTGGTGTCTGTGGGTGTGTTGCCATGTAGTTTAGTGGGTGGTCCTGGTTCGTGGAGGCTGCTGCCAGGAATTGAGTGCCTCTCATGTCCAGATGATCTTTGACTTTGAGGATTTTGGTTTCTTGATGTAGGTGATCTGTGGGTGCAGTAGCTGTGCAGCCTGTAATGATCTTCAGGGCTTTGTTTTGAATAGTCTGTAAGGTCTTATGATTTGTTTCAGCTAGGTTAGAATCCCAGGCTGGGCTTGCGTATTCCATCACTGATCTTATATATTGTTTATATACTGTGGTGATAGTTTCTTTGTTGTGTCCACATTTTGTGTGAGCAAGTGACCTGAGGGCGTTAAGTCTGGGTGTCAATTTCTTTTTAATGTTTGTGGTGTGCTGTTTGAATGTCATATGAGTATCATATGTTACTCCTAGGATTTTGGGTGTGTGTGTATGTGTTAGGGGTGTGTTGTTTATGGTGAGTTGAGGGATGTATTCGTGTTCTGTCCAGCTTGTGAGCAGGGTTGAGGTAGATTTGGCTGGGGCTAGATTAAGTCTGTTTGTAGTGCACCAGCCATGTAGTGTGTTGAGATAGGGTTGAAGGAGATCTTGCATTATGTTCTTTAAAGTATTTAGTGTACCGGTACTGTAGTTTGATCTTCCGTAATTGAAATTAGTATGTACCGGTAAGACTGCACTAGCTATGGATTGCTGTAGTTTTTTTAAGTGTAGATTATATACCGGTAGTCCTATTGCTTTGTAGCCAAAGAATAGTTCACCTCTTCATTACATATTTTTGGAAGGTACAGTACACTCCAAAGTCCTAAAGTACTATAGGCTACACATTATATTTAAAATGTAGATGGTTAAAAAAGTAACTGAAGCATTTGCTACCAGGTTGTACTGTACCGTGTGATATGATCTTTCATATATAAATCTACGTGTGATTGTTCGTAACAGGAATGCCTGGAAGGTTACCATTTGGACAAGACTAAAACCATATCTTGTGTATGGATGAGCCTTAAAATGTGTATAATGTTTAATGCAGTAGTGGATGTTGAAGTTTAGAATGAGAAGAAAGAGGAAGTGTATGTACATTTTTGCACAATGAACTGATAAATCTACTTTTTGCAGATGGTTGGATGCTGGAGAGGATCCTTGCAGGACTCGAGTGGATGCCACTTACCTTTCATTGGATTCCCTCCAATGGAAGAAGGTTGGTTGAGTTTTGAGCTGTATTTTGTCGCTAGCGCATTCCCCTGGAATTTTTTTCATTTTGTTAAAACAAAGCTTGAATATGTTGGAAGTAATGTTTAATCTTAAACTTAGAAGTTTATAAAATTTGCATATTATATACTGTAGTATTGGTAAAAAGTTAAAATTTGTATTTTGTTGTGAATTACCGGTATTCAAAATATACAGGTTAGTTCGAATATAATATTTTTGGTAAGTAGTTGAATGAATACAGTAAAGAATGATTAGAAAAGTATATGCTTAATAAATTTAAAGTTGAAAGAAGTCTGTAAATTGTGATATCTACTTTGACCAGAATGAATACATAATTATAATGTGAAACTTGCAAAATAAACAAAACAAAACTTTGACGAACACAGTAAAAAGACAAAACAATTGATCAAAATCGCTATGTGGAAACAACGCTTAAGCATAATAATAATTCTTTATAAATAAAAAGAACACAATCCATCACATAGGGTGTACATACAGTACTACATGAGCTGCAAAGAGCGCTGTAATCTGCTAAATAACGGTGCCGCCATTTAGTACGTAAGACTGCAACCACAATCTATGTGGACGAAGCTATTTGTAAACTTATATCAATGTATGTATGTCTCTTGCTCTTCAATATTTTGTGAAAGTAAAGTACAGTATAGTACAGTAAACAACAAATTTAAAATTTTGCTAATACTGTAATGTAAAAGTTGCCAGTACAATACTTTCCTTGACAGTCAATTTGTTTATAATGGGGAGAGACAAGTACATTACAGTTTTATTATAATGTAAAACTTGCAAAATAAACAAACCAAAACTTGGACGAACACAGTAAAAAGACAAAACAACTGATCAAACTACAGTATTAAAGTTTGAGCCGTTAAGTTTCCCCTCTAATTTTAAAATTTATGATTAACAGTACAGTACTTCTTCATTCAGAGGGATTGTATTATTCTGTTCACACTAACTGGAAGAGTTCTTGTCATTATCATGTTTGTTTGGTGATTAGACTTTTATGAATTATGGAGTAGATTGTGAATATGGATGGTATATTTATATTATTTGTTAGCCAGTAAATATAAAGGGTGCGCCTGGAAGTGTGGTGGACGGGCTTGTGGTTTCGGCTCGCTGCATGTCTGCCTGCTGAGACCAGAACTTCTCCGGGTGGTTGGGGGCCGGGGAAGTGCTTGAGTGACCTTCGTGATCCCTGGTCTCTGGGTCATCTCCTGGGTGACCTAGATGTGTGTAAATTTGTGCTTTTTTGTTTGTGTGTTCATTTTGTTCTGTTGTGTTGTGTTTTCCCTCTTCGGGCTCTGTCTAGAGTCAGCCACCCCCAGAAAATATAAAATTTGTTAATAAAATAAACATACAAGAAAAAAAGAAAAAATTGGGAATGGGCCTGAGTAAATAGATAGTATGTATATTGAAAAGTATGTATGTACAGTATATATAGGCTACACAGGCACATACCACATAGATGGGGGTGGCCGACTCTACACAGAACCCGAACAGGGATCAGTTGGATAACACAACATAACATAAAAAACTAAATATATATTCACACATATTTAGGTCACCCAGGAGAAGACCCAGAGACCAAGGATCATTAAGGGCCTCCAGCATTTCCCCGGCCCCAGACTTCCCGGAGAGGTTCCGGTCTCAGCAGGCAGACACTTATCTATTCACAAGCATTCTCCATTCATTCCTATTTATTACCACTTGTCTTGCCTGTTCTACAATCATCTCTATCTTTCAACGCTTGTACTACACAATATCTCCATCTCAACGGAGGTTTTCCTAACCCTCTACCTCCCCTTGGCTAAATTTGTTTGACGGTATAATTATCGATAAATTCTGATATGCAATGACAAATTTAGACAGTTGAATGTGAACAGAATTAAGTAAGCAAGATTGCGCCTGGAAGTGTGGTGGGCAGGCTTGTGGTTTCAGCTCGCTGCATGTCTGCCTGCTGAGACCGAAACCTTCCCGGGTGGTTGGGGGAGGGGGGAGTGCTGAAGGGACCTTGGTGATCCCTGGTCTCTAGGTCTTCTCCTGGGTGACCTAGATGTGTGTGAATTTGTGTTATATTTTTGTGTGTTCATTGTTTTCTGTTGTGTTGTGTTGTCTCTATTCAGGCTCTGTCTTTAGCCGGCCGCTCCCAAGAAAAAAAAAAAAGGAAAATAGGGAATGGGCCTGAGTAAATACATACATACATACATACATACATACATACATACATACATACATACAAGATTGCTAATGCTTTGCTATAGGTCCCAAGAGACTAAGTGACTAAGAGGCAAGCGGACCCTAATGAAAAACCTATGGACCCCCCTCAAGAATTGCTCCAGGAGTTCGCAAGGTTTGGAGCAAGAGGCTAAAGGACCGAATATACAAGCAGACCCTAACTAAGAACCTACAGAACCTCTTAAGAATTGCTCCAGGGGTTCGCAAGGTTTGGAGCAAGCGACTTACGGATTGAAGAGACAAGCGGACACTTATGAAGAACCCATGGACCCCCCGCAAGAATTACTCCAGTAGTTTGAGTCAGACCGGACTCACCTCTTCTGTTGTTTGTTGTTGCTGTTCCCAGGCTGTCTGGCCGAACAACCCCAAGGTCCCGAGCAAGGCCAAGGCCATAACCGAGCGCCCCCACAGAACCCTCCCTGCCTACCACAAAAAAACCTGGGTGACCGAAGCCGCTGAGTGCGCGGAAACGCCCGGGATACCGAAGCCCCTTCCAAGGCCCTATGCTACTTTCTTTCGTGTTACTTTCGATGATTCCGCCTGTTACTGACGAAGTTGAAGTCGACTTCCACTCGCACCAGGTTGTCCTTTATCCGACTCCCTATCCTGGATGACTTCAGGCAGGGTGTTGTGATGACGGCTGGGGTAACCTGGTATTGGTGGGTGGTCAGGTAATCCACCCAGCCACCTGTCCAATCTTGTTTTGAAATTCTCAGGGTTGGTTCCACTGAGGTCCAGGAGTTCACGAGGGAGGCAGTTGAACAATCGAGGTCCATTGCGAGTGAAGGAGTTGTGGATTTGAGTCTTCCCATGCTGTATGGTGCCTTGGGACCCTGATGTAACAGAGATCCCTCTTCTTGGATGGTGGTTAAGTGTCATCCCTGCATTTGGTGCTCTGCCCTCTAGGATCTTCCACACATACATGACTATATAGCGCTCCCTCCTCCTCTTCAGGGAGTACAGTTTTGGCTGGGTTAGTCTTTCCCAATAGTTGAGGTGTTGTACTCCATGGATTTTGTTGGTGAATGATCTTTGAGGGGCTTCTAGGGCAGCTATTTCCTGTATTTTGTGTGGAGACCATAGCTGGCAGCAGTACTCCAGTCTTGGGAGCACAAGAGACTTCCACAGGGTCTTCATACAGAGCTCTTCTTGTGTGGTGAAGGTTCTTAGTATCCACCCACTCATGTTTCTGGATGCTTCGATTGTTTTGGTGACATGGTGGGTGAAGGTTGCGTCGCTACTCATTTGGACTCCCAGATCTTTAACGTGGTCTTCGGCTATAATTGGCTGGTCGTTGTAGAAGTAGGTGCTTGATTGTTTCAGGGCTTCATTTGTTCTGTACTGTAGTAGTTCAAATTTTTCCCTGTTAAGGACCATATTACTTGTTGTTGCCCAGGTAAGTACTTTATTAAGGTCCTCTTGGATTTTGTTGGAGTCTTCAATTTGTATAATTTGTTTCTTTATCCTGGTGTCGTCTGCAAATGAGGATGCTTCGGAGTGCTCCAGGTTTGTTTCTATGTCGTTAATGTGTATTATGAAGAGAAGTGGGCCAAGTACCGAGCCCTGTGGAACTCCACTCAATATGGCTAGGGTCAGACAACTCTCCTTGGACTGACACTTGCCGAGTCCTCCCCGTCAAGAAACTGTGAAGCCATCTTCCAAGTGGGCCCTTGATGCTATGGTTTCGGAGTTTGTTTAGGAGAATCCCATGGTCCACTTTATCAAAGGCCTTAGCGAAGTCTAGGTAGATGACATCCGTATTATGGCCGTCTTGGATATTTTCGAGGACTCTCATGGTGAAGTAGGAGCTGGGACAGACACGAACGTCCCTGCCTGAAACCATGCTGTCCATTGTTGAAGGCTCCCTTTTTTTCCAGAAACTCGACCATCTTCGTTCGAATGACTCGCTCACAGATCTTGACAAGGTGGGATGTAAGTGCTACCGGTCTGTACTTGTTGGCTAGACCTTTGCTTCCTCCCTTGTGAATAGGGGTTATGATGGCTGTCATGAGAGATACCGGTACAGTACCAGATTCTAATGAGAGTGACCAGTGTATTTGAAGTGGTTTGTCTAGTTCCCTTTTGCAGTTTTTCAACAGCTGTGCATGGAAGCCGTCAGGACCGGCTGCTGCATCAGGAGAGATGGATTCGATGGCTGTTATTGTTTCATCTTCACTTATGTTGATTTTGGATAATTGTTGATGGGCATCTGGCGAGTCTGTGAAGAAGGACTGTGGATTGGTGACTGTTTTACCTTCGTCTGGGTTGCTGAATACACTTTCATATTGCTGTTTTAGCATATCCGTCATTTCTCTAGGTTCTCCAGTGAGGTCCCCGTTTTCCTTTATGAGAGGTCCTACTGCAGATCTGTTCTTCTGTTTTTTCCGTGCATACGAGAAGAATTTTTTTGAATTTTCCTTTATGTGGGCTACTGCATCTCTCTCTCTCTCTTCTCTCCGGTGTTGCTCCTTGTGAGACAGCTTAATTTGCCTTTCTGTTTCTTCAATTTGAGTTTTAATTTGTTCTTGTGCAGGTAGGAATATGGTCTTTCTTAGTTTGGTTTGCAGTGTTTTTCTCCTCATTAATATTCTTCGGTCTCGGGGTATTTGACTTCTAGTATTTGTTCTTACCTTTTGGGGGATATATTTGGTAGGCCTACATATTTCCTGGCATTTTGTGACGAAAGTTTCTAGGGTATCATCTACACTTCTTCCCTGAAGTTGGGCTTCCCAGTTTGTATTTTGGAATTCTGATTTGACTTGCTCCCAGTTTATGTCAGGGCTGTAGAAATTCAGGTTTCTTAATGCGTTTTCTGTTGTGCTTCTACTCATATGACTCCTTTGCTCTGCTAGCTGGTTGGTATATGCTTTTACTTGGATTTGGTTGTGGTCAGACATAATGGTTTCATTGGTCTCATATGAGTGAATTAGCCGAGACTATTTGTGAGCAATAGGTCTAGAATGTTTTTTCCTCTTGTGGGCTCCCTGATGACTTGGGTGAGGAAATTGCCTTCTATTAGGCTTAGTAGTCCCGCAGCTTGTTGTTTTTCTTCATGAGTACCTCCGTTTATCTTCATGTCTGGCCAGCTGAGGTGAGGGAAATTGAAGTCCCCTAATATGATTATTTTAGTTCTTGGTTGTTGTTGTTGTTGGTCCCCAAGCTGCCTGGCCGAACAGCCCCAAGGCCCCGAGCACGGCCAAGGCCATAACCGAGCGCCCCCACAGAACCTTCCCTGCCGACCACAATAAAGCCTGGTTGACCGAAGCCACACCATGGCGGGGAGCTGAGGAGGGTGCGGAAATGCCCGGGAAACCAAAGCCCCACCCAGGGCCCTGTGCCCCTCAGCAATTATGAAGAGAAAGTTGAGGGGCAAGGGAAAAATGTGACGCTTTGGCTTCCAATCTTGGTAGAGTGGGAGGTCAATCCACGGAAGAGACGCCGTCACTCGAGATCTAGAAGATATATAAGTAAAAGGAACAGTCAGAGTAAGCTATGGGTATGGCAGAGATCGCTCAGGTCTCACTCTGATAGACCAGCCCATCACCAGGTAGTTCTTGGTTTGGGAGGATTGTTTAGCACTGCTTTTATTCTTGTGAGGACCTTGTTGAACTGTTCCAGTGTGGTGTTTGGGGGTCTGTACACTGTGGTGACTAGCAAATCAAGCTTCTTTATGTAAACAGTCAGGAGCTCTGTTGTTTCGTTGTAGAACGTTTCTAGTATTTCTGTGCTCGTTGCTAGGTCATCCCGGATATAGTTGGCTACCCCTCCGTGGCTTCTGTTCTCTCTGTCGGCCCGGAAGACGGTGTATCTTTCTATGTGTATCTCAGCATCTAGGTAGTCTCCATTCAGGTGTGTTTCAGTCAGCGCCAGAAATAAAACATCTTCCAGGTGAGCTGTCTCCTTCAGCATTGGAATTTTAGCCTGATTTGTTTTTGGATAGAGACCCCTTATATTGCTGTAGATGAAGGTGCTTAGTGGTAATGTTGGTTGTTGCACCCCCTTTGTCTCAGCTCTACTCTGTCTAGCCTGTCCATGAGGTGATCCAGTTTTGTTTGAGACTTCCTCTCTATCTCCAAGATGTTCTCCATGAACTTCTCTAAAAAAGCCGACTGAGTATCATGGATTTGCTTGGCTGGGATTTGGTGTTGTATTTCCTCTCTCCTTGGGCTGAGTCTAAGCCTGTCTTCCCCCGACCTCTTGGGTTGATGGCGTTGTGGTGTTCCTTGGGTGGATGTTTGGTTTCTGTGGTATTGTGCTCCTCAGCAATTATGAAGGAAAAGCTGAGGGGAAAAGGAAAAATGTGATGCTTTGGCTCCCAGTCTGCCAATCCTGAGAGTTGGCAGTAGAGAGGTCAATCCACGGAAGAGACGCCGCGCTAGAAAATATATAAGTAAAAGGAACAGTTTGAGTAAGCTATGGGTATGGCAGAGAACGCTTAAATTAACTCTCACTCTGATAGACCAGCCCATCACCACCCACCTCGTTGTTGTTGTTCCCTAAGCTGCAACAGCAACAACAATGAGGTGGGCGGGGCTGTTCGGCCAGGCAGCTTAGGGAACAACAACAACAACAACGAGGTGGGTGGTGATGGGCTGGTCTATCCACCCACCTCGTATTTGTGTCTGGTTAGTGTGTTGGAAGGGAATCTCCGGCTATGCCGTATATTGGTATATTGACCAACTTAAGGTAATGGGAAATTGTTTAGAGGGGTTCAAGTACAAGGGGGCCGCCTCTTTAGGGTTTAACATAAAGATGAGGGAAGAGAGCCCTATAATGGTGTTAAAGCAATAATTTTGCTGTACACGTCTCCCTTGATTTCTGATTGGTTTATATTCTTGAAAAAACTATATTTAATAGAAAAATCGTATAGTGAACCCTAAAATTAATGGGGTAAATGCGGATGGATTCTCGGACCAGTCGAAACTCAAACCCAAACACCTAAAAACAATAATAATATCATAAATTGGACCATCGGATAGTGAGGGAGACCTGTAAGAAGCAAAATATGTGAAGAGTTCATTCTGGTCTTTAACCTAAAACGTGCACATGGGGGGTATGAGACACCACACTCCTGTGCGCACGTATTTGAGCTGTTCCCATCACTAACATCGTTATTTTACCATAAATAGCATTAATACTTATCTATATGTGCCTATTATAGGTTGATTATAAAGGTATTAACCTGTTACAACAATAAAACAAGTGGAAACAGCGTTTGGATGGTCAAAATCGGCGATACAGGCTGGGAGTTACATAATGTATAGCTGAGGCAACCCCCCTCCCCTCCTCTCCTCCCCTTGTCTGGAGAGACACTGTTACGCAATAGTCTCTCTCTCGCTCTTTCCCATGCTTGGTAACAGTGATGACAATGCCCTGCAACCAACTTGCTAATGTTAGCACGAAAATAGACCACAGAATAAGGGAATAACAGGGAAAATAGGTGATAACTGAAGGAGATGAGGAAAGTGGGGAAGGAGGGGAGGTGGAGGAGTGATATTTGGCATGGCCCAGGGGCAAAAAAAAAAAAAAAAAAAAAAATTTTTGGGGGGTGTTTTAAATGGATTTTTTTTGTTTCCAGACTCTTAAGAGTCTTTCCGCAGTCGCCCGGGGAAACTCTTCATGCACTTGCCGGGTTAAGCAGCATTTGAAGTTGGTGGATAGTTTACAAAATTGTGGCACGGTATTTAGAGTTGCAATATACAGTATATAAATAAGATAGGTTTTTCTCAAAGTCGTAGACAATTGTACAGTAATAAGTTTTGTTGCTTACCTTTAGTGTAATTGTAACTATGTTTAGTTTTTACATTGATTAATTAAATGTAAAAGTTGGTAAAGCATATAAAGTTAGGTTACCGGTAATAACATATAATTTTTAGTTTAAATTTTGGATATGATTTTGAAACATTGGTTACTGTACCGTACTGTAAATTTAATTAGTACATTTTTTTTTATTTTATTTTTTTTCTGTAGCCTACGCATTTTACTGAAAGTGGAATGTATAAAGTAAAACTTTTAATGTTTGTATTTTCTTTGAATAATTAGTTGTATGAATATTTATATTTTGAACATGTTCCAAATAGGTAGTGCATTTATTGTGAACCCTAACCTCTGTGACTCAAAATGGACAGGAGCAAATGGTATATATATTTTCACACCTATTCCAGGGCAGACCCTTCCTAAATGACAGAAATAATTGTTTGATTACTCTAGTCGTTTGTGAGTTATAGAGTTTAATGTTGAAGAGTTTTGGACTACTGATTTGGAACGGGGTATAGTATTAAAACAAAAGGTTATAATGATGAATGTAATCTGCTCCAAATATATAATTACTATATAGTTGTATGGTAGTTAGTTTGAATGGTGAATTGGTGACCTATTAGACTGTCTTTGTATTGTATATATGTATATACTCAGGTACATACCCCATTGCTGGGATGGCCGACTCGAGATAAACCTGTAAAGTTCTAATTCTTAGGGTCCGGGACCACTTTCGCATTCCCTCACCCCCTTCTTTTTCTTGTTGAGTAGGATCATTTTACTGTCTTTGTATTGAACCAAATTACTGTTGGAAGGAAAGTTGCCCCTCAACTTTCCATTAATAATTGCTGAAGGGCACAGTGGCTTGGGTGGGGCTTTGGTTTCCCGGGCGGTTCCGCACCCTCCTCAGCTCCCCGCCTTGGAGTGGCTTCGGTCACCTGGGCTTTATTAGTGGTAAGCAGGGAGGATTTTTTGGGGCACTCGCTTATCGCCTTGGCCTTGCTTAGTACCTTGGGGCTGCTCGGCCAGACAGCCTGGGGAACAACAACAACAACTGTTGGAATTCTGTGGTAGTTTGTATTGTGGTTATATCTGAAATCTCAAGTTTATTAACCCCTTCATTACCGGTAACATCTTTCTATTATATTCTAGCAATTTTTAGACAATTTCATTCAGCTTAGGAAGGACGTCAACGAATTGGAAGGCTACAGACTATCTCAATTATTTCTTTTAGCTACCATATATCTTTCCTAAGCTTCACAAAATCTCCTAAATGTAGCTGATTTCAAATATAGAAAACATCGGTAATAAACGGGTTAAATTATAGGTTTGAGTCCCGGAGGGAAGAATGAAAACCTAATATTTAGTAGTGGCCCCGAAATCATTGACGATATGCCTATTAGTATAATACAGTAGTCCCCTTTCAAGCGCGCGCGGGTAGCCTGTTTGAAACAACCGCCGCATGGAGAAAGAGTCCTACATCATAAGTGCAACGCTAATTCTCTTATGGAATCGTCTTATGATTTGGGTACTCACTACGAAAAAACTTTGTAAATTTTTTTTTTTTGTTTTTTTACTTAAAACTTGTTATAATAATGCTTTCCATCTCGGTGGATTTCTTGTGTGGATTCTAGCCCAGACGTTGCTCTCAGCGACGCCATTCCTTCTTCAGTGACATATCAAGACAAGACATCAAACGAATGGGAAGGGGATGGAAGGGAGGGCCCTACATCGTCAATGATTTCAGGGCCACTACTAAATATTAGGTTTTCATTCTTCCCTCCGGGACTCAAACCTATAATTTATCCACCATTGACGATATGCCTGATATCTCAAGACTGGAAGGGGACATTCGTGACACTATCAAAACCACTAACAAATACCATAGGTAGAGACAAAGAATCATAGAACAACTTAAGTCTTTATTGCTTACATACAATAAACGTAACCCAATTTAAAGAAAGAAAGCAGTGCGTTACTTCAAAGAATATCTGCTTAAATGTGACCGACTAGGTACACCTGATAGAATCTCACATTGAGATTCCTAAAAAAAAAAATTCTAGGAACATACTTTTATTCCTTATTCAACTAAGAAAAGACACATATATCACTAGAGTATATCTTCTGTCCTTAAGAATATTTGTACATTTCATAAAATTTGTACACTTTATCTTAATACTATATAGTGTTAATTATGATAGCTATCTTCAAAATAGAAAATAATTTTAGAGCTGTAGAACCAGCTCGACTTATTAAGTATCACAGCTCGTGACCTTATCACATAGTCCGGCGGAGGGGTTCTAGGGGTCTTTGGGCTTACCTGAACCCCCCCCCCCCCTCCTTTTCTCCCTTAAGATTAAAGTTAATTCGTAATAGCACATAGATTAACTAGACACAGGTTAGTTTTGGATTATCTAGAGCCACAGACAGGTATCGCGTCAGGAAAGAATGAATGGAAACCCACAAATTAGTGTTAGCTATGTCATCAACGAAATAATTTTGTAAAATTCTGAGAGACAACCCTCTTTCTGATGTCAAGCGCTCTGCTCACCATACCTGGATTACTTTTCCTAATGACTTCTATGAGTAAGGAAGTTAATACTCTTCTCGTGACACGAGCACCTGTGCTAATGACCCATACGAATCCTGGTTGTTGAGGTTGTGCCACCCTCATAAACTTGATTAAAACCTGCCCTGGGCACAGAACGAGATGCGTATGTCCGCGTTCAAGTGCCGGGGCTGTAAATTCTCAAAACACATGATCACAATGTTTGTGGGGGACGGAGCAATTTGTCAGTGTTCATTCAGTCACCCACACCTGAGGCAATTAGGTACATTGCTCATCGCCGCCAGCTCAATTACCTTGTTTCCTGTAGCCAAAGCCATAAGGAACACAGCCTTCTTTAACTCCCTCCGACATATTATGTTCCAATAAGTCCGAGGAGGCGGGAGCCCCAGGATCATTGCCACTGCCTCGCACTACACTCACAACAACACTGTGGCCGTTAGAATTATCGGAGGAGGCTGAGGTTGCCACCAACGGTTTTATCGTATGGTAACTTATCGGACTTACAGTTTCTTACAGTTTCTTACAGTAGATCCTCTGGAAAAAGGCAAACTATGCCTGTGTATCCAGCTCAGTACCAGTACTTGCACTGCTGCGGTCGTTCACGGTGTTGGCGGCGGCGGTAGCAGACGCAACATTTTTACTATTCTGTATTTTTGTTTTATAATCAAACTTCAAATCTTGTCTTCCCCATGCTTTATCAAGATTACTTTCAAACTCCCTTATTGATTCGGAATCGACTACATACTGGGGCAGTGCGTTCCACTCATTTACCACTCTATCACAAAATGAGTTCTTCGCCTTCTCAAGCCTATTTCTTTCTTTGTAAATTTTCTTAGAGTGTCCTCTCATTCTTGTTCCCTCCCGCATCAAGAAGATACCTTCACACACATCCTCATCGTACTTTCCTGACACTATCTTAAAAGTCTCTATCATATCCCCTCTCTTTCTCCTATATGCCAGTGTCGGAAGTCCCAGTGTCCTCAACCTCTGCTCATAGCCCGCGTTCTTCAACGTTGGTACCAGCTTGCTAGCTCTTCTCTGCACTTTCTCCACTGCTTCTATATCCTTTACCATATATGGAGCCCACACCTGGTTTGCATATTCCAGGTGTGGCCTAACCAGCGCTGTATATAGATTCCTGAAGATTTCTTCGTCAAGTGACACAAATGTCCTCCTTATCAGCCCTACAATTCTATTGGCTTTGTTTATCTTTTCCGCTAAATGTTCTGAGAAATTTAACTTATTATCTATCACTACTCCTATATCCTTTTCTGCACTCACTTCCTCCATCGCTTCATACATACTGTATCCTACCTTGTCTATCTTGCTGGTCCCAATCCGCATGTACTTGCATTTTTTTGGATGAAAAGGCATTAACCAATGCTCAGACCATCCCTTCATGCCCTCCACATCTCCTTGAAGCAAACCCATATCTTCCTTACTCCTCACTCTTCTATACAGTTTAGTGTCATCCGCATACAGGTACCTCACTTCCATTAGTTATAACTTCAGGCAAGTCGTTGATAAATATAACGAACAGCAGTGGTCCCAACACAGATCCCTGAGGTACCCCACTTGTAATTTCCCTCCACCCCGAGCCTATTCCATTCACCAATACCCTCTGTCTCCGATCTTTCAGGAAGGCTTCTATCCATTTCACACATTTCTCCCCTATATTATAGCTTCTAACTTTCTCTATTAACCTTTTATGTGGGACCTTATCGAAGGCCTTCATAAAATCGCAATATACCACGTCTATTACATCACCATCTTCTAGAATTTGCATCCAATCATCTACCACCTTAATTAGCTGTAGTACCGTCGACCTCCCCGGCAAGAATCCGAACTGTCTCCCACTGAAAAGTTGGTTTGACTTCATATGATCCATTATTCTTTCTCTAATTACCGTTTCCATTAGTTTACACACAACACTTGTCAAACTGACTGGTCTATAATTCCCTGGGTCATTTCTCTTTCCCTTCTTAAATATAGCTGTTATGTTCGCCTCTCTCCAGTCCATCGGGATTTGTCCTGTATTAAACGATACCTCAAATAACATTTTCAATGGCTCTACTAACATCTCCCCTCCTTCCTTTATGATTCTTGGGTGTATCCCATCCGGTCCCGGTGACTTACTTCTGTTCATTTTTTCTATAGCCCTTCTTATTCTAGCATGGGAAAACTCTACTAGTTCTAGTGCCGGTGCCTGTTTGATGGGAATAGTAGGCACTGCATCCTCCGACTCCACTGTTAGTACCCCCCCAAAGTATTTCCCCAGCACCTCTGCTTTCTCCTTATCAGTCTCCGCTCTACTCCCATCATTCAACCCCCCCACCAGCTCTGGGATCCCTACTCTTCTTGTTAATTTTTCCTGAATGTACTTCCAGAATATTTTTGGATTATCCTTCACATTTCTAGCTATCTCTCTCTCCCTCTCCTTCACCCCCCTCCTTGTTTCCCACCTTATTTTATTGTTTATTTGTCTACGTTCCAGATCCACTTCCTTAGCCTCTATACTAGACCCCCTGTTCTTTTTTAACAATTTTAATCTTTCCCACAATCGTTTCTTTCTTCTAATCAATATCCAAAGCTTTCTTTTCATTGGCAATTCTGGGTTAGTTCTTTTCCTCAATTTTGTTTTATCCTTATATTCCCTTACTGGTACACTTTTGGATACAGCATTCTCCAGTTTGACTCTAATTTTCCTCCACATTCCTTCAGCGTCTTCACCGTTCAAATATTCCCCCCAGTCAATGTCCAAACACCGTCTCAGCAGCTCATAATCTGCTCTATCATACATGTATATTTTTCTATTGCTTTTATTATCCCTCTCCGATTTAATGTTACAACTAAAGCTTATACAGGCATGGTCACTACGACCTATAGGGCTATCCACATTAACATGTTCCACTATATCCTCTTCATTGCTAAAAATCAAATCAAGTACACTCCCCTGCGTCCCATCTCTATATCTTGTCATCTCTACAATATGTTGCGTTAAAAAACAATCTCTCACTTTCTCTATAAACTTATTTTCCATGCTACCCTGTCCCGCTGGAGTAGTACAATTTGCCCAGTTGATCCTTGGCAAATTGAAATCTCCAATCAAAATTTTATATTTGTTCTCTCTATTATCTATCTCCTCCATTGCTTTCAGTAGGTTATCATCCTCTCCCCTGCTATTATTTGGGCTTCTATATATAGAGGCAATTAGAATTGATCCTCTTACACATTTTACTTCAATACACAAATACTCACAATACTGCTGTCTCATATCCACCTCATTAACCTTGAGCTCTTTTCTTACATAAATAAACAGTCCTCTTCCAACCTCTGCTCTAATAGCATTTATCTCATATAACTCAAAACCCTCCAAACTATATTCCACCAGTTCCCTCTCAATTCTAACATTTTTTGGTCTTACTTCCTGTAGGGCTATGATATCAGGTTTTTCCTCTTCATCCTGCAACCTACATATCAGTTCTCTTTTCTTGTCCTGAGTAAACACATCCACATTACTAAACATAATCCTTAATCCATCTACCATTCCTCCAGCAATTACACCATCCCGCTCCTCCAGTCCGTACCCTACTCCCCTGTTAGCACTACTGGGTCTGCCTCTTTGTCTCCTGTCTCTCCCTGTGACACCTCCACCCCGTTCTCCTCCTCCGTCACAACTCTCATCACATTCTCTCCCCTCCCTGATCTCCCCCTCCTTTCTACTCTTATAAACCACTTCCTCACTTTTCCGTCCCTCACTCTCCAGTAAAAATTTCTCTTTTCCTCCTCATCCAACTTTCCATTATTTTCATCAGCCTTTTCTTGTAATTCCTTATTTTTTTTCCTTTGTTCTATACTCAAATCCTTCTTTAGTCTTATGTGTTTCAGTTTATCATTTGTATTTAGCCTCCAACTAAAATTTGTCACAGTCTCCGCCACTACCCTAGTTTTAAACTGTACCCTTATAGGTCTCATCTCTCCCCTTTTATATCTACCTATCCTACTGATCTCCTCCACCTGCCCTTCCCATCCATATTCGTCCTCATCCACACCTTTCAAGACCTCCTTCACTGTCTCCATATCCCTCACTTTTCTCACTCCATTATCATTCATATGAGTCTCTATATCTCCATACAAGATTACACCCCTATCCCTGTCCATGGCCTCCCTCACGACACTCTCCTTGTTCTTCATGACCCCTACAACTGCACTCTCAAAACTTTGTTTGGTCATATTCATTTCTTCCTTTTGCTCTTTCATAATATCCTCCAAATCCTTGACTTTTTGTTTACCTACCACCGTCCATGCAGTCGACTCCTTTACTTCCGTGAAACGTCCTTCGTATTCCTTCAGCTGCTCCTTCAATGCCATATTCTCTGCTCCCAGTTCATCTACCCTTTTCAATAACATCTCTAGGCTCTCATTAACTGCCAAAAAAGGCCTGCATTCACTTCCTTCGCTAGGCCTATTCCCTTCCCCACCTATCACACCACACATTACACACAGTGCCTTAACTTTCTCACCAATATCCCCCTTCCATTTCTCCGTATCACTCATCCACTTTTCCAAATCCTTCACAACAATACTAACCTCTTCTAACTTCTTATCTGTGCTCTTAAATCCCCGAAAACGTTGTAACCTTCCTTCCGACTCCGTCATACCCGAAATTCCCTCTGCCATGTTTGTTTACAAACTCAACAACTCACAACCCTACCGCTGTCCCGTCACTACACACTCTTATTACACTATATATCACCCCTCCACCACACCAATATATCCTCCAAACCTTCACTAAATCCTTCCTCTTCTTGTTAGCCCCGTATGTACTCGATATCCTTGAATTAATTGACTATTCCCATAACATATGCCGGAGCCTCAAACTTGCGTCCGCCTTCCGCCATGGTGTGCCGCCAATCTTACTGAGCTCATATGACGCACAATCGCGTCATAAACTTATTGGAGAGGTATGGAGATAAGTCCATATGATGCGATCGCGTCATATATGTCTGGGGGAGTTAATACTGAGTCAAAGTCCGGCGCATGGTTATACGTGCGCGAATGAAGCAAAGATAAAGATTTTGTCCATCGACCAGGTAGGCATGAGCTGACGTGGTGGTGGGCGCAGTTTGAAACATGCCCTTATAAACCCTTTCTCCTCTGCCTGTGGTATGGATAGACCGGTACGGTCGTAAAATGGGGGTTTGTAATGGCAAACAAGTGGCTCTTAGCGTAACTACAGAAAGGCTTTTTTTGTCCAAACAACTAGTCTAAGTACTTAACCATTACGGCCCGGGCTCGCCATCCTAAGGACATTATTGAGATCCGGGCGATCTGCCCGAAAAACTTCTTTAACCCTTCTGGCCCGGGCAGCATTTTAAAATGACGCTGCGGCAGATGGGCCGGAGCCCGGGTGTCCTTTTAAAATCCCTATGCTTGAAAGTGTGCTTTGAATTCCGCGCGGCGAAAATTTCCTTTGCAGGGGCGATCGCAGCGCCACCAAGCCTCAACTACTACCGTTATCAGTTCCTACGTGCCCGCCATAGCGAGTAATAGCAAAAAAAAATCGTCCGACGCGTCCGATTCCGTGCAACCTCCCGCGCGCCCCACTGCTACCCCACTCGCTACTTCTACGCCTGTTACAAGCAAGAAAAAGGCTCAATGCAAGATAGCAAAGGTATTATTGAGTGATAGTGCGATTGAGAGAGAACTTTTTGCCATCGAAGAAAGCAGTGGCGAAAGCTTGATCGATAAAGAACAGTTTATTAGTGCGAGTGAAGACGATGATTTTGTGGGGTTTGGGGCTGATGACAATGATGATTTATTTAAGGGAGGAGACAGTAGTGATGATCCTGATGTGGAAGTGGTGACTGAAGGTGCAGTCAAATTTCCGAGTGTGCTTGAGCCTAGGCCTACCCTGTCGCCATCTTTACATGGTCAGCCTGTGCCTAGCCCTAGCCCGCGACCTTCCCCTTTGCCTGCCCGTACGCCCTTGAAAGTGGGTAAATATTTTTATAAACTATCATTGGTGAAAAGTACAGCAGAAAAAGCTAGGGAAGGCGATGATAGTGACGCCGACCCTGGTCTAGCAACCACCCGCATTCCTTTGTCCCGACGCCGTGACCCGGGATGCCGCGCGGGTCACCCACAGCCCTCGGCTTCATCTCGCCCTCAGGATGAACAAAGGGCCTCTACAAGTGGTACTAGTGGTGCGGCATTGTCCTCCCACAGTGTGCCACCACAGCCCCCGCATCGTAGAGCATTATTTGGAGCGGAGAAGCCCTCGGCTTGCCGCAAAAGGAGCCCAACTCCCGAGGCTGAGGCTCCCATTGTTCCACCTCCCACAGCCTCCCGCCCACCACGCCGCCGACGCCCGGTCACTTCTTCGCCAGAATTGTCCCCCGAAGAAGATGCTGATGACCTGACATCACCTGAGGAGGAGGAGGAGGAGGACTAAAAGGATGTGGAAGAAGAGGAAGTCCCAACATGACGAGTTCGAGGGCGAGGTCGTGGGCGTGCGGCTCAGCCTGCCAACGCCGCTGCCCCTGGGCGTGGGTGTGGGTGTGCGGGGCGTCCGCGTGGGCATGGGCAAGGGCGCGTGCCTGGGCGTGTGCCTGCTGCGCGTGCGTGCTCATCTAACTTGTTTGTATGGACAGATCGGGCAGATTTTGAGCCAGATTGTCCTGCCTATGACGAGCAGCAGATTGGCTCAGGGGTGTCACCAGCATATCCCTGTGGCCCAGATGCTACCCCCAGTGAACTTTTTTGTGGCTTCTACGACAACGAAGTCATGGAATACTGTGACGCCTCCCGGCGCTGGCAGAATGGTTGCGTGGGGCATTGCAGCTCGCTAGCGCTCGCCAGGATGGGGGGATAGGCTACAGTTGTCCTAGAATGATCTGCTTTATTTCATTAGGGTCGTGTTGCCACAGACAGTCTAGAAATGGTCTTTGTTTTGGTCTGTGACCGCGCCTTATATTTTATATTCGCTATAATATAAATGTTGCTTGTGTGGGAGGCGAGCAAGAGCGGGTGAGGGAGTACACCTGGCAGCGGGGGGTGAGTCATGACGCGGCTCGCTTGGGCGCTGATGGCGTTGGCGGCCGGGTGGTCAACTAGTCCCTTCCCGTCGCGGCCTCATGTTTTTTACCAAGCTCCAAGCTTGCCTGACACGCGTATAGTCTACATCCTTTGCAATTCTGTCCCCCATACTCGCCACTTTGTATACTATTTCTCTCTCTCTACTTCTCCTTTCTCATTCTCAAATCTTTATTAAACTCAACATCCCTTCTGGTTTCAGCATAGACGTTCACCGTCGGCCAGTCGTATTGTACGCGAAGCTCTCAGATATTTCCATGTATTAGGCTTTAATGAGGTTTGGAGAGACGGACTTTTCCGTGTGTGTCCTCTCTCAGGAAGGTTGTAGACCGGTATATGTCTCCCTGGCAAGGTGTTGAGTGATTCTGCTGGGTTATTTAAAGCTAGACTAGGGGTAAGGTTACTGTGTCATTGTCTCCGATGTGTGCAGTGTTAGCTAAGCCCTGCACGACATCGACAGGTACTGTGGGAGCCTAAGTTTCTTCGGGTGGGTTTACCTTGCGAGCACAGCGCTGTGGTGTGAGAGGGCCATAGCCTATCCCTCACAACATAGTGCTGCCTCTTTGTGTTGACTTCTGAGGGATCGCCAGGATAGAACTAGGTACTAGAGACCTAGATTTATCAAGAGAGCATCCCCGTCATATAACGTAATCTTCATTATACCACCTTCGGACAACGTTAGGCTACGAGCCGCATGCTCGCCCATTGTTGCCCTGCCTTGATACCCCAGCTAGACTTTATTAACCGAGCAGACACTGGTTAGAGATAAGCCCCCATTATTATATGTATGCCACATTATTATTCACTGCACTTTTGAGCCGAGGTTGTTGTTGAGTTGCACAACCCTAGTAGGCTGTTGCGTTGTGTCACGAAGCATTTCTTTAGTTGTCGAGCATTACTACCTTTGCGCAGTCTTTATTATTCGCCTGCCTATTATTACTATATGTCCTAGCATTTATTGTGACCCGTATTTTGCATTATAATTGTTCAAGATTCTTTACGAACATCTTCCCAGCATCAGACTTATTTCAGAAGTTTCCAGTTGATGTTGCAGGACTAGCATTGCACTTTCTTTAATACAGGAGAGCCAGTTATTTGAGTATCTACCGTAACGTTAATTAATCACGTTAACTAACTTTTCTTTGTGTAACCTAATCGAGTAATCTTTTACTGTTTGAGAATAGGCTGTTTCATCGAGCGTCAGCCTAGTGTGTGTGCACCAGTTACCGAGTCATAGGATACCTCGTTGTCCAGGCACGACTCAGGGCGGTAATGGTGTTTTGTTTTCCAGTGTTTAAGGCAGGGGTTGGATCTAGTGTTACCGTTGTTGCATTTTTGCCATTATCTAGTCCAACGTTGAAGAGCCCTGTGTCTTTGAGAACCTGGATCGTAACAAATGGCGACCTAGCTCAGGATCTTGTGAACTAAGAGATAATTGCAGGATTGTTGTGGTCATTTGTTTTATTGAGGAATATAGTGGGCACGTTAATTTTTTTTTTGGCAAAGTAGTATAGCACTTGAGAGTCTTCAGACATTTTTGGCAAGTGAATAGTGCTACATAAGAGTTTGGGGTACTTCTTTTCCGAATATTGTGGTGAGAAATTTTTGTGAGCATCATGTCTTATACCGGATCAGAGGAGAATGGAGACACAGTACGTCATGTCGAAACGGAGGAACAGCAGCATGATGAAAGGGTTAATCGGGTGAACTGTGAGGAGGATGCTAGGATATTTTTGCAATGGCCTGTTACTGCCGAGCGGTTGGAGGGTATGGATCGGTACGGTCTTCAATGCCTGGCCACAGCTATCGGTCATGCGGTTACTAGCAGCATGACCAAGGATAACTTGATAACGTGTGTACTGGGCAGGGTGACTGGTGAGCGAGATGGGTTGAGTGCTCAGAGCCCTTCGGCCATGCTTCCCCTACACTCGACTCCCAGCCATCCCAGTAGTTTGCCGACCCCGGGTACGCTTGCAGTTGGGTGGTGACTGGCAGGGTGGGTTGCCCCTGGGGGGACCACCGGTAATTTCAAACATTGTAGCACCTTCACCTCCTCAAGGGTTAACTCCAGAATTATTGCTTCAGCTCGAATTAGCTAAGCTTCAGCAGCAACAAAGGGCATGTGAGCTTCAGCAGCAAATAGAATTAGCCAAGATAGAAGAGAGAAAAAGTCACCAGTACATAGAGCTAGCAAAAATCCAAGCTGATTTAGAGTCGACTAGGTCGACTCTGTGCAACTCTCCAACCCGAGAGTGAAACGTTACTCTCAAACTTTCTTCTACTCAACATCTGAGCTCTGGAACTCTCTCCCAGAATCAGTCTTTCCCTCTTCCTATGACTTAAATTGCTTCAAACTCCGTGTGTCCAGGCATTTTGGCTCGAACGTCCCTTGATTTTGGCCCTGTCACTCTTTCAACTATGGGGGAGGCACTCGCTATAGGCAGTTATGCCTTTTGCCTCCCTCAATCACATAGAAAAAAAAAAAAAAAAAAAACTGTGCCGACATGGATGTAGAGAAGTCGCGAGTAGAGGCAACGGGACAGCGACTTGGGGCTGGTAACCGTGTTCATGAGCAGTCTCTCTCGCACTTATTGAAACTGGTTCCGGTGTTTGATGAGAGTGGTGTAACAGAATTTTTCACACGCTTTGAGAAGAAGTGCCAGGAACACCAGTGGCCAGAGAATAAATGGGCAGCACTTGTATCCTCTAGATTAATAGGCAAGGGTCTTAAAGCCTACGATGCGTTGCCTATAGAGTCTTGTATTATCTATGAGGAACTCAAGGAGGCTGTCCTGAGAGCATACGAACTACAACCCGAGACGTACAGGTTGAAGTTCCGGGGTGTTACCAAGGGTCGGGAGAGCACCTTTTTGGAGCATGCCCGGGAGCTGTCCGATGCTTTTGGGAATTGGCTGAGGTCGGAGAAAGCTACTACGTTTGACGACATTAAACAGTTGGTGCTTTTAGAGCAGTTTTTCAAATGCACGGACGGCGACCTGACGTTAAACCTTAAAGAAAAGCAACCAAAACTCTACAGGAGGCAGCTGAGATGGCTGACCTCCGGCTATCACTAATTCGTGGGTGCGGGTTTGCCCAGCGTAGTGAGGCAGGTAACAAGGGGCGTGACGCCCCACCCCCCCGAGTTAGTGATATACCTTATGCAAACAAGTACAAGAGCCATGATACCAAGACTGACCACAAGACTAGCACCGTCCCATTTAAGAAGGGGCCGGGCCCTTCCCAGTACCAAGGGAAGCCCAAAGGGAGTTGGAGTGTTATCATTGTCATGAAAAGGGGCACTTTGCAAGAGTCTGTCCTAGCAAACCACCTACAGCAGCTGTGTCTTTGGCCTGCAACATTGGTGTGTCTCCGAAGTCATCTGAGTTTGCCCGGGGCAGTTCGTCAGAGGCTGAGGCACAGCCAATGCAGAAGCACCTGGGAGGCTCGAACCCTGCTCAGGATGTTTTTTGCGACCATAGAGGGCGGGGTTGCGTGATGTGGGCGGGGCGCAAGCATGGAGTAGAGGTCTTGCGTGATACAGGTGCTTCCCAGACTCTGATGAAAAACTTGACTGGCTACCCTATAAACGCGGCTCGGGTGGTGGTGGTGCAGGGTATTAATGGAACTCGGTCATACCCGCTGGTGCGGTTGGAGTTGGAGGTGGATGGTGTGGCACGTGAATTGGATGTCGGGATTGTGGAGAAACTGCCAGTGGAGGGCGTCGACCTTCTTCTCGGCAACGACTTTGCAATGCCCGCTTCTGAGGTTCTACCCTTAGTCGTTGCCGAGAGGCCGGCCGACGTGAGTAGGGAAGAGCAAGAGTGGGTCGAGCGGTGCCAGACACAACCCATGGCGTGTGTTGTCACCCGAGCTCGGGCAGTTAAAGTGTCACAGCCTAGTCCTCCGTCTTCAGACCAGCGGAGGAACGATCAACAGGAGGAGGCTAAAGCTGGAGTTGGTTTTAAGAGTTTTGACTCGGCGGCTCTCCTGGGTGATTCAGTATTAGCACCATTACTTAATTCTGGAGTAGCCCCTGGGCCTGTCATCGAGAGTGACGAGGCTGGGCATGACGAGTCTCCACGACAGCAACGTTATGTACATCGAGAGAGACAGAGGGAGCAGCCCAGTATCGGGGAAGGTCATGCATTGCTCCGGGAGCAGTTAGATCGCTTGGCACCCTCAGATATACGTCGGTTGCAACTAGAGGACCCTGAGCTCCAAACGTGTGCTAATGGAGCTGTAGAGCTCGACGAGGACGGTGATGCGCAGCCAGGAGATTTTTTTTATTTAGAAGGCATCCTCTATAGGCGTTTCCAAGACCCTAAACGTAGTTGGCAAGAGGGGTCCGGAGTAGTGGACCAGTTGGTGGTGCCATGGGAGTGCAGGGATAGCCTACTGAGGTTGGTGCATGACATACCACTGGCAGGACATCTAGGGGTGAGAAAAACGGTGGCGGCTTTAGAAAAATTGTTTTGGTGGCCGGGGTTGAAGGGGCAGGTGGTAACCTGGATAGCAAGGTGTCATACGTGCCAGAGGGTTGGAAAACCTAACCAAACAATTCCGAGAGCCCCGTTGCACCCCATTCCTGTCGGTGGACCGCCCTTCAGTAAGGTCATCATTGATATGGTCGGACCCCTACCCCCTACTAGTGCCGGTAATAAATTTCTAGTAACTATCATGGATGTGGCCACTCGTTATCCTGATGCATATCCAATGAGAAATGGCACGGCGAAAACTGTTGTCCGGAACCTGCTCTGGTATTGCTCGCGGTATGGTTACCCGCAAGAGGTGCAATCGGACCAAGGTTCTAGTGTTACATCTAATCTGTTCAAACAAACTATGATTCAGCATGGCATCAGCACTGTCGTCTCTTCTGCGTATCACCCGGAGAGTCAAGGGGTGTTGGAGAGGTGGCACGCCACGCTGAAAAGCATGCTTCGATGTTATTGCGCAGAGAACGGAAAGGATTGGGACCTTGGTCTGCCGTATGTTTTGTTCGCGGCAAGAGAAGTACCTGGAGAGAGTCTCGGTTTCAGTCCGAATGAGCTTGTTTTCGGGCATCGGGTGAGGGGCCCTCTCCACATGGTGAAGGAGATGTGGGAGGGCACTGGGCATGTTGTTCTGCGAGATAAGTTGCAACCTCTTGTTCCTGAGCGACAAGAGGAGTTGTTTACTAGGCTGTGGCAGTCCGTCCGCATGTTTGTTGCTTCTCCAGGCCTGATGTACGGGGTAGAATCCGACATGGAGGCTGGAGACAGTGCAAAGCTCGAGTTGGTTCCCTACCGTGTGAATCCTGCTCGACAGCCTGTTGTGAAGGCGGAGCTGGACAGCGTGTGGAGAGGGGGTCTGAGGGATGAGGGATATCGTGAGTGGTTGTTGCCAGTGGCTTTGCACCCTGAGTTTGGTGGCAGAGTCCGTGTGTATGTTGATTGCAAGAGTGTGGAAGCATTATCCCTGACAGACGCCTATCCATTACCCAGAGTTGACGACACCATAGACCGCTTCGGGGCTGCCTCGCTCATCACGAAGGTAGAACTAGTGAAGGGTTATTGGCAGGCCCCGTTGCCGGAGAGAGCGAGGAGAAGTGCCAGTCTTGCGATGAGCTGGGCAGTTTGTCAGTGTCGGGTGTTGTTGTGCTGCCGGAACACAAGTTGGATGTGTGGCATGCTGAGGGCACTGATAATGTTTTGGCTTTGTTTGCAGGAGAACCCTCGCTGTTCAGTCAGTGTCTGTCGTGGGTGGAGGATCCGGGGTAGGCTACCACAGTATGTTGGTATAGCCTCCTGTCTTGGCTCGTGGTGTATTTTTGCGCTGGTGCTTGTTGGCTCGCGTGTGTAGCATCAGCGTAGGGTCGCAGGGCAGGAGTTGTTGGCTTTGATTAGACGAAAATTAGGCTACATCTATAGTAGCCGCCAAAAACAACATTAAAATAAAGTATGAAAAATTAAATAAAAACTCTTTCTTTTTAATAATTAATTTTAAGATAATATTGTAGCTGAGTACTGAGTGCAGATGATTTTCTCTCAGTAGGCTGTGCTTCTTAAAGCTCGCTCTGGGAGCACAATGTTATGAATTAATGTATTATGTCCAGGAAGGGTGATAATTTTTTTCTTTATATATAAATGTTGTTGTATTTTTTTGAGGAGACTGAGCTTGCATTCCATGAGTGGCAGAGTGGTTAGGAGTGGCAGATTCTAGCGACATTCTGCCTGTTCAGATATGGGCTCATGGTTGAGTGTCCCATATCTTTGGGGGGGTGTGACGCCTCCCGGCGCTGGCAGAATGGTTGCGTGGGGCATTGCAGCTCGCCAGGACGGGGGGATAGGCTACAGTTGTCCTAGAATGATCTGCTTTATTTCATTAGGGTCGTGTTGCCACAGAGAGTCTAGAAATGGTCTTTGTTTTGGTCTGTGACCGCGCCTTATATTTTATATTCGCTATAATATAAATGTTGCTTGTGTGGGAGGCGAGCGAGAGCGGGTGAGGGAGTACACCTGGCAGCGGGGGGTGAGTCATGACGCGGCTCGCTTGGGCGCTGACGGCGTTGGCGGCCGGGTGGTCAACTAGTCCCTTCCCGTCGCTGCCTCATGTTTTTTACCAAGCTCAGAGCTTGCCTGACACGCATATCGTCTACATCCTTTGCAATTCTGTTCCCCATACTCGCCACTTTGCATACTATTTCTCTCTCTCGACTTCTCCTTTCTCATTCTCAAATCTTTATTAAACTCAACATCCCTTCTGGTTTCAGCATAGACGTTCACCGTCGGCCAGTCGTATTGTACGCGAAGCTCTCAGATATTTCCATGTATTAGGCTTTAATGAGGTTTGGAGAGACGGACTTTTCCGTGTGTGTCCTCTCTCGGGAAGGTTGTAGACCGGTATATGTCTCCCTGGCAAGGTGTTGAGTGATTCTGCTGGGTTATTTAAAGCTAGACTAGGGGTAAGGTTACTGTGTCGTTGTCTCCGATGTGTGCAGTGTTAGCTAAGCCCTGCACGACATCGACAGGTACTGTGGGAGCCTAAGTTGTCTTCGGGTGGGTTTACCTTGCGAGCACAGCGCTGTGGTGTGAGAGGGCCATAGCCTATCCCTCACAACATAGTGCTGCCTCTTTGTGTTGACTTCTGAGGGATCGCCAGGATAGAACTAGGTACTAGAGACCTAGATTTATCAAGAGAGCATCCCCGTCATATAACGTAATCTTCATTATACCACCTTCGGACAACGTTAGGCTACGAGCCGCATGCTCGCCCATTGTTGCCCTGCCTTGATACCCCAGCTAGACTTTATTAACCGAGCAGACACTGGTTAGAGATAAGCCCCCATTATTATATGTATGCCACATTATTATTCACTGCACTTTTGAGCCGAGGTTGTTGTTGAGTTGCACAACCCTAGTAGGCTGTTGCGTTGTGTCACGAAGCATTTCTTTAGTTGTCGAGCATTACTACCTTTGCGCAGTCTTTATTATTCGCCTGCCTATTATTACTATATGTCCTAGCATTTATTGTGACCCGTATTCTGCATTATAATTGTTCAAGATTCTTTACGAACATCTTCCCAGCATCAGACTTATTTCAGAAGTTTCCAGTTGATGTTGCAGGACTAGCATTGCACTTTCTTTAATACAGGAGAGCCAGTTATTTGAGTATCTACCGTAACGTTAATTAATCACGTTAACTATCTTTTCTTTGTGTAACCTAATCGAGTAATCTTTTACTGTTTGAGAATAGGCTGTTTCATCGAGCGTCAGCCTAGTGTGTGTGCACCAGTTACCGAGTCATAGGATACCTCGTTGTCCAGGCACGACTCAGGGCGGTAATGGTGTTTTGTTTTCCAGTGTTTAAGGCAGGGGTTGGATCTAGTGTTACCGTTGTTGCATTTTTGCCATTATCTAGTCCAATGTTGAAGAGCCCTGTGTCTTTGAGAACCTGGATCGTAACAAATGGCGACCTAGCTCAGGATCTTGTGAACTAAGAGATAATTGCAGGATTGTTGTGGTCATTTGTTTTATTGAGGAATATAGTGGGCACGTTAATTTTTTTTTTGGCAAAGTAGTATAGCACTTGAGAGTCTTCAGACATTTTTGGCAAGTGAATAGTGCTACATAAGAGTTTGGGGTACTTCTTTTCCGAATATTGTGGTGAGAAATTTTTGTGAGCATCATGTCTTATACCGGATCAGAGGAGAATGGAGACACAGTACGTCATGTCGAAACGGAGGAACAGCAGCATGATGAAAGGGTTAATCGGGTGAACTGTTAGGAGGATGCTAGGATATTTTTGCAATGGCCTGTTACTGCCGAGCGGTTGGAGGGTATGGATCGGTACGGTCTTCAATGCCTGGCCACAGCTATCGGTCATGCGGTTACTAGCAGCATGACCAAGGATAACTTGATAACGTGTGTACTGGGCAGGGTGACTGGTGAGCGAGATGGGTTGAGTGCTCAGAGCCCTTCGGCCATGCTTCCCCTACACTCGACTCCCAGCCATCCCAGTAGTTTGCCGACCCCGGGTACGCTTCCGCAGTTGGGTGGTGACTGGCAGGGTGGGTTGCCCCTGGGGGGACCACCGGTAATTTCAAACATTGTAGCACCTTCACCTCCTCAAGGGTTAACTCCAGAATTATTGCTTCAGCTCGAATTAGCTAAGCTTCAGCAGCAACAAAGGGCATGTGAGCTTCAGCAGCAAATAGAATTAGCCAAGATAGAAGAGAGAAAAAGTCACCAGTACATAGAGCTAGCAAAAATCCAAGCTGATTTAGAGTCGACTAGGTCGACTCTGTGCAACTCTCCAACCCGAGAGTGAAACGTTACTCTCAAACTTTCTTCTACTCAACATCTGAGCTCTGGAACTCTCTCCCAGAATCAGTCTTTCCCTCTTCCTATGACTTAAATTGCTTCAAACTCCGTGTGTCCAGGCATTTTGGCTCGAACGTCCCTTGATTTTGGCCCTGTCACTCTTTCAACTATGGGGGAGGCACTCGCTATAGGCAGTTATGCCTTTTGCCTCCCTCAATCACATAGAAAAAAAAAAAAAAAAAAAAAAACTGTGCCGACATGGATGTAGAGAAGTCGCGAGTAGAGGCAACGGGACAGCGACTTGGGGCTGGTAACCGTGTTCATGAGCAGTCTCTCTCGCACTTATTGAAACTGGTTCCGGTGTTTGATGAGAGTGGTGTAACAGAATTTTTCACACGCTTTGAGAAGAAGTGCCAGGAACACCAGTGGCCAGAGAATAAATGGGCAGCACTTGTATCCTCTAGATTAATAGGCAAGGGTCTTAAAGCCTACGATGCGTTGCCTATAGAGTCTTGTATTATCTATGAGGAACTCAAGGAGGCTGTCCTGAGAGCATACGAACTACAACCCGAGACGTACAGGTTGAAGTTCCGGGGTGTTACCAAGGGTCGGGAGAGCACCTTTTTGGAGCATGCCCGGGAGCTGTCCGATGCTTTTGGGAATTGGCTGAGGTCGGAGAAAGCTACTACGTTTGACGACATTAAACAGTTGGTGCTTTTAGAGCAGTTTTTCAAATGCACGGGCGGCGACCTGACGTTAAACCTTAAAGAAAAGCAACCAAAAACTCTACAGGAGGCAGCTGAGATGGCTGACCTCCGGCTATCACTAATTCATGGGTGCGGGTTTGCCCAGCGTAGTGAGGCAGGTAACAAGGGGCGTGACGCCCCACCCCCCCGAGTTAGTGATATACCTTATGCAAACAAGTACAAGAGCCATGATACCAAGACTGACCACAAGACTAGCACCGTCCCATTTAAGAAGGGGCCGGGCCCTTCCCAGTACCAAGGGAAGCCCAAAGGGAGTTGGAGTGTTATCATTGTCATGAAAAGGGGCACTTTGCAAGAGTCTGTCCTAGCAAACCACCTACAGCAGCTGTGTCTTTGGCCTGCAACATTGGTGTGTCTCCGAAGTCATCTGAGTTTGCCCGGGGCAGTTCGTCAGAGGCTGAGGCACAGCCAATGCAGAAGCACCTGGGAGGCTCGAACCCTGCTCAGGATGTTTTTTGCGACCATAGAGGGCGGGGTTGCGTGATGTGGGCGGGGCGCAAGCATGGAGTAGAGGTCTTGCGTGATACAGGTGCTTCCCAGACTCTGATGAAAAACTTGACTGGCTACCCTATAAACGCGGCTCGGGTGGTGGTGGTGCAGGGTATTAATGCAACTCGGTCATACCCGCTGGTGCGGTTGGAGTTGGAGGTGGATGGTGTGGCACGTGAATTGGATGTCGGGATTGTGGAGAAACTGCCAGTGGAGGGCGTCGACCTTCTTCTCGGCAACGACTTTGCAATGCCCGCTTCCGAGGTTCTACCCTTAGTCGTTACCGAGAGGCCGGCCGACGTGAGTAGGGAAGAGCAAGAGTGGGTCGAGCGGTGCCAGACACAACCCATGGCGTGTGTTGTCACCCGAGCTCGGGCAGCTAAAGTGTCACAGCCTAGTCCTCCGTCTTCAGACCAGCGGAGGAACGATCAACAGGAGGAGGCTAAAGCTGGAGTTGGTTTTAAGAGTTTTGACTCGGCGGCTCTCCTGGGTGATTCAGTATTAGCACCATTACTTAATTCTGGAGTAGCCCCTGGGCCTGTCATCGAGAGTGACGAGGCTGGGCATAACGAGTCTCCACGACAGCAACGTTATGTACATCGAGAGAGACAGAGGGAGCAGCCCAGTATCGGGGAAGGTCATGCATTGCTCCGGGAGCAGTTAGATCGCTTGGCACCCTCAGATATACGTCGGTTGCAACTAGAGGACCCTGAGCTCCAAACGTGTGCTAATGGAGCTGTAGAGCTCGACGAGGACGGTGATGCGCAGCCAGGAGATTTTTTTTATTTAGAAGGCATCCTCTATAGGCGTTTCCAAGACCCTAAACGTAGTTGGCAAGAGGGGTCCGGAGTAGTGGACCAGTTGGTGGTGCCACGGGAGTGCAGGGATAGCCTACTGAGGTTGGTGCATGACATACCACTGGCAGGACATCTAGGGGTGAGAAAAACGGTGGCGGCTTTAGAAAAATTGTTTTGGTGGCCGGGGTTGAAGGGGCAGGTGGTAACCTGGATAGCAAGGTGTCATACGTGCCAGAGGGTTGGAAAACCTAACCAAACAATTCCGAGAGCCCCGTTGCACCCCATTCCTGTCAGTGGACCGCCCTTCAGTAAGGTCATCATTGATATGGTCGGACCCCTACCCCCTACTAGTGCCGGTAATAAATTTCTAGTAACTATCATGGATGTGGCCACTCGTTATCCTGATGCATATCCAATGAGAAATGGCACGGCGAAAACTGTTGTCCGGAACCTGCTCTGGTATTGCTCGCGGTATGGTTACCCGCAAGAGGTGCAATCGGACCAAGGTTCTAGTGTTACATCTAATCTGTTCAAACAAACTATGATTCAGCATGGCATCAGCACTGTCGTCTCTTCTGCGTATCACCCGGAGAGTCAAGGGGTGTTGGAGAGGTGGCACGCCACGCTGAAAAGCATGCTTCGATGTTATTGCGCAGAGAACGGAAAGGATTGGGACCTTGGTCTGCCGTATGTTTTGTTCGCGGCAAGAGAAGTACCTGGAGAGAGTCTCGGTTTCAGTCCGAATGAGCTTGTTTTCGGGCATCGGGTGAGGGGCCCTCTCCACATGGTGAAGGAGATGTGGGAGGGCACTGGGCATGTTGTTCTGCGAGATAAGTTGCAACCTCTTGTTCCTGAGCGACAAGAGGAGTTGTTTACTAGGCTGTGGCAGTCCGTCCGCATGTTTGTTGCTTCTCCAGGCCTGATGTACGGGGTAGAATCCGACATGGAGGCTGGAGACAGTGCAAAGCTCGAGTTGGTTCCCTACCGTGTGAATCCTGCTCGACAGCCTGTTGTGAAGGCGGAGCTGGACAGCGTGTGGAGAGGGGGTCTGAGGGATGAGGGATATCGTGAGTGGTCGTTGCCAGTGGCTTTGCAACCTGAGTTTGGTGGCAGAGTCCGTGTGTATGTTGATTGCAAGAGTGTGGAAGCATTATCCCTGACAGACGCCTATCCATTACCCAGAGTTGACGACACCATAGACCGCTTCGGGGCTGCCTCGCTCATCACGAAGGTAGAACTAGTGAAGGGTTATTGGCAGGCCCCGTTGCCGGAGAGCGAGGAGAAGTGCCAGTCTTGCGATGAGCTGGGCAGTTTGTCAGTGTCGGGTGTTGTTGTGCTGCCGGAACACAAGTTGGATGTGTGGCATGCTGAGGGCACTGATAATGTTTTGGCTTTGTTTGCAGGAGAACCCTCGCTGTTCAGTCAGTGTCTGTCATGGGTGGAGGATCCGGGGTAGGCTACCACAGTATGTTGGTATAGCCTCCTGTCTTGGCTCGCGGTGTATTTTTGCGCTGGTGCTTGTTGGCTCGCGTGTGTAGCATCAGCGTAGGGTCGCAGGGCAGGAGTTGTTGGCTTTGATTAGACGAAAATTAGGCTACATCTATAGTAGCCGCCAAAAACAACATTAAAATAAAGTATGAAAAATTAAATAAAAACTCTTTCTTTTTAATAATTAATTTTAAGATAATATTGTAGCCGAGTACTGAGTGCAGATGATTTTCTCTCAGTAGGCTGTGCTTCTTAAAGCTCGCTCTGGGAGCACAATGTTATGAATTAATGTATTATGTCCAGGAAGGGTGATAAGATTTTTTTATATATAAAATGTTGTTGTATTTTTTTTTTGAGGAGACTGAGCTTGCATTCCATGAGTGGCAGAGTGGTTAGGAGTGGCAGATTCTAGCGACATTCTGCCTGTTCAGATATGGGCTCATGGTTGAGTGTCCCATATCTTGGGGGGGGTGTGACGCCTCCCGGCGCTGGCAGAATGGTTGCGTGGGGCATTGCAGTCTAGCGCTCGCCAGGATGGGGGGATAGGCTACAGTTGTCCTAGAATGATCTGCTTTATTTCATTAGGGTCGTGTTGCCACAGACAGTCTAGAAATGGTCTTTGTTTTGGTCTGTGACCGCGCCTTATATTTTATATTCGCTATAATATAAATGTTGCTTGTGTGGGAGGCGAGCGAGAGCGGGTGAGGGAGTACACCTGGCAGCGGGGGGGTGAGTCATGACGCGGCTCGCTTGGGCGCTGACGGCGTTGGCGGCCGGGTGGTCAACTAGTCCCTTCCCGTCGCTGCCTCATGTTTTTTACCAAGATCAGAGCTTGCCTGACACGCATATCGTCTACATCCTTTGCAATTCTGTTCCCCATACTCGCCACTTTGCATACTATTTCTCTCTCTCGACTTCTCCTTTCTCATTCTCAAATCTTTATTAAACTCAACATCCCTTCTGGTTTCAGCATAGACGTTCACCGTCGGCTAGTCGTATTGTACGCGAAGCTCTCAGATATTTCCATGTATTAGGCTTTAATGAGGTTTGGAGAGACGGACTTTTCCGTGTGTGTCCTCTCTCGGGAAGGTTGTAGACCGGTATATGTCTCCCTGGCAAGGTGTTGAGTGATTCTGCTGGGTTATTTAAAGCTAGACTAGGGGTAAGGTTACTGTGTCGTTGTCTCCGATGTGTGCAGTGTTAGCTAAGCCCTGCACGACATCGACAGGTACTCTGGGAGCCTAAGTTGTCTTCGGGTGGGTTTGCCTTGCGAGCACAGCGCTGTGGTGTGTGAGGGCCATAGCCTATCCCTCACAACATAGTGCTGCCTCTTTGTGTTGACTTCTGAGGGATCGCCAGGATAGAACTAGGTACTAGAGACCTAGATTTATCAAGAGAGCATCCCCGTCATATAACGTAATCTTCATTATACCACCTTCGGACAACGTTAGGCTACGAGCCGCATGCTCGCCCATTGTTGCCCTGCCTTGATACCCCAGCTAGACTTTATTAACCGAGCAGACACTGGTTAGAGATAAGCCCCCATTATTATATGTATGCCACATTATTATTCACTGCACTTTGAGCCGAGGTTGTTGTTGAGTTGCACAACCCTAGTAGGCTGTTGCGTTGTGTCACGAAGCATTTCTTTAGTTGTCGAGCATTACTACCTTTGCGCAGTCTTTATTATTCGCCTGCCTATTATTACTATATGTCCTAGCATTTATTGTGACCCGTATTCTGCATTATAATTGTTCAAGATTCTTTACGAACATCTTCCCAGCATCAGACTTATTTCAGAAGTTTCCAGTTGATGTTGCAGGACTAGCATTGCACTTTCTTTAATACAGGAGAGCCAGTTATTTGAGTATCTACCGTAACGTTAATTAATCACGTTAACTATCTTTTCTTTGTGTAACCTAATCGAGTAATCTTTTACTGTTTGAGAATAGGCTGTTTCATCGAGCGTCAGCCTAGTGTGTGTGCACCAGTTACCGAGTCATAGGATACCTCGTTGTCCAGGCACGACTCAGGGCGGTAATGGTGTTTTGTTTTCCAGTGTTTAAGGCAGGGGTTGGATCTAGTGTTACCGTTGTTGCATTTTTTGCCATTATCTAGTCCAATGTTGAAGAGCCCTGTGTCTTTGAGAACCTGGATCGTAACAAATGGCGACCTAGCTCAGGATCTTGTGAACTAAGAGATAATTGCAGGATTGTTGTGGTCATTTGTTTTATTGAGGCCTATAGTGGGCACGTTAATTTTTTTGGCAAAGTAGTATAGCACTTGAGCGCCCAGACATTGCAAGAATAGTGCTACTAAGGTGAGTTTTTCTTCTTGTCGATATTGTGTGAGATGGAGATATATAATTGGAACAGTCAGAGAGTAAAGCAGCACGTTGTCATGAGGAATATGTGCACGTTAATGGCAAAAGCCGAGCATGAGTGCTAAGGGTACTCTTCAATCGGTGATAGAGTGTGCGAGGGTGCACAGTACGTCATGACAACGGAGGAACAGCAGCATGATGTTAATCGGTGAACTGTGAGGCGGTGCTGGAATGGCCGGCGAGCTGGATCGTGTCTCAGCCTGGCCACAGCTATCGGTCATGCGACTATCAGCATGACCGGATAACTTGTAACGTGTGTACTGGGCAGGGTGACTGGTGATCGAGATGGGTTGAGTGCTCAGAGCCCTTCGGCCATGCTTCCCCTACACTCGACTCCCAGCCATCCCAGTAGTTTGCCGACCCCGGGTACGCTTCCGCAGTTGGGTGGTGACTGGCAGGGTGGGTTGCCCCTGGGGGGACCACCGGTAATTTCAAACATTGTAGCACCTTCACCTCCTCAAGGGTTAACTCCAGAATTATTGCTTCAGCTCGAATTAGCTAAGCTTCAGCAGCACAAAGGCATGTCAGCAGCAATTGAGCATCAACTAGAATTAGATAGAAGAGAGACAAAATCACCAGTACATAGAGCTAGCAAAAATCCAAGCTGATTTAGAGTCGACTAGGTACTGTGCCGACATGGATGTAGAGAAGTCGCGAGTAGAGGCAACGGGACAGCGACTTGGGGCTGGTAACCGTGTTCATGAGCAGTCTCTCTCGCACTTATTGAAACTGGTTCCGGTGTTTGATGAGAGTGGTGTAACAGAATTTTTCACACGCTTTGAGAAGAAGTGCCAGGAACACCAGTGGCCAGAGAATAAATGGGCAGCACTTGTATCCTCTAGATTAATAGGCATAGAGTCTTGTATTATCTATGAGGAACTCAAGGAGGCTGTCCTGAGATCATACGAACTACAACCCGAGACGTACAGGTTGAAGTTCCGGGGTGTTACCAAGGGTCGGGAGAGCACCTTTTTGGAGCATGCCCGGGAGCTGTCCGATGCTTTTGGGAATTGGCTGAGGTCGGAGAAAGCTACTACGTTTGACGACCTTAAACAGTTGGTGCTTTTAGAGCAGTTTTTCAAATGCACGGGCGGCGACCTGACGTTAAACCTTAAAGAAAAGCAACCAAAAACTCTACAGGAGGCAGCTGAGATGGCTGACCTCCGGCTATCACTAATTCGTTGGTGCGGGTTTGCCCAGCGTAGTGAGGCAGGTAACAAGGGGCGTGACGCCCACTCCCCCGAGTTAGTGATATACCTTATGCAAACAAGTACAAGAGCCATGATACCAAGACTGACCACAAGACTAGCCCCGTCCCATTTAAGAAGGGGCCGGGCCCTTCCCAGTACCAAGGGAAGCCCAAAGGGGAGTTGGAGTGTTATCATTGTCATGAAAAGGGGCACTTTGCAAGAGTCTGTCCTAGCAAACCACCTACAGCAGCTGTGTCTTTGGCCTGCAACATTGGTGTGTCTCCGAAGTCCTCTGAGTTTGCCCGGGGCAGTTCGTCAGAGGCTGAGGCACAGCCAATGCAGAAGCACCTGGGAGGCTCGAACCCTGCTCAGGATGTTTTTTGCGACCATAGAGGGGGGGGTTGCGTGATGTGGGCGGGACGCAAGCATGGAGTAGAGGTCTTGCGTGATACAGGTGCTTCCCAGACTCTGATGAAAAACTTGACTGGCTACCCTATAAACGCGGCTCGTGGTGGTGGTGCAGGGTATTGATGCAACTCGGTCATACCCGCTGGTGCGGTTTGGAGTTGGAGGTGGATGGTTGTGGCACGTGAATTGGATGTCGGGATTGTGGAGAAATTGCCAGTGGAGGGCGTCGACCTTCTTATCGGCAACGACTTTGCAATGCCCGCTTCTGAGGTTCTACCCTTAGTCGTTGCCGAGAGGCCGGCCGACGTGAGTAGGGAAGAGCAAGAGTGGGTCGAGCGGTGCCAGACACAACCCATGGCGTGTGTTGTCACCCGAGCTCGGGCAGCTAAAGTGTCACAGCCTAGTCCTCCGTCTTCAGACCAGCGGAGGAACGATCACCAGGAGGAGGCTAAAGCTGGAGTTGGTTTTAAGAGTTTTGACTCGGCGGCTCTCCTGGGTGATTCAGTATTAGCACCATTACTTAATTCTGGAGTAGCCCCTGGGCCTGGTCATCGAGAGTGACGAGGCTGTGGCATGACAGAGAGTCTCCAAAACGACAGCAGCACGTTATGTAACATCGAGAGAGACAGAGGGAGCAGCCCAGTATCGGGGTAAGGTCATGCATTGCTCCCGGAGCAGTTCAGATCGCTTGGCACCCTCAGATATACGTCGGTTGGCAACTAGGAGGACCCTGAGCTCCAAACGTGTTGGGTAATGGAGCTGTAGAGTCGCGACTAGGACGGTGAGTGCACAGCCCAGGAGATAAGGGGTTTGTTTTATTAGAAGGGCATCCCTCTATAGGCGTTTTTACAAGGGACCCCTAAAACGTAGTTTGGCAAGAGGGGTCCGGAGTAGTGGGACCAGTTGGTGGTGCCACGGGGAGGTGGCAGGGATAGCCTACTGAGGTTGGTTGCATGACATACCACTGGCAGGACATTAGGGGGTGAGAAAAACGGTGGCCGGCTTTAGAAAAATTGTTTTGGTGGCCGGGGTTGAAGGAGCAGGTGGTAACCTGTGATAGCATGTGTGTCACTAACACGGTGCCAGAGGGTTGGAAAACCTAACCAAACAATTCCGAGAGCCCCGTTGCACCCCATTCCTCGTCAGTGGACCGTCCCCTTCAGTAGGTCATCATTGATATGGTCGGACCCCTACCCCCCTACTAGTGCCGGTAATAAATTTCTAGTAACTATCATGGATGTGGGCCACCTCGTTTATCCTGATGCAATATCCCATGAGAAATGGCACGGCGAAAACTGTTGTCCGGAACCTGCTCTTGTATTTGCTCGCGGTCTATGGTTACTCGCAAGAGGTGCAATCTACCAAGGTTCTTAGTTTTACAATCTAATCTGTTCAACCACAAACTATGAATTCAGCATGGCCATCAGCACTGTCGTCTTCTTATTGCGTATCACCCGGAGAGTCAAGGGGTGTTGGAGAGGTGGCACGACACCACGCTGAAAAAGGCATCGGCTTCGATGTTAATTGCGCAGAGAACGGAAAGGATTGGGACCTTGGCTCTCGCCGTATGTTTTGTTCGCGGCAAGAGAAGTACCTGGAGCAGAGTCTCGGTTTCAGTCCGAATGAGCTTGTATTCGGCTCGGGCATCAGGTGAGGGGCCCTCTCCACATGGTTGAAGGAGATGTTTGGGGGGAGGGCACTGAGGCATGTTTGTTCCTTCGAGGATTAAGTTGCAACCTCTTGTTCCTGAGCGACAAGAGGAGTTGTTTTACTAGGCTGTGGCAGTCCGTCCGCATGTTTGTTGCTTCTCCAGGCCTGATGTACGGGGTAGTAGAATCCGCCATGGAGGCTGGAGACAGTGCAAAGCTCTAGTTGGTTCCCTACCGTTGGAATCCCTGCTCGACAGCCCCTGTTGTGAAAGGCGGAGCTGGACAGAGTGTGGAGAGGGGGGTATGAGGGATGAGGGATATCGTGAGTGGTCGTTGCCAGTGGGCTTTGCAACATGAGTTTGGTGGCAGAGTACAGTGTGTATGTTGATTGCAAGAGGTGTGGAAGCATTATCCCTGACAGACCAGCCTATCCCATTACACCAGCAGTTGACGGACACCATAAAGACCGCTTCGGGGCTGTCCTCGGCTCATCACGAAGGTAAGAACTAGTGAAGGGTTTATTGGCAGGCCCCCCGTTTCCAGAGAGACGGAGGAGAAGTGCCAGTCTTGCGTATGAGCTGGGCAGTTTGTCAGTGGTCGGGTGTTGTTGTGCTGCCGGAAACTACAAGTTGGATGTGTGGCATGGCTGCGGGCAACGATAATGTTTTGGCTTTGTTTGCAGGAGGGAGAACCCTCGCTGTTCAAGTCAGTGTCTGTCATGGGATGGAGGGATCCGGGGTAGGCTAACCACAGTATGTTGGTAGTAGCCTCCTGTCCTTGGCTCGACGGTGTATTTTTGCGCTGGTTGGCTTGTTGCAGCGCCCTCGCGTGTGTAGCATCAGCGTAGGGTCGCAGGGCAGGAGTTGTTGGCTTTGATTAGACGAAAATTAGGGACTACATCTATAGTAATGGGGCCGCCAAAAACAACATTAAAATAAAGTGATGAAAAATTAAAATAAAAACTCTTTCTTTTTAATGAATTTAATTTTAAGAGTAATATTGTAGCCGAGTACTGAGTGCAGATGATTTTCCTCGCAGTAGGCTGTGCTTCTTAAAGGCTCGCTCTGGGAGCACCATGTTATGAATTACTTTATTAGTCCAGCAGGGTGATAAGATTTTTTTTTGATATATAAATGTTGTTTGTATTTTTTTTGAGGAGACTGAGCTTGCATTCCATGAGTGGACAGAGTGGTTTAGGAGTGGCATATTCTAGCGACATTCTGCCTGTTCAGATATGGGCTCACTAGTTGAGTGTCCTATCTTGGGGGGGGGTGTGACGTCTCCCCGGCGCTGGCAGAATGGTTGCGTGTGGGCATTTGCAGCTCTGCTAGCCGCTCGCCAGGATGGGGGGATAGATACAGTTGTCCCTAGAATGCATCGGCTCTTATTTCATTTAGAGATTCGTGTTGCCACAGACAGTCCAACTGAAATGGTCTTTGGTTTCCTTGGGTCTGTGACCGCCCATTATATTTTTATGTTCGCTATAATATAAATGTTGCTTGTGTGGGAGGCGAGCGAGGAGCGGGTGAGGGAGTACACCTTTGCAGCGGACAGCGGGGGGTCGATGTAGGTCATGACGCGGCTCGCTTGGGCGCTGAACGGCGTTTGGCGGCCGGGTGGTCAACTAGTCCCTTCCCGTCGCGGGCCTCATGTTTTTTAACCAAACTCAGAGCTTGCCTGACACACGTATCGTCTACATCCTTTGCAATTTCTGTCCCCATACCTCGCCACTTTGCATACCTATTTCTCTCTCTCGACTTCTCCTTATCTCATTTCCTCAATCTTTATTAAAACTCAACATCCTCTTCTGGTTTTCAGCACTAGACCCGTTCACACGTTCGGCCAGTCGTATTGTCTGCGACGCTCTCAGAAGATTTCCATGTATTAGCTTTACCGCCCTTACGAAGCGGCCTCATGCGGTTTAGTTTAGTGTACCGGCACAGCGGGTGTTTTTTTTAAGCCAAATAAGGGCTGTTATACGTGATCATTTTCATGCCTAAATAGCCCCAGAACGTAAAACAATTACCTCATCCCTGCAAAGGGCATAAAAACAGCGCTTTCGAATGACA
>CM064567.1:18689472-18784994 GCA_032716605.1 Paralithodes platypus
ATGGTCTTTCTTAGAAAGTTTGTAGTGTTTTTCTCCTCATTAATATTCTTCGGTCTCGGGGTATTTGACTTCTAGTATTTTTTCTTACCTTGTGGGGGATAAATTTGGTAGGCCTACATATTTCCTGGCATTTTGTGACGAAAGTTTCTAGGGTATCATCTACACTTCTTCCCTGAAGTTGGGCTTCCCAGTTTGTATTTTGGAATTCTGATTTGACTTGCTCCCAGTTTATGTCAGGGCTGTAGAAATTCAGGTTTCTTAATGCGTTTTCTGTTGTGCTTCTACTCATATGACTCCTTTGCTCTGCTAGCTGGTTGGTATATGCTTTTACTTGGATTTGGTTGTGGTCAGACATAATGGTTTCATTGGTCTCATATGAGTGAATTAGCCGAGACTATTTGTGAGCAATAGGTCTAGAATGTTTTTTCCTCTTGTGGGCTCCCTGATGACTTGGGTGAGGAAATTGCCTTCTATTAGGCTTATTAGTCCCGCAGCTTGTTGTTTTTCTTCATGAGTACTTCCGTTTATCTTCATGTCTGGCCAGCTGAGGTAAGGGAAATTGAAGTCCCCTAATATGATTATTTTAGTTCTTGGTTTGGGAGGATTGTTTAGCACTGCTTTTATTCTTGTGAGGACCTCATTGAACTGTTCCAGTGTGGTGTTTGGGGGTCTGTACACTGTGGTGACTAGCAAATCAAGCTTCTTAATGTAAACAGTCAGGAGCTCTGTTGTTTCGTTGTAGAACGTTTCTAGGATTTCTGTGCTCGTTGCTAGGTCATCCCGGATATAGTTGGCTACCCCTCCGTGGCTTCTGTTCTCTCTGTCGGCCTGGAAGACGGTGTATCTTTCTATGTGTATCTCAGCATCTAGGTAGTCGACATTCAGGTGTGTTTCAGTCAGTGCCAGTGTTACGACCGGGGCTACGAATAAAACAAGGGCACTTAATGATTGGACTAGTAATAGGGCACTATGCAACAACGGTACGCTAGATCCAAACCCTTGAACTTATATGCCGGCTAACAAAAACACCTATACCCTCCAAAGTTAATCTGCGATAATGGGGTATCCTTAACTGGGCATAAATGTACTCTACTTCAGGCTAACCCACACTGGTATAGCCTGATAACAAACAAGATGCAAGTTACATTAAAATGCATAAAAGGGAAGCTATGGAAAGATCAATTAAATCACTGCAAGATTTAATACAATAAAAAGATGCTTCAATACAGTTACTCTAAACAACAATAAACTCTTCACTCCTATCTGAAAGAAAGTGAAGTCTAGTCGTACAGCATAGACCTGGAAACTTCTGAAGAAAGTCTGATGCTCATAAGATGCTCGTATCTTAAATTATATAAAGGCAGGAGGCAGGACACCATACGTGTTGACTGAATACACTAAAAGATAGGACATATAATGTTAACTGACACGGGAATATTATAAATGCGCAACGGTAGTAATGCTCGACACTAAAAGAAATACTTCCTCATCAACGAAACAGTCTGCTATGGATGTGCAACTCAACAACAACCTAGACTAATAAATGCTGTGAATAATAATACATGCATATCATAAAGAGCTCATGTTAACTAGTGTCTGCTCGGCGAATAAAGTCTAGCTGGGATATCAAGGTTAGGAAACTGTGGCTGAGTAAGACTGTCTCATAGCCTAGCGTTGTCCTTAAGGCGGTATGATTAAAGTTACGTTAATGACGGGATGCTCTCTTGGTAGATCCAGATCTCAAGTATCTGGTTCTACCCTGGCGATCCCTCTAAAGTCAAGCAAAGAGGCAGCACTGTGTTCTAAGGTAGTAGGCAAATGCCCTCTTACAACACGATGCTGCACTCGCAAAAGGCACAACCAAAAGGACAACCTAGGCTACCACAGAAACCGTCGAAGTCGTGTAGGTATAAGCAAACCAGACACACATCGCTGACAACGACAACAGAAGCCTTATCCCAGTCTAGCATTAAATAACCCAGCAGAGCACTAAATCAATAATGGAGACACACACCGAGTTCTTAACCTCTACTAACTAAGAACCCTCAAACCTATTCTAAGTACATGTAAATATCTCAACAGCGACGCACATAATACGATGGGCCGATATGAAATCGTGTGCAGAACCCAAAGGGAGTGTTGTGACGTTAAAAGATTAGAGGAACGAAAGAGAAGAAGTTGAGGAAGAGAGACAGTATCAGAATGGTGGAGATATGGGGGACAGTGGTAAAAAGGATGTTAGTCATGTGCGTCCCTAGCCTGCTCTGAAGAGGGTAGCTCCTCGGGACCCCCAGGATCCCACAAAGGCATGGTGGTCGGCCAATCACAGGCCGATACGTCACAAGGCAGCAGGCCTCCATGACGCGCCAAGAACCACCAGCCAATCACGAGGTGTGGGAAGGCACGCGCGCGAGCCTTCCGAGCGGGGGGATGCAGCACATGTATACGCATGCACACACTACCACCTCACTGCCTATATTATTCTCTCTCCTTAACTATACACAATGCATGTTATATTCTATTCATAATATAAAATACTTCCCGTTGTCACAGACGAAAATAAAGACCACCACTGGACTGTCAGTAACAATGCAAGTACTCTGAAAGAAAGAACAACATTCTCTGATAACTGTAGCCCACTTCACTGCCCTGGCGAGCGCTAGCGGCTAACGGGAGGCGATTCTGCCAACACTGGTAGGCGTCACACCCCGCCCAAGATATGGGACGCTCAACATTAGGCGAGCACTATATCTGACAAGGCAGAACGCCGACAAGACCCGCCACAACCAGCCACTCCACCAGAAATGAAATGCAAAGCTCAATTATAGTTAAAACAACATTTTAGCATAAATAAAATCTTATAACCCCTCCCAAACATAATAGTATAATTCTAGCCTGTTATGCTCCCGGAGCGAGCTTCACAGAGCCCAGCCTACTAAGTGAAAGACAGGTTCAACTTAGGACTTTAGCTATAACATTGGCAATTTACAATTAACTCTCAAAAGAAAGAGTTTTTATGTGATTTTTTCTATTTAATTTTAATGTTGTTTTTGACGGCTGCTCTACAGGGGCAAGCCTGATTTTTCTCCACTCTCAACACACACTGACTGAACGGCGAAGGTTCTCCTGCAAACAAACCCTCCCGTGACAAACAATCAGCCAAAACATTATCAGTGCCCTTAGTATGCCACACATCCAACTTGTGTTCCGGCAGCAAAATAACACCTGACACTGATAACCTGCCCAGTTTATCACAAGACTGGCACTTCTCTTCGCTCTTTCCGGCAACGGGGCCTGCCAATAACCTTTCACTAGTTCTACCTTCGTGACGAGCGAGGCAGCCCCGATGCGGTCTATGGTATCGTCAACTCTAGGTAATGGATAGGCGTCTGTCGGGAATAATGCTTCCACACTCTTGCAATCACCATACACACGGATCTTGCCACTCAACTCAGGTTGCAAACTCTCTGGCAACGACCACTCACGATATCCTTTATCCCTCAGACCCTTTTTCCACAGGTCGTCTAGCTCTGTTTTCACGACATGCTATTGAGCAGGATTTATACGGTAGGGAACTAACTTAAGCCTTGCACTGTCTCCAGCCTCCATGTCGGATTCTACCCCGTACATCAGGCCTGGAGAAGCAGCAAACATGCGGATGCACTGCCACAGCCTAGTAAACAACTTATCTCGCAGAACAACCTGCCTAGTGCCCTCCCACAACCCAGCTGAGACCACAGCTGCTAACCTGTAGTCTCCTATGGCGATGGGCTGACCTATCAGAGTGAGACCTGAGCGATCTCTGCCATATCCATAGCTTACTCTGACTGTTCCTTTTACTTATATATTTTCTAGATCTCAAGTGACGGCGTCTCTTCCGTGGATTGCCCTCCCAATCTACCAAGATTGGAAGCTAAAGCGTCACATTATTCCTTTGCCCCTCAACTTTCTCTTCATAATTGCTGAGGGGCACAGGGCCCTGGGTGGGGCTTTGGTTTCCCAGGCGTTTACGCTCCCTCTCAGCTCCCCGCCATGGAGTGGCTTCGGTCACCCAGGCTTTATTGTGGTCGGCAGGGAAGGTTCTGTGGGGGCGCTCGTTTATGGCCTTGGCCTTACTCGGGGCTTTGGGGCTGTTCGGCCAGGCAGCTTGGGGAACAACAACAACAACAACATGTAGTCTCCCTCCTTCGTCTCTAGAACAGCCAGGTCATGAGATGGACAATCAGTACCACCTGTGCAGTCACTCCCATAGTTCATTATTGCTAAGGCTTCCCCGCCGATACCGTCCATGCGCACCCCCGCATTCCTTGCGACTACATCTGCCTGCGCAGCATCACCGCTTTTAGCGACATGGCCAGATACAGTCGGTCTATGGTAGGGCTGTTGCATTCGACTAGAGCAGCATTGGGAGGCTATGCGACGACCGGGCACATCCACTCCACAGCCAACCTCACCAATCTGCTCAATGTCCTCCTTCTGACCACCACCCTTGGCAGCCATGGGTCGACCTTGACCTGGCAACCATGCCAAAGCCTCGTCGCCCGCCTTGAACCACCGAAACAACGAGGCTAACGGTCTATAACCATTCAAGTGACCTGCCCGCGGAACATCTTGCACCGCCTGAGTTGTGAGGCTCGGGTGCTCGGCACGACCAGTGGGTGTTACGACCGGGGATCGTATAAAACAAGGGCTCTTAATCATTGGACTAGGAAAGCACACAGCCACAACGGTAACACTAGATCCAACCCCTGAACTTATAATGCCGGTGCACAAAAACACCTATACCCTCCAGAGTTAAATCTGCGATAACGGGGTATCCTATAACTCAGTATAAGTGCATTACTACTACAGGCTGATGATCTCTGATACAGCCTGATCACAACAACATACAATTACAGTAATAAGGTATACTACGAAAAGATAGAGATCTTAATTAAATCACTGCAATGATTTAATGCAAACTAGAAGAAGGTATATTTAAAGCTTCTCTAAACAATAATGAACTGTCACTCCTATACTAAAGAAAGTGAACGAAAGTCCCAAAGCTTTGAGCAGGAATCTTCTGAAGAAAGTCTGATGCTGGGGTAAGATGATCGTATCGGATTTTGAACTGTAGTATAAAGCAGGAACAGGATATGACAATTGTAAGGACATATAGGGTTAACTGGCACGGGAATAATAACTGCGCAATAGTAGGAACTCAAACAGCAAAAGAAGTACTTCCTCATCAACGAAACAGCCTACTAGGGTTGTGCAACTCAACAACAACCTAGACTAATAAAATATGCCGTGAATAATAATGCATACATAACAGAAAGAGTTTATAATCTAAATCTGGTGTCTGCTAGGTGAATAAAGTCTAGCTGGGATGTAGTAGGCTAGGAAACAATGGCTGAGCAAGCGGCTCGTAGCCTAGCGAGTCCTTAAGTCTGTGCGGCCAAATTACGTTAATTGACGGGGTGCTCTCTTGAGAGATCCAGATCGCTAGTATCTGGTTCTCTCCTGGCGACCCTCTCAAAGTCAAAGCAAACGAGTTAGCACAGTGTTGGGTGGCAGAGGCAAAAGCCCTCACTCGCAACACAGCGCTAAACTCACAAGGTACACAGTCAGAAAGACCACCTAGGCTTCCCACGTCTCCGTTGCGATTGTACAGGTTCAACAAAATCTAGTACACATCGGAAATCACAACACCAGTAGCCTTATCCCAGTCTAGCAGGCCCCAGCAGACCACCAAGATACAGGAAGGGAGACACCGTGAGTGTGTCAAACCTCTACAGACAAAAATGGTAACCCTTCCAAAATGCCTAACTAAACATGTGTTATCTGAGAGCTTCAGCATATAATACGATGGCCGATATATGAAATCGTGCAGAACCAAAGGGAAGTTATGATATTAAATAGAGTAGAAGAATGAGAGGTAAGAAGTTGAGAGAGAGAGAAAGTGCTCTATAGGTAGAAGTCGGGAGACAGGGGGGGCAAGGGACATGTGAAGGGTATGCTAGTCAGGAAAGCTCTGAGGAAGGAACTCCTCGGGACCCCTCCAGGATCACACACAAAGGCATGGTGGTCAGCCAATCACAGGCTGCTACGTCACCAGGCAGCAGGGCTGCAGAAGGCGCCAGGAACCACCAGCCAATCAAGAGGCGTGAGACGGCACGCGCGTGAGCCTACAAAGCGAGGGGGGAGGCAGCACATGTATACGCACACACACACACACTACCACCCCACTGCCTATATTATTCTCTCTCCTTAACTATATACAATGCATCCTATGTTCAACTCATGATATAAAATGCTTCCCGTTGTCACAGATGAAAAGAAAGACCTCCACGGGACTGGCTGTAACAACACGAACACTATGAAAGAAAGAACAACATTGTAGATAGACTGTAGCCAAATACCTTGCCCCGGCGAGTGCTAGCGAGTGGCCAAGCGAGCGGCTGAGCCCACGTGGCGTTCTGCTGAGCTGCAGGCGTCACACCCCACCCAAGATATTAGACGCTCAACCATGAGCTCTATATCTGACAAGCAGAACCCCGATAAGACTCGCCACCCCTAACCACTTCGCAACAAAGAAGGCAAAGCTCAGTTCTCATCAAAAAAAATTACAACCCCCCCCCAACACAATAGCTCAATTTATACTGCTATGCTCCTAGAGCAAGCTTCTACTAGCCCAGCCTTCTGAAAGAAGTACAGGTTCGACTCAGAACTTCAGCTATAACATACTTAAAAATTGTAACTATTAAAGAAAGTTTTTATAGAATTTTCATTTTTAATATGTTTTTGGCGGCTGCACTTACAGGGCCAAGCCAATTTTACTCCACTCTCAACACACACTGGCTGAACGGCGAGGGTTCTCCTGCAAACAAACACGGGAGGGTTTGTTTGCAATCAGCCAAAACATTAGCCAAACAATCAGCCAAAACATTATCAGTGCCCTTAGCATGCCACACATCCAACTTGTGTCCCAGCAGCAAAACAACACCTGGCACTGATAAACTGCCCAGTTCATCACAAGACTGGCATTTATCTTCGCTCTTTCCGGCAACGGGGCCTGCCAAAAACCTTTCACTAGTTCTACCTTCATGATAGGCGATGCAGCCCCGAGGCGGTCTATGGTGTCGTCAACTCTCGATAAGGTATAGGCGTCTATCAGGGATAATGCACACACACTCTCAATCAACACACTCACTGATCTTGCCACTTAACACAGGTTGCAAAGTTACAGGCAACGACCACTCACGACATTCCTTATCCCTCCGACCCTTGGGCAATGGATAGGTGTCTGTCAGGGATAATGTACACACACTGATCTTGCCACTTAACTCCGGTTGCAAACTCACTGGCAACGACCACTCACAATATCCTTTAACCCTCAGACCCTTTTTCCACATGTCGTCTAGCTCTGTTTTCACGACAGGCTTTTTAGCAGGATTTATACGGTAGGGAATTAAACTGAGTCTCCAGCCTCCATGTTGGATTCTACCCCGTACATCAGGCCTGGAGAAGCAACAAACATGCTGATGCACTGCCACAGCCTAGTAAACAACTTATCTTGCAGAACATGCCTAGTGCCCTCCCACAACCCAGCTGAGACCGCAGCTTCTGACCTGTAGTCTACCTCCTTCTTCACCTTCGTCCCTAGAACAGCCAGGTCATGAGAGGGACAATCAGTACCATCTGTGCAGTCACTCCCATAGTTCACAATTGCTAAGGCTTCCCCACCGATACCGCACATGCGCACCCCCGCACTCCTTACGACTACATCTGCCTGCACAGCATCACCGCTTTTAGCAACATGGCCAGATACAGTCGGTCTATGGTAGGGCTGTTGCATTCGACTAGAGCAGCATTGGGAGGCTATGCGACGACCGGGCACTTCTATGCCACAGCCAACCTCACCAATCTGCTCAAAGTCCTCCTTTTGACCACCACCTTTGGCAGCCATGGGTCGACCTTGACCTGACAACCATGTCCAAGCCTCGTCGCCCACCTTGAACCAACGAAACAACGAGGCTAACGGTCTCTCAATATTCACGTGACCTGCCCGCGGAACATCTTGCACCGCCTGAGTTGTGAGGCTCAGGGGCTCGGCACGACCAGTGGGGTATGAACCGAGCTGGTGCTGGAGCGCTGCACATTGCTGCTCTAGCGCTTCCACAGCCACCAGACTCGTGTCCCCCGCCCACTGCTCCGCTGAGACATGACAATCCCTACTCTCCTCCACCTGTGCCCTACTGCCCCCCTCTCCTTCTCCACCTTGGCCGCTGTAGACCAATGCAGGGACAGTAGGCTGCTCAGGTGGTTGCCTCACAAACTCCTCCAACAGGTTTCACATGACATGTTTCCCCGTCCTCGTGTTTGATCTCGACAGCAACATTACCACACTTCAGAACTTTCGGATCCTCCAACTGCAGTTTACAAATATCTGAGGGAACCAACTTGTCTAGATGCTTCCGAAGCAACCCAAGTCCTCCCCCAATATCAAACTGAGCAACCCTTTGTTCTCTCTGTGCATAACGTTGCTGCCTCGGAGTCTGTTCCTGCCCTACCTCCTCACTAGCTCTGACAGGTCCTGGGGCCTTTCCAGACTCCAACAATGGTGCCAATACGGAGTCGCCAAGAAGCGCTGCTGGTACTAAACTCTCCAAACTTTTACCAACATTAGCCGTCTTCTTCCGACCGTTCCTCCGTTGATCAGAAGACGGAGGAATAGGCTGTGACACTTTGGATGCAAGAGGTCCAGTAACAACGCACGCCATAGGTTGTACTTGACACTTCTCTACCCACTCCTGTTCCTCCCTACTCACGTCGGCCGGCTTCTAGGCAATGACTAAGTGTGAAACCTCAGAAGTAGGCACCGCAAAGTCGTTGCCGAGAAGGAGGTCGACGCCCCCAACAGGCAAGTTCTCCACAACACCCACATCCAACTCTCGTGTCACACCATCCAACTCCAGTTCCATCCTGACCAACGGGTATGACTTGACAGCATTGATACCCTGCACCACAACCACCCGTGCCGCGTTTATTGGTCTACCAGTAAAGTTCTTCATTAAAGTCTGAGAGGCACCCGTGTCTCGCAACCAGCTCAACTCCATGCTTCTTACCAGCCCACCTCACGCAGCCATGCCCTCGATGGTCACAAAAGACATCGCGGACAGGGTTCGAGCCTTCCGGATTCTTCTCCACTGGCTGTGTCCCAGCCTCTGACGTTATACCCCGGGCAAACTCAGAGGACTTCGGGGACACCCCAATGTTGCGAGCCAAAGACACGACTGCATTAGGTAGCTTGCTTGGACAGGCTCTTGCAAAATGGCCCTTCTCATGACAATGAAAACACTCTAACTCCCCCTTGGGCTTCCCTTGAGGTGGGGAAGGGCCCTGACCCTTCTTAAACAGGACTGTATTAGGTTTATGGTCAGACTTAGTATTGTTGCTCTTGTTGTAATGGTTATATGGTATATCACTGACTCGGGGGGGTGGAGTGTTGCGCCCCTTGTTACCTGCATCGTTCCGTTGTGCAGACCCGCACCCACGAATCAGTAACATCCGAAGGTCAGCCATCTCAGCTGCCTCCTGAAGAGTTCTTGGGTTTTTCTCTTTAAGATTCAACGTCAGATCGCTGCCCGTACACTTAAAAAATTGTTCTAGAAGCATCAGCTGTTTCAACTCCTCAAACGTCGATGCCTTCTCAGAACGCAGCCAGTTTCTAAATGCATCGGACAGATCCCGGGCATGCTCAAGAAAGGTGCACTCACGACCCTTCGTTACACCCCGGAACTTCAATCTGTACGTCTCTGGTTGTAACTCATATGCCCGCAGGACAGCCTCCTTCAATACCTCGTAATCGATGCACGACTCCAAGGGCAACGCATCATATGCCTTGAGTCCTTTGCCAACCAATCTAGAGGAAACAAGGGCTGCCCACTTAACCTCGGGCCATTGGTGCTCCCGGCACTTCTTCTCAAAACGCATAAAAAAATTCAGTGACACCCGACTCATCAAATACAGGGACCATCTTGAGCAGGTGCGACAAAGACTGATCAAGACCTCAATTCCCAGAACCGAGACGCTGCCCTGTCGTCTCCACCCGAGACCTCTCAAGATCTTTGTCTGCACAGTACATGGCCTTTCTCTCCTCAGACTGAATCCTGGACATCTCAATCTCAGATTCATGTTTTCGTTGTTCAAGCTCTCTCTGCTTAAGCTCACTCTCATATCTGGCCCTTCTCTCCTCAGCCTCAGTCTCATATCTGGCCCTTCTCTCCTCAGCCTGAATCTTAGCCATCTCAAACTCCCGCTGCTGCTGCTCAGATTCCCGCTTCTGCTGCAGCTGCATCTTAGCCATCTCAAGCTGGAAGAGCATATCTGCAATTAAACCTTGAGGAGGAGGAGATGCAACAATTGGAGACTCACCCAAGTGCAAACCACGCTGCCAGTGACTATCGGCCTGCGGGACCGTACCCGGCTCCGGAGCCCGAGGGGGCGCCATGGTAGGAGTCGAGTGGAATGGGGGCTGGGCCGAAAGTGCCCAAGCTCCCGCTCCACCCGAAGCCCCACGCACCCCGCCGAGCACACAGGCCACCAGGTCACCTCTCGACATGCTGCTTGTGCCCACATGCCCCATGACCGTGGCCAAACACTGGAGACCATACCGATCAATCCCCGACACCCGGTCAGCAGTAATAGGTATCTCCAGAAACTTCCTTGCATCCTCCTCACTAGCTATAACTCTAATGTCATCTAACAAAGCCCGCTGCTGCACCTCAGAGTGTGCTTCCCTTACTGTGTCCTCACTGTACATTGATCCGTCGTTTGACATAGTGTCCACCAAAAATTCTCAACGTTTATATAAAAAATAAATAGAAGTACCTAAACTCTTATGTAGCACTATTCACTCAAGAAATGCTTGAAGACTCTTAAGTGTTATACTACTTGCCAAAAAAAAATCCACGTGTCCACTATATTCCTTTAAACAAAAACAAATGACCACAACACTCCTGCAATATTTCTCTAAGTTCACAAAATCCTAAGCAAGGTCGCCATTTGTTACGACCGGGGCTCGTATAAAACAAGGGCTCTTAATCATTGGACTAGGAAAGCACACAGCCACAACGGTAACACTAGATCCAACCCCTGAACTTATAATGCCGGCGCACAAAAACACCTATACCCTCCAGAGTTAAATCTGCGATAACGGGGTATCCTATAACTCAGTATAAGTGCACTACTACTACAGGCTGATGATCTCTGATACAGCCTGATCACAACAACATACAATTACGGTAATAAGGTATACTAGGAAAAGATAGAGATCTTAATTAAATCACTTTTTAATGATTTAATGCAAACTAGAAGAAGGTATATTTAAAGTTTCTCTAAACAATAATGAACTGTCACTCCTATACTAAAGAAAGTGAACGAAAGTCCCAAAGCATCGAGCAGGAATGTTCTGAAGAAAGTCTGATGCTGGGGTAAGATGATCGTATCGGATTTTTAACTGTAGTATAAAGCAGGAACAGGATATGACAATTGTAAGGACATATAGGGTTAACTGGCACGGGAATAATAACTGCGCAATAGTAGGAACTCAAACAGCAAAAGAAGTACTTCCTCATCAACGAAACAGCCTACTAGAGTTGTGCAACTCAACAACAACCTAGACTAATAAATGCCGTGAATAATAATGCATACATAACAGAAAGAGTTTATAATCTAAATCTGGTGTCTGCTAGGCGAATAAAGTCTAGCTGGGATGTAGTAGGCTAGGAAACAATGGCTGAGCAAGCGGCTCGTAGCCTAGCGAAGTCCTTAAGGCTGTGCGGCCAAATTACGTTAATTGACGGGGTGCTCTCTTGAGAGATCCAGATCGCTAGTATCTGGTTCTCTCCTGGCGACCCTCTCAAAGTCAAAGCAAACGAGTTAGCACAGTGTTGGGTGGCAGAGGCAAAAGCCCTCACTCGCAACACAGCGCTAAACTCACAAGGTACACAGTCAGAAAGACCACCTAGGCTTCCCACGTCTCCGTTGCGATTGTACAGGTTCAACAAAATCTAGTACACATCGGAAATCACAACACCAGTAGCCTTATCCCAGTCTAGCATTAAATCCCCCAGCAGACCACCAAGATACAGGAAGGGAGACACCGTGAGTGTGTCAAACCTCTACAGACAAAAATGGTAACCCTTCCAAAATGCCTAACTAAACATGTGTTATCTGAGAGCTTCAGCATATAATACGATGGCCGATATATGAAATCGTGCAGAACCAAAGGGAAGTTATGATATTAAATAGAGTAGAAGAATGAGAGGTAAGAAGTTGAGAGAGAGAGAAAGTGCTCTATAGGTAGAAGTCGGGAGACAGGGGGGGCAAGGGACATGTGAAGGGTATGCTAGTCAGGAAAGCTCTGAGGAAGGAACTCCTCGGGACCCCTCCAGGATCACACACAAAGGCATGGTGGTCAGCCAATCACAGGCTGCTACGTCACCAGGCAGCAGGGCTGCAGAAGGCGCCAGGAACCACCAGCCAATCAAGAGGCGTGAGACGGCACGCGCGTGAGCCTACAAAGCGAGGGGGGAGGCAGCACATGTATACGCACACACACACACACACACACACACACTACTACCCCACTGCCTATATTATTCTCTCTCCTTTACTATATACAATGCATCCTATGTTCAACTCATGATATAAAATGCTTCCCGTTGTCACAGACGAAAAGAAAGACCTCCACGGGACTGGCTGTAACAACACGAACACTATGAAAGAAAGAACAACATTGTAGATAGACTGTAGCCAAATACCTTGCCCCGGCGAGTGCTAGCGAGTGGCCAAGCGAGCGGCTGAGCGCACGTGGCGTTCTGCTGAGCTGCAGGCGTCACATGGGGTATGAACCGAGCTGGTGCTGGAGCGCTGCACACCGCTGCTCAGGCAGGTGCTCTAGTGCTTCCACAGCCACCAGACTCATGTCCCCCGCCCACTTCTCCGCCGAGACATGACAATCCCAACTCTCCTCCACCTGTGCCCTACTGCCCCCCTCTCCTTCTCCACCTTGGCCGCTGCAGACCAACGCAGGGACAGTAGGCTGCTCAGGTGGTTGCCTCACAAACTCCTCCAACAGGTTCACATAACATGTTTCCCCGTCCTCGTGTTCAATAGCCCCGTTCCCACAACTCTCCTCCACCTGGGAACTACTAAGTCGCGGAGTGCCATCACGCCCAACCATGTCACTAGGGGTGACAGTTTCTGGGGCCACTCCGGAGCTCACCTCTGGGTCAAGTACTGCCGCTGGAGCAAAACTCACAAAACTCCCAACTTTAGCTTGCTCCTTCCGACCGTTCCTCCGCTGGTCTAGAGACTGAGGAATAGGCTGTGACACTTTGGATGCACGAGATTGGGTGACAACACACGCCCTCTGCGGTGGTTGACACCTCTCGACCAACTCCTGCCCCTCCCTACTCACATCGGCCGCCCTCTCGGCACCGACTAAGGGTGGAACCTCAGAAGCAGGTACCACAAAGTCGTTGCCGAGAAGAAGGTCGACGCCCTCTACTGGCAGTTTCTCCACGATTCCGACATCCAACTCTCGTGTCACACCTTCTACCTCCAGCTCCACTCAGACCAACGGGTATGACTTTGTAGCATTGATACCCTGCACCACAACTACCCGTTCCGCGTTTATAGGTTTGCCTGTAAAGTTTTTCATCAATGTCAAGGAAGCACCCGTATCACGCAAAAATTCTACTCCATGCTTGCAACCAGCCCAACTCACGCAGCCGCGCCCTCTATGGTCACAAAAAGTATCCCGGACAGGTGTCAAGCCTTCCGGACACTTCTTCACTGACTGTGCTCCAGCCTCTGACCATTTACCCCGGGCAAACGCAGACGACTTCAAAGACACTCCAATGTTGCGAGCCAAAGACACGACTGCTGTAGGTAGCTTGCTAGGACAGGATCGTGCAAAATGCCCCTTCTCGTGACAATGAAAACACTCTAACTCCCCCTTGGGCTTCACTTGAGGTGGGGAAGGGCCCGGACCCTTTTTAAACAGGACGGTATTAGGTTTATGGTCAGACTTAATATCATTGCTCTTGTTGTTATTGTTATATGGTGTATCACTGACTCGGGGGGGTGGAGTGTTGCACCCCTTGTTACCTGCATCGTTCCGTTGTGCAGACCCGCACCCACGAATCAGCGATAGCCTACGGTCAGCCATCTCAGCTGCCTCCTGTAGAGTTTTAGGGTTTTTCTCTTTGAGGTTCAAAGTCAGGTCGCCGCCTGTGCACTTGAAAAATTGCTGTAGAAGGACTAACTGCTCAAGCTCTCCGAACGTCGTCACCTTCTCTGACCTCAGCCAATTTCTCAATGCATCAGACAGTTCCCGGGCATGTTCTAGAAAAGTGCACTCACGACCCTTCGTAACACCCCGGAACTTCAACCTATATGTCTCTGGTTGTAACTCATACACCCGCAGAACAGCTTCCTTCAGTACCTCATAGTCGACGCAAGACTCCAAGGGCAACGCATCATATGCCTTGAATCCTTTGCCAACCAACCTAGAGGAAACAAGGGCTGCCCACTTAACCTCGGGCCATTGGTGCTCCCGGCACTTCTTCTCAAAACGCAGGAAAAATTCGGTGACACCCGACTCGTCAAATGCAGGGACTAACTTAAGAAGGTGCGATAAAGATTGATCAAGACCTCGATTCCCAGAACCGAGACGCTGCCCTGTCGACTCCACCCGAGACTTCTCAAGATCTCTGTCTGCACAGTACTTTGTAGCCTCAACCTGAAGCTCAGCTTCCCGCTGCTGCTGCTGAATCTTAGCCATCTCAATCTGCTGTTTCTGCTCAGATTCATGCTTTCGTTGCTCAGCCTGCATTTTAGCCATCTCAAGCTGGAAGAGCATATCTGCAGTTAAACCTTGAGGAGGAGGAGATGCAACAATTGGAGACCCACCCAGTGACAAACCACGCTGCCAGTGACTATCGGCCTGCGGGAACGTACCTGGCTCCGGAGCCCGAGGGGGCGCCATGGTAGGAGTCGAGTGGAATGGGGGCTGGGCCGAAGGTGCCCCAGCTCCCGCTCCACCCGAAGCCCCACGCACCCCGCCGAGCACCCAGGCCACCAGGTCACCTCTCTACATGCTGCTAGTGCCCACATGCCCCATGACCGTGGCCAAACACTGGAGACCATACCGATCAATCCCCGACACCCGGTCGCCAGTAATAGGTATCTCCAGAAACTTCCTTGCATCCTCCTCACTAGTTATAACTCTAATGCCTTCTAACAAATCCCGCTGCTGCACCTCAGAGTCTGCTTCCCGTACTGTGTCCTCACTGTACATTGATCCGTCGTTCGACATAGTGTCCACCAAAAATTCTCAACGTTTATAAAAAAAAAGAAGTACCTAAACTCTCATGTAGCACTATTCACTCAAAAATATAAAATGCTCGAAAACAACTCAAGTGCTATACTACGTTGCCCAAAAAAATTCCACAGGTCCAAAATATTCCTCAAAAACAAATTTCCAACAATCCTGTAATTCTTTCTTAGATACCAGGCAAGGTCATTATTTGTTATTACTGCAATAATCAACAAATGGATCCTGGTTTCAACTAAAATAAGATATTGGACAAGGTCGCCATTTGTTATCACTGCAATAACACAAATGGATCCTGGCCACTACTAATATAAGATACTAGGCAAGGTCGCCATTTGTTAGGACCGGGGCTACGAATAAAACAAGGGCACTTAATGATTGGACTAGTAATAGAGCACTATGCAACAACGGTACGCTAGATCCAAACCCTTGAACTTATATGCCGGCTAACAAAAACACCTATACCCTCCAAAGTTAATCTGCGATAACGGGGTATCCTTAACTGGGCATAAATGTACTCTACTTCAGGCTAACCCACACTGGTATAGCCTGATAAAAAACAAGATGCAAGTTACGTTAAAATGCATAAAAGGGAAGCTATGGAAAGATCAATTAAATCACTTCAAGATTTAATACAATAAAAAGATGCTTCAATACAGTTACTCTAAACAACAATAAACTCTTCACTCCTATCTGAAAGAAAGTGAAGTCTAGTCGTACAGCATAGACCTGGAAACTTCTGAAGAAAGTCTGATGCTCATAAGATGCTCGTATCTTAAATTATATAAAGGCAGGAGGCAGGACACCATACGTGTAGACTAAATACACTAAAAGATAGGACATATAATGTTAACTGACACGGGAATGTTATAAATGCGCAACGGCAGTAATGCTCGACACTAAAAGAAATACTTCCTCATCAACGAAACAGTCTGCTATGGTTGTGCAACTCAACAACAACCTAGACTAATAAATGCCGTGAATAATAATACATGCATATCATAAAGAGCTCATGTTAACTAGTGTCTGCTCGGCGAATAAAGTCTAGCTGGGATATCAAGGTTAGGAAACTGTGGCTGAGCAAGACTGGCTCATAGCCTAGCGTTGTCCTTAAGGCGGTATGATTAAAGTTACGTTAATGACGGGGATGCTCTCTTGGTAGATCCAGATCTCAAGTATCTGGTTCTACCCTGGCAATCCCTCTAAAGTCAAGCAAAGAGGCAGCACTGTGTTCTAAGGTAGTAGGCAAATGCCCTCTTACAACACGATGCTGCATTCGCAAAAGGCACAACCAAAAGGACAACCTAGGCTACCACAGAAACCGTCGAAGTCGTGTAGGTATAAGCATACCAGACACACATCGCTGACAACGACAACAGAAGCCTTATCCCAGTCTAGCATTAAATAACCCAGCAGAGCACTAAATCAATAATGGAGACACACACCGAGTTCTTAACCTCTACTAACTAAGAACCCTCAAACCTATTCTAAGTACATGCAAATATCTCGGAGAGCGACTCACATAATACGATGGGCCGATATGAAATCGTGTGCAGAATCCAAAGGGAGTGTTGTGACGTTAAAAGATTAGAGGAACGAAAGAAAAGAAGTTGAGGAAGAGAGACAGTATCAGAATGGTGGAGATATGGGGGACAGTGGTAAAAAGGATGTTAGTCATGTGCGTCCCTAGCCTGCTCTGAAGAGGGTAGCTCCTCGGGACCCCCAGGATCCCACAAAGGCATGGTGGTCGGCCAATCACAGGCCGATACGTCACAAGGCAGCAGGCCTCCATGACGCGCCAAGAACCACCAGCCAATCACGAGGCGTGGGAAGGCACGGGCGCGAGCCTTCCGAGCGGAGGGAGGCAGCACATTTATACGCACGCACACACTACCACCTCACTGCCTATATTGTTCTCTCTCCTTAACTATACACAATGCATGTTATATTCTATTCATAATATAAAATACTTCCCGTTGTCACAGACGAAAATAAAGACCACCACTGGACTGTCAGTAACAATGCAAGTACTATGAAAAAAAGAACAACATTCTCTGATAACTGTAGCCTACTTCACTGCCCTGGCGAGCGCTAGCGGCTAACGGGAGGCGATTCTGCCAACGCTGGTATGCGTCACACCATAAATAAAACATCTTCCTGGTGAGCTGTCTCCTTCAGCATTGGAATTTTAGCCTGATTTGTTTTTTGATAGAGACCCCTTATATTGCTGTAGATGAAGGTGCTTAGTGGTAATGTTGGTTGTTGCACCCCCTTTGTCTCAGCTTTTACTCTGTCTAGCCTGTCCATGAGGTGATCCAGTTTTGTTTGAGACTTCCTCTCTATCTCCAAGATTTTCTCCATGAACTTCTCTAAAAAAGCCGACTGAGTATCATGGATTTGCTTGGCTGGGATTTGGTGTTGTATTTCCTCTCTCCTTGGGCTGAGTCTAAGCCTGTCTTCCCCCGACCTCTTGGGTTGATGGCGTTGTGGTGTTCCTTGGGTGGACGTTTGGTTTCTGTGGTATTGTGCTCCTCAGCAATTATGAAGGAAAAGCTGAGGGGAAAAGGAAAAATGTGACGCTTTGGCTCCCAGTCTGCCAATCTTGAGAGTTGACAGTAGAGAGGTCAATCCACGGAAGAGACGCCTCCACTTGAGATCTAGAAAATATATAAGTAAAAGGAACAGTTTGAGTAAGCTATGGGTATGGCAGAGAACGCTTAAATTAACTCTCACTCTGATAGACCAGCCCATCACCACCCACCTCGTTGTTGTTGTTGTTGTTCCCTAAGCTGCAACAACAACAACAATGAGGTGGGCGGGGCTGTTCGGCCAGGCAGCTTAGGGAACAACAACAACAACGAGGTGGGTGGTGATGGGCTGGTCTATCCACCCACCTCGTATGTGTGTCTGGTTAGTGTGTTGGAAGGGAATCTCCGGCTATGCTGGCAAAATTTATAGTTTTTGGGTATTTGTATCACGATTTTGTATATTGACCAACTTAAGGTAATGGGAAATTGTTTAGAGGGGTTCAAGTACAAGGGGGCCGCCTCTTTAGGGTTTAACATAAAGATGAGGGAAGAGAGCCCTATAATGGTGTTAAAGCAATAATTTTGCTGTACACGTCTCCCTTGATTTCTGATTGGTTTATATTCTTGAAAAAACTATATTTAATAGAAAAATCGTATAGTGAACCCTAAAATTAATGGGGTAAATGCGGATGGATTCTCGGACCAGTCGAAACTCAAACCCAAACACCTAAAAACAATAATAATATCATAAATTGGAGCATCGGATAGTGAGGGAGACCTGTAAGAAGCAAAATGTGTGAAGAGTTCATTCTGGTCTTTAACCCTTTATTAGCGGCTCACCACTTAAGTACCTAAAACGTGCGCATGGGGGGTATGAGACACCACACTCCTGTCCGCACGTATTTGAGCTGTTCCCATCACTAACATCGTTATTTTACCATAAATAGCATTAATACTTATCCATATGAGCCTATTATAGGTTGATTATAAAGGTATTAACCTGTTACAGCAATAAAACAAGTGGAAACAGCGTTTGGATGGTCAAAATCGGCGATACAGGCCAGGAGTTACATAATGTATGGCTGAAGCAACCTCCCTCCCCTCCTCTCCTCCCCTTGTCTGGAGAGACACTGTTACGCAATAGTCTCTCTCTCGCTCTTTCCCACGCTTGGTAACAGTGATGACAACGCCCTGCTACCAAGTCGCTAATGTTAGCACGAAAATAGACCACAGAATAAGGGAATAACAGGGAAAATAGGTGATAACTGAAGGAGGTGAGGAAAGTGGGGAAGGAGGGGAGGTGGAGGAGTGATATTTGGCATGGCCCAGGAGCAAAAAAAAAAAAAAAAGAAAAAAAAAAGGGGGGGGGGGGGTGTTTTAAATGGATTTTTTTGTTTCCAGACTCTTAAGAGTCTTCCCGCAGTCGCCCGGGGAAACTCTTCCCGCACTTGCCGGGTCAAGCAGCATTTGAAGTTGGTGGATAGTTTACAAAATTGTGGCACGGTATTTAGAGTTGCAATATACAGTATATAAATAAGATAGGTTTTTCTCAAAGTCGTAGACAATTGTACAGTAATAAGTTTTGTTGCTTACCTTTAGTGTAATTGTAACTATGTTTAGTTTATACATTGATTAATTAAATGTAAAAGTTGGTAAAGCATATAAAGTTAGGTTACCGGTAATAGCATGTAATTTTTAGTATAAATTTTGGATATGATTATGAAACATTGGTTACCGTACCATACTGTAAATTTAATTAGTAAATTTTTGTTTATTCTTTTTATTTTTTTCTGTAGCCTACGTATTTTACTGAAAGTGGAATGTATAAAGTAAAAGTTTTAATGTTTGTATTTTCTTTGAATAATTAGTTGTATGTATATTTATATTTTGAACATGTTCCAAATAGGTAGTGCATTTATTGTGAACCCTAACCTCTGTGACTCAAAATGGACAGGAGCAAATGGTATATATATTTTCACACCAGGGCAGACCCTTCCTAAATGACAGAAATAATTGTTTGATTACTCTAGTCGTTTGTGAATTATAGAGTTTAATGTTGAAGAGTTTTGGACTACTGATTTGGAACGGGTTATAGTATTAAAACAAAAGGTTATAATGATGAATGTAATCTGCTCCAAATATATAATTACTATATAGTTGTATGGTAGTTAGTTTGAATGGTGAATTGGTGACCTATTAGACTGTCTTTGTATTGTATATATGTATATGCTCAGGCACATACCCCATTGCTGGGGTGGCCGACTCGAGATAAACCTGTAAAGTTCTAATTCTTAGGGTCCGGGACCACTTTCGCATTCCCTCACCCCTTTCTTTTTCTTGTTGAGTAGGATCATTTTACTGTCTTTGTATTGAACCAAATTACTGTTGGAAGAAAGTTGCCCCTCAACTTTCCATTAATAATTGCTGAAGGGCACAGTGGCTTGGGTGGGGCTTTGGTTTCCCGGGCGTTTCCGCACCCTCCTCAGCTCCCTGCCTTGGAGTGGCTTCGGTCACCTGGGCTTTATTAGTGGTAAGCAGGGAGGATTTTGTGGGGCACTCGCTTATTGCCTTGGCCTTGCTTAGTACCTTGGGGCTGCTCGGCCAGACAGCCTGGGGAACAACAACAACAACTGTTGGAATTCTGTGGTAGTTTGTATCGTGGTTATATCTGAAATCTCAAGTTTATTAACCCCTTCATTACCGGTAACATCTTTCTATTATATTCTAGCAATTTTTAGACAATTTCATTCAGCTTAGGAAGGACGTCAACGAATTGGAAGGCTACAGACTATCTCGATTATTTCTTTTAGCTACCATATATCTTTCCTAAGCTTCACAAAATCTCCTAAATGTAGCTGATTTCAAATATAGAAAACATCGGTAATAAACGGGTTAAATTATAGGTTTGAGTCCCGGAGGGAAGAATGAAAACCTAATATTTAGTAGTGGCCCCGAAATCATTGACGATATGCCTATTAGTATAATACAGTAGTCCCCTTTCAAGCGCGCGCGGGTAGCCTGTTTGAAACAACCGCCGCATGGAGAAAGAGTCCTACATCATAAGTGCAACGCTAATTTTCTTATGGAATCGTCTTATGATTTGGGTACTCACTACGAAAAAACTTTGTAAAAAATAAAAAATATAATTTTTACTTAAAACTTGTTATAATAATGCTTTCCATCTCGGTGGATTTCTTGCGTGGATTCTAGCCCAGACGTTGCTCTCAGCGACGCCATTCCTTCTTCAGTGACATATCAAGACAAGACATCAAATGAATGGGAAGGGGATGGAAGGGAGGGCCCTACATCGTTAATGATTTCGGGGCCACTACTAAATATTAGGTTTTCATTCTTCCCTCCGGGACTCAAACCTATAATTTATCCACCATTGACGATATGCCTGATATCTCAAGACTGGAAGGGGACATTCGTGACAATATCAAAACCACTAACAAATACCATAGGTAGAGACAAAGAATCATAGAACAACTTAAGTCTTTATTGCTTACATACAATAAATGTAAACCAATTTAAAGAAAGAAAGCAGTGCATTACTTCAAAGAATATCTGCTTAAATGTGACCGACTAGGTACACCTGATAGAATGTCACATTGAGATTCCTAAAAAATTGTTTTCTAGGAACATACTTTTATTCCTTATTCAACTAAGAAAAGACACATATATCACTGGATTATATCTTCTGTCCTTAAGAATATTTGTACATTTCATAAAATTTGTACACTTTATCTTAATACTATATAGTTTTAATTATGATAGCTATCTTCAAAATAGAAAATAATTTTAGATCTGTAGAACCAGCTCGACTTATTAAGTATCACAGCTCGTGACCTTATCACATAGTCCGGCGGAGGGGTTCTAGGGGTCTTTGGGCTTACCTGCACCCCCCCCCCTCCTTTTCTCCCTTAAGATTAAACTTAATTCGTAATAGCACATAGATTAACTAGACACAGGTTAGTTTTGGCTTATCTAGAGCCACAAACAGGTATCGCGTCAGGAAAGAATGAATGGAAACCCACAAATTAGTGTTAGCTATGCCATCAACGGAATAATTTTGTAAAATTCTGAGAGACAGCCCTCTTTCTGATGTCAAGGGCTCTGCCCACCATACCTGGATTACTTTTCCTAATGACTTCTATGAGTAAGGAAGTTAATACTCTTCTCGTGACGCGAGCACCTGTGCTAGTGACCCATACGAATCCCGGTTGTTGAGGTTGTGCCACCCTCATAAACTTGATTAAAACCTGCCCCGGGCACAGAACGAGATGCGTATGTCCGCGTTCAAGTGCCGGGGCTGTAAATTCTGAAAACACATGATCACAATGTTTGTGGGGGACGGAGCAATTTGTCAGTGTTCATTCAGTCTCCCACACCTGAGGCAAGTAGGTACATTGCTCATCGCCGCCAGCTCAATTACCTTGTTTCCTGTAGCCAAAGCCATAAGGAACACAGCCTTCTTTAATACTGAGTCAAAGTCCGGCGCATGATTATACGTGCGCGAATGAAGCAAAGATAAAGATTTTGTCCATCGACCAGGTAGGCATGAGCTGACGTGGTGGTGGGCGCAGTTTGAAACATGCCCTTATAAACCCTTTCTCCTCCGCCTGTGGTATGGATAGACCGGTACGGTCGTAAAAGGGGGGTTTGTAATGGCAAACAAGTGGCTCTTAGCGTAACTACAGAAAGGCTTTTTTTTGTCCAAACAACTAGTCTAAGTACTTAACCATTACGGCCCGGGCTCGCCATCCTAAGGACATTATTGAGATCCGGGCGATCTGGCCGAAAAACTTCTTTAACCCTTCTGGCCCGGGCAGCATTTTAAAATGACGCTGCGGCAGATGGGCCGGAGCCCGGGTGTCCTTTTAAAATCCCTATGCTTGAAAGCGTGCTTTGAATTCCGCATGGCAAAAATTTCCTTTGCAGGGGCGATCGCAGCGCCACCAAGCCTCAACTACTACCGTTATCAGTTCCTACGTGCCCGCCATAGCGAGTAATAGCAAAAAAAAAGTCATGTGACGCGTCCGATTCCGTGCAACCTCCCGCGCGCCCCACTGCTACCCCGCTCGCTACTTCTACGCCTGTTGCAAGCAAGAAAAAGGCTCAACGCAAGATAGCAAAGGTATTATTGAGTGATAGTGCGATTGAGAGAGAACTTTTTGCCATCGAAGAAAGCAGTGGCGAAAGCTTGATCGATAAAGAACAGTTTATTAGTGCGAGTGAAGACGATGATTTTGTGGGGTTTGGGGCTGATGACAATGATGACTTATTTAAGGGAGGAGACAGTAGTGATGATCCTGATGTGGAAGTGGTGACTGAAGGTGCAGTCAAATTTCCAAGTGTGCTTGAGCTTAGGCCTACCCTGTCGCCATCTTTGCATGGTCAGCCTAGGCCTAGCCCTAGCCCGCGACCTTCCCCTTTGCCTGCCCGTACGCCCTTAAAAGTGGGTAAATATTTTTATAAACAATCATTGGTGAAAAGTGCAGCAGAAAAAGCTAGGGAAGACGATGATAGTGATAGTGACGCCGACGCTGGTCTAGCAACCAACCGCATTCCTTTGTCCCGACGCCGTGACCCGGGACGCCGCGCGGGTCACCCACAGCCCTCGGCTTCATCTCGCCCTCAGGATGAACAAAGGGCCTCTACAAGTGGTACTAGTGGTGCGGCATTGTCCTCCCACAGTGTGCCACCACAGCCCCCACATCATAGAGCATTATTTGGAGCGGAGAAGCCCTCGGCTCGCCGCAAAAGGAGCCCAACTCCCGAGGCTGAGGCTCCCATTGTTCCACCTCCCACAGCCTCCCGCCCACCTCGCCGCCGACGCCCGGTCACTTCTTCGCCAGAATTGTCCCCCGAAGAAGATGCTGATGACCTGACATCACCTGAGGAGGAGGAGGAGGAGGACTAAAAGGATGTGGAAGAAGAGGAAGTCCCAACATGACGAGTTCGAGGGCGAGGTCGTGGGCGTGCGGCTCAGCCTGCCGATGCCGCTGCCCCTGGGCGTGGGTGTGGGCGTGCGGGGCGTCCGCGTGGGCAAGGGCAAGGGCGCGTGCCTGGGCATGTGCCTGCTGCGCGTGCATGCTCATCTAACTTGTTTGTCTGGACAGATGGGGCAGATTTTGAGCCAGATTGTCCTGCCTATGACGAGCAGTAGATTGGCTCAGGGGTGTCACCAGCATATCCCTGTGGCCCAGATGCTACCCCCAGTGAACTTTTTTGTGGCTTCTACGACAACAAAGTCATGGAATACCTCGTCGAGGAAACAAATAATCACCATGAGATCTGTGCTAACTTTCTTGGCAGGAAGACCAGTGCCAAGATGGTGGCATGGAGAGCTGTCACTGTGGCAGAACTGTATGTGTTTCTGGCACTTACTATGCTGATGACACACATCAGGAAGCATGCTCTGGCAGATTATTGGATCACTGCCGACCTCATCACAACTCCAGCATTTGGAAAGTACATGTCCAGGGACAGGTACTTTGACATCCTCTCCTATCTCTACCTGACCAACAATATGCATGTCCACCTTCCCGACGCACTTTGGATAATCAGGAAGCTGTATGACATGATTACCACCTACCTGATTCCATTTCAGAAGATGTGCCTCGATGAGTCTCTGGTCCTGTTCCGTGGTAGGCTGCATTTCAGGCAGTACGGTACATCCCGTCAAAGAGACACCGCTTCGGCATCAAGCTCTTCGTCCTCTGTGACTGTAAGACGGGGTATGTGCTGGACTTTGTGGTCTAGAGCGGCAGTGGTGGGGAAATTGTGACTGATCCCGACATTGGATTTGGCGGCGCTGTAGTGCAGAAAATGATGGAGAAACACTTCCATAAGAACCACATTCTCTACACTGATAATTACTACACGTTGCCTATCCTAACCGAGTACCTCCATGACTGCAAGACTGGAACTGTCGGAACAGTCAAGGCCAAGAGGAAGGGCATGCCAACATACCCAACCAACACCAAGAAGACGGACATCTTCCATAAGAAGAGTGGCCCCATCCTCTCCATCCACTGGCATGACCAGCGGAAGGTCAACCTCCTCACCACATGCCACAAGGCAGAGATGGTCGCCACAGGGAAGGTGGACCGAAGAACCAAAAACCCCGTCCAGAAACCAGCTGCTGTCCTGGATTATAACCTCAACATGTGCCTCATCGACAAGTCCGACATGCAGATGGGCTTCATCCACTGCCTGCGAACATTTTGCAGGTGGTATAAGAAGTTTATTCTGCATACGGTAGATATGTCGGCCCTCAATGCCTACAACATCTACCGTCTGAGGACTCCCGGAGCCAAGAAGTACAAGTCCCTGCGGAAGTTCCACAAGCAGGTGATACTTGAGCTCCTGGCTAAACATGCGGGTACACCCGGGAGACCACTACAAGGACCAGGCCAGCTGGACCGCATGGCGTGTGCCGACTTCTTCTGGAAGCACCAGCTCAACCCCCTTCCTTTCAAAGCACCAGGTGGTAGAGCTAGGAGTCAAAAGAGGTGCAATGTGTGCAGCCACACAACTCGCAGACCCCTCAAAGTCAAGAAAACCACATGGGAATGCCTCGAGTGTGGAATGGCACTGTGCGCTGGACGGTGCTTCAACGACTTTCACACTCTAGTGAAATATTGAAGTGCCCGTGACAATGACAGTTAAAGTGACACTCTAAAATGTAGGCTAATAGTAATAATAACACTAAGTATAAGTGAAAGAAACTCACATAAGTAATAATAAGTGCCTTCATAACAATATGAACAAGTGAAAGTGACACTATATATATTATTAGCTTACCTAGCAATACATAAAAGTGAAAATGACACTATCAATTATCATAGTCCTGTGAAAGTGACACTATGATAATAATAAAACTAAGTATAAGTGAAACAGACACACATAAGTAATAATAAGTGCCTTCATAACAATATGAACAAGTGAAAGTGACACTATATATTATTAGCTTGCAAAAATATCTTTATTGAGTGAAAATAACATAATAAGAATAATAAATGGCAGAATAAACAATAAAAACTCTCAAATCGCTTCCCGGCATAATTGCGGGTAGGGCGACGAGTGCAACAGGGCGTCGTAGCCGGGGCCGCGGTTGAGTGTTCGGACGCGCCAAACGTTACCTCCACTAACATCGCCATAACTCCGGAACCAGTTGAGCTAGAGAGCTCTACTCAACGTCAGTCTACGCAGCAAAGTACGGCGCACATTCATGTTAGTTTGATTATTGTAACTCTTATATTAAGGGAGATAGGCCTTTGTTTACACGAGTCATTTTTCAGCCAGATCGCCCGGATACGAGATCCGTCATTTAGAAAGCCAGCCCTGGCCACGAGGGTTAATAGGCTACCCGTATCTTTGTTAATTTAACTGCTAGACAATTCTCACGCATCTTTAAACGTAGTGCTGTTTCCAATCTGTAAACTGGCGTTGAATAGAGCTCTAGGTCAACTGGTTCAGTTGTGATGACGATTTCCGTGGAGAGAGATTCGATGCGATGTTAGCAATTTCGGAGCTTTGCAGACACTAGTTTCGTCATATCATACAACATCAACATTGATCCGACGTCTCCTTCTTGATTTCGGAGGCGAGGTGTCACAAAGACAGGCTTTGTTTACATGCGTCGGATGCACAGCTTTCAAACCAAGCTTAATAGGCTTTCAAGCTTACAGATTTTAAAATGACATCCGGGCTGCTAGCCATCTGCCGCGGTGTCATTTTAAAATGCTGCCCGGGCGGGAAGGGTTAAAGACCAAAGCTACTGATGAGTCTGTTTGTGCCGTTTCTACTATCCAGGTAGTGATTTTTTTTTTTTTTTTTTTTTTTTTTTTAAAGAGATTGATATCGTCTCCTGGCGGACATGGTACTGTATACTGATTAAGAAATTTACTTGTGACCCTCTCTCCCTATGGAGTCCACTAGTTGGCCTTTTGAATGTCAGAAGGCAAAAGTCAGCAAGGTCTTTAGAGTGCCAATTGCCACCAAGTGGAAATATGAGACAGGGAGTGACCCCGGGTTCTCACACCACGTTTTCAATTGGTGGTACCACACCTGGGCCGGCCAAATTGGCGCGATCGAGACGAAGTCCCGGTAACCCCGTAGTTCATGAACTACTTGACACATGAGTGACGCGTCTGGAGACGGAAAAAGATAGATGGAATTCCGTTTGTTTCAGTCCTCCGATAATGCGTTTGGACCCCACCCCGCCGAAGTCCCTTCCCGGCGGGTTAGGTAGAGGGGGAGTGTGGTTTCCCTCGGACGCGAATAGATCCACTTGTGGACGGTATGGCTCTGCAATCATCTCGTTGAAGATGTTTTGCTTGAGTGCCCCTTCTACTATGGCGCTCTGTGTCCGGGACCGAGCGTCCGCCCGAACTTTCTCTACGCCCGATAGGTAAGATGCATGAAGATGAATGCTCAGCTTTTCGGCCAGAGCGAAAATCTTTACCAAACCTTCTAGTAACTTCCGAGACCCGTTGACCTTTGCTTTTGAGTGCAGTGTACCGCGTTCAAAAAGTTCAGTCGAAAAGTTATTAATTTCCCTTGTAAAGAAGAGCTGTGAGTTTGAAAGAACAAACAAAAAGAGGGGGCTAGAAGTTCTTGTTTGTTAACATGAAAGTTCTCATCGTGGAACCAAGGGCCTTGACCTTGTTGGCCTAGCTTCGATTGATATACCCCGTCTATTGTCCCTGAAGCATCCGTGTCTAACCATACCGTAGGTGGAGGAGAAAACTACGTCATTACTGAGTGCCATGTTTCCTTCCTTGCCCAGACCGACAGTAAGTTGTGAATTAATGGAGGTGTTTCACAGTTTTCCCGCCGGCAAGAGTGGGACATTTTTTGTTGCCTACCTCGATTAATCTCTCTACTTTCAACCGGCCCAACTTCACAGATAGTTGAATCCAGTTGAGAGAACCGACCAGGGAACTCCCACGGCCTACACGTCGTGTACAGACTGTGGAGAAACATAAGCGCTTTCTTGTGAAGACTATTACGGTTTTCCACACTCCGACTGAGAGTAAGGTTGGCTGTATCCCGGACCAGCTGAATCACCTGTGTGGGAACAAGATGTGACCTTACTAAGTTGACCTTGAGCCCTAGGGATTGTACATGAGCTATAATGTAATGGACATGGGCATTGTTGGCACTGGGATTGTACATGAATTATAATGTAATAGCCATGGGCATTGATGGTACTGACTTCGCCACTACCCGGCAGTCGTCTAAGCATCACAACCTTTTCATTCCCTGATTTTACCGTGGTCTAAGGTTCGCCGGACTAAACATTTAAAGTTAGGTTATCGTCTTGCGGCGGAAGTTGTTGTATGACCTTTTGACATTGTCCTGAAGGGTGAATTGAGCTGTGACCATGCGAATATCGACACCGGAGGGTGTTCTAAATATCGCATGTAAAATAGTCCGGTTGTGGCACTAGGTAAATCTGGACGTGACAGCATAGCAAGTTGGCTCGGCTGGAACAATAACATTTCGGGGAACTTTCCTTCGACTAGTGACTCCACCTCCAAAGAAACGACATTAACTTTGTCTTTAACGTGAACGAGGTCGCCGGAGTCTCCGTCAGGAAGCCCGCTCCTGCCCCGAGGAGCCCGGGATAAAAACTCTGGCACGTCAGAGGCAGAAGCTGAGGGGAGCGGTCGCGAGTCCGGCTGACACCTTTGCCGTGACGGCGGCCCTTCAGAGTGGGCACTGGCATGAAATTCCGCCGTGACCAGAAGGGTGGAGAGCCATACTTCTGTTGCTTAGGAGACCGTGGAGCCTGGACTGAAGGATGCTCAAACTGCCGCCGGGGTGACCTGGATGTCGACCGAGGCCGGGTGCCCGGGGATACCGAGCGGGATCTCTTGGGTTGGGGTGGGGGGGGGGGGGTTTACCTCATTAGATTCAGAGTCACTGCTAATGGCTAATTCCTCTACCAAGCGTTGAGTTTTAGCTGTATTAAGGCCCCATTAATTGCTCTTTCCATTCACATATGCATAGCCTACGTGAGTTGCAGTTGGGATGTGTGTACATGCTTAGATTGATATGCAGGATTCGAAGTTGCATAATAAATCGTAGGCAGTGTCCACCATTCTTTAACTGTCTCGTGGTGCGATGCATAAGGTGTTGATTTTCGGTGTGAGCATCCTGGATTCGAATCCACGGACTGCCACATGTGTTTGTAAATTTCATTAATCGATTTTAGGAGTATAGTTGGTTGTTGGAAGGAACATAATAATTAATAGAAGTTGACTGTATTACAAGGGAATCATCAGTAAATGAGTAGAGCAAGAGAAGCTGTCACAGATCTGCGTCATCATACATTAACAAAACGTTTGCCACTCTTTTGGCATAGGAGGTAAATTTAATATTTATGTCGATCAAGGCCACTAGGCACGAAAGATCTTGCTTACTAACCCATTCTGCTTAAAGGTCGGAGCCTACCGAACATAACTGGGAAGTCCAGAGAAACTTAGACCTATCGATGCACTTCACACATCGTATACAGAGTTTGTGTGCGGTTACCGGAACTAGTAAGCAGGTGAGTGTGGCACAAATATGAGGTTACCGGAACTAGTAAGCAGGTGAGTGTGGCACAAATATTAACAAGAGGCATGATGGTCACTGAAGGTGGAAGGATGGAGTGAGGAAGTATATGAACGAAGGCGGTGCTGGTTGGGGAGAGGGGCGTCGACTGACTGGGGACAGAGGCGCATGGGGACGTTTCGTTCGTGGCCACCCCTTCGGGGATCACGGCGTCGGGCAATAGATAGATAGATAGATGATGGTCACTGAACTCCTCCCCCCCCCCCCCTCCCCCCCCCGCCGAGAACGGTTCCTTCGTCTGCCTGTTGTGCTGCTCAAGATGTGACGTGATCTGGAAATAAAGATTTTCAGGAATCAATGCTCTTAACCCTTAAAAAGCGGCTCACCACTTAAGTCGAGTTAAATAAAGCTGGACTATGTGGCGGCGCTCGACATAGGTCGAGTGGCAATTTCAGCACGTAATGTGGCTGAGAGAGAGAGAGACAAGTGGTGGCAGGAGACTAGCGAGCGTATGACTGCTCCAGACCACCGCGGCGAACCTACTGACACAAATCTCAGCTCCCTCCTCCCTCTCTCACTCGCTACATACTCAATTATGTACCGAAAGTACCGAATTACCTGCTTTTTGCACTCGCGTTGCACGGTTATTGCAAGAAAACTATCCATCATACAAGGATCGTTATGGTGTCATTCGAAAGCTCTGTTTATTCCCTTTCAGGGATAGATACTTGTTTTACGTTCTGGGTCTTATTTAGGCATGAAAATGATCACGTAAACAGCCCTATTTTGGCTAAAAACACCCCGCTGGGCAGTACACATAAATAAACCGCATAGGCCGCTCGTAAGGTGTTAAGGATAATCCGAGAGGTTTACATATCCTAACACCCCAAATACGCCGGAAAATTAGTTGTAGCCCATCCACTACTCTAACCTTCCGCCGTACTTGCCTGTGAAGACAACCCCCCTTGAAGGATTCTTCGTTATTGAACTACTTACCCGTGACATGTGTCACCGACCCGTAATAACCTAGTCCATTAGCTATCTCATCGTCTATTTGGATTAGCGAGATAGTTAAGAACACACTGGACTGTGCCGCCAGGCGTAAAAAGTCCTGTCATGTAAGGTTATCAATTTGGGGTGAATTCGCTCGGCGGGCCGAGATACTCCCTTAAGAATTCGCATTTCCGCCGGGAGGTTCGTGGTACAGCACACCACGCCGGGAAATTTGGATCATTCCTATATCGCCTGCGAGGCGAAAAGTGGCATCGATACACAGAAAGACCGCCGGAAGGAAACAACCAAAATTTTCAGAGGTGTTGATTTATATGTGAAATACAGACACCCCCAAAAACCCACACAACCATCAGGACTTCTCCTGACTCCCTGTTAACATGTAAAATAACATGACATGAAAAACGAGGGATACATCTTAGGGCTACAATAGTATAATAATTTTATAAATAAAATATATTACCCCTAGCCCACTAAGGAGACCCCTACTGAGGCTGGCCACGAGGTTCGTAGTAATCATCATCTTGGCTGGTTACCTTACCTCCTGAAGTGCAATGACGTATGCCTCAGAAACATGGGCCGTTAAAGTAGAGGATGTCAACAGAATGGAACGTAATGAGATGAGAATGGTGAGATGGATGTGTGGGGCCAGGCTACAGGATAGAATAACAAATGTTGAGCTGAGGTGACATTTAGGTATAAAGAGTATTAGCGAGGTGATGCGTACAAGTAGACTGGGATAGTATGGACATGTGGAGAGAATGGATGAACAAAATTGGGTGAAAAAATGCAGGTCTGTGATTGTGGAGGGAGCTTCTCCAAGGGGTGGACCGAGGAAGACCTGGAATCGGACTATACGTGCCGATCTCAAATCCAAGAACTTGACAAGTGAAGCAGCCCTTAACAGGGTTGCCTGGAACGCCGCCATTAGGACGTATGTGTGGAAAACTCAGACTTAAAATTTTATGTACAGTATGTATGTATGAAGACACAGCAGCAGCAACTGGCGAGGGCCCCACGAGAGAGGGGAAGCGCACACTCGGACCCTAGAAAGTCCCACACCACGTGTGACGACTCTTGAACCAGGACGTCTCCTAATCAAAAATAATGCAAATGCCTCGTAGAGACGGCCTGAAGCAGGAAGGAGGAATGGCGTCGATGAGAGCAACGTCTGGGCTAGAATCCACGCAAGAAATCCACCGAGATGGAAAGCATTATTATAACAAGTTTTAACCCTTCCCGCCCGGGCAGCATATTAAAAGGACACCGCGGCAGATGGGCAGGAACCTGTGTGTCCTTATAAAATCCGTAAGCTTGAAAGCCTATTCAGCTTGTTTTGAAAGCCGCGCGTCCGACGTATGTAAACAAAGACTGTCGGAGGCGACGCACGCACCTCTGGCAGCAAGCATACGTCGGAGCTTTGTTGTCATGTGGTCTGCAAAGACAGATTCAGTCTTGAAAAGTGTGTCATATTGCTAAAATCGCGGGAAAATGCGCTCCACGGAAATCGTCATCACAACTGAACCAGTTGACTTGGAGAGCTCTACTCAATGCCAGTCTACAGATTGGAAACCACAGTACGTTTAGACATGCGTGGGAATTTTCGAGCAGTTAAAATAACAAAGATTTGGTAGCCTAGGCATAGACGTATTTCGGCCAGATCGCCCGGGTCTCAACAACGTCTTTAGGATAGCGCCCCGGGCCAGAAGGGTTAAGTTAATTTTTTCTTTTTTACGATTTTTTTTCGTAGTGAGTACCCAAATCATAAGACGATTCCATAAGAGAATTAGCTTGCACTTATGATGTAGGATTTTTTTTTGTTTTTTTTTGTTTTTTTTCCCGCGGCGGTTGTTTCAAACAGGCTACCCGCGGGTGCTTGAAAGGAGACTATTATACTAATAGGCATATCGTCAATGATGGAGGGGCCACTAATAAATAGCACACTATACTTTGTACTGTGCTTGAAATGGTTAAGGTAAATTTTAATATAAACTGGTATGTAGTACTATGGCAGCCAAATTACCAAATTAACCACTTCATTCAGAGTGAATGGGACTTGTCAGCCTTGGACGGCAACCTGTCTAGGGGAGTAAACCTGATACAAATCCGTACTGCTTATCTAAGTGTAAGGCAGATTAGTGGATGGACTAGCCAAACACTATTGTAGAAAAATAGTGCTAACAAGATTTATACAGTAGAGGGCCTCGGAGTCGGACGGATCCAAAATTGAGTGGTCATTCCTGTATATCCTTCAGTAAACTGGCTCGTGTTGTCCCTTTTACAGGGAATAGGTCCGCTTGGAGGCCTTCTGTGTATGGCCACCCTCATTAACCCCTTCAGACTCATATGACGCAGAGGTTGCCAGATTAGCAATAAGACATACAGTTCTCTCACTCTTATAAATACCTCTCCAAAATTAGTTTTCTGCCCACAGCTAACTCAAAGACAACTGCAGAGGTTGAAGTAACTAAACTAACGGTTACTAAATACCCCTGATGGTAACAAAGGCTTTAAAGTATCCCCAATAGGCTCAAAATTACATCATATGTCGGAGAGGGTTAAGGGGAGTAAGCTTAAATAAATAAACCACCCCCTAAGACCCTTCTTCAAGATAAATCTGTAAATTTTTCGATAGAATAATGTTTCGGCCAATGGCCGGTTCCTCTTAAATTACAGGCTTGCTACCGCTCGCCAGGAAAACATAGACACCTAAATGAATCGCCAAACTAATGGGCCAAACGTCATAAGATCTCAAAACTAATGGGGTTAAACATGAGGGAGAAGGGGGACCAGAAAAGCGACTCATCTCCCCTTAAAGCTGGTATCACACGAGCGTTCTTTCCCTCAACGCTCTCATCGGCAAGGCCAAGTTCCGGGAGGGTAGTATATCCGTCTAGCACAACGTGGAAGGATCAACAACTATACTCTGTTCATTCTAGGTTGGGCAGAAATCGTAACCCCTAACCTCTCCTAACTCAAAAAGGACTAGAGTAATACTGTAGAGATAATATTATAAGTGGCGTTCGCTCAGAAGGCTAGTATAAAATCTCACATCATCGTCATCATCATCAATAGAGATAATATTTCTACCAAATAGGAAGACTTGGCTAGGGAATATGTGTATAAATTGACAGCTCATTTTCTCTAGCCTTTTTTGAGTTACAGAGGTTAGAGGCTATGATTTCTGCCCAACCTAGACTGAACGAACTATACAGTACCACACTACAAAATACCTAGGATGCTGCCATCAGGACTGGACGTTAGGTTAAGTAGAGCAGATTAACCAGACCGCTGAGCTCCATGCGGAACTCTCGTAGGTCTGGCATTAGGACTGGAAATTATAATAGTTTATCTTATGGATCACTGTCTTTAGCTCGTATTTGGTCTATACCTTACTATTTCATATTTTTTCACCAACCAACTTTACTTCTAAGCTCAATTAATGAAATCAACAAATACATGTGGCACTCCAAGGACTCGAACCTAGGACACTCACACCGAAATTCCGCTCATGTATGCATTACACTATCAAGACAGTTAATAGTTCTTCTTATGGATCACTGTCTTTAGCTCTTATTTAGTCTATACTGTACCCTAATATACCTTACCTCACCCCCGGAGAGGCGCGGGTCTTATACATGGAAATATAATGCAGATGATTGAATTTCGAGTGTATTTATTACAATTATATTATGTAGAAATATGCAGTAGTTTTAAATTTACAAAGAAATGGGGCGACAGGTCTTAAAAACGCCAAACTAATGGGGCGACAGGTCTTAAAAATGCCAAACTAATGGGTCAAAGAGCTTAAAATCTCATAACTAATGGGACTAAACATCAGGGAGAAAGGGGTCCAGAAAAAATAAAGAATGACCTCCCCTTAGAGCACAATTATTAAAAAAAAACTATGTATAAAGAAAAGTCCATCAGGGGTGAAGGTATATTTATACTAATTTGTACACTCAGATGCCAAACAGGTCTCCCTTGATATACGATTGGGTTACAGTCATGAAAACCTGATCTTAAATTATTATGTTATTTACACCAACCAACTTCACATCTAAACTCAATTAATGAAATCAACAAATACATGTGACACTCGGAGGACTCAAACCCAGGATACTCACATCGAAATTCCGCGCATTATGCATTACGCTATCAAGACAGTTTATGTATAGTAAACCCTAAAATTATTGGGATAATATTGTAAAATTTGCTAAATATACAAACCAAAACAGGGATGCCACAATATAATGGCAAAACGATATAAAGGATTTAATGGGGATGCGTCTCGGGCCAGCCAAAACCCAAATCCAAACGCCTAAAAACCTATAATAATATCGTAAATCAGGGCATCGGACAGTGAGGGAGGCCTGTAGTTTCTAGTCCACTCATAAGAATTAAGCCGGAATCACACGAAAGCTTTTATAGTCTACATTCGAGTATCAAACATTTTCTGGCATAATTTCAGGAATATTGTTCACTGGTATCGGAAACTAGACTGATGGTAGATGAATTTAGGTGACCGAAATACTTAAAATGTTAACCTCGTAAGCTGCCAGCCCAGTGTTGAGGATAAATGTTGAGTGAAGAGGCGCTCGTGTGATACGGCATTAGTGAAACCCCCTATGTTTTTCTTTATTAAAATGTTAAACTTGCAAACTAAACAAACCAAAACTGGGACAAAGACAATATAATGGAAAAATAACTAATAAAAATCGCTATGTGGAAACAACGCTTACTAAAATAAAATGTATGAAATATGATTGCATAACTACCTGGATTGATTTTTGGATAGAATTTGCTTTTCACTAAATTCATATTCACACCAACCCACCAATTACCTTACAAATATACCTAATTAATGAAATTAATTAAACTAATTAATACATGTACTCCAAGGATTTGAAGCTAGGATACTCACACCAAAATTCCGCCCACTTACCATTACACTATCAAGACAGTTTTGATAATAGATTTAGTTTTGTAGTTGATGTATAGAAAATTATATTCATAATTTAGTTTCTAGAGTTCGATGCTTCCATAGAAATAGGTAAAGTCCACTATTATTTATGAGTGGGCTAGAGACTACGGCATCTGAGTGTACTATGCTCAAAGCCAGGTTCAGTCAGAGTACAGTACCTGTACTGTATAGATAAGTTTATATTCAGTTTTTGTTTTTATTATTAATGCTACTCTAGTAATTACCTACACAAAAACAAAGTAATGAATTTACGTACGTGGTATTTTAATATCCCTGAAACGTTTTTTTCCAACTAAATGACTGGTTGTTTTCATTTCTTGTTGATGTGATGATGTGTGGACCACAATCACTGGTTCCTGATACTGTACTCAACTTTCCCTTTATAATTGTTAAGGGGCACAGGGCCTTGGGTGGGGCTTCGGTTTCCCGGGCATTTCCGCACCCTCCTCAGCTCCTCGCCTGGGAGTGGCTTCGGTCACCTGGACATTCTTAGTGGTAAAGCAGGGAGGGTTCTGTGGGGGTGCTTGGTTATGGCCTTGGCCTTGCTCGGGACCTTGGGGCTGTTCGATCAGACAGCCTGGGGAACAACAACAACAACTGTACTCAGAATATGTAGGGGAGAGCGGTGATGATTTGGATAGTGGGATGGTTCGGTCATTCAATTTCCTATAAAAAGTATGGGCCCTGTCACCCTGTGAATGTAAGATTTTGCAAGAACATGTGTATATTTATTACCAAAGCTCATATGGCTTCCATAAGAAGTGATTAAATTGTTAAACTTTTAAACAAACCAAAACTGGGACGACACAAGATTTATGCCAAAGAACTAATCAAAATCGCTATGTTGAAGATTGAAGAAATTTGTGTTTTTTGCAATTCTGATGTATATTTTGTTTAGGTTTGTTTCGTAAGCTCTACCTCTATGAATATGTGATGCATCACTTCAATAAATATTATGCTGAATCTTGATTAATCAGTGAATATTGCGTATAAACATGACTTTTTTTTTTTATATATATCTCTCCCAATAATATAGAGATGTGTGGGATGGTTCGTCCATATGTGTAATATGTAATCTTATGTGTGGAAGATACAAATATTCTACAGCTGTGAAATATAATAGAAATAGTAAATAAGTACATAATAGTAAGTAGTAATAGTATTAGGAAAATGTGAAAACTAGCATGGGAGAAGGGGAGTGCACCCGATGACTGGAAGACTGGCATAATAGTCCCCCTATATAAGGGCAAAGGGGAAAGAGGAGTGTGTGGTAACCACCGAGGAATATGTCTTCTAAGCATAGTAGGGAAGGTATACAGTAGGGTAGTGATTGAGAGAGTGAGAGTGAGAACGGAGAAATGGATAGGCGACGAGCAGGGAGGTTTTAGGAAGGGAAGAGGATGTGTAGATCAGATTTTTACCCTGAATTGTGTTGTGGAGAAATATCTGGAGAAGAAACAAAATGTGTATGTTGCCTTTATGGACTTGGAGAAGGCCTATGACAGAGTGGATAGAGAAGGTTTGTGGAAAGTACTTAGAATATATGGAGTAGAGGGCAAGTTGCTGAAAGCAGTGAAGAGCATGTATGAGGGTGCAAAGGCGGCAGTACTTGTGGAGAGTGAGCAGAGCGAGTTCTTTGACCTGAATGTTGGTTTGAAACAGGGGTGTGTGATGTCCCTGTGGTTGTTTACTGTATATATGGATGGAGTCATGAAAGAAATACTATCAAGAGCAGTGGATGTTGGTGTATCGCTGAAAAGGGAGGGAATTGAGTGGAAGCTACCTATACTGCTGTTTGCGGATGATACAGTTCTGATGAGTGATAATGAATGGGAGTTGCAGGGTCTGGTAAATGAGTTTGGAACAGAGTGCGAAAAACGGAATTTGAAGGTAAATGCGGGGAAGAGCAAGGTTATGGTCTTCGAAAGGGGTGAAGTCACAGAGTGTGAGGTGAAGCTGAACGGTCAGGCTATGGAGATCGTCAACTCTTTTAAGTATCTGGGCAGTGTGTTGAGTAAAGATGGGACTATGGATGCAGAAGTGCGGGAGAGGGTACAACAGGGGAAGAGGGTTGTAGGAACGCTAAAAGCAGTAACAAGAAATAGGGTGGTCAGTATGGAAGTGAAGAAGTCCCTGCATGACAGTGTGGTGATCCCGACACTGACTTATGGAAGCAAAGCATGGACGTTGGTTGAGAGACTCAGACCAAGAGTGAGAGCAGTGGAAATGAATTACTTAAGAAGTGTGTGCAGAGTTACATGGAGGGATAGACAGACTAATGAGGAAGTAAGAAGGAGGTGTGGTGTGGAGGTAGATGTGCTGGAAAGTGTGAAAAGGAACAACTTGAGATGGTTCGGCCATATGGAACGTATGGAAAGCGAGAGAATGACTAAGAGGGTGTACGAGAGCGAGGTGGAGGGACAGAGAGGTGGAAGGATGGAGTGAAGAAGTACATGAACGAAGGTGGTGCTGGTTGGGGTGAGGGGCGTCGACTGACTGGGGACAGAGGTGCATGGGGGCGGTTTGTTCGTGGCCACCCTTTCGGGGATCACGGCGTCAGGCGATAGATAGATAGATAATAGTAGTCTCAGATATTTTAAAATTGTGATTAATTAACGTGAAATTTTAAGTTTGAAGTTTAATCTAAGTTAGTTAATGAATGGGATAATTACGAAACCCCCCCTTCAACAAGTCCGATCCATCCCGACTAGGTGGAATGGTTCGACCATATATAAGATGAACTAGCCAAGATTGGTGGCTTTACTGTGGTACCAATAAATGTGAACTGCTTCCGATATTTGTTTTAATTATTTTTGTATAGTGGCTTAATCATCACCGCTCCCCATTTATTTCCCAATTCATATATTTTTTTATTATTTCTTTAGTTTCCTCCTTGGTCCTCCATTAAGCTTAAAAAAAAAACACCCACCCAAGACCATCCTTCAAGATAATTGTGTAGAAAAATTTCCGGCTGAAGGCCGGTTCCTTTTTTATCACAGGCTATCTATTGCTCGCCAGGAAAAAATGGACACCTAAATGACCCAAAAAGTCTTAGAATTGACAATGAAATGGCACGAAAGGTGTTAAAATCCCCAAACTAATGGGCCGAATATCTTAAAATCTAAAAAATAATGGGGCTAAACATTAGGGAGAAAAGAGTCTAGAAAAAACGCCCATGTCCCCTTAACCCTCTCAGACATAGGACGCGATTTTGAGCCTATTAGGGATACTTTAAAGCCTTTGTTACCATCAGGGGTATTAGGAAACCTTTTGTTTAGTTACTTCAACCTCTGCAGTTGTCTTTGAGTTAGCTGTGTGCAGAAAACTTATTTTGGAGAGGTAATTATAAGAGTGAGAGAACTCCATTTCTTATTGCTAATCTGGCAACCTCTGCGTTATATGTGCGTGAAAGGGTTAACATGGACAAATATGGTTACGCATCAACTGCCAGCCAACAGTGAGAAGCGAGGCGCCATGTCACACTCAAGCTACGCACCACTACACAAAAAAGGTTAGTTGCTGCAATAGGAATGTCAACCTATTGTATGCCTATATGTTCCGTTTGCGAATATGGTTGGCTGTTATGGAAGAGTGATTTTTGTCCGGCAGAAGCCAAGTATATTATACTGTATATTTTTACTTTGGCAGCAACTTCGGTATCTTAAGTCTTGCACGCGGTCAAGACAGTTAAGTAAGCTTTTAATTTTACCACTTTTTGGGTCGAGGGTAACCTTGTAGGTTAAATATATACATTACTATAATGGAGGTACCTCAATGATTGTCATATATACAATCTTTATGACCCATAATTCACTTATAATCAACCAATGGCATTTGAATTCCCTGGATGAAGTCCCACCTATTTAAACCAATCAATTGTCACACACAGCTGCGCATATCCCATAATGCAATGTATTGGAAAAGGAAGGTTATGGCGAGGCACCATGAGAATCTAAACTTCTAAATAGTTTCCTGTTCGGGCTCTGTCTCTAGTCTGCCACCCCCAGCAGTGGGGTATGTGCCTTCAAATATTTAGAACAAATTTGTAGTCTCTGTAGTAAGTACCACCCCCAGTCCCACCTACTGTATATCATCTATGTGGAAGTGAGAGACTAAAGATTTTCCAGCATTTAGGATAATCTGGTTTTGTGAAGTTACTTTGTACTACAGTACCAGTTATATTTACTATTTATTACCATTAGAAAACTCAACACCCAAGGAAAACAAAATGGAGACAAATGCAGTCGTATAGTATATTCACATGTAAAAAGCTTCAAATTATAGGATTTACAGATACAGTACACTAAGTTAAAATTTATCAGCACAGCTGGTCACACATTAGTATTCAGTTACCAAGTTCTTGATATCCACACAAGTCAAGGCACGTGCTCTCTATAACCACGCGTTGCTAAGAAGTCGCCAACACTTCCAAGTTCTCTTCTTCATTATATCCGCACACCCACACACTTTGCCAAGTCGGCAACAAGTGGAAGTCCTCGTCATACCCACACCAGTCGCCAACACTCTAATCAATATTCACACGCCCAAGTCACCAAGAAATCTTCAACACGTCAACGTGCACAAGTCCTTACAGTTCCTGAGGTTTGCTATAGATCCTCCAGGAGTCACCAGTGTTGCAGGCAAGGATCACCAAGTCGTCAAAACCTTTCACATCAAATGGCCTTACAAAATGCTCAGCACTCCTTCACTGCAACTCTGACTGTCCTGTAATGGAAAAAAGACTACCCTTGGGACATCAGCAATTAAGGAGAGATTTCCACTTCATTGATGATTTTTTGGAACCCTTTCTCCCTCATGTTTAGCCTCATTGCTAACGTGATTTTAAGAAGTCAGCCCATTAATTTAGCGATTTTAAGAATCTTCGCCCCCATTTCTTGTCAACTTTGTAAACTTTTCGTGCCATTCAGGAGTATTTTTGTCCTGGCAAGTTGCCGGGAAAAATGGATACCCATGTGGTACAAAATGTAAAGATTAAAAAATGGGGTAAAAGTTCTTAAAACTGCCAAAATAATGGGGCGCAAGTATTAAATTTAAAGCAATGGGGCTAAACATGAGGGAGAAAGGGTTCCAGGAAATTATTGCTAGAGTGGAAACCTCCCTTGAAGGCGCTGGTAATTTACTCCTTTCAGTCCGGTGTCCAGATTTTAACTACCTACTGGTTGCGATTCTCTCCATATCTATAACCTCTGCCACCACCGCAATTGAACGATAAGTGTCCGTACAAACTGGAACAAAACGAATACTAAGCAAAAAATAAAAGATATGAGAAATCTCGAATCCCCAAACTACTCATGAACTCGTTGAAGCTCTGACGCGTTTTTGCAGTTTATTTTGGCTATCATTACACGATTTTATGCAGCTTAGGAAGGATCTGTAGGCATTGAAAGGGTAAAGACTATCTCGATCAACCCTCTGACTTCCACATATCCTTCCTAAACTGAATAAAATCGACTGAAATACACCATAAAACAGAAATGAAATGCGTATTGGATCTTGAAAGAGTTAGAACTTGGAAAGAAAACGATGACTCTTAAAGCATTACCACTTCGAATCACCATCCAGCATTTAACTTTGCTTACAATTAATCAGTTTATTCACCAGTTATTACCATATATTAATTTTCTTCCGTATTTTGGCATTCAATTGTCCTATAGCGGCTTTGAATTATCGTAAATTAATCTCCAAACCACCTCTTCAATCTTAAATGAATCTGAGAAGCAATGAATCACCAACTAATTGTAGTAATTGACCATATAATAAGCCGAAGTGAATCCCTGAATTAATAATTAAGCAATCAAACTGTCATAATTTCCACATATGACAATAATGTAATAAATTATAAATGAAAATGAAATAACAGGCTTCGAACCATCTCACTAAACCCTTTTTACTCCACATATAATTCTTAAGCTGCACAAAATCATCTAATATACCTATAATAAAATATAATATACGTCACCGGTACAGAAGGGGTTATATTATTATACTCGATGATATAACATTTGGCAAATTAAAGCTATGATGATGAATAATTAGGGTAAATTTTGGGAAAACCGATATGTTCGAGGTTCGTGAAGCATTTATGGGCTTCACCAAACATGTTGTGTAGGGTACTGGCTCACAAATCCTCTACTAATATATATTAATTAATATTTCACATTATCCCAATTATTTAATGTAGATACAGAAATAATTATATAGTATATCAGATACCGTAACTAAATCATGATAAAATAGAAACAAAAATGTTCCACTCGAGGATTGCGAAGCATTGGAATCACTTTTTTAGTAGGAGATAACGGTCATCTATTTCTTCGGGCGCCATTTTGGTACCCTAATACAGCCGCAATGAATTATATTATCTTTTATCATCAAGAATTTATATGTAAAAATCAAAGTATATATATTCAGTGCTAGAATTACCGAATGTATGTTATAGGTATGGACATATTTGAGTGTAAAGAAGACTAATATGGCGCATTAGGTGAACCAATATGGCGGAGGTTGGCCGATATTTGTAACGAGGATCTCTCGAATGTTCACTGATTAGCTCGATCTCTACATTATTACATTAACCTAATGACACTTTAATCTCTTCACTACCATTGCGTAATTGTCATCATATTCTTGTTACCATTAGACGATTTTGTATATTTTGCATCTACCTTTATATCCACATTTCCTAATATTCCGGCATTTTCTTCGCATCACATGGCATATTTTATGTATTCTTTGTTTCACTTTGTTTCGTGCATTTTTCTTTTTTGTTGGTGGTTACTGGGATCGAGACTGATTTGACTCGAAGCAAGTGATTCGTTCAGTGACTCGCTTGACTTCTTGGTTCCGAGCCGAAGACGAGGGGCTGAACTTTTCATTCGTCCATTCTGTTGCTGGTCTCGACAAGGTAAGGTACTCGTGTGCGGTGTCTCGTGTTGGTGATGTATTTAGGCTATTAGATTTTGACTACAACTGTTTATTTTCATTTAATCATAGACTATCATATGTTAGAGGAGCTGTTCTGTTTAATATAGGCATTTAGTTTACCCGCTTGCTTGATAACTGTATGGCAAAGAGGCCATGCTGTATCCCGGGTTTTCAGTGATAGTCTGGGAAGTTAGGCTTTATAGTTCTCATCATAGGCTAACACGAAGTGATTAAGTTTAAAATTACGCAACTACATGAAAGTTTTCCTGTATTCCCTGCATTTTAATTAATTTTATTTTATTAATTTTTATTAGAAAGGGACGATATACAAATTATGCCCCCTCAGCTTATTCCATCAGACGGTAATGGCCAAATAGTTTATTATATAAAGGAAACTGGCCACATTTTCTTTACTATTATCTAGTTTTCATATAATACATTTAGTGATTGTAGGGTAATTAGTAACACCCATCGGAAATATCTTTGGTATTGCCGACTTTTAGGTACGATCGTGATTTTAGTTCTTTTTCTTTTTCTTGTTTGTAATCTTCAGAATGTGCAACACTGCCCAGTTGTCTGTTATTGGGAGGACTACAGCCAAGACTTAACATCGTGGACACTCCATACATACAAAGATAAGTAGCCTATTGGTCCGATCAGATGTAAGGTATTGACCATTTGAGTTTAGTTCTATTAGGAAGTTTGAGCAGTAGCCATCGATGTATAGCAGAATTACCGGTATAAATTGAGCCCCCGGACAGCATTTTAAGTTTTGTTTTTAGTTTTTCGATATAGGCCTGCAGTACAGTGTTGTCTTGGTTAAACTAGCAGGGGTGTGGGGGCGGTAGCCCCCACCCATAATACTAGGGTAGGCTAGGTTAGGGATAAAAAGGCTGTCTGGGGTCTCTATTTTTTACCGAAATTCCAGCAATAATACGGGTTTAGCACATTCATATATAACTTACATAAAACCCAAGTAGACATGCTCTTTAGCCACAAGGAACTTATGGTGGGTTCACACATTCACGTATATTGCTCCCGTCAGCTCCCGTCTGTTGTAAACGAAGGTATATTGGTAGTTGGCAACCGATTACGTAAAACGTAATGGCATAATACGCAAAACTTTAATGAAATTACGGCCAGTCGGGGCGGTACTCTCGCATGGCGCGAGTAGAAACGAGTAGCCCACGTGGGTCGGGAATGTTGGGGGTGCGGCCAAGGCCGCGCGGTTGCTGATTAGAGTCGAATCAGGAACGTGGCTCGCCCTCACGTATGTCAAAAGACGGGGAAACTTACGACCGACCAGGCCACGGTCGTCTGACCAGAGCATCCTCGTCGGACGTAGCAGCGACCACGTGAGACGAGAGCTGCTCTTGTCAAATCGTAGAAAGTTCCAGTCGAACGTGGAAGTATACGTTAGTTAGGCCGCATCTGGCAGAACCGCCGCACTGCGGGTTGGCGGGAAGACGCGGCATCGTTGTACGAGGGGACAACGGGACCAGCGAGGGACCCTCCAGTCACACCTCACCACACCGGAGCAGCAACCAACAAGCCACCCTGCCACCCTCTGCACCCTGCCGAAAAAAATCGTAGCAGCGAAACGACTGCACCTATGGCTTTCATATTTTTACCACATGTACCTTACCCTTTCCCACCACAAAAATCCCAAATCCCTCCTCCCACCCACTCGCTGACTGTCGGTCCCGTCAGAAGGAAAAAAAAAGGAAAATCTGTGGCGGCGAAACGACTGCACCAATCGGTTCCATATTTGTGTGACAAGTCTCTTACCCTTCTGCCTTCCCCCCACCACACCCCCAACCTCCTCCCACCACCCACTTCTAGCGTATCCGTACGAAGAAAAGGAAAAAAAAGGAAAATCTGTGGCGGCGAAACGACTGCACCAATCGGTTCCATATTTGTGTGACAAGTCTCTTACCCTTCTGCCTTCAGCTACTTTCGGGACCATCGGGGACCTGATTTCTGGCGAGGGGAGTGTTTTTTTTTACCATTTCTCTCCCAACTTAATAGATTTAGCCAAAAAAAAAAAAAAAATATGGCACTGGCAGAAGCACACCGTCAAAATTGGCTGGCACTCAGCGGGTTACTCCTCCAGGATGAATTCCTCGATGTTACTCCTCCAGGATGAATTCCTCTATGTTGTTCATGGTGCCGATGAAGGACTGGGAATGGGAATGGTGTGGCCATTCCTGCCCTTTCGTAGTTCCCAGATTCCAACCCAGACCTACGTGGTTGACAAAGACTGTCTTTGTCTGTGTTTGGTCAGACGGGGTGTGCCTACGATTGGCCAGAACCGGTCCAGGTACGACCTAACAAATCCCAAGACATGCGGCCTCATCTACGCTTTGAGGGGGCGTGGCATGGGCGTGGCCTGTGTTCCCGCAAATCGTGCAGCCCATGAGGTCGAACGGGGCTATGCTTACGCACGTCGCAAACACGTACGTAGTTCAATACGACTCCATTACGTCTGACGTAACACTGGCCCCGTTACGCTACGTCTGTCGGTAAGTGCAATACACGTGGAAGAACGGGCGTTCAACGGCAGAAACTACTCGCGTCTTTACATAAATTGGCGATACGCCGGACGGGAGCAATATACGTGAATGTGTGAACCCACCATTACAGTATTATTTTTTATTAAATATCAATGTCTACAGTGTAACTTCCTTAGACAAACTCGCGAGTGGTTGATTGAGGAATAAACAGGTTAGAGTGTCAAACTTAGGTAGTAAATCATATATATATATATATATATATATTTTTTTTTTTTTTTGTGCATTGCTAAAATGATTCCTATTTTATAGTTCAAATTTTCTCTGGAGGGGATAAAATAGCCCCACAACCATGCTATTTTACGTGAATTTTCCTGTATTCCTTCTATTCATTAGTCTTCAATGTTCCGGTTTGACATCCAGAGCAGTTACCTCTTTTTTTTAATTTTTGAAGAGTTTAATAGGAAGCTGTTGGAGTGGCTTTGTGAGTTATTATTCTGTAACTTAACCAAAAAAACTGACATATCAATTCTTAAGCAGGGGTCTGGGGGTTAATATTGCTAAATAATGGGTAAAAATGTATTTGCAGAAGGAAGCAAGCCTTAAATCTCAATCAATGTAGGAACTGATGAGAACAAAATGTAATGCATAAAACACAGGTGACCTTCAATACATATTTACCAAAAAATATTGAACATGGCTAGTAGGCCTATCCTGTATATTTAAGTTTATATTTCCTTTGACAATCTTATTTGTAATTGCCTGTGACTAGTGCTATTTTTCAAAGTATTTCGCAACTAAATGTTTTAGGCGAACTATATCTTTAAGACCTTTCGTGCCATTTAGAAGTCTATTTTTATTCTGGCGAGCAATAGATCCTGTAGCTTTTGGAGGAAGCGGCCTTCGGCCGGGACATAATTTAAAACAAAATTGTTTAATGCTAGACAGATCTAGCGAGAAAACTAATAAATCTACCAAAAAATACTTCTAAAAGTGAACCGAGAGTTCCATATCCACTCCCTGGTCAGGTCAACCCCACATCCTAACTCGCTGTATAATACTAACCTGGGTATCCTAACCTATACAACCGGTCATAACTATATCTTGTACTGTATAGCCCTAGGTTGTATACTAACATGGGTATCCTAACTTATTTAACCGGTCATAACTTTGTTTTGTAGCCTATACAGTAGTCTTGGGCTTTATATGATAACCTGGATATCTTTACCTATGAAACCTGTCATAACTTTATCTTGTATATTAGTGGGCATTATATTAACTTGGGTATCCTAACCTATACAACCGGTCTTATCTTGTATAGTCGTGGGTATAACATTGGTATCCTAACCTATAACCTTATATTTTATAGTAGTTATATACTAACCTATACAACTGGTCATAACTTTATCTTTTATAGTCGTGGGTTGTATACTAACATGGGTATCTTAATTTATACAGGTTGATTATAAGGTTAAGAAAATAGTCTAATGGTAACCAGAATATAAAAATAGTGGTGCTGAAGGGTTAACTTATCACTAACCAAACCTAACTAAACTTTAAAAAATCGTTTGATTTGACCAGGGGTAATTTAATTAGTGTAGGTTTTCATGTGGTTATTACTTCCTCTATGGAATGTACTCTCAATTTCATATGGGAGGGGAAATAAAATTTACGCAATTATGAATATAGCACTTGTCCGCAATTGTAAGGTCTCCTGAATAAGTTAAGAGCAAAGTACTTGCACATGTGAGACTTCCAGACAGTACATGAGTTTTCCCTACTGTTTTTAATGTGATTCATGCCATTTATCACAAATTGTGGAAAGCGTTCATACCGGGCGTACGTCGTGTAAACACGCAAGTTGATGTCAAAGAATCGAGGGTGTGGGGGACGTCATCCCCCACCCATTAATACTAGGATAGGTTAGGTTAGGTTATGCTAATGTCCTTTAAAAAGGGTATAGGTTAAACACCCGATAACACAACTCTTGCCTAAATTTTTGTGGAAATTTCCCTTTTTGGCCAAACTCCATTACTCAAACAAATTCCTTAAATTGTTAGTAACTTAATCACCTAACCTGGTGCAGTATGGTCTTAGCATTGATTTAAAGGATGACAAAATGCCAACAATACAGTGGTAAAGAACTTGACAAAGGAAGCAGCCCTGGACAGGGCCGCCTGGAAATCCGCCATTTAGGACGTGAGACTGTAACACGACAAAGAGTCGTAACTGTTATTATTGTAACCTGCCGTTTGTCTCTTACGCATATTACAGGAATTATGTATGGTTCATAAAGATTGTACAGTATATACAGTACATTTTGGAGAATCAGATATCTCGCACATGTGAAAATCTGATATAAATCACTGAAATGTTAATATACCAGTACATAAACTTTAATCTCTTATGTTCAATATGTCTGATAACCAACTTAAATCTTATGGGGCATGGTTATTGTTGAAATATATAAAACTATTCATCCCAAACCATAATAGGACTGAGTAATGTATATACTCAGTACTCAGTCCTGTTGGCGGAAAATGCTGAAGAACTTCAGAGTAGTCACTGACTTTGACAGGGTATGTGAAAAGAGAAAGTTAAAGGTCAATGTAGGGAAATGTAAGGTAATGGTGTTTGAGAGAAGAATGCATGAAACTATAGATTTTAAGGAAAAATATAGAATCAAGAAAGAACACAAGAAAAGTTTTAAAATAAAATGAAAAATGAAGTACTAGAAGAGGTTGAAAGTTTAAAGTATTTGAGAGCTGTACTAAGCAAATATGGTAAAATGGAGAGAGATAAAAGAGAAAAATGCAAGGGAGAAAAGTGATTGGAGAACTTTATAGTATTCTCAAAGGAAGAATGGTTAGCCAGGAAGTCAAAAAGTCACTGAGAAACCGTGTGCTGCTCCCAACACTCTCGTATGGAAGCGAGACATGGACGGCAAGTGACAAGGACCTCTTCAAACTAAGCTGCGGAGATGAGCGTTTTCAAAATGGCAGCTGGCATGAATAGGCTAGATGGGCAAAGTAATAGGGAAGTGTAAGAGTCCTTTGGAATGGAAGAGCAGGCTTTGGGCATTGATTGTAGTGTGGTTGAGTGGATAAAGAGAAGTACTTTGAGGTGGTATGGTCATGTTCAGAGAATGGATGAAGACAGAATGCCAAGAAAGATATATGGGAGTCAGGTCAGTGGAACCGCTAGGAGTGGAAGACTACCTATGGTATGGGAAAAGAAAGTGGAAAAATATATTTAAGAAAAACTTCCACGTAGTGGAAGGGGCATTGTGGCACGGGCAAAGGAGGCATGTCTTGACAAAGTAGCTTCTGTCATGGCCATCCTCTAGTGGGGATTTCCCAGGGGGTAGCAAGACGTCGGGAGATGATGATGATGAGTAATTTATAACCTTTGGCATTTATTTAATTATATTAAAGTAGACGGAGGGCGTGATGCGCTCCCACTCACTTGCAGTAGTCTCTACAGGTTTAAGAGGCCTGTAAATTGCTTTAAATTGCCAGAATGTTCTGAACGGGTCCCGCAGCCCAGAAGGAAAAGTAAGACAGTAAAAGACAGAAAATTACATAGTGAAAAGCATTACTGAATACATTTTTTCCACAGATGGCGGTGGTGATCTGGAGTTGGAACCAGACGGGGAGGACTTTTTGTCTCCACCTCGGGACTGTAGGCTGTATAGTAGCCTGTGACTCTTGCGAGGCCCTGAGATTATCGATTGAAGCTTAGAGATGTTGGGTGCTTTGTTGCTCTAGATGGTCATTTAATAACTGTTACTGTAAATATTTAATATTCTTAATCTTTACACTTTAAATTTTAATCTTACAGGATGAACAGCTTGGTTGTAATATGTAATATTATGTAAAATTGCCATTTTATTAAGTCTTAAGTTTGTGATATTTGAGATGTTTAAACAATAACAAACTTGATAAAAGTTGTTTAACTAAATACTTAGTCAAAATAATTAATGAATAAATGTAGTCCACAGGTGGATGTCCTGGAGTTGGAACCAAACTGGGGATGACGCACCTCGGTACCTTACTACAGTATAAAAGTCTCTTCCAAATAAAGATAAGTACGGTAATTGTATTTGTAGTTTCCTAATTGTAGTTACCTAATTGTATTTTACAAGAGGTGAGCTAAGCTAGTGTTGTCCAGTCGGTTTACTTTCATCCAATTTTTTCTTTAAAATTTGGATGTTCCTTGCCCCTACCACCACCTCTTCCAGAGTATTCCATGCAGAAAAAAACTTCCCCCCCTTACGCATTTTGGCTCTAACGTCCCTTGACTTTGGCCTTTTCACACTATCAACTCTGGGAGAGGCACTAGATAATGGCAGTTCTACATTTTGTCTCGCTCACTCTCATAGACAAAAATAAATAAATATCGAATCTGTCCCGAGAACAGGACCAAGGTAGAAATAATGTAATGGTTGCCTCGTCCAATGGAAACTTGTACAGGCGGTTCATTTGTGGCCATCCCCTCGGGCATTAAGGCGGGCTGGCTGGCTTTTTCTGGACCCCCTTCTCCTTCAGGGTTAGCCCCATTAGTTCTGAAATTTTATAACCTTTGGCAATGTTAACATCTTTAACCCAGTTTCTTTGGCAATATTCGGACCATCATGCAATTGAGGTTAATTTTTTATAAAATTAATATTTTGTCCTGCCTCGAACCCAGGCCAGTAGTGCAGCACTCAAACACCCAAACCACTAGGCCACGGAGCTTAAAAGTGGCTTGATTTGGAGTTGCTGTATATCCCATCCACCACCACCCGCTCAGACTTATGATCCCCATTAAAGTTAAATTTATACACTTTTTGGTAGAATAGATATCCTGACTGAAAGGAGTTTATTTCTAAAACTACACCGCTATCGGTCGGCAGGAAAAAATTACACCTTAATGGCGTGAAAAGCCCTAATATTGACCAATTTTTTTTTTTTAAAGTTCTTAAAATCGCTAAACCAGTTGGCATAGACCTAAGATTTCTAAACTATTGGGGCTAAACATGAGTGACGGGGACCCAGAAATAACGGCCATCCCCCCTTTAGCATTAAGGTGGGCTGGCTGGCTTTTTCTGGACCCTCTTCATGTTTAGCCCCATTAATTCAGAAATTTTATAACTTTTGGCAATTTTAACATCTTTAACCCGTACAGCCCCAGCGACGCGTCTGACGCATCGGAGATGTATGTAACGCACAGCCCCAGAGACGCGCCTGGCGCGTCACCCTAATTGCGCCGACCGTAACCTCAGGTGTAGCCACTCAAGAGGGCTCAGATTTGTATGGGAACTGTGTACGTATCCCACGCAACCGTGCCGATGGTTGAAAACTCAAAGTCCACGTGTGTGTGAGCGCGCAATAACCTGGTTTTTTGGGGTAATTGCCTTCAATTTTGTACTAGTGTAAAATACGTTTTCGGGGGCTATGTAGGACCATTCTTTAAGCTTTTTGAGCGGTTTTTCGTAGTTTTTCCTTCATTCCTAACCCATTCGCTATAGTTTCTGGAATAAAACAATTTTTTGAAAACCGGCCGGGTTCTGGTGAACAAACTTTACAGAACTAGCCAGGGCTCCACGGGTTAACCCAGTTTCTTTGGCAATATTCGGACCCTTCATGCAATTGAGGTCAATATTTTAAATAATTAATATTTTGTCATGCCCTAGCCAGGGCAGGAAAAAAAATACACCTTAATGGTGTGAAAGGTCCTAATATTGACAAACAAAAGGTTTAAAGTTATTCAAATCGCTGAACTAGTTGGCTTAGACCGAAGATTTCTAAACTAATGGGGCTAAACATAAGGGAGGTGGGGGGGCCCAGAATTTTTGTTTCCCCCCTTTAGCATTTTAGATGCTGTAAATGACCATCTTCATTATATACATAGTACCTGTAATGTGGAATCTATATAATCATTGGTACAGTTGGTTTATTAAGTTAATAATAACCAACATAAAGTCCTTGGAGTGCCACAGTATTCGTTGATTTCATTGAGTTAAGAAGTAAAGTTGGTTAATGAACAAATATTAATTCTAATCTTAAACGAAATTCATGGTACAAAACATTTGATATCTTTATTTATATATTTTTACCTAATCTTCTGTACAGTAACTTCTTTGTAGTTGTATGATTATATATAATTGATTATTAATGACAAAGTAAAAAGTATTTATCTAAAAAATAATTATTTTAAATTTTATATTGCAATTTGATGCTATATTTTGCTTGTTATTTCCACAGCGATTTTGAAAAATTATTTTGCTTTTAATTGCTGTCCCAGTTTTGGTTTGTTTATTTTGCAAAGTAGTTTTGCCAACCTCAATACCAATGAAACTCTATAAGGTTTACAGTTGTCCCATGCCAATGCCACATAAACAAGCTTTCACATTTTGGGATATTGTGTAGATTGGGCCATATATCTGCTATCTAGCGGACTTTACTTAGTAACCCTGCATTAAAGTGTGAGTTTGAATAGGTACCTTTTTATATTCTATTACTGGTACAAATGTTAGTTTGCTCCCTAGACCTCTAAAGTTTAAACAAAATGCCCCCTAGACCCCCCCATCAAAATATATATTGAAAATTTTAATTTTATGCATTTCAAAACTTATTGAATGTACTGTATATTAAAATTGGTTTCATTGATTAAACATTTATATCATACAGTATATGCAGCATTTTAAGTTCAATCTGCTGAGCATTTGAGTGAATAATCATAAATAAACTATTTTCTTAATGACCAACCCTGACCGTAAGCATTTTCCTCACCAGACTGCTGACAAGGGTGGCTGCGGATGTCGGGGGCATTGGCCCAGGGGCTGATTTCCCTCACCCGATCATAGTCCTGGGCCCAAGCACCTGGAGCGGCTTTGGTCTACCGTACTCGGACTGTTCGGGCAGTCTGGGAAAGTACAACAAGAACAAGAACAAGAACACAAACCAGCCAGACCACAACCCTTCATAAAAGATAAGTACTGTCTACAGAAAGTTATTGTATACTGTATTTTAACCCTGGAGGATACAAGCCTTTGCTTTCTGTGGCAGACTACAGAAACCATATTTCCTAAGTAATGATTATCATAACTGCTTCGTATTAGATGGTACTTTGCAATAAAATGAGACTTAAAATTAACTTAATTATATACAGTTTATAACTTGGCCTGCAATAATGATGTACGAAGCGTTTAGTGTTCCACTAAAATTTACTAAATTATAGTAACTTTTACAGAATTTTAGCTTTCAAAATAATATAATGTCTAGTAATTTTGTTAAAAATATATTTTGGCATTTATTTTTGTTATATGAAGTATATGTATATACTCAGGCACATACCCCATTGCTGGGGGTGGCCGACAAGAGACAGAGCCTGAACAGAAACATTTAAAGTTACTATTCTCAGTCTGGGACCATTTCCGCGTTCCCTCTCACCTTTGTCTCGTCTAGTAGGAGGATTCTTCGAACCCTGCCCCTTAAGTTTTGGCTATAATATATCTTGCAATAATGAGAAGCGTTGTTTGGGAAGGAGTTCTGTTCCTAGGGTTGTTCTCGGGCAACATGATATGTTGGGCCTGTTGGATATATCTTTAAACAGAATAGTTAGAACGATTGTACTATACCTTAACCCTGTGAGGATCATTTTTAGTTTAGTTTCTTCTGGATATGATTAGTCTATTTTACTTTTAACGGTCTTGTGGTGGATTGTGTTAATTTATATAGATTTTCCTTGATCGTTATTTCCACAGCGATTTTGATTAGTTCTATAGTTTATCTTTTCACAGTTTTGGTTTGTTTCTTGAAATTTTAAATTATAATGAATGTAATAGTTAGTGCACAAAATTTTGGTGTGATTATCCTAGGTTCGAATCCTTGGAGTACCACATGTATTAAACTGTTTCGCTGATTTTGTTAATTAGGATTATTTTAAAGCTAATTGGTGGGTTGGTGATATGAATTCAGGTTAGGGTAAACTTGTGGAAGCTAAAAAATTAATAGAAATGGATTTGACCTTTGATTCCCAGACATCCTTCCTAAATTGAATATAATAGTCTAATGATAAAGAATAGTGTAAAAATGTGTTTGATCATTGTTAAAGTGTAATTAGTGTTTACAAATTTCTATGATAACCCAGTTTCAAATCCTGGTGGATCACCTATATACTTTCATTAATTTAATTGGAGGTGTTTGGTGTTGGCGTGAAATTAATACAAAATAGAATACAGTATCACTTCCACTCCCTGGTCAACCCCAGCTCCTAACCTAACACAAACTAACAAACTAACCTTCCTAACTTAACCACAAATACACAAACGACTAATCTACTTCTGTACGGTAAAAATCAATAGTTCAACAATATACTTGCTCATGATCGGATTCTAATAGCTTTTGACTAAGGTAGTACTCTTTTAATCATGGTATTGAGTTAATGCAACTCTGAATTTTGCACAAATGGTAGATACCTGTGAACTATTGATTTTGGCTGGATAAAGTACACTAAACCTGGAGAAGAGTTGACCGGAAGTGGAATTGCTCCTAAAGTCCTTACCCTAAGGAATTCTATAATCTTGGACTAAAATTTGTTTATGTATATACACTCTGTATAAATTTATGCATGTATGCAGAATATATTAAATCTTGTCAATCTTTCTGAAGGATTGTGTAGTGATTAAAACTACTATATAATGGTTAGACCCCAAGTAACTCTAAAACAGTCCCCGCACATCATGCCACCCGCGAACAGCCCTCTTGACAGATCTCTCACTTAAGGCAGCCCTTGACAGGGCTGCCTAGAAAGCAGCAATTTAAGACTTGAAACTGTAACCACATTCCCTGCGGACAAAATTCTTTAAACTGTTATGTACTGTATATGTATTTACAAAGATTTGTCATGAATTACAAATGCAAAATCCACTTTTTTCTGTTGACCAACCCTGACAGAACTAATTTCCTTAACAGGTGGTGCGGCCTACACTAACCAACCAGACCGCACTGATTCCCTCTCCTGCTGCCCTTTCGGATGAATCTCTTCCAGGGAGTCAAAATGAAGCTGAGTAGTTTCTTATTCTTTTATTGTGTATACAAAGATAACATTTTGGTTTATAGTTAAATTTATTTAGGTGATCTGGCCAAAACTATGGTAATTCATGATAATTTTTTTGTAATCTTAGTCATACTCATTCTTCATACAAAATTGCTCCGGTTTGACACCCTGATTCTCTTCTCACCCTGGTTCCTTCCGGGCCCGAGCATCTGGAGCGGCTTTGGTCTACCGGATTTGGGGCCAAGCATCTGGAGCGGCTTTGGTTTACCGGACTTGGACTATTTGGGAAACTACAACAATCGGACCACACTCCTTCATCAAAGATAAGTAGACCTTTAGTACGGTGGCGCTAATAAGTAATGTCCCAGCTGTCATAAAGTTTGGCTTGCTCTGTGCTGTATTAATGTCATGTCCTTCAGGGGAGGTTTTAATGCATTTGTTAATCTATATACTGTACTGTATTTTAGTTTCCTCAAGACCTCAATCGAGCTTAGAAAAAATCAGACCCCTCTTAGAGATATAATTCTACTTTTTTCGGTAGAAGAATGTCCTGGCCGAAGGCCACCTCCTAAAATACAGGCTTGCTATTGCTTGCCAGGAAAAAATACACATACGGCAGTTATAAAATCGCCGAAGTAATGGGGCGAATGTCTTAAATCAAAACTATGTATGTATTTATTATGTTAACTGTTGGTGGTGTAATGGTTTAGATGCTTATGTTCTCGGTGTGGTGTCCTGAGTTCGAATCCTGGGAGGACTATAAGCTTTCATTATTTTATTAAAGTACATTGAGATTTGTAATTGATTTAGTGTTGGGAACGGAGTGTTACTTGAACTGAAATAGTGGAAATGCTAATTTTATAAAAGTAATTTAGATATAGTCTATATATTTGCAGTCTCATAATTATGTATGTATATACCGAGGCACATACCCCATTGCTGGGGGTGGCCGACAAGAGACAGAGCCCGAAAATAATCCACATTTAACTCCTTGCGACATATGACTCTATCGCGTCATATGGAACTTATAACCAAAAACTCATATGACGCGATCGCGTCATATGGACTTATCTCCATGGCTCTCTAATAAGTTATATGACGCACTAGCGTCATATGGAGCTCAGTAAGTCCGATAAGTTAGCTTACGATAAAACCGTTGGTGGCAACCTCGGCCACCTCCGATAATTCTAACGGCTGCAGTGTTGTGAGTGTAGTGAGAGGCAGTGGCAATGATACCGGGGCTCCCGCCTACTCGGACTTATTGGAACATAATATGTCTGAAGGAGTTAAAGTTCCTACTCTCAGGGTATTGTTTTGCATTCCCTCTCCCGTTTATCATCAGATTTATCGCTACTAAAACAATCCGAGACGGATTTAGGAGTTTTGAATGATTTATTAGATGCATATATTTAAGTACTCTATATTTTTTAATTTGGTTGGTCGATAGAACTCTTTTTATAATCGGGCAACATACCCCATAGCTGGGGGTGGCCGACTAGAGACTAGTTTTAATTTTGTATATGCTACTTTAACATTTTAATTAATTTTACAGATTTTAAGTGAATTACAAATGCAAAATCCACTTTTTCTATTGACCAACCCTGACTGAACCCATTTCCTTACCAGGTGGTGCGGCCTACACTAACCAACCGGACCACACTGATGAACCCCTCTCCAGCTGCCCTCTCGGATAGATCTCTTCCAGGGAGTCAAACTAAAGCGGAGTCCTTTCTTTTATGAAAAAGATTTTTACGGTTTCTCTTAATTATTTAATTTTTGTTATGGGTTTAACCCTCCAGCCCCGGCTATGTATTATATATATATTCCCCGAAACCCGGGTGTTTTGGCCGAAAAACGTCTAGGCTAGGCTACCGTATATTTGTTAATCTGACTGCTTCCCGCATTCCCGCGCATCCCCAAGCGTAGCGGTGTTATTTACCTGTAGAATGGCGTTAAGTAGAGCTCTCTAAGTCAACTGGTTGAGTTGTGATGATGATTTCATTGGAGATAACATTATGGCAAAAACCGCCACTTTACACTACATTTCGATACTTAACAAAAACATACAGGCACACACGAACAAGCGACGCTCTCCTTCTTGTGGCCGGAGATGCGGGGCGTCGTTCCAGCCGGTGTTGTTTACATGCGTCGGACAGACACCTCACACACTAAGCTCGCAGGCTTTCAACCACTGGGTGTTCAAGAGCCCTTCCAGGTACCTGTTTTATGCTTTTTTATGGGCGTTCAAGAGCCCTTCAGTGTTGAAGGGGTTAAAGATTTTTTTTTTTTGTATTCTATTTTATTGTATATACTGTACAAAGATGAAATTGTGGTTTATAGTTTAATTTGGGTTGGGTGATATGGCTAAAACAATGCTATTTGATAATTTTCTTGCATTCCTTCTCATACTCATTAAAGTCTTCAAACAGAATTGCTCCGGCTTGACACCCTGAATTCTCTTCTCCCCCTGGTTCCTTCTGGAGCCGAGCAACTGGAGCGGATTTGGTGTACCGGACTTGGGGCCGAGCAACTGGAGCGACTTTGGTTTACCGGACTTGGGACCGAGCATCTGGGGTGGCTTTGGTTTACCTGACTCGGACTGTTTGGGGAACTACAACAATCTGACCACACTCCTTCATCAAAGATAAGTAGACCTTTAGTACGGTGGCGCTAATAAGTATTGTCCCAGCTGTCATTAAGTTTGGCTTGCTCTGTGCTGTATTAATGTCAAGTCAGATGTCAGTCAGGGGAAGATTTTATGTATTTGTTAATCTATATATTTTCTTCAGTTTCCTCAAGACTTCAATCAAGGTTGGAAAAATTGAAAGATCCCTTAAGATATAATTTTACATTTTTCGATAGAAGAATGTCCTGGCCAAAGGCCACCTCTTAAAATACAGGCTCTATTGCTTACCAGGAAAAAATACACATACGGCAGTCCTAAAATCGCCGAAGTAATGGGGCGAATGTCTTCAATCAAAACTATGTATGTATATATTATGTTAACTGTTTGTGGTGTAATGGTTTAGATGCTTATGTTCTGGGTGTGGTGTCCTGAGTTCGAATCCCGGGAGGACCATATGCTTTAATTATGTCAATATATCCATTTAGATCGATATTCAGATCAAATAAACTAGCCTTGATGGTGTAATAGTTAGTGTTTAAAATCTGTATGTGGTAACCCAGGTTCGAATCCCGGTGGATCACATGCTAGTTTTCATTAGTTTCATTGAGAAGTTTGGTGTTCGAGTGAAAAATAAAATTTAATATACCGTATGTAAATTTATTAATATACAGTATATATAGACGATTTTGTTTGAACATACAGTAATTGTAAATTGGATTGTGTTCTTTTATTTATAAATTATTTTACTGAAGCGTTGTTTCCACATAGCGATTTTGATTAGTTTTGTCTTTTTACTGTGTTCGTATAAGTTTTGGTTTGTTTATTTTGAAAGTTTTACATAATTAATGTATTTGCATAAACTCTAAACAGCTCACGAGTAGCTATGCCTTCTAATTATTAGATCAATTTATTAGGCTTCCATCAATTCCAACCTCGGTCAGTTTAATCCCAGCTCCTAACCTAACACAAAGTAACATACCTAAGCTAACCATAATCTAACTTCTTTAGTCTATCCCATCTAATCTGTACGGTATTACGGTATCTAATCTGTTTCTAATCTAACTTACGGTACCTAATCTAACCTAACTTATCTATTCTAACTTCTCTAATCTAACTAGTGTACAGTCAAAATAAATGGTTAATGTCAGGGATAACTCATAAACTTAAATGATCGGTTTTCCTTGCCAGAGAAATTTCAAATTGCTTCGGACTAGTACAATTTTGATAGCTTATTTTGCAATATAAAGTTAATGCCTATTTTAAAGTTTATATCTATCTGCATTTAGAATACTATTTTATTTAGAAGAATTAATTTGCTAAAGAGTTCTTTCCAAAGGTGATTTTTATTAAGTTCTTTAGTCTTGATAACGTAATGTATAAATGCGCGGAATTTCGGTGAGAGTATCCTTGGTTAGAGTCCTTTGAGTGCCACACGTATTTGTTGATTTCATTGAGTTTAGAAGTAAAGTTGGTTGGATAAAAAAATATTAATTTATATTAGTGTTCTCTTTTTGCATATTTTGAAAGCTTTAAAATATATTTTTCACAATTTATGGCTACTAAAAAAAATGATTCTTTTGGCTGTACCAACTGTTTAAGTAATCTTGGGGCCGAGTTGACCGAAATTGAAATTGATACAGCTCGTCTTTACCATAAATGGAGTTTTATAGTTTGTCCAAAGGTATCCTAGTCTGCCCAAGTTTATGATTTAATGGTTTCTATAAGAATTTTATTTAGCTAAAGGCCTAGCTTGTGAAGATCATGAAAATAGTATTAAATAAGGGGTTTTGCTAAAGCGTTTTTTCCACATAGCGAATTTGATTAGTTCTTTTGCCTTTATATGGTCTTTGTCAAAGTTTTAGTTAATTTTGCAAGTTTTAAAAATTAATAACTTTCAGATTTATTTTTTTAATTTATTGTACTATTTGTACTAGTAGATTTAAAGGTTATTTACATGTTTTGAATTAATGTACAGTACTTTAAATTTGTGGCGGAGATTTGAACTTAGAAGTTATAAATGCAGTTTTATTTGTGCTTTTATTTATATATTTTACTGTAGGGTTTTTCCACAGCGATTTTGATTATTTATTTTGTCTTTTTACAGTGTTCGTATACGTTTTGGCTTCTTTATTTTGAAAGTTTTAAATTATAATTGCTAAATATTTCCCACATTGTGATTTTGATAAAAGTTCTCTTTTATTTATATTGTCGTCCCTGTTCTGGTTATATATTTAGCAAGCTATACATTATTTCATAAACTTTATTTTAGGAAGTTTTTTCCACATAGAGATTTTGATAAGTTAATTTGACTTTATATTGTCTTTGTCCCAGTTTTGGTTATATATTTAACAAGTTTTACATTATAATAGACACTAACCTAAAATCTCTTGAGTCAACAGATGGTGACTTGCACTAACCAGCTGCCTTGTGTGGGCCAATCGCATTTCTGCTTGTGGTATCTTCTAATCCACCATAAAAGATAAGTCATCCTACAGTATTAGTTTAGTTCCCTTAACCCACTGAGCCCCAGATAGTTATTAATAAATGCACCACCAGGGACCAGCAAGTTTTGATTTTTTTCTTCCAGAAACCATAGCGAATGGGTTAGGAATAAAGGAAAAACCACAAAACTATCAAAGATCAAAAAGGGGTCCTACGGAGCCCCCGAAAGTATTTTAAAAGAGTAAAAAATTGAAGGCAATAACTCCCAAAAACCATGTTTTTGCGCGCTGACGCGCACGCTGTTGGACTTGAGAGTTTTCAACCATCGGCATGGTTGCGTGGGATACTTAGTTCCCATACAAATCTGAGCCCTCTAGGTGCTATAGGACCGGAGTAATTAACATTGAAGACACTTTGTCGTCGCTGGGGTTTAGCGTTTCATACATTGCCGACGACACTTAGTCGCTGGGGTTCTGTGGTTTAAGAGTGTGTACACTCGGATGCTATAATATCTAGCACACTCCTAAGAAGTCTTAGAGCCCTGAATTATATATACATAAAGCGTTATTTCCATATAGTGATGTTGATAATATATTTTGTTGTCGCCCGTTTTAATAATTCTTTTATATTGTGCAGTCCATCATTACTTGTTTATATTGTAGTGTCGGTTATAATTGATTTTGTTTATATTGTGCTGTCCCTGTTTTAATCTTTTATATTGTGCCGTTGGTTTTAATTTTGTTGATATTGCGCCGTCCCTGTAATCAGTTTTGTTTATATTGTGCAGTCTGTTTGAATGTTTATTGTGCAGTCAGTTTTAATTTCATATTGTATTTTTTGTTTTTTGTATTATGCCGTCCCCGTTTGAATTTTGTTTATATTGTGCCGTCCCTGTTTTGGTTTGTATATTTTGGAAGTATTACATTATAATGGATACTAACCTAAAAATGTGTTAAACAGATGGCGACTACACTAACCAGCTGGGACCTAATTGTTTTTAACCCTTAAAATTGTGGAGTGGCTTTAAATAAGCTGGACTATGTGGCGTCGAGTGCAATTTCAGCACTAGTTATGCCAGACCACCGCGGCGAACCTACTGACACAAATCTCAGCTCCCTCCTCCCTCTCTCACTCGCTACATACTCAATTATGTACCGAAAGTACCGAATTACCTGCTTTTTGCACTCGCGTTGCACGGTTATTGCAAGAAAACTATCCATCATACAAGGATCGTTATGGTGTCATTCGAAAGCTCTGTTTATGCCCTTTCAGGGATAGGTACTTCTTTTACGTTCTGGGTCTTATTTAGGCATGAAAATGATCACGTAAACAGCCCTATTTTGGCTAAAAACACCCCGCTGTGCGGTACATATAAATAAACCGCATAGGCCGCTCGTAAGGTGTTAAAATAGTCCTACCGTATTAAATTAGTTCCCTTAAGGGGGTACTCCTTGTTTTTTTTTATCAATATGTATATATTTTGTTTCCTCGCTATATACAGTATATATATTTTATATATTTTCTTTATGCAAATATAACTAGATTTTTTGGAGAAAACTCTTCAATATAGATTTGTAGTGGATATGGCCAATATAATCATAAATTAATATATCTTTGTTTTAATCAACTAGACAATTAATTTACATATGAACTTGCCTAACTAATTAAATCAATGAATACATGTGGTACTCAAAGGACTAGATCGTTGTTTCCACATAGCAATTTTGATTAGTTGTCTTTTTACGGTGTTCGTATAATTTTTGTTTTTGTTTTTTGAAAGTTTTAAATTATAATACTACTCGCACGGAAATTCCGTGCACAAACTTCAAACCGTTAAAGGTTTATGCACAAGCCTAAGATATATTATGCATTCTTGAATACTGCATATAAATATAAACTTCACAACAGCAGTGAGAGTGAACTATGTACAGAGTTCATAGTGGGAGTTGGAGTCCACCAGCGCTGTTTTTCCACAGCGATTTTGATCAGTTATATTGCCTTTATATTGTCTTTGTCCCACTTTTGGTTTTAGTTTTAAAGTTTTAAATTTTAATTAAGGGGTTCTGGAAAGTTTTTCCAGTCTAGGGAGTAAAGTAAATCTAATGTTTGAGAAGGTTAATAACTATGAAAACTAAATAAATTTGCAGACAACTTTGCTCATAAAGATATTTTAATTAATGTGGTAGATAGTTTTAGAATTATTATTTTGCTAAAGCGTCTTTTCCACATGGCGAGTTTGATCAGTTGTCATTTTACTGTGTTCGTCCAAGTTTTGGTTTGCTTATTTTGCAAGTTTTAAATTACTTTATAATAAGTTTTGTAGTAGATATGGTCAAATATAATCATAAATTGGATATGCCCCGCAACGGCAGTGAGGGTGAACGATTTACGATGTACGGAGGAGTTCATAGTGGGAGTTTGAGTCCACCAGGGCTCTGTGTTATAGTTTTGGAGGCACTAGTTTGATGGGGTTCTGGAAACTTTTTCCAGTCTAGGGAGTAAAATAAATCTACACCGTTCAATAATGTTAATAACTATGAAAATTTTATTTTAGTAAGCATAGTTTCCTCATAGCGATTTTGATTATTTTGCATTTATATTTTCTTTGTCCCAGTCTTGGTTTTAGTTTGAAAGTTTAAAATTTTAATAAGTTGGTGTAATAGTTTAGGTGCTTATGTTATGTTATGCCAGAGTTCGAATCCTGGGAGGACCATATGCATTCATTAGTTTTAAAGTACATTGAGGTTTGTAATTGATGATTATTGTTAAGAATGGGGTGTTGCTTATAAAATTGCAAAAAACTGCTAGTTATTTAAGTTAATTATTTTCCCTTGCCGGTTTGAGTTTCATGCAGTCTGTCACTACTGTAATACTATTAGTTTTAAGTTAAGGGTCGTTGATATCGTCCGCTATAGAATTAAAGTTATCGTAAATGTTTTGGAGGTAAATTTGTCAGTTGTTTTAAACTGTAAATATCATGCTTTTATTTATACATTTTTATTTTACTAAAGCACAGTTTCCACATAGCGATTTTGATTAGTTATTTTGTTTTTTTACTGTTTGTATTAGTTTTGGTTTGTTTGTTTACAAAGTTTTAAATTATATTTAAGGTCCATAATAGATTAGCCACATTGTATACTACCTGCCAATATGTTTCATGCGGTGGATGGCTTTTCTATCTATTTTCATTTTACATTTTATCTCTCCATACTCGCCCCCTTGTCTTAGCCTATATGCTTGGAGAGTCTCTCACTTTCTCCCTCCCTCATCTTGTGCGGTTTCTCCTCCATACCAGTCTCCTTCGGCTTCTTTAATTAGTGTTTCCTAGTCTTATCCTCTACTCAGTATTGCGCCCAGCCCCACAACTCCGATGTTTTTTGCACAAAGTTTCTTTTGGTGCCAGTCTTTTTAGGCTTGGTGCGAATCCCTATTTTAATAATAATACCCCATTATATTTTTATTTACAGAATTTATTTAGGGAAATGAGGGTAGTTTAATGGCTTATATGCTTATGTTCTGGGTGTGGTGTCCCGAGTTCGAATCCCGGGAGGCACATATACTTTCATTAATTTTTATAAAGTGCATTGGGTTTTTTTAATGGAGGATTAATGGTAAGAATAGTGTTCCTTAATATTTATATAGGTAGCAATATTCACCTTATAGGACACTTACTACATTGGCTACATTTTTGTGTTAATATTTTACTTAAGCGTAGTTTCCACATAGCAATTTTGATTATTTGTTTTTTTACTGTTCGTATTAGTTTTAGTATGTTAATTTTGAAAGTTTTAAATTATAATAATTCATAGTTGTTTTCACAAACTTCACTTCAAAATTCAATTAATGAAATCCAACAAATAAAAGTCACTCAAAGAACTCAAACCTAGGATACTCAAACCGAAATACTGACTTTAAAAATCTGCGTCAACCTTTGAAGGCTAACTTAGTACAGTACCTTGTAAATCTGATAAATCACTAACCCTAGTACTGGCATTAGTAACTATAGTCGGTTTCTTTTCAAATGACTGTAAATTGCAAAGCTACAAGAATTTATAGTTTTATTTAAATATATTATTTTGCTAAAGCGTTTCCACATAGCAATTTTTATTCTTTGTCCGAAATTTTGTTTTAGTTTGAAAGTTAAATTTTAATTAGTTTTCTTTATTGTCTTGTCCTAGTTTTAGTTTGTTTATTTTGCAAATTTTAAATTATAACTTTGAAGATTTAGTGAAAGTGGTGGTAATTATATAAAGTTTGTCTAAATGTGATGCAGACCTAGTGCATATTTTTCCATAAAGTACAGTACAGATATAAATATAGACTGAAAAGAAACTGTATAGTTCGTGGGATACAAGACTAACCCTTACTTAACTGGTGCTATGTGTCCCTAGTACAAATAAATGGGAATGTAGATAGACTTTAACCTAACCTAACCTGGTGTAAATAACAACCTAACCTAGACCTGATTTAGATAGACAACCTAACCTAGACTTTGTGTAGAAAACCTAACTTTGTGTAGATCGACAAATTAACCTAACCTAGACCTGATTTAGATAAACCACTTGATCTTAGACCTGGTGTATATAAAAAACCTAACTTAACTTAGACTTGGGAAAAGACAAACCCTTAACTACCATAAAGTATGTGTCCTATGATGTGAAAATTGCTACCTTTTACTGTGTTGGTGATGTAATGGTTTAGGAGTTTGTTCTGGGTGTGGTGTCCCGAGTTCAAATACTGGGAGGACCATATGCTTTCATTAGTATATTAAAGTACATTGGGATTTGTAATGGATTAATGTTAAGAACGGAGTGTTACTCATATATGTAGCTATTTATTAGTTATTTTGCCTTTTTACTGTGTTTGTATAAGTTTTGGTTTGATTATTTTGAAAGTTTTAAATTATAATAACTTCTATATTTTGTCTTTATGTCGTCCCTGTTTTAGTTTGTTTATTTTTAAAGTTTACTTTTATAATATCGGTTACATCTCTCCCTCGTGAATGAAACTTATTGGCAGATAGTATACAATGTGACTAATCTATTATGGTCGGAAAAAATTTACCGCTTAACCCTCTCACGCCCATATGATGCAGAGGTTGCCAGATTAGCAATAAGAAATAGTTCTCTCACTCTTATAATTAAATCTCCAAAATTAGTTTTCTGCCCACAGCTAACTCAAAGACTACTGCAGAGGTTAAAGTAACTAAACTAAAGGTTTCTAAATACCCCTGATGGTAACCAAGACTTTTAAAGTATCCCTAATAGGCTCAAAATTGCGTCAAGAATGTGAGTGAGTTTATAAAACCCGGACCTGAAAGAATGTTTCGGGCAAGCTTTATACTTGGGAGTATGTATGAAAAGTCAAAATTATTTGTTCTTGATAGCCTAGTGCTTGGTGTGAGTATCCTAGGTTATTCCTTGGAGTAACACCTGTATTAATTATTTTAATTGATTTAACTAGTTCGGTTTATATGTAAATTAATTGGTGGGTTGGTGAAAACATTAATTTAATGTCTTTAATCCTTTGCTAGACTGAATATAAAATTGGGTAAATTACATTTTTGAAAGCCTTGACTGAAATTTATTTCTTGCTCAACAGGTTTTGCTCTTTGTGCAAGAATGGAAACTAGAAAAAGTTGCAGTTCAAACTTCGACCCTACGCTGGCTGGATCGACCTTTGGATTCAAAGTCTCCTCTCACCATTGACCATCTCTGCCAGAAGTCTGCTAGACGCGCTATACTCTGTTCACATTAACTCGGCACTCCTAAGTTTCAGTTGCTCCCAATACACACATGCACACATACATGCATAATAGTTTAAAGACCGCTTCATCCAGAGCGTAGTTTCTCTTTACTGTAGTACAGTATAATCCACAACACAGCCCCATCAGGTCCTTGGAGTCTGATATCTTTCATTTAAAAAAATTATTTTACTAAATAGTTTTTTTTCCACATAGCCATTTTGATTAGTTCTTTTGCCTTTATATAGTCTTCGTCAAAGTTTTTAGGTTGTTTATTTTGAAAGTTTTAAAACTTTATAGCGCTAACAGTGTACCAGCAAGACTCGACCAAGTCCCCCTGAAGCACTTTCACCTGGCGCATCCGCACCACACCAAATTATATAATCTTTGCTTAAGCGTTTCTCCACATACCAATTTCAATAAGTTCTCTAGTCTATATATTGTCGTCCCAGATTTGTTTATTTTGAAAGTTTTACATAATCGCTCAAGTAGTCCACATTCTTTAATTTCATAAATTTTATTTTAGTAAGCGTAGTTTCCACATAGCGATTTTGATAAGTTAATTTGCCTTTATATTGTCTTTGTCCATGTTTTGGTTTGTTTAGTTTGCAAGTTTTACATTCTAATTTAATAGCCAGAAGTTGGTCTTCCAAAGACTCGTATACCTTATTTCTCATTCAATCTAGCCGGTTCACATTGGATGACATTCACTTTCGTTCTTGGTTTAGAGAGGCGCTCATCACTTGCTGTCAATGTTAAAATTCCAAAAGTATGTGTAGGAAACTCCCCGTTCCTCGGAGACGCGCTTCTTTCCCCTCACTTTACTACAATAAGTTCTCCAAGCATCCTTCTCTTGCAGTTTTATATTTTTCTCTCCATGTTCCCGTATTCTCACAACACCGCTGTCAAATAGTTCTAAAGTTTCTAAATCTTCCCTAATTTCTGGCTGTTTGGCATTCTTGATTATATTTAGTTAGTTTATAGTTCCAAGAGTTACCTTAAACCCTATTGTCTTAAATTTCTTTCCGTTGACCTTTAACTTCACCTTTAAATCAGTGAACACTTTATGAATTTTCCACATGCTACACAAACAGAACTGTAGAAATATTTCCATTCCCTCCGATTTCAGTTGTACCTATGCTCTTTCATTTTACATTACTCCAGTCAGGATTATATGAAATGGCCACTCTAACCTGCCATGTTAAAGTGAACAGTACAGTATAGACATGTCAATGTTTTGAGTAATATTTATGCTGCAACAATATGCCGCTTAGTGTACACCAGTATTGTTACCAGAAATTTTAAAAAGAGTTTGGGTTTGTACTGTATATGGTCAGTAACATTTTTATGTCTGTAGTAGAGCGCCCCCATTAGACAAAGTAATTATCTGGCTTGGAGTTCACATGATAACTGTTGGTGAATCAGGTATAGATCTATCTATATGTATATACTCCGGCACATGCCCCATAGCTGGGGGTGGCCGACAGAGCCTAACATACATAACCTAGTAAATTTAGAATTGCATGTTAAAATTATAACTTGGGCATTTGAAATTAATTTAGTTGTAAATTCAAAGTTTCAAATCTATGTAAACTAAGTTTAATAGGATTAAGCGTTTCAGTTCTGGTCACTGTTTTATATAGTAGAATATTAATTTATATATGAAGTGTTTGAACCAGTTATATAATCTGTTAATAAATTATAGAAGGTTAATTGGATTATATTACACCTAGTATTTGGTACCATGTATAAAATTAAGTTTGAGTAAAGGTGGTGGTACTTGTTAACAGGAAGTAAAAATGGAGTAAATCATAATTTAAAACTTTCAAAATAAAAACCTTATGTTGTCAGTGACCAAGTTGTGAAAGTTTAGTGCTATTATCTTTATTGATTAATTATGCTAGCTGAACTTTAGTGAAAAATATATGACTAAGGCATATTATTCAGGGTTTATAATCGGTAACTTCTGGCAAGATTGATCATTGGGTGAATTTTAATTCAGTTTGTTTATAATCGGTTAACTTCTGGAGAGCTTGATCATTGGGTGGGAATAGACATAAAATACAATAAAAGGAACAAATCTTTAAAAGATTAGTAATAAAGTTGAAACCAGGTTTAAGAATTACACCGTAAGAAATCCAGTAATTAAATCAAATTTTATGCATTGATTTAAGAGTAATTAAAATCTAACTTATATACCTGTATATATATATATATATATATATATATATATATATATATATATATACCCCAATACTTTTATCTAGAGTGAAAGTTATTTGCAAATTGAGAAATTTATTCATTAACTCGCTAGTTAACTTTCAAATAACTTCTGGAGAGATTGATCATTGGGTGGGAATAGACATAAAATACAATAAAAGGAACAAATCTTTAAAAGATTAGTAATAAAGTTTAAACAAGGTTTAAGAATTACACCGTAAAGAAATCCAGTAATTAAATCAAATTTTATGCATTGATTTAAGAGTAATTAAAATCTAACTTATATACCTGTATATATATATATATATATATATATATATATATATATATATATATATATATATACCCCAATACTTTTATCTAGAGTGAAAGTTATTTGCAAATTGAGAAATTTATTCATTAACTCGCTAGTTAACTTTCAAATAAGCCTAATTAATGTAATGCAGAAATCCTAGTGTGCTTAAGCTGTCAAAAAGTTCTGTTTGTATAAATATACAGTTTACTTAGCATTTTTTGTACCTCTTATAAATTTGTAGACTACTTTAAAATGCCTCGACATCCTCAAGTAAATAGTTTGAAAATCTGTAAAGGTATGACCAGTAATTGTATTTTTTGCAAACTCTGTATTTCAAATAGTTTCTGGGTACAATAAGGTGTACACTACCCGACCGAAACAGTCCTGACCCAATATGAACTTTCAAACTAATACGAACTTCTGAAATTTAAAGATTAGGTAAAGGAATATTCTAATTTAAATCACTTGAGGATGGGTTAGCAATTTTAGTCTTAAGCTCCAGATTGTACAGTGATAGTCAGGAATAATTTATTATAATGTAGAACTTGAAAAATAAAAAACTAAACTTAGACTAACACAGTAAAAAGCACTTATCAAAATTGCAATGTGGAAAAAACTTTGGCAAAAGATAAAGGCAGTCCATAAGCAGAGTCCCTAGTGCCAAGCGCCATGATCCCCGAAGGGGTGGCCATGAATGAATTGCACCCAGTTAGCAGATGCCCCTCGGTCTTCGTGGTGCAATGCAGAAGTGTGTTGATTTTCGGTGTGAGCATCCTAGGTTCGAATCCCCGGACTGATTATGATGATGCAGTTTTTACCACCATAAACTCCCTGCTGAATATCAAGGCTAGGGTGGGTGTCCTGATGAATCGGACTTAGCGAATAGTTGCCACAGATTGCTAGACCGCACCGGTCACCAACAGCACTGACATCTGCCAATAACTCCCTGGCTGACCCGAGGCTCGAACCGTCAACCTCACGGTTAGCAGGCGAACGCTCTACCAATCGAGCTACGGCCTGTGGACTGTCACATGTGTTTGTTAATTTCTTTAATAGAGTTTAGAAGTAAAGTTGGTTAGTGGAGAGAACTTAATAAATATAGAATAGGTAATGATCAAGTAACATTTGACAATTATAAAAGATAATTTTTTTCAGTTAAAAGATTAACCCTCTCAGACATATGACGCGATTTTGAGCCGATTAGGGATACTTTAAAGCCTTTGTTACCATCAGGGGTATTTATATACCTTTAGTATAGTTACTTCAACCTCTGCAGTTGTCTTTGAGTTGGCTGTGGGCAGAAAACTAATTTTGGAGAGGTAATTATAGGAGTGAGAACTCTATTTCTTATTGCTAATCTGGCAACCTCTGAGTTATGAGTCTGAAGGGGTTAAAAGAAATTACTTTAAACTAAGCGCTGCGAGAGAGCTAGAAGCATAGTCAAAAGTGATTAAATTAATTGGTAATACAAATTTCTGAATTTTATTTAATCTTTTGGATTTTTTAAACTATAATTATAAGCTTAGTTGGTTTGATAAATTTGCATATATTTTGTTAATCATTACAGTAGATAAAGCCAGCAATAACCTTTGATATTAAACTTTCTGATTAGAATAAATGCATTGCTAAATTATGAAAGTTACCCAAATTTCATTAAAGCCCTTATAAACATTGCTTTATTGCCGGAGCAAAATTTGCTACCACTAAAACTTTATCATAACCGGTCATACATTGGTTAAAATACATTGAAAGTACTAAACGATATTGATACCATCAAGAATAGAACTGGCATTAACTATTATTGGAGTGTTGACAATTCAGTAGAAGTTATTGTTAAAATTTAATACCATGCAGAAAGTTACCTCCGTACATATCTTCAACTTCGTTTAAAGTTTTGCAATTCTGTGTTCAACAGGTTTGGCCCGGTGTGCAGGAAGAACGGAAACCCGAACAAGTAACATTGAAAACCTCTACCCTACGCTGGCTGGATTGAAAATTAAGGCTTCCACACCTCCACTCAGCACTACGCCAACTTAAGGGGAGACGGACCGTTTTTATGGTCTATTAATTCATTTATTACTTTATTTTATAGTTTTCTCGCTAGACTTCTATTAAGCTTTGGGAATCACCCCCTAGACACCCCTTAAAGATAAATTTGTAAATTTTTCGGTAGAGAAATATCCCGACCGAAGGCAGATTCCTCCTAAAATTACAGGCTCGCTATTGCTCGCCAGGAAAAAAATACACCTAAATGGCACAAAGGGTCCTAATATTTACAGAAATGGGGTGACAAGTCATAAAATCTCCAAACTAATGGAATCTGTCTTAAAATCTCAACTGGTGGGGCTAAACATTAGGGAGAAGGGGGTACAGAAAATCAGTCGGTCTCCCCTTAAGGATTCTACGCCTGCTCAGCACTAAGTCAATTTAAGGCTTCCACACCTCCACCACTCGGCACTACAGCAACGGACAAGAACCTGGTCGACATCTACTTCTATTTATTTTACTCAGGCCCATTCCCCGTGTTTTATATATTTTGTTTCTACTAAAGTAAAACTATCTTGTTCTACCCTTCACTTGCTCAAAATAGTTTAAAAGTATATAGTGCTCATATACAGTTTAGCCTACTTGTACATAATTATAATGCAAAACTTGCAAAATAAACAAACTAAAACTTGGACTAACACAGTAAAAAGACAGAACAACTTATCAAATTCGCTTTGGAAACCATGCTTCAGCAAAATATTAATTCTTTATAAATAAAAACTCAATCAATTTAAAGACTGTTCCACACTAAGTGCGGTTCTGGTCTCGCACCCTAATGGTAGTGCTCCAGGCAGCGCTGTTCAGAGCAGCCTCACATTTAGTGATTTAAGTCTTGGTGGTGTATTGGTTAAGCTGTCAACAAATCTGTGTGTGATGACCCAGGTTCGAATCCCGGGGATCAATTAATTGCTTTCATTAATTTAATTTGAGGTGTTTGGTAATGTGGTGAAATTAATTAAATCCAGATTATTTATTAACTATCAGACTATATGATCTGATCCCTTGGTGTAGCTCCCATGTTCACAAACTTTTATATTTTCACCTAATCTACTTTAAGTTTAAGTTCTGGTCACTTAATTTTGTTATGATTAATATAACTGTTTCAAAACTATTATATTTATATCTTTGTAGGATTATTAGTAGTCAATAAATTCTAAATTTTATTGTATTGGATTATAATCGACCTTGTGTACCGTGCATAAAATAAACTTATGGAATCAAAGTTTTTAATGTATATATGAATATGCTTTGGCAGTGACCAAGTTGTGAAATGTCAGTATTATTAACTTCATAAGAATATAAGTTGCTTTTATGTTTTACCAGTTTTGGTTTTATATGACTTAATTCTGGTTGGTTTTTAACATAAGTTTATCTGCTAAGACTAAATATGTTAATTTACACATTTGAAAGGAATTTTGGCTAAAAAGTTTGATTAATGTAAATCAGGTTTAGCCCAGTTAAAAGAATAATGTAATATAGTAATGGGAGATCATAAATATTATATAATCGCAAAGCAATAGTTAAATCTGTACCCAAAATATAATTAGAAGGTAGAAAAATAAATGCGGTATTGCAGAAAGAGGCCATTATACTATTGTTTAAAGTAGTTTGTACAAAATTAATAATTTAAGACTATTTTCTAATGCCTTCAGTTTAGAATTTTTAAACCCTTACCAGCTTTTATTTATAAATTATTATTTTACTTAAGCTTTGTTTCCATAGCAATTTTTATTAGTTGTCTTTTTTACTGTTCATATAAGTTTTGGTTAGTTTATTTTGAAAGTTTTAAATTATGTAAAAGTATAGGTCTAAAGTCGATTCGCCATTTAATAAGTCAGAGGTTGCCGTTAGATATTAAAATTTAATTATCTTGATGCCTTCAAGAAGTCTAAAAAAAAATCATACCTGTATAGCTTTAAATCAAAATGCTTCTGTCAAATTAAAGATTTTGTTTTTTTTATTTAAATCTTAGATGTAATTCCTGGTAGAGTATTATTCCTAGATTTTTATGGGTTCCAATAATGGTTCTTCAAATTAAACTTCGCAGTCCTATTTTGTTATAAACTCGTTCTTGAAGACTATTATTATTTTGTTCAAGCGTTTCCACAGCGATGTTAAGTTCTTGTCTTTTTACTGTTCGTCTAAGTTTTGGTTTGTTTATTTTGAAAGTTTTCCATAATTCATTTTACACCAGTAATGGCCTCTGGTTAAGTGTTGTGCAAAATTATAGTAGTACATTCATTTCTATTACTTTTAGAAATTTCAATAGCGCTAAAACTATTCTTTTATTTATAAATTATTTTGCTTGATCATTTTTTCTATATCTATCTATTGCCTGACGCCGTGATCCCCGAAGGGGTGGCCACGAACGAACCGCCCCCATGCACCTCTGTCCCCAGTCAGTCGACGCCCCTCCCCCCAACCAGCACCGCCTTCGTTCATGTAGTTCCTCACTCCATCCTTCCACCTCATATTCGGTCTACCTCTCCCCCTCTGTCCCTCCACCTCGCTCTCGTACACCCTCTTAGTCATTCTCTCGCTTTCCATACGTTCCATATGGCCGAACCATCTCAAGTTGTTCCTTTTCACACTTTCCAGCACATCTACCTCCACACCACACCTCCTTCTTACTTCCTCATTAGTCTGTCTATCCCTCCATGTAACTCCGCACGCACTCCTTAAGTAATTCATTTCCACTGCTCTCACTCTTGGTCGGAGTCTCTCAACCAACGTCCATGCTTCGCTTCCGTAAGTCAGTGTCGGGATTACCACACTGTCATGCAAGGACTTCTTCACTTCCATACTGACCACCCTATTTCTTGTTACTGCTTTTAGCGTTCCTACAACCCTCTTCCCCTGTTGTACCCTCTCCCGCACCTCTTCATCCATAGTCCCATCTTTACTCAACACACTGCCCAGATACTTAAAAGAGTTGACGATCTCCATAGCCTGACCGTTCAGCTTCACCTCACACTCTGTGACTTCACCCCTTTCGAAGACCATAACCTTGCTCTTCCCCGTATTTACCTTCAAATTCCGTTTTTCGCACACTGTTCCAAACTCATTTACCAGACCCTGCAACTCCCATTCATTATCACTCATCAGAACTGTATCATCCGCAAACAGCAGTATAGGTAGCTTCCACTCAATTCCCTCCCTTTTCAGCGATACACCAACATCCACTGCTCTTGATAGTATTTCTTTCATAACTCCATCCATATATACAGTAAACAACCACGGGGACATCACACACCCCTGTTTCAAACCAACCAACATTCAGGTCAAAGAACTCGCTCTGCTCACTCTCCACACGTACTGCCGCCTTTGCACCCTCATACATGCTCTTCACTGCTTTCAGCAACTTGCCCTCTACTCCGTATATTCTAAGTACTTTCCACAAACCTTCTCTATCCACTCTGTCATAGGCCTTCTCCAAGTCCATAAAGGCAACATACACCTTTTGTTTCTTCTCCAGATACTTCTCCACAACACAATTCAGGGTAAAAATCTGATCTACACATCCTCTTCCCTTCCTAAAACCTCCCTGCTCGTCGCCTATCCATTTCTCCGTTCTCACTCTCACTCTCTCAATCACTACCCTACTGTATACCTTCCCTACTACGCTTAGAAGACATATTCCTCGGTGGTTACCACACACTCCTCTTTCCCCTTTGCCCTTATATAGGGGGACTATTATGCCAGTCTTCCAGTCATCGGGTGCACTCCCCTTCTCCCATGCTAGTTTGCACATTTTCCATACCCATTCTATCACTATCTCCCCACCATACCTCAACATTTCCCCACACACTCCATCTGTTCCCACTAGTTATTTTGATAAGTTTTGTCTTCTTACCGTTATCCCAATTTTGTATTTTTTGTTTTGAAAGTTTTAAATTATAAAGTAGTAATAATTGGACGAACTTCTCAATTTAGTAGATTCTTTTTGGCATTAATTTTAATGGTTGCATTATTAAATGTAGTTTTTAGATACAAAGGTATAGGTATTAAACTGATCCTAATCGGCTTATGTTATAAACCTGCAGAAATGAGGCTATATTGTTTAAAGTTGTTCGTACAAATATATCCTTATTTTGTATATGCCTTCATTATATATTCCTGATTATTTTAAGTATTATTTAGATTATAATTATAGTGGGGATTGGGCCTGAGTATGTACTGTATATACTGTAGATAGATTTCCACATAGCGATTTTGATTAGTTTGTGTATCTTGCAAGTTTTGGTTTGTTTATTTTTCGTGCCATATGGCCTTTGTCGCCTGGTGCGTTGACTTCATTAATGTAATGTAATGGTTTGTTTATTTAGCAAGTTTTACATCCTAATGAAATAAAATTCTTTCTAAACACTCCAGAAGTTGATAGGGGAGTTTGTGAATAAATATGAATATAAGCAGATAGTCGCGTTAGTATTTTAGCCAAATAAAATAAAATAAAATTAAATCTGATTCTAATTACTGGCAGGTCTCTTACTTACTTCATGGGAAATTTAAAACTGATATTTTATTATAAGCTTATATGATTGGAAGGTAACTTTAAATTAAATATTTAGGTATTGGCAGTTTTTCTTTTATCTTGTCCCAGTTTTGGTTTGTTTATTTTAAGTTTTAAATTATAGCGATTTTGATTAGTTCTTTTGCTTTTATCTTGTATCGTCCCAGTTTTGGTTTGTTTATTTTAAAAGTTTTAAATTATAGCGATTTTGATTAGTTCTTTTGCTTTTATCAAGTATCGTCCCAGTTTTTATTTTTTTATTTTGATTAGTTCTTTTTCTTTTATATTGGATCGTCCCAGTTTTGGTTTGTTTATTTTAAAAGTTTTACATTCTAATTTGTTCCTGCCGTTCAGCGTGCTCTCCCCTTTTCCTTGTTGACTGTAGCTCGTTCGCAATTCTGTCCATTGAAATCGTTCCTTCGCTGCCCTAGTCTTGCCGATATTCTTTTGGAATTTGTTTTGGTGGTGTAATGAATTAGATGCTTTTGTTCTGGGTGGTGTCCTGAGTTCGAATCCCGGGAGCACCATATGCTTTTGTTATAACAGATTTTGATTAGTTATTTTGCCTTTGTGTGTACCAGTTTTAGTTTAAGTTTGCAAGTTTTACATTTTAATTCATTAGCACATTAAAGTACATTGGAGTTTGTAATTGATGATTAATGTTAAGAAGGGGGTGTTAATTATTTCCTTAGACCACATTGTCCTTCCTTAATCAAATTCACTTCCTTGCCGATATTTGGTTAGCTTTATTTTGAGTTTTATTTCATAAATGTTATTAGTAAGCGTTGTTTCCACATAGCGATGTGTATTAGTTATTTTGCCTTTATATCGTCTTTGTCACAGTTTTGGCTTGTTTAGTTTGAAAGTTTTAAATTTTAATTGATTCTAAGTTTCCATTCTGTTGCTCTAGTTGTCAATCTGCTATAACTGTTGGTTGTGTAATGGTCTAGATGCTTATGTTCTGGGTGTGGTGTCCTGAGTTCGAATCCCGGGAGGACCATATGTTTTTATTAGTTTATTAAAGTTCATTGGAGTTTGTAATTGATTATTCATATTAAGAAAGGGGTGTTACTTATTATAGTTATTATTATTTTTTTTTTTTTTTGTCTACTCGTTCAAGTTTTGGTTTGTTTATTTTAAGTTTAAAATTATAATAGTACTTAGAATATCTTGCTTTTTGTTCTCTTCTGATCTCAAAGTTCTGCCTAACCTTATCCTCTCCATTCCTTTTTGGGTACTCCCAAGTTTAAGTTTTACACTTTAATTAATTTGATTAAAGCATTATTTCCACATAAGTTAGAAGTTCTTTTGCATGTGTCATCCCAGTTTTGGTTTGTTTATTTTGCAAGTTTTTAATTATAATAGCAATTTTGGACTGACAGATTTTAATAGATTATTGCTAGTGGCTCAATCTCTGAGGGGATGGCCACGAACAAATCGCCTCAATGCTCTGAATCGGTCAGGTGGAGCCCCTCTCACTCCACATGACTGTTTTGTAGGTTTTGATTTAATCAATCTCATTCTTGTTCTAAATCTCCCTCACTGCCCGTCTACCTCCCCTCTACCGGTATTCTTTTAGTAACTCTCGAATATGTTTTTTTTTTTTTTTTTTTTTTTTTTTTTTTTTTTTTTTTTTTTTTTTTGCTTACATAAGCTGCACGTTTGATTAATTTATTAATGCAGAATATATCGTAGGCTTGTGCATAAACCTTTAACGGTCTTGATAGCCTAGTGCTTAGTCTACAAAGTTTTCTATTCAACCATCAACCTTGTATATACTGTAATTAAATTTAGCTTGTGAACTTTTGGTTCAAATACTAGCAAGTTAATGTTGTCCACAGATGGTGGTGGTGGTGGTGATGGTTTAGTGTAGCGCGTGATGGTGTTGGTGTTTGGACGGGACTGGTAATAACCCTTCATTGCAGCCAACTATACTTCTAAACCTTCACAAAGATAAGTACATTACTGGTTTGTTATAACTATGTTGGTGGTGTAATGGTTTAAATGCTTATGTTCTGGGTGTGGTGTCCCGAGTTAGAATCCCAGGAGGACCATATGCTTTCAATAGTTTATTAAAGTACATTGCGGTTTGTAATTGATGATTGTTAAGAACGGGTGTTTCTTATCACCTGTGGTATATGGGCCTCTAGTCTACTGTGGGGTAAAGTGTCCCTCATAAAGTCACACGTGGCGACTAAAATGTTTGCCAAGGATAACTTTTCTATCTATTGCCTGACGCCATGATCCCCGAATTGGTGGCCACGAACGAAACGCCCCCATGTACCTGTCCCCAGTCGGTAGACGCCCCTCCTCCCAACTAGCACCACCTTCACTCCATCCTTCCACTTTTTTCTCGGTTTACCTCAGTCCTTCCATCTTACTTTCGTACACCCTCTTAGTCATTCTCTCGCTTCATACACTCCATATGGCTAAACCATCTCAAGGTGTTCCTTTTCACACTTTCCAGTCTACTTACACACCACACCACCTTACTTCCTCATTCGTCTGTCTATCCCTCCATGTAACTTTGCACGCACTTAAAACATTATATTTAAGTAAAAGCCCTTGCAAGTACAAAATGTTAACTACTTTTGCTGGATAAACTCGCTTGAAGGGGTCCACCTATTTTTGTTCTCCATCTCTGGGTTGTATCCATTCGGCCCCATTCAGCCTACTGTTTTAAGACTTACCCGATGGCAATATAGTTAGTGAGGGTTATGTATTTTGTACTATTGTGGTCTTGTCAGGTTGCAAATTTGATTTTATTAGAACATTGTGACACTAATTGTAGTTTTCATGTAGTAATGTACATCCTATGTGGTGGATAGTTCTTTTATTTAAAAAATTTGCTTAAGCGTAGTTTCCACATAGCGATTTTGATTAGTAGTTTTGTCTTAGCTGTGTTCGTATAAGTTTTGGTTTGTTTATTTTGCAAGTTTTACATTATAATCCCCATCCAGGTGTCAATTTTACCGCTATCGTCGGCAGGAAAAAAGTTACCTTAATGGCGTGAAAGGCCCTAATATTGACAAAAAAAAACTTTTAAAGTTCTTAAAATCGCTAAACTAGGTGGCATAGACTGAAGATTTCTAAACTAATGGGGCTAAACGTGAGGGAGACGGGGACCCAGAAAAAACAGCCATCCCCCCGTAAGCATTAAGGCGGGCTGGCTGGCTTTTTCTGGACCCCCTTCTCCTTCATGTTTAACTCCATTAGTTCTGAAATTTTATAACATTTGGCAATTTTAACATCTTTAACCCAGTTTCTTTGGCAATATTCGGACCTTTCATGCAATCGAGGTAATTTTTTATATAATTACTATTTTGTCATGCCCTAGCCAGGGCAGGACAAAAAATACACCTTAATGGCGTGAAAGGTCCTAATATTGACAAACAAAAGGTTTAAAGTTATTAAAATCGCTAAACTAGTTGGCATAGACCGAAGATTTCTAAACTAATGGGGCTAAACATGATTGATTGATTGATTTTTATTGCCAATTGTGTACATACATAATATACAATAATACATCATAATACATATATTTGAATGATTGGCATAAGTATATAGCTAGCTAAGCAAAAGCTCTATGTAGCTAGCCTTATAGACTTTAAGTAAATATTTAATGCTAGGTTACACGGTTATTAAAAATATAATATATATATACAAAACATTACAGTATATTACCTGCTTTATCATGGAATCAGCAAGAATCAACTTAGTTCATTATTTTCAGTAGTCTTTAAGAATAGGTATGACAGTAGTTACATGAACACTATTAATGGAGAAATGAAATAGACTGGTTTACATAAAATCATAGCTATTTAGTATTGATTTAAAAGGTGTTTCTTAATAGACTTTTTGAACACAAATATAGAAACAGCATGTCTGAATGGTTCGTTAAGGGTGTTCCATAATGTAGCTCCCCTATAGCTAAGACAACGTTGTGCATGTGATGTTCTGCAATATGGGAGTCGTAGCAACTCCTGGGCTCCTCTGGTATTAAAGTTATGGACCATGATATGAAAATCGCCCTCCAAACACACAAGACCATTTAAAGATTTATACACAAGGTTCACTGCCTGAACAAACAAAATATCACCTAAATTTAGTAAACCATGTTCTTTAAATATTGGACCTGTATGAGCATTATAAGATTGGTAAGTCATTATGTGAAGTATTTTCTTTTGTGCCAAGAATAAAGAGTCGAGGTAAGTCTTGTTTGCTCCTCCCCAGATAGCAGAACAGTAAATTATATGAGGGTAAGCCAAAGAAAGGTAAAGTAGCTTTAAGTTATCAATATTCAAGGAATCTCTAGTTTTGTAAAGAATGCCAGTAATTTTCGATAATTTTACGGTAATGTCATTAATATGAGATTTCCATGTCATTCCACCATCTATCGTAATACCAAGAAATTTTACATCATTAACTTTGTTAATTACATGGTTATTTATTTTAATCTCAATATTTGGTAATCGATAGCTAGTAAAATGAGTCACAAGATAATAAGTTTTATTTAAATTAAGTGTAAGACCATTTGATTTAAGCCAGGTTGAAACCTTAGCTATTTCTTCGTTCATTTGGTGTACCAGTTCCATTAGATTATTGCCTTGTAAATAAATGTTTGTATCATCTGCATATAAAAGAATTTTCAGTTTGGTACTTGAGAATACAATATCGTTAATGAATAATATAAATAAAACAGGGCCAAGCACAGACCCCTGTGGAACACCATACGTCATGAGGGAGACGGGGACCCAGCAAAAACTACCATCCCCCCTTTAGCATTTTGGCTCGGTCACTTTCAACTCTATGGGAGGCACTCGATACAGGCAGTTCTACCTTTTGTCTCCCTCACTCACATAGGGGAAAAAAAAACAAAAAAAAAACAGAATCCTTCCAGAAAACAGGACGAAGGTAGAAATAATCTTAAAGAGTTGCCTCGTCCCATGGAAGTATATCCGAGGCGGTTCATTTGTGGCCATCCCCTCGGGCATTAAGGCGGGCTGGCTGGCTTTTTCTGGACCCCCTTCTCCTTCATTGTTAGCCCCATTAGTTCTGAAATTTTATAACATTTGGCAATTTTAACCTCTTTAACCCAGTTTCTTTGGCAATATTCGGACCTTTCATGCAATTGAGGTGCATTTTTTGAATATAAATAATGATAAAAACGCGCTTCATCCGGAAAAAAATGTATCAAAAAATATACAAATTTATCTTTTAGGTGGATCTTGGTGGTTTTTAAGCTTTATGGATGTCAAGGGAGGAAACTAAAGAAATAATAAAAATTTATTTAATCTATCTCTATCTATTGCCTGACGCCGTGATCCCCGAAGGGGTGGACACGAACGAACCGCCCCCATGCACCTCTGTCCCCAGTCAGTCGACGCCCCTTCCCCCAACCAGCACCGCCTTCGTTCATGTAGTTCCTCACTCCATCCTTCCACCTCATATTCGGTCTACCTCTCCCCCTCTGTCCCTCCACCTTGCTCTCGTACACCCTCTTAGTCATTCTCTCGCTTTCCATACGTTCCGTATGGCCGAACCATCTCAAGTTGTTCCTTTTCACACTTTCCAGCACATCTACCTCCACACCACACCTCCTTCTTACTTCCTCATTAGTCTGTTTATCCCTCCATGTAACTCCTCACGCACTCTTTAAGTAATTTATTTCCACTGCTCTCACTCTTGGTCTGAGTCTCTCAACCAACGTCCATGCTTCGCTTCCGTAAGTCAGTGTCGGGATTACCACACTGTCAGGCAAGGACTTCTTCACTTCCATACTGACCACCCTATTTCTTGTTACTGCTTTTAGCGTTCCTACAACCCTCTTCCCCTGTTGTACCCTCTCCCGCACCTCTTCATCCATAGTCCCATCTTTACTCAACACACTGCCCAGATACTTAAAAGAGTTGATGATCTCCATAGCCTGACCGTTCAGCTTCACCCCTTTCGAAGACCATAACCTTGCTCTTCCCCGTATTTACCTTCAAATTCCGTTTTTCGCACACTGTTCCAAACTCATTTACCAGACCCTGCAACTCCCATTCATTATCACTCATCAGAACTGTATCATCCGCAAACAGCAGTATAGGTAGCTTCCACTCAATTCCCTCCCTTTTCAGCGATACACCAACATCCACTGCTCTTGATAGTATTTCTTTATTTAATAAAGCTAATTAATACGCCCAAACCCCCATAACCCTCTCCGACATATGACGCAATTTTGAGCCTATTAGGGATACGTTAAAGCCTTTATTACCATCAGGGGTATTTACAAACCTTTAGTTTAGTTACTTCAACCTCTGCAGTTGTCTTTGAGTTAGAAAACTAATTTTGGAGAGGTAATTATAAGAGTGAGAGAACTCTATTTCTTATTGCTTATCTGGCAACCTCTGTGTCATACGAGTCTGAAGGGGTTAAAGGCGTCTGGTAATGGGGGGAATTATTTTGTTAATTACAGTACTGTATAATGTAATACTTTCAAAATAAACAAACCAAAACTTGGACGAACACGGTTAAGACGAAACTTATCAAAATCGCTATGTGGAAACAACGCTTCAGCAGAAGATTTTAAGATTAGGAAGGACATGTACTGGAAGTACCGGTGATCTCTCTACAATTTTGCCATTTATCTATTTGTATTTTGACTTGCAGTAGAATTTTATTTACACTAAAAAAAAAACTTATAATAAATTTTGTTTGACAGTTTGTTAGCAACTCCGATCTGATGGCTTTTAACCCTTTCACGCATATGACGCAATTTTGAGCCTATTAGGGATACTTTAAAGCCTTTGTTACCATCAGGGATATTTAGAAACCTTTAGTTTAGTTACTTCAACCTCTGCAGTTTTCTTTGAGTTAGCTGTGGGCAGAAAACTAATTTTGGAGAGGTAATTATAAGAGTGAGAGAACTCTATTTCTTATTGCTAATCTGGCAACCTCTGCGTCATAAATGCGTGACAGGGTTAATATCAATTGGTGGTGTAATGGTTAAGGTGTCTAAAAATCTGTGATAACCCAGGTTCAAATCCCGGGGCTTTCATTAATTTAATTGGATGTGTTTGGTGGTGTGGTGAAATTAATAAAAATAGATTATAGATATAAGGTAAAACTTGCAAAATAAACAAACCAAAACGAGGAAAAGACAATTTAAAGGCAAAAGGACTAATCAAAATTGCTATGTGAGATTACATACATCCATCTTGCCATTACATGAAACATACATACATACACACACAGTGCTCCACACTTACGTGCAGTTTCAGTCTCTTGTCCTAATGCCGGCGTTCTAGGCAACCCTGTTAAGCGCTGCTTCACTCGTCAAGTTTTTGGATTTGAGATCTGCACGTATAGTGCGATCCCAGGTCTTCCTATGTTCACCCCTTGGTGCAGCTCCCTCCACAATCACAGACATGCATTTTTTCACTCAATTTTGTTCATCCATTCTCTATGTCCATACCATCCCAGTCTACTTGTACGCATCACTTCGCTAATACTCTTTACCTATAAACGTCCCCTCAGCTCATCATTTGTTATGCTATCCTGCATCCTTCGGGCCAGACCTATGAGAGGTCCGTATGGAGCTCAGTGGTCTGGTTAATCTGCTCTACTTAACTCTTCTCCTTGTGTTGCATTCTATTGATATCCTCTGCATTAACTGGCCACTTCTGAGGCCTAGGTAAAGATTGTAGCCTGTTAATACCGGCTTTTATAATTAAATAACTCTACATATCTGAAGTGGTATTTGTCTTTCAAAACTCAATGTGTTGTAAATGTTCCTTAGTGACTTATTCATGGTATAAATTTCTAATCTTCCATTCAGAATAATTTAAAGCTCTTCAATCACATTTTTCTATTGCATATTTTATCTTTATTTTTACTTTTCTTGCACTGCAGTCTAAATCTCCCAAATACTTTCCACCTGTTCAAATTCCTCTCGTGCTAATTTGTCGTTTAGGCTATATATAAAGTTAGTTTTAAGAAATAATTATTGGTAGATAATATTGATAATTGACTGGAAAAACTGGAAGGATACATAAGCTAAATCTATTGTTGTACTTGAACCATAATTAAGTTAATTTTTATCTGTTTTGGGGGCAGGTGGCTAGAAATCCTCCTCCCATTGTAAAGTTCACCTACTAGATTAGACAGAGAAAGGGGCGAGGGAACACTAAAAGTGGTCCCGGACCCTAAAAGTTGGGGCTCGGTCACCCTCAGCATGTGCCAGAGTATATACATAAATCTGTTGCATTTGCAAATGTTGAAGGCAAATGTCAAGTCTCTACAACCTGGTTATGCCCTAGCCTTGTGAATATGGAGTGCAGTGTTAACCTTTCTTTGGCGGCGCCCGGCTATTGTCGAGTGAAATAAATGTGGCCTATGTGGCGGGGCCCGGCTATAGTCACATGCAATTTTGAGCACGTAATGTGCTCTGAGAAAGAGCGGAGCGGTGGGAGGAGCGTAGGTTACCTCATGACCGCTCGCCACAGTGGCCGTGGAGCTACTGAGATGTACTCCGCCCTACTCCACCCTCTCACTCGTTTCACACGTAATAATGTAAGGAAATTACTGTATTTTACCGATTTTGCCCTTCGGTTGCACGATCGTTGCAAGACAACCAGCCATCGTAGAAGGATGGTTCTGGTGTCATTGGAAAGCTCATTTATCGCCCTTTCAGGGACACATACTTGCATTACGCTCTGGCTCTTGTTTATGCATGAAAACGAGCAGGGAAACAAGCTCGTTTACGGTAAAAAAAAACGCTGGGCGGCACAGTCAAATATACTCCACCACCCGCTCTTTGAGTGTTAAGTGATTTTTTTAATCAATTTGCTTAGTTTTTTAAATTTGTTTATTCTGCTTGCATTTTAAAAAAAAAATATTAGATTTTAGGAGGCCTGTGTAAATTATATTTTCATAATGACAAACCTTTTCCTTGCCAGACACTGCCAACAACCCTCGACACCGTACTCGGGACTGATCCGGCGGGACTGATCGGCCGGACAGTCTGGGGAACCAACTACCACCACCGGCCGGATCACAAACCTTCATACAAGATAAGTAGTTCTTCAGTAGCAGTTATTGTAAATTATCACTGGGGTATATGACGCAAATTGCTTCAAGCTCTGTGTCCAGGCATTTTTGGCTCAAACGTTCCTTTATTTTGGCCATGTCACTCTTTCAATTTTGGGGGAGGCACTCGTCACAGGCAGTTCTGCCTTTTGTCTCTTTCGCTCACATAGAAAAAACAAATAAATATGAGCCTCTTGTGTTGTAGGGCAGACTACAGAAACTATATTTCCACATATCCAAATTAGTTATAAGTGGCAACTGTAATGGGTTTGCCAGAGAAGGCCTCTGGCTGTGAAAAATTAATCCCGGCCACCAGTATACGGACTCTGTCCTTGAGAGTAGTGACTGTCCCTGGTGTATACTAATTAAAATGTAAAGCTTTGCAAAATAAACAAACCAAAACTGGGAATACTTAGATTATCGCAAAGGAGCTAATTAAAATAGTTATGTGGAAATAATTAAAGACCGAAACATGTTATCATTGAATTTTGTTTTAATTGATTTTTTTTTTTGCCCATCAAACATACAATATATGTTAATTTTACAATAAAATAATATCATGGCTGCGCCTTTTGAGAACAATCTCTCTTAACCTGACAAGCGCGAAATAGACCTAGGGGCTAGGGTAGTTATTTGTGCATTTCTAGCCTTGGATTCTGACAGAATTCGTTATATTTACAATATAGAGCATTATTTGTTTTCGGTATGCTTTTATTTTACATATATGATGTATATATGAACCTTCAAGAGTGCTAAAATAAGTGGGAAAAGCATTTGGGTGGTGAAAAACGAAGATATTGGCCACCCGGTCATAATCTCAGGCGAGAGAGAGCCACAGGCAACCCTCCTCTCTCGCTGTCTGTGAGGTAACTGAGACGAGCGGGGCGGTGTGGGCCGGTGTCTGGGTGTTGCATAACGATCTTTTCTGCAACCCACTTGTGCTACATTATCGCGGGAGAGAAAAATAACCGATAAATGATGATAATAAGAGGAAAAATAGGTGATAATTGAGGAGGGGGGTGGGTGAGATTTACATGGATGAGTACTGGAGGGGAATTATCTCACCTAGAGACAAATTCCTTTGTTTTGATAGGCCCTTTTTTTTTTTGGAAGGCTTTTTTTATGGTCTTGCTTCCGTGAGGCCTATCGCGCTTGCCGGGTTAAAGGCATCTTGAATACAACTCGATGGTTATTTTACATACAGTAAGATTATTAAAACAGGTCGTATTATATAATTATAGCTAATGAGGCACAGCCCCAGCCCCGCAGCCACAGCAAGAAGGGATTCGGAACAGTGTCCAGGTATAATTACCTAGCCACCACCCCGAACCACCCCACACCCAGACCGCTGTGGGTAGAGCAGACCCCAGCCATATATACAGTACGGTACCTACATATTGATCAACACCAGAACAGTGTCTTAATTTGTTTCCGATATAAAGGTGATTGTAATTTAGGGTTGTGGCAGTTTTATTGTCAAATGTTAAGTAAGATTAATATTTAGACATTAGTGAAGATTTTATTGATATTTTGAAACTAGGCAGAGTGGGTTTATTTTGTAAGTCAGGAGACAACTGATTACAAACTTTCGCACCATGGTCATAGAGGTCGCATAGAGGTCATTAGGGGAATATTTAAAAAATTGATGTTTCTTAATGCATACCTTTCATTTTCACGATGTCTAAATAATTCCACATTGTTATGGCCGTTTAATGCTTTGTATACAAAGATAGCACTGCAAAATATGTTAATATCTTCAAATTTTAAGAGATTAAGTTGTCGAAATAGTTCATTGGTGTGAGCATATTTGGATCTAAATGTAATTGTTCGTATAACTTTTCTTTGTGCAACTTCAACAGGTTGTAATTTACTTTTACCCGTCGCTCCCCATACTGTATGACAGTATAAGAGAAATGGATAAATTACTGAATAATATAAAAGTTTTAGGGCGTTTAAGTCGAGACATTGGCGTGTTAAGTACAGTATACCACATTGTTTATTTAGTTTATTTGTTACGTCCTTTATGTGTAAGTTATGTAATCATGGATGTGAAGTTATTCTTTGAGTGATACTGCCAAACACCCAAACTCCAAAAAATTGCTTAAAGTTTCTAGAGGCCCTATGTTTGCCTTTTTTATGTATATATATACTCAGGCACATACCCCATAGCTGGGGGTAGCCAACACGAACCATTGAAATTTACAGTAGAGTTTGGTGTTAAACCTGTAATGCAGTGTATATTATATGCTGATCTATTAGTCTCTACCTGTTGAGTGGTCTGGTTTTGCAATTGAGTTCAATGTTGAGTTTTCTGAATTTGATTATTAATTATATGAAATTCAGTTTAGTTTTGGATGCACTGACTTTACCAATATGGGTAAGCAGTTAAGGTCATAGGGTGGTTCTCTGGCATCATGGTATGTGGGGGCTGTTAGACTTTCATTGGGACAAGAATAGGATATTTATTGAGTTTCTAAGACATTCATGAAACTAAACAAAATACCCCCAAGACCCCCTTTTGAGATTAATTTGTGCATTTTCTGGCAAAAAAATGCCTCGGCCAAGGGCTGGGTTCTCTTAAATTGCAGGCTCGCTATTGCTTGCCAGGATTTATCTATATATATTGCCTGACGCCGTGATCCCCGAAGGGGTGGCCATGAACGAACCGCCCCCAATGCACCTCTGTCCCCAGTCAGTCGACGCCCCTCGCCCCAACCAGCACCGCCAAAGGCGGCTTTCTAGGGCCTTTCCTAGCTGATGCTGAGAGGATTGGGTTCTAGTCATGTGGTGATGGGCTGGTCTATCAGAGTGAGAACTGAGCGATCTCTGCCATACCCATAGCTTACTCTGACTGTTCCTTTTACTTATATATTTTCTATATCTCAAGTGACGGCGTCTCTTGCGTGGATTGACCTCCTAATCTACCAAGATTGGAAGCCAAAGTGTCACATCTTTCCTTTGCCCCTCCACTTTCTCTTCATAATTGATGAGGGGCACAGGGCCCTGGGTGGGGCTTTGGTTTCCCGGGCTTTTCCGCACCCTCCTCAGCTCCCCGCCTTGGAGTGGCTTCGGTCACCCAGGCTTTATTGTGGTCGGCAGGGAGGGTTCTGTGGGGGCGCTCGGTTACGGCCTTGGCCTTGCTTGGGGCCTTGGGGCTGTTCGGCCAGGCAGCTTGGGGAAAAACAACAACAACAACAACAACCAGCACCGCCTTCGTTCATGTACTTCTTCACTCCATCCTTCCACCTCTCATTCGGTCTACCTCTTCCTCTCTGTCCCTCCACCTCGCTCTCGTACACCCTCTCAGTCATTCTCTCGCTTTCCATACGTTCCATATGGCCGAACCATCTCAAATTGTTCCTTTTCACACTTTCCAGCACATTTACCTCCACACCACACCTCCTTTTTACTTTCTCATTAGTCTGTCTATCCCTCCATGTAACTCCGCACTCACTCAAGTAATTCATTTCCACTGCTCTCACTCTTGGTCTGAGTCTCTCAACCAACGTCCATGCTTCGCTTCCGTAATTCAGTGTCGGGATTACCACACTGTCATGCAAGGACTTCTTCACTTCCATACTGACCACCCTATTTCTTGTTACTGCTTTTAGCATTCCTACAACCCTCTTCCCCTGTTGTACCCTCTCACGCACTTCTTCATCCATAGTCCCATCTTTACTCAACACACTGCCCAGATACTTAAAAGAGTTGACTATCTCCATAGCCTGACCGTTCAGCTTCACTTCACACTCTGTGAGTTCACCCCTTTCGAAGTCCATATCCTTGCTCTTCCCCGCATTTATCTTCAAATTCCGTTTTTCACACACTGTTACAAACGCATTTACCAGACCCTGCAACTCTCATTCATTATCACTCATCAGAACTGTATCATCCGCAAACAGCTTGCCAGGATCAAATAAAAAATACATAGGGCGAAAAGTGTTAACATTGCCTAACTAATGGGGCAAACGTCTAAACTAATGGGGCTAAATATGAGAAGGGGGTCCAGACTACTTATTTCAATAACTGTACTGTAGGCTATAGAAGTTTAATGTGAATTCCACGGTCAGGTCAACCCCAGCTCCTAACCTAACTCAAACTAACCTCTATATACTATCCTGTATAACTAACATAGCTAGGATTAACCACAATATCTGCTAATCTGTCCTAATCTTCTAAACTGTCCTAATCTTCTAAACTGTCTTAATCTTCTGTACAGTCATACATATATACATACATAACATTTTAAGACTGAGTGTTCCACACATTAGTGCAGTTTCAGTCTCTTGTCCTAATGGCGGCGTTCCAGGCAACCCTGTTAAGGGCTGCATCACTTTTCAAGTTCTTGGATTTGAGATCGGCGCGTATAGTCCGATCCCAGGTCTTCCTTGGTCCACCCCTTGGTGCAGCTCCCTCCACAATCACAGACCTGCATTTTTTCACCCAATTTTGTTCATCCATTCTCTCCACATGTCCATACCATACCATATCACAAATACACGTGAGCCACTAAATGTTTCTAATCTCTCAGTGGGGTTCAATATTTCAATAACTTTGCTCTTAAACAGACATTTTACTGGTTACTTTTGAGTTCGTTTTTAAGCTTTATATATTTTAACTTCCTAGAGTTTTGTTTTGAACGGTGATTGACTAGCCTAGTACTATTAATCTCAGTTTTGGAGAGTAGTTAATATCTGTTTATCTCTGTTTAGATGCTTATGTTTTGGGTGTGGTGTCCCGAGTTCGAATCCCGGGAGCACTATGATTTAATTAGTTTATTAAAATACATTGGCGTTTGTAATTGATGTAACATTAAGAACGGGGTGTTACTCAATCCTAGATAGCGGTGAAATACTGAATTTGACTGTACATGCACTTTTTTCTCGACAAGGGGTTGAGCTGACCGTAATAGAATGACCATAAAAAGATTTGCTACACTTTTATTTATTGCATTTTTTAGTCTTTTTACTGGGTTCTTCCAAGCTTTTGTTTTAGTTTGAACATTATAAATTATAATGCAGCGTATATATATATCTGAACTCTAAACATGTAAAGATTAAGCATATTATTAGCAATGGTTGATAGTCTGAGGAGCCCCCACACAACATGGTGCCCAATAACAGCCTTTTTAACTGATCTTCCTCCCACGGCAAGCTTCCTAGATCGAGTAGCTTTGTGCTGCTGTGTTGGTGGTGTAATAGTTTAGATAATTGTGTTCTGGGTGTGGTGTCCCGAGTTCGAATCCTGGGAGAACCATATGCTTTCATTAGTTTATAAAAATACATTGGGGTTTGTTGTTGTTGTTCCCTAAGCTGCCTGGCTGAACAGCCCCGAGTCCTTAAGGAAGGCCATGGCCACGGTCGGGCTCTCTCACAGAGCTCTCAGATATTGTAAATTGTGTTGTTGGCGTAAGTGGTTGTGTGAAATGCAGTCTTCTATGATGTGTTTTATGGTATGGGGTGCTGTGTTACAACCCGGGCAGGTGTCGACGACGGAGTCATCCAGTCTCTTCTGATAGCTCAGAAGAGCTGGATGGTGTCCGCATCTCAGCCTGGCCAGGTGGACTCTGTCCTCGCGAGGAAGGGAGGATTCAGAAGGATGGATTTCGGGAGGTCGTGCTTGCAGCTGCGTTAGTCTATGAGTGAGTGGATGGAACGGCGAGTGATGTGAGTATGGATGTGCTTCCGGAAGTTGGTTTGGGGTGGGCAGGGAGGGAGAGAAGACAGTATGTGTGTGTGATAGCGTGTGCTGGGTGTTGTTTTGATATTTCTTGGTGTCTGTGGGTGTGTTGCCATGTAGTGTAGTGGGTGGTGTTGATTCGTGGAGGCTGCTGCCAGGAATTGAGTGCCTCTCATGTCTAGATGATCTTTGACTTTTAGGACTTTGGTTTCTTGATGTATGTGATCTGTGGGTGTAGTAGCTGTGCATCCTGTGATGATTTTAAGGGCTTTATTTTGAATAGTCTGTAAGGTCTTATGATGTGTTTCAGCTAGGTTAGAAGCCCAGGCCGGGCTTGCGTATTCCATAACTGATCTTATGTATTGTTTGTTGACTGTGGTGGTGGTTTCTTTTTTGTGTCCAAATTTTGTGTGGGCAAGTGATCTGAGGGTGTTGAGTCTAGGTGTCAGTTTCTTTTTCGTGTTTGTGGTGTGCTGTTTGAATGTCATTTGGGTGTCGTATGTTACTCCTAGGATTTTGTGTGTGTGTGTTAGGGGTGTGTTGTTTATGCTGAGTCCCGGGACGTAATCGTGCTCTCCTGTCCAGCTTGTTAGGAGGGTTGCAGTGGATTTAGCTGGGGCTAAATTGAGTCAGTTTGTAGTGCACCATTCATGTAATGTGTCGAGATAGTCTTGAAGGAGTCTTGTTGCTGTGTCTGAGTTTTGGTGCGTGTTTGTGAGTGTTATGTCGTATGCGTAGGAGGCTATGGTTATTTGGGGTGAATTTGGTGTATTTATATCATGCATGTACAGATTGAAGAGTGCGGGCGACAGGACGGATCCTTGCGTGACTCCGTTTGGGAAATTTCTAATGCTAGATGACTGACCGGCAAAAGATACGTGTGCACATCTGCCTGCTAAGAAGTTGGCCAGCCATCTTTTTGTGTTGTTGTGCATGTTTGTGTTGTAGATTTTGTTTGTTAGGTTGTGGTGGGGGATGGCATCGAAGGCTTTACTAATGTCAAGTGTGGCAAGTACTGATCTGTGTGGTGGTCTAGCTGAGTTGATGCCGTCAAAAACTCTTTGTGTAAGGCCTGTGTTACGGCTGGATCGGCAATACATATTCGGGATTCTTGATCGTAGGACAGAAATGGCTTAAGTGACAACGACACGCTCGATTCCAGTCCCAAATACTATATGCTCCAGACAACAAAAGCACCAACGCCCTACAGAGTTATCGTCTACGGTAACGAGGTACCTTAACTCGGCGAAAGTGTACAACAGGGGTAGGCTATTAGGCTAAACTCCCTCAGACATTTATAGGTTACGTTATTACTAAAGAAATGCAATACTCAAGAAACTACGTTAACATTGCCTCTAATAATGTAGAATAGAAGCCTAAAGGTATGACAGGTGAAATGCTAAATGACAAATGTACACGCCTACTTGAAAGCGCGTGCACTACACTAACTGTCCCCTACTAACATGCACTAGCATGTAGCATACAAGATGTTCATGATCCAGTAGATACCTAATAATACACATGGGAGGAACATAAATAGTAGTCACTTATTATAATAATGAATCTATACTTGGAATAACTAAAAGGTTGCAGGCAACAGTACTGCGCCGGTAGCCTACTACCGCATAGGCTACTTCGCTTCTCTCACTCTGTCTCCCTCGAGTCCGTATGCGCCCTACGCAACAGAACTCCGGACACAGCAGCAAAACGACAGTGCAGTTAATTGATACATGAAAGTATTAACACCTTAAGAGCGGCCTATGCGGTTTATTTATATGTACCGCCCAGCGGGGTGTTTTTAGCCAAAATAGGGCTGTTTACGTGATCATTTTCATGCCTAAATAAGACCCAGAACGTAAAACAAGTATCTATCCCTGAAAGGGCATAAACAGAGCTTTCGAATGACACCATAACGATCCTTTTATGATGGCTAGTTTCTTGCATAACCCTGCAACGCGAGTGTGCAAAAAGCATGTAATTAGGCACTTTCCCCATACAATTCCTTATATAGCGAGTGAGAGAGGTAGGAGGGAGGTGAGATTCGTGTCAGTAGGTTCGCCGCGGTGGTCTGGAGCAGTCATACGCTCGCTACTCTCCTGCCACCACTTGTCTCTCTCTCTCAGCAACATTACGTGCTGAATTTGCCACTCGAGTTATGTCGAGCGCCGCCACATAGTCCAGCTTTATTTAACTCGACTTATGTGGTGAGCCGCTAATTAAGGGTTAATAGTGTTGTCTTGTGTGTGAGTAATGTGTATTGTAAAGTGTTATAGATATATACTTAAAGAGAGCTGCAATGCATAGTAAAATAAAGATATATCCCACTCATCATCCCCATGTGTTCTAGCTAGCAGGCCAAGTCACAGGAACAACGAGTCCCAGCACCGAAAGCGAGAACCCAGGAGAAGACTGTAGAGAACACAAGGACAGATAAATTACGTTACTCTACTATACCGGCACTACGAGCGAGCTGTAGTCTCGGGTGCTACACTCGCTCCTGGCTCGGTATGCAAATCAAGGCTAAGTCCTCGTCCCTCTACAGACAACTCCTGGGCATGGTCGGGCTCTTACACATGGCACCAGTCTAGTCACAAATGGGATGATGAGCGGGGCATATAACTCGTTGAACATGTAGAACGTTCACCAACTTTCCCCATCAAAAAGATCGCATTTCCCATTAAACCCTTAAATTTTAATACATGTAAATATATGCTTGTCCTAAGAGTAATACGAGAGGTGAGTGCTGAAACTCCTTTAGGACCTCAAGGGAAGGTTATGCATTTAAATAGAGAGAAGAATGAAATGAGAGTAATGTCGTCAGAGAGAAAGAGTGCAACCGTGAGAAGTGGGGAGAGAGAGCAAGGGATGTTAGAATCTCAAAGGTTCTAGGCAACCTGGTCATAGAACACGCAGCCAGCCTCCAGGCAATGTGCTGTACGACAACATGGGCCCAGCCCAGGCAGGGCAACAATGGACTACCAACCCTATCGCGCCTAGCTATAAGGGCAAGGCTGCCAACCAGTCCATACGTCTGGCAACCACCCGGCCGGCAGCGCGGCGCGTTGCTACCCTCTTGCTCTGAAGCCTAACTCACTCTCTCTCTCTGAACTCCCATTGTCTTATCTATCAACTTCTCTATTGATACTACATATTAAATGGAAGGGCTCGACATGGCTTAAAACAAAACCCACCACTGGTTAGCACATGAGACCTTTGCAGAGATACAAAGAACATAGTTTAAAGTTGTCACACTCAATATACATTGCGGCTGACGGTAGCCAGATCACGGGCGGTACAGTCGAGTACCAAGGAGTACACTCAGGTTGCGTTGCACAGCACTGGGGTGCGTCACACCTGTAAGAAGAGTGTTTGTGGAGTGCAATGGCCTGAAGCTGTGTTGTGTTGGAGACGGGTAAGTTCAGGTGTCATCAGTTGTAGTACAAGGCGCTCTATGACTTTGGAGGGTGGTGCAAAGGAGTGTGATAGGGCGGTGTGAGGAGGGTAGCGTGGGGTCTTTGTTAGGTTTGGGGAATGTGATGATGATACCATGCTTCCAGATGTCTGGTATTGTGTTGTGTGAGTAGCTGTAGTTTGATATGTAGTGAGTGCTTGTATGCCTTGTGGTCTGAGGTGAATGTTGCTTATGTTGTCTAGGCCACAGTCGGATGAGAGCTTGAGATTGTTGATGATATGCTTTGTCTGGTTGTTGGTGAAGGGTGTATAGTCAGGGTCTGTGGGGAATTGTCTTTTGCGTCGGATGACACGTCGGTCGTCTTTGTGGGGTTTTAGGTGACTGACATGAGAGAAGTGATTGATGAGAGTGTTCGCTTGTTGTTTACGTGAAGGAGTAGAGTCTGTTGTTGTGATTGCAGCATGTGATTGTGTTATGTTGCTGTTGGAAAGTGTGATGCTGTTTAGTGTTCTGTAGAGTTATTTGGGGTTTGTTTTGTGATAGTGTTTGTAGGAAGTTATTCCAATTTAGTGTTTGTTGTTCTTGTATTTTGTTGTTAATCTGGCTGTGATGCTTGAATTTGTTGATTGATGTCTTGTCTGTGGGGTGCTCCGCACTGTTTCAGTGTGTCACGTCGTATGATGAGGTTTTGAATTTCTCGTGAGAAGTTGGGGGTGTGTTTTTTATGTTACCTCTTTGAATGCGTTTCTTGTCGGCGTTTTGGATAGTAGTGTTGAATGTGTGTACAGCATTGTTGATGTTAGTGATGGGTGTACTGTTTAAGGTTTCAAAGTGTTGTTCTGTCTCATTTGTGGAAGCTTCCCAGTTAGCTCGTTTATAGTTAGTGTAAGTTGTGTCTGTGGCTAGCTGAGGGGAGTCTTGTTTTGGTGGCGATAATGATCGGGAGGTGGTCTGAGCCTAAGGTTCTGACCACCCTCCAGGATGTTGTGGGGGCGAGTTCGGGGGAGCAAAAGGTGATATCAGGAGATGATGGGGTGTAGAGGGCTTGGTGGGGAGTATGGGTATGCTGATGAATGTTATTGAGATTATTGGAGTTTGTAATTGAGGAATAATGTTAAGAATCGAGTGTTCATTATTTATATTACAGTAATGGCCTTGATGTAATGGTTAGTGTTTACAATCTGTATGTGGTAACCAGGCTCGAACCCCAGTGGATCACATGCTTGCTTTCATTAATTTCTTTGGGAGGGGTTGGGTGTAATATAAAAATAGAATATATTTTTTTGCTTTGAAATTAAAATTGTGCTGTAAAGTTGTTTAGTGCAGTTGGAATTGGAAGAATATGCACTTTAGAGAAGTAAATTAAATATTTTGATCTTGATAGCGCTTAGTGCACCGAATTTAGGTGAGTATCATCCTAAGGTTAGAGTCCTTGGAGAACCACACTTATTCATTAGTTTAATTTATTTCATTAATTAGGTATATTTGTTAGTTAATTGGTTGGTGACTAAATATGAATTTATTAGATACTGTACTTCTTAAATGGGATACTTATATTTTAATCCTGTATCGGTGTTCATATCCCAAACTATATGTACGGAGTTATATTTTGAAGTTAATTAAGAATATATGCTAAATTAAAGACTATTTTATCTTAATTCTACATGTAATTGGACAAAATCAGATTAAGATCACACTAATTTTCTGTTTTAGAAGCTTTGCGACCTCTTGGCAAAATATTAAAGTTGATCATTGTCCTTCAATCTAAAGTAACTGGTTTGTTAGTTAGCTTAGGGGTAGAAAGTTTGTATGTATTTACTATGGCACATACCTCCTTGCTGGGGGTGGCCGACTCAAGACAGAGCCCATACAGAAACCATATTCAAGGGTTATAATTCTCAGGGTCCGGGACCACTTTCATTGAGAAAGTTGGTTGTACTAAATAATTATTGCAAAGGTTTATACGCGGCATTAAAGTGTTCAACATTTAGTAGGCATAGATTTGTTTTAATAATTCAAATTTATTTATATTCAATTTGCTTAGTGATATGTTAAGCATTTAATATAATTTTTAATAAATATGCTTGCCATGCCAATGTTTCCAGCATTTTATAAAGATTTTATCAACCCTGACCGACACCCCTTTTCCTCAACAGATGATTGCAGACTACTACCTACCCGACTACACCAGCCTACACAACCAAGACAAAGCTAACCTACCAAGATGCCCCAGTCCAAACAGGACACACCAGCCAACCAGGACCACACCAGGAAACCCTAACCCACCACGCCACATGTGTTACCACAAAGATAAGTAGATTTATACCCACCTTTTTAGATATTCGCCCGGAGGTGTCGCTGTTTAGGACAGTGTGGTGTAAAACCATATTTCCGTATATCCCAAAGTCTTTTGGGTCACTAAAATAAACTTGCCAGGAAAGTTATATAAGAGGTTGTGAAACTTCTGAACAATGATCGTCCCTAGGGGGATGGGTCACAGACGGCTTGTACTATGCTCTCCTAGATGTAAAGTTCTTCAAAACCTGGCCACTGCTGTCTTAATACCCGTAATTGCATAAGTTGCACGAGAATTCTGGTTGTGAGTATCCTAGGTTAGAGTCCTGGAGTGACACATGTATTTGTTTTTCATTGAGTTTAGAAAGTAAAGATGGTTTTGGTTGAAAAATATGATTTGTTATATAACCTTGAGGCACTAGAGAATTTAAAATAATTGTATTAGAATTATTCTGGAAGGGGGAATAGTTTCGTATGTAAACAATTGAAGCTAACTACACAAGAGTAAATAGTATACATCTCTGGAGGTGACATTGTAAACATAGTGTTAAATATTTAATGCAGAAATAGTCTTAAACTTGAACAATCTGTTTTTGCAGTAAATTGTCCATTGCAGGTTATTAAGTTTGATTCAACATAAATTTCATTAGTATTTTTTATGGCCGCATACTTTTTCAAAGTCATACTTGATCTTCCATATTTTGTAGGCCTAAATCCTAAATTTTCTAAATTTATTTTGTATGCCGGTAATGCATAAGTCCGCGGAAATTTCGTGCGAGTATCATATTGTAGTCCTTGGAGTGCCACATTGTATTTGTTGATTTCATTGAGTTTAGAAGTAAAGTTGGTTGGTGAAAAAATATGAGGAGTGTAATTAGATTAAACCATAGGGACTTTAAAACTAACTCAAAAGTTACTGTTTAAAATATTTGAAGATATGTGAAACTGTTGAATGTGAGTAACTAAAAAAAAAATGTTTGGAATTAAGATAAGTTCGCAGAAAGGAAGTGTGTTTTGTGAAACATAGTAAATGCAAGATCTCGAACACTGCATAATAATTCTTAGGCTTGTGTATATTTCTTTAAACTATCTTGATAGAGGGTAATGGATAGTGCGTGGAAATTTCGATGAGAGTATCCTGGGTTCGAGTACATCGGAGTGCCACGGGTTTTTTGATTTCATTGAGTTTAGATGTGAAGTTGGTTGGTG